>CM076850.1:179343418-180068330 GCA_039519185.1 Astragalus membranaceus | reverse complement strand
TCTCTATCGCTCTCATCTCTTCTTCTTCTTAAAAGGTAAGTTTTTTCTTCGGTAAGAACAATATTTGCTCAATCTCTTTGGTATTTGCTCAATCTCTTTTCTAGGTTTTTCACATCGCAAACCAAGTTCTTACGTTTTGCCAAAATATAAACCGATTTCTTTTTCTAGGTTTTCCATTATCACAAGAACGGTTTGTGATTTACCTTCTTCTGTTGATTTTAAGTTGATTGTTACATGTTTCCTTCTTAGGTTCTGATTTTAAGCACGTGGAAACTCATTATTCCCTTTGATTTTAGGTTAGGGATTCTCTGCAACTTCTCTACAACAAGCTCATCAACAGGTTAGGCATGAAATTTCTTTGATTTTGAATTGGAATTATTCTTTTCCATTTTTCTGTTTCTTGTAGTATTTAGTTTGATTGGATTTCAGTTTCCATCTACAATGTTGGTGTATTACATTTAAATTGGATGCTTTACATGGTATAGTAAAATAGTTTCTGTTCTTGTTGGATCCTTTAAATTGGATGCTTTACATGGTATAGTAAAAATGTGATGGAAGATTGTTTCATGCTTTCGTTGTAGTTGCATGGAGCCAGATTCAGATTGTTAGAGTAAGTGCTTATGTTATCACATGTTTTAAATTTTGGCTTCCTGAATGGGTTATTTAATGTGTGTTTTAATTGTGGTTGACTTTTTGTGACATGGTGGGTAAGATTTGTAATTCATTTTGTTTATCTTTTTATATAATGTGTAACTTAATGTCGTTTAGGTCCAATACCCTCATCGTTTTCTAATTTGACTTCATTGACAGAGTTGTGATGTGAGTGCTTTCACTAGTTTCTTGTATGGTTGCTTTTGATTCATGAAAGCTAATATATCATCAGTGATATAAATGTAGGAGAATAAGTGGTATATCTACCGGGAGCTCCTCACTGGAAGTAGTACGGAATATGAAGTCTTTGACTATCTTGTAAGGATGCAACTATGCTAATAATTATGTCTCACAGTCTCCCAAGTAATGTAAATATTTACTTGTACTTTTTTCTTTGTTCTGATTCTCTGAGTTTAATATAAGTATTTGTTTATGATTGTCGCAGAGAAAAGGTCAGGTGAGTCAAGTCCTGTGATTTCTGTGTATGCTTCAAAATTGATCATGAAATTCTCTCTTTTAAGCCATCATGGAACTCTCACCTCCATGACAGGTAACTAAATTCTCCCTACTTTCCTTCTCCTTGATTATTCTTTCTTTAATCTATGGCAATTGATTTGGCTAATACACTCCACATGAACACACAAAAGAGTTGACAGCAAAAATTCATATAGGTTACCACCACCATGCTGCTGCAGCTGCTCACATTCCCTCCCAAGTCCTGATTTTCTTTTGCAAATGCAATTTTTTGGTGATTAACTAATACTACTCAGAATCTAGAAATAACCATATTATAATATTGTAGGTTCACTATGTTACTAAATGGAGGGGTATCACCTTTATGACTAGTAGACAAGGAATGGGCGTTGGAGGAGGAACGGTATGATCCATGTAACTCAAACAAATCTACTAATTCTTTAATTCATTGTTCTTACTTTTATAAACAAGGTGGTTCCTCTTGTACATAATGGATCAATCTATGGTATACTTTTCTTGAAAGTTTGCTTGTTGATTAATGAAAAGATTCTTAAATTACTGCAACCCTATGGATTTGATGTAGGCGAATCAGAGAGAGTAGAAGGCCAGGTAAGAAGTGATTCTAGGAGCAAGCAGATCTCTGTGTTTTCTTACAAATTTCATTTGAAATCTTGACAATCAGTAAATGTGAAGCTTTTACCTTGAACACTATGGTGGGGAAAATGATGTTTGGATTGGCAAGACCCTTTACACTATGTATGTTAAGTGATTTTAAACTGCCAAGTATGTAGAATTTTCTGCTGCACACTATTTTTTGTCATGCATAGTTTAAGTCATTCTTTAGGTGTTTGATTGTTAGTGAAAAGAGAATTAACAAGTCATATGAACATCACCAAATTGAATGGTGCTTTGTTTCAAAGAGTTACATATCCAGAAAAACAAAATGGTATCCCACTAAGTGGAGAAGAATACTAATGGGCAGTGTAGAGCAGTATTCTTCCTGATTTTCTGAATAGCCGAATTCTGATTTATTAGTTGTTATTTTCTTTTCCATTTTTCAAATGCTATCTTGATATGCTTGAGAATAACTCACATATTGATCGCAATGAGTCTCTAGGGCAATTTGTCAAGTCAAGGGGTTACTCAGAATTATTTCAGAAGGTCTATCTCGTGAGTTTAATTATATCTTAGACTGATACTTTTTATTTTTTCTGTGAATATCATTTTTATGTATAGTGTATATTTATCACATTAAATATCTGTAGATACCAAACTATCTACTTCAGGTACTAGGACAAACTATTGACTCTCTTCGAATTCATACAGTGACAAACAATCTTGTTCTATTTTCCAAATAATTTAGGTTTCTGATTCACTTGGTCCTCTCTGCAGCTCTTCGCAGACCACAATGGCTAACAGTCAGATTATGCTCACAGAATTATGTAAAGAAGGTGCTTTTATTCTTTATTATTCTTAAATTTAGTCTTATGTCACTTGCATCATTGAATACTAAGAGGCTGGATGAGGATACAGAGAATCTAGCTTAATTACCATTCCTTAATAACTTCTTCATTTTCTTTTGATTTTCTAACTTGTTAAAGGCATAAAGTTGCATATTCTCTTCATTGATTCTAACAAGTAAGTGGTGGGAGATTCTATGATTTATTCCTCATTCTTGTTCTCTCTACAAAATTTCCAGGATAGATATTTTTTTCAGCAGCTCATTTCTGGAGTTTGCTACTGTCATGCCATGGTAATTCTGGAAATGGTTTTTCTGTTTCATTCTTTTGATAATTTGTTTATTTTCCTCATGTCTGGGCTATTTTTCTTCTTTTGCAGCAAATCTGCCATCGAGACTTGAAGCTGGAGAACACTTTATTAGATGGCAGCCCTGCTCCACAGCTTCAAAATTTGTGATTTTGGTTATTCTAAGGTTCAGTTGCGGAGTGATTTCAATACCAAATGCTTTGAATAAATTATTAAGGTCATACTCTGACAAGTTTTGCTTCTGACAACAATTTATTTTTGCAGTCATCTCTGCTTCATTCTAGGCCTAAATCAACAGTGGGAACTCCGGCCTACATAGCACCGGAGGTTCTTTCACGTAGAGAATATGATGGAAAGGTAATTTTTTCAGTTTCTTACATGGAATAAGATTCAAAATGTGTCGGAATGGTTTAAATGTGCAACGGGCAATTAAATATATGCATTATATTTGATGACTTGATCTGTCCACATTTCAAATAGCATGTATGAATTGCTTAGTCAGAGAGGAAACATTTGGAGTATTTTGGTCCTGGAAGGACTAAATTTTGCTTAATGAATTTTATGTATGGTCATGTGGGGTGACGCTCTATGTATAGTGTATATTTATCACATTAGATTGTAGGCATCTGCTGTCTCGCTTTTTTGTGGCAAATCCAGCTAGGGTATGCATATGCAATACTACTTAACATCTGCTGTCAAATTTTTTGAAACACATGCATAGTTATGCAGTTATTTTGCTGTCATTTGCTTAGTTTAAGACATGGATTGATAAACCTAATGAAATGTAGTGTTGCTCACCTTACCCCGCCCTCCTAAAAGGGACATTTTGTGGTTTAATTAATTGTCATTGTATGTTGTGGTTTATTGCAGAGAATCACCATTAAGGAAATCAAGTCTCACCCGTGGTTTTTAAAGAACTTGCCTAGAGCATTGACAGAAATGGCTCAAGTTGTATACTACAGAAGAGAAAACCCAACCTATTCTCTTCAGAGTATAGAAGACATTATGAATATTGTTGAGGAGGCCAAATCTCCACCTCAGGCATCCAGGTCCATTGGAGGGTTTGGCTGGGGAGGAGAAGAAGATGATGATGATGAAACAAGAGAAGCAGTTAATTAAACTGGAGAAATTCATGGAGGCACAAGAAAGTGGAGAAATTCATGTCAGTTAATTAAACTGTTTTTTGTAGCAAGTAAACATATTTAAACGGGTGAGGGTCTAGTGTTATTTCAAGTAATACACTTGCTTTTGCTGTTATTTCAACTCTGCTTTCAATTGATAGATTTCAAAATTGTTGTCATTTCTTTTTTTTTTTTTTTTCAAAATTGTTGTCATTTCTATGCAGGAAAATTATAAACCACAGCTTTCAAGAGTTGCTGTAGGTCAGCCCCATGACTTGCATTGAAACGCGGAATGCACACGATGGAACACCGGAGCAAAGGAAGAGCATCAGTGTATGACTGCCGTCAACGGCGGCCGGAACTTGCACCGACACTGTAGCGACACTAGAGGTTTTTCTATTTCTTCAATTTTTCAGTTTCAAATTTTTCCAAATACCATTCTTTCCAATGATTTCCTATTTTCCTTTTGGTTTATCTGCATCTCCTGCTCTTACTCGAGACTTCAAGGTCATTGTTTGATAAAGGAGAAACATTGATTGAGAACCCGTTTATTGATTTGAATAAAGCTACACTTAAAGTGAACCAAAAATTGGGCAGAGCAAAGTTTGTTTTTCCATAGCTAACTGTTTTGGACTTTGTGTTTGTGTTTTACATCCTATTTTTTGAGACATGTTCACAATGATCTGGTTAAAGTTTGAGGCCTGTTTCATTTCAAACTTTATTTTTTGTTCAATGTGAGTTATTAGTGCATATGATGAGTTATACTCGGATACCCCTTCAAGACTTCTTGAATGATGCAGACACGAGTTTCTGATGCACATCTATTTTTTTGATGTAGTTTTCCTTTTTCTTTATTGTTTTATAATGCTGTACTATGTTTCGCCACAATGAATTCCCTGATTATTTAGTTATGTTTTAATTTTTCCTTTTTGGTTTTCATGATTGCAATAGTTCTTATTCTCCTTTATTTTGAAACTTTCTTTCCAGACTTTGGAAACATAAGACTTCATCTAATTGATGCTAAAAACATAAAGCTCACTCAATTTTTATTTTTTTTTTTGAAACTTTCTGGATTTGTTGTAAGTTTTGTTTTTGTTGAGATGCACCATTTGTTGACTCTCTTTTATTCAATGTCTTCACTAACCATAGGTTGATTCTCTTTTACTTACAATTGTTTTTTTTAAGCTTATTTTTGGGGATTGGGCAAAACAGAATCAAAAGGTGAGCCCCAGAATTTGGTGCTGCTGATGATGAGTTGAGCTGGAGAAGTTAGTATATAAGTTAGTATATAAGTTAAATAAAACAACCACAGAAACTCTGTTTTGTGTTTAGCATGTATTATTGTTTTGTATTATTGTATGTAGCCGAATGATTTATAATTTTATGAGATTTTTAGTTACATTGGTTTGGAAATATAAGTTTGTATATGTGATTGTTAGTTATATGGTTTGGAATTATACGCTGGTTGCAATTATTTTGTTTGGATTGAATTTCTATTGAATTAATTATAGGCTAGTTACATTGGCCGAGTATGAATTAAATTGACAGCAATTGCAAATAGAATGGGATTTGTATGTAACTGAATGATTTTCCAAAATTATTTATCAGTGCGTACCGACGGATTTCCGACGGATATTTGTGGGATTTCCGAGGGATTTGCGAGGGATATTTCCGAGGGAGTTTCCGAGGGATTTCCGACGGAAGCGTTTCCGAGGGAAAATTCCCTCGGAAATCGTTTGCGAGGACCGTTTATGCCACGGAATTTTGTCCGTCGGAAACGTGAATTAGCGACCGATTTTCCTGCTTTTCCGAGGGATTTTTCCCTCGGAAATCACTGAAATTCTTGTAGTGCTTGAGCCAACAATTGGAGACTTGTTTATAGTCCAGTTTGATAATTATCATTTGATGAATTAAATCTCCCAACATTAGGGGGAGAGAATAAGCAGCTTGAAAAAGAGATCAGTTGGAATGAATTATCATTGCATCATATCGATCCTCGAACTAAACAATATGAACTAGAAGTTCACTGATCCAAAAGGTGTGACCAAATCATATATATCAGCTGCTAATGCTCCAATAAAATGAATGTCCCTATTGGACAATCTAATATTGCAAATGAGTCAAAACCGCTCCTGAAGCGTGGTAGAACAACCGGTTCCAAAGACAAAAATCCTCGAACAAGAAAGGGAGCTAAAAAGAGAGATGGTCCAAGCGAGGATATAGAAACTCAAAGAGTATTCAGACATAATTGACATTTCAGTTTCAGAAGAACTGATCAGGTACCTGAAAAATTCTGAAATTAAAGAGATCTCAATGAATTATGTCAAGAATGAAAAATTATGGAACGATACGAAGTCAACATTGTCGTTATTTTTACATATAATATAGCGCTAAATATGATAAATGATAGTGAGGATCATGAAACAAAGTCTATTAAAGATTGTAGACAAAGTGAGAATTGGAAAAAATTGAAAGATGAAATTGAAGAAGAATTAAACTCGTTTTACAAAAAAAAATTGGACATGTAGTCCAAACACCAAAAGTTGTGAATCCAGTCGGTTACATATGGGTTTTTGTGCAAAAACATAATGAGGATAGTGAAATTGTGAGATTCAAAGCTCGACATGTTGCTCAAGGGTGGATGCAAGTACTTTTCAGTGCTTAATTAGCCTTGTAGCACATGAAGAGCTCAATTTTCACGAGAGAATGTTGCTACGACTTATTTGTATGACTCATTTAATAGTCATAATTATTTGAAGATCCCTGAAGGATTAATATTCCAATAACACTTTTCGGATTCTCGAGATGGTTACTCTAATTGAATCAATCCCTCCATGAGATAATATAATTTGAATGCAAGTGGTATAATCGTCTCAATTCATATTCTAAAGGAGGGATATAAAAATGACATCACTTGTCCATATAGTTTTATGAAAAGACCAAGAAATGAATTTGCTATATTTTTCCATTATTGGAACTCCTGAAGAGCTTTCCAAAATTATAGATTACCAAAGAAAAAGTTCTATATGAATGACCTCAAATTATATATGATGGATTTTTGAGGTTGAACCTGTGATTGATCTCTACTTAGAAAATTCCAGAAAGACTCAAGATATAAAGAAATATCTTCATATAAATTCTTTTGAAAAACAAAATCTTGAGTCGCTCTGTTGATCAAACAATTAGCTGATTAAATTTTTGTTTAACAAGTTATAGAGAACTAGTTTTTGTTGAGTACATGATTTGTGTTGCAAGAAAATAATTAATATCTCGGTCCCAAAGACTATATATAACGCTATGAAAGCATACATGCATATTACTAAATGCTGCATCAACTAGGAGTAATATAGTGATGTGAAAGTATACATGCATATTACTAAATACATGCATATTACCAAAATGCAATAGAACAAAGGGGATGCATATTTTATTTTTACTATCCTAACGAATAAATCATTTTATATATGTTCCCCAAGTTAACAATGCAGATACAAAGTATTTTTCTGATTTAAATCAAGTCAGATCTCAAGTCATCCATTGTCGACATGTGGTGACATTGAAATATCTCTGTGATCTTCAAAACAATCTATGGTTCTTGCTTCCTCATTTCAAGCTCAAATGCCAACATTTCAAGGAAGATGTCCTGAAGACAATATTGACCACAAAGCTCCATTAAATGAGGATATATCACAAGTGACAAAACAGAGTAGATTGCTCCATATGCACTCGGTGAGAAACTCCAAATGTTGAAATTCATATTCTTAAGTGATGCTTCAAACAGGGGGAGAAAACTGCACTCTTTTTCCCTTCGCTATGGTTTTGTCCCATTGGGTTTTCCTGGCAAGGTTTTAAACGAGGCAGTTCCCATAGAAAGGATATTGTACTTTTTTCCCTCACTGGGATTTTTTCCCACGGGTTTTTTCTTAGTAAGGTTTTAATGAGGCATATCCTCGATAGACATCCAATGAGGAGTGTTATGAATATTAAATTTAGTGGATGTCCATTTTAATCTTCCATCTTCTCTTCACTCCATTATTTAGTGGGTTATTAGTGGCTTTTAGTTTTTGATCTTTCACTTGCCTATTTGTGTCCTATAAATAGGACTCATTCTATTGTAAATACACACTAGTGAAGAGCAAATGGAAAGACTATCTCTCATTCTCTTCTTCTCTATTTTTCATCTCTATTCTCTTAAGATCTCTAGGATTTGTTCTTACTCAAGTTTTGGTTATTTTCATAACAATTATACATATAACATGTAATATTTTCCCGTTAAAATTTATTAAACTCATTTAATTTATACTCAACATCTAACTATTTGATTATAAACAAGAGTAAATGAGGGAGAGAGAGAGAGAGAGAGAGAGAGAGAGAGAGAGAGAGAGTAAAACACTAAATAATAAAAAATGTAAAAGTTAAAATATAAGAAAGAGAAATGTAAAAAAGTTGAAAATGTGTTAAAATTGAATGGACAATATAGTCCTTGATTTTGATGATATTGTGAAAATTTAATGAAGGGTAGTTTGGGTCTTTTGGTAGAGGTTTATTTCTCATCAAGTTAAAAAAACATTTAGAAAAAATACAAAACATTATTATACTGATAACAAGTAATATTTTCCCGTTAAAATTTATTAAACTCAACTAATTTATACTCAAAATCTAACTATTTACTTATAAACAAAATTGAATGGAGAGAGAGAGAGAGAGTAAAAGACAAAAAAAGAATAAAAAATTGTAAAATTTAAAATATAAGAAAGAGAAACGTAAAAAAACTTGAAAAAGTGTTAAAATTGAATGGACAATATAGCCCTTAATTTTGATGATATTGTGAAAAAATGAAGAAATGGTAGTTTGGGTTTTTTGGTAGTGGGTTATTACCCATTGGTTAAAAAAAGACGTTTAGAAAAAATATAAAACATTATTTTTTTTACCATGTCATTGGTGCGTAGTTTCTACTGGCTTTGCCGGTGACTAATCTACGCCGGGGAACCTGGCTGGCCACGAGTTTCCGGCTTTGCCGGCCCGTGGGGTTCTCTCCTCCCAACAGAGTTTTTGCCACACCCAAGATTCGAATCCGAGACTTTGGGATGGAAAACATTATTATATTGATAACATAATATTTTCCCGTTAAATTTTATTGAAGTCAATTAATTTATACTCAAAATCTAAATGAGAGAGAGAGAGTAAAAGGCAAAATAGAATAAAAAATTGTAAAAGTTAAAACATAAGAAAGAGAAATGTAAAAAGTTGGAAAATGGTTAAAATTGAATGGACAACATAGTCCTTGATTTTGATGATATTGTGAAAAATGAAGGAAGGGTAGTTTGGGTCTTTTGTTAGTGGGTTATTTGTATAGATAGATTATAAACTCATAATACAAAAGTAGTTTTACCGGTAACATGTAATAGTTTTTCCCTTTGAGACTCAAAAACAAAATAATTATTTATAAAAAAGAAGACATAATGGTTTCATATCGAGTTCAAAAGAGACATTTGAAAAAGTATAAAACATTATTATACTCATACATTATAATATTTTTTTTGCTATAGTTTATTAAACTCAATTAATTTATAATTAAAATCTAACTATTTACTTATAAACAAAAGTGATTGAGGAGAGAGAGAGAGAATAAAAAAGATTGTAAAAGTTAAAATGTAAGAAAGAGAAATGTAAAAAAGTTAAAGATGTTAAAACTGAATGGATAATATAATCCTTGATTTTGATGATATTCTGAAAAATGAAGGAGGCCAGGGGGTAGTTTGGGGTTTTTGGTTGTAGGTTATTTGGATAGAAAGAAGATAGATGTATATAACTAGATATAATTATTCGAAGATTCATTTTTTTTATATAAATGCACATTTAGTTATTCACAAACTCAAAATCATAGGAGAAAAACTCCTTTCATAAAGTAAGTTTTCATTTAGTGAGGGCAAAACATTAATTTAAATGGGGGCAAATTTAAAATGTATACTAAATCAAAAACAAATAGAAAATGGTGGGGCAAGGTGCCCCCAAGTGTATTGTTGTAGATCCTTCTCTGGCTACGCAGAGTACCCTACATACTCTCTCTTCAATTGTTGATTGATAAACTGAAGTCCATTATGGAAGATAGGGACGAGAAGTTGAGAATTGCTGAGAAGGTTGGGGCATCTGTCATAAAAAGGCCGATGAACATGAGGCTCTATATCTCTTGGCTGAGTACGGAAAGAAAGAGGTTGAAGAGAGGCTGTGGTCGAGCTTGAAAGTGGCCAAAAATTGAAGACGAGGTTGGAGTTTTGCTTAAGAGATCCCTCTTTTCTTTCTTAGGCTGGCCACGTAACATCTTAGCACGACCTGTTGGTTTCCGTGAATTATTAACCCAACCTTGCCGTCGGTGGGGGTACTTGACGCAGAGGAGATCATATGATACGATGACTCCAAGATGGTTGAGTGCTAGCTTCCAATATTTCTGTTGTATGGTGATGATGTGTCAACCACCATGTAGTTTAGCCGAACAGTCTTGGCCGCCGGTGTTTTACCGAAAGTTGTCAAAGGTCGATGTAACCTCGCACCACGACTTGTCCGCCTGAGAAACCTTCTAGCGTGCCATGGAATTGTTGGTGTAAGTCCTTAGATATTTCCAATGCCTCGAAGCACGGCCGGAAGATTACGTTGGCTGAGCTTACACCATCGACCAAGACAGGGTCGATCCAATCCCCTGTAGTGGTCAGTGAGATAACCACATGTTCGTCTTGATGGGGAATGATTTCTTCAGTGTCTTTATCCGTAAAGGTGATGGTTGGTGCACGCGTCTCCTTCTCAACTAATTTTGCCTTCTCCATAGTACTATTTGTGCTGCTCTGATTATCCATTGCGCTACTCGGGTAACCCGGGTAACCCACATTGGTCATTGGAAGCTCTTCTCAGTCTTTGGTGGCCAGGAAATCTGGACACCCCCCGGTACAAATGCCATGAAGCATGAAATATTAAATGGTCTACAACGGGTTACAAGGCTTATGGCAATTTGTTTCATACTAAACATCTTTTCTTCTAGCATAAACTAAGAAGACTCCTCTCATAGCAAAGGGTTTTGCTTGTTTTGTTGCATAAAACAACATAACTGTATAAATATCAATCATGTTTCATTTGTGTATGTACAAATACTAATTATGTCTTGGTCTTTAGTTCAGGGATGGAACCAGAAAAATATGTCAAGGGGCTCAAAAAATAATTATTTCTGTTTTATCTTTTTTTTTACAAAATTAATTGTTACTTAAAAACCACAATATTAAGTCCTTTAATTTTAATAACCCAAATATTCATTAACTTTAATTTTGTTTGTTTCTTTAATTTCCCTTTCTCGCAACCTCGACATGTCATATTTTATTTTGAAAATGATGTTAAAATTGAAAAATGACGTAGCCTTTTACCTTTTTACACATTAAAATAAAATTTTATATAAATAAAAAAGAATCCAATAGGAATCCGCAATGACTATTTGTAAAAAAAAAACCCACTGACTTAAAAGCTAGTGTATAGAAGGGTTCTTGTGGTCGTAATTCATACTCCCTCCGGTCCCTATTATAAGAAGATTTTTAGAGTTAATTTTGGTACCAAATATAAGAAACTATTTGTATATATTTATTGTTTAAATACCAATTTTACTCTCATTGAATGTTTTGTCTTTTCAGTTTTCAAGGTGAGTGGGAGTAGTGCACATAAATCTGACTTAAGGGGACTTATTTCATATGTGGAGTTGAGTGGATGATATTTTGGAGACTTAACTTGAAAAAGTTAAGAATCAAATGAGCTTCTTAGTAGTGATGATTTTTGTATTTTTTTCTTATAATAGGGACCAGAGTGAGTAACTCATAAATTTACTTTTGCAATTGCGAAGCTTTAAATTGTTACTTATGAAAATAACATCAAACGGTTTAAAATCAAATAAAGTGGGGGCAATATTACTTTTTACATAGGGGTACCCAGAAGATTTTATTATTTGCAGGGGGAGACCGCCCCATTTTCAATAAACCTAGTTTCATCCCGGACTCCATCCCCATCTAATGAGTCTTCAACGATGAAAGGTGGCAGATCCTCCAAGTCATCATCAATGCCCGAATCAAATGAGGGACCATTGAAAGACTTTTGTGGTGCATCAATTTTTATGTATATACGGCGTAAGAGGTTACCATAGAGTGGTTGGTTACCAATTGACTAATTAGTGGTTACCAATTGACCAATTTCTCTTTGATGATGTGTCCACATGTAATTGGTAGATAGTGCAATATATGCATACACCTATTGTGTAAATTAAATTAAACCACCGCTCTTATGGTTATTTTTGATGATCGTTCTACTTCTACTACCCAATATTAAAAACTGTAAAAGGTAGTTAAAATTGTTTATGTTTCTGACTAAATAATGTTGATTTTTTTAGGCTTATAAAAAAAATCAGAGGGAGAAATATATTTTTTACATTAATTGATCCTTACAAAACTTAAAATTGTCTTTCGCCTATACTAAATTAATTCATTATGTGAATCAAAAAGGTCCACCAAATTAACACAGGGGTGTGGTTGAGCGGTTGGGGCACATCCTCCCTTAACCAAGTGTCGAGGGTTCGATCATCGCCTTGGGTATGGACTATGGAGCAGCTTTATATTTGTGCCAATGCACCAGATCTGCTGAACTTCACAATTTTAACGTCGGGTCTAATGTGTTTTTTTTTTGAAAAGGGGCCTCGGCGACAAAGCTAATTCAGCATCTACATTAAGTGTCCCTCGAAGGCCAAACATCGCCTCGGCCTCCAACAATTGCGCTGTTTATAAGACTCGAGATCTAATTTTCGTCAATTTCAGAAATAACATCTTTACTTTTTAAAAAATAAGACTCATAAGAATTCCTGTATTTCGTACAAAAGCTTGTTGTACTATTTAGCACTCCTCTTATAAATAATTTAACTAAATTATATAATTTTGAAAAAAAAAAAGATGGACTAAATTATGAGAAAAAAACGCTATTTAGGTGTTAATTTTTTATTGAATACTTGGTATATCATTTTTGTCTTCAACAATGTGGTACACGCGACTTTTTCCCAATTAGGGGTAATGTGGTTTTCTTTTTTTTTTTGGTATAAATTAGGTATCCACCGCCAAACGCGGTAACTAATCCACTCGTTGGATTGGAGGTACCTCGAAGGGTGGGACAGCAGGCTCAGGGATTTAATGTTGCTTCGTACCCAAGGCAATGATCGAACCCTCGACACTTGGTTAAGGGAGGATGAGCCCAAGGTAAGGTGGTTTTCTACTAACATAAGATACTAATAGAGATATAGCAGATTTACAATCAAGTGATACATAGTTTTGGGACATTGGTATTGAAGGATTTGTGAAGGAAATGAAAAAAAAAAACTAGCGTACAGAGTACACTGGAAGCGTAAAATTATTTTACTCGTGATTTGAATAAGTTTTTCAAGGCATTGGTTCTAATATTGATTTACAATGTTTCACCCAACGAAACCAAAAGAAATATGGGCAGAGACGATTAAAGACCCAGGGCCCAAAAACAAAGGTAATGGACCAACATTGGCCCAACGCTAGAAAGCAAAACAAAATTAAAACTATATTTGGTGGGGTGCGCCTGGCCCATGCTATAGTGCAACGCATGGGTGACACACGAGAGACCCAGTAGCAAGCTACTCTAGTGGCCCCTCTCCCTCAAAAAAATAATTTAATATCGTGTGAGTCAATGACCCACATATCAGATATTAAACTGATAAGAACAGATACTACACTTGATCTTAGCCAAAAGGCCGAGAAAGGTATGAGTTTAACATGGGCTCGGTGCTTCTTTTATATCTATCATCTACTCTGCTTCTTTCTTGACTACCCGATGTGGGACTCTATGACAGCAGGCTTTTAGTTCAAATCCATTCGCACAGTAGATGTGAGTGAAGAGTACACTTTCTTTTCATTGTTTTCATTAGTTCTAAAATTGATTTACTATCTCATTGTTTTCATTTATGTACTAACAAATTCATGTATAAATTATCTTTTCACAGTAAATTTATATATAGATTTTTAGGTCAGGTTTAATGTATTTTTTTTTTTGAAAAATGACTCAGGTGATAAATGAAAATATTAAATTATAACTGTTGGATTAAAATTAACAACTCAGATTACTTCATAAATTACAAAATCTTTTGTGATCTTTATTTAAAAAGGAAAGAATCGCACGATATGTTGTAATTAATCACATAATCTGAGCCGTTGATTTTAATCCAACGATTATAATTAAATATTTTTATTTAAGTCGTTTCCTGGGAAGGAGCAAGAGGCGGTGTCGGTGACAAAGCTAATTCAGCATATGCATTAAGCGGTGAAAAGGGAATAAACTCAAACGAGTTGTCATCCGACGATACAAGTATGGGATCCATACACGGAGTGTCAAACCACGTCACGAAATCTGCTAAAAGTGCAGATAAAACATGCACCCCTCCCCTTTTATAGTGGTTGGCCAAGCATCCCTCAATAGCCAAACAACGCATCGGCCTGCAACAATCGCGTTGTTTATAAGACTCATAAGATCTACATTTCGTCAATTTTGGAAAAAACGGCATATTTACTCCCTGAAAAATATGAACCCATAAGAATTCTTGCATTTCGTACAAAAGCTTGTCGTACTATTCACATAACGCAGTTGCCGATACGCCGATAGGCTTGCAGCTACAACAAAAAATAATTTATCCTTAAACCCCTTAACTGAATCACTGAACATAGCAAAATGTCTTTTCTTTTGCACCAAACCCACTCACTCATGTCTGACGGAAACACTCTGAGCAGATTTTGCCACTTTACAAAGTGCAAAGAACAATCAGAGCGATGACCAAGTCCCTTTGTACTCCACCAAGCACTGAAACGCCTTCATAAACACCCAGTTATTTGGATGAAGTGGGCTCGGTGAAAGGCCCAAGAACCGAAGCACGTTTGACTCAAAAATAGTGAATGGAACCCCAACTTTCACTGCATTCATCACAAACTCATCCATGGTGAGCTTTGCATGTTCACCGTACTCTACCTCGTCGGGAACCGAATAGGCTCTCTCCTCATTCTTCACTGGCCGAAGCGTCCATACCTCTCCAGACTCGGCCCCGTTGAGAAGCAACATAGGAAGATCCCCAAGGTCCTCCCGTGTGCGATAGATAAACTTTGTGGACATCACTTCATTTGAGACCAAAGGAAACTGCGCCACAAGATGAGGAAGCAACTACTCGTTCATAAAAAAATTAAAATATATTTTATGAACCTCTCTCTCTCTCTCATATTGACGATTTTGGAACAAATTAATCATTCTATACCTGGCAATGTTTTGTAAAAATTAGCTTATTATATTTGTGCCAATGCACCAGATCTGCTGAACTTCACAATTTTAACGTCGGGTCTAATGTGTTTTTTTTTTTGAAAAGGGGCCTCGGTGACAAAGCTAATTCAGCATCCGCATTAAGTGGTGAAAAGGGAATAAACGTAGATGATTCGTCATCTGACGATACAAGTATGGGATCCACAGAAGCACATTATAAGTTGTCCATCATGAGAAAAGCAACAAAAGCTGGAAAGCAACAAGAGGAACGATAACTAGCCCTACAGAACACCGACGGCGACCAGGAACTTCAAGCGAGTAGATCGAAAACCTCAATGATTCTTCTACAAGCAGAGTGCCAAACCACCCCACGAAATCTGCTAAAAGTGCAGATACAACATGCACTCATCCCCTTTTATAGTGGCTGGCCAAGTGTCCCTCGAAGTCCAAACATCGCCTCGGCCTCCAACAATTGCGCTGTTTATAAGACTCGAGATCTATTATTCGTCAATTTCAGAAATAACATCTTTACTAATAGAGATATAGCAGACTTACAATCAAGTGGTACATAGTTTTGGGACATTGGTAATGAAGGATTTGTGAAGGAAATGAAAAAAAACTAGGGTACTGGAAGCATAAAATTATTTTACTCGTGATTTGAATAAGTTTTTCAAGGCATTGGTTCTAATACTGATTTACAATCTTTCACCCAACGAAACCAAAACAAAGACCAATATGGGCAGAGACGATTGAAGACCCTGGCCCCCAAAACAAAGGAAATGGACCAACTTCGGCCCAACGCCAAAAAGCAAAAAAAAAAATTTAACTATAGTTGGTGGGGTGCGCCTCGCCCATGCTATAGTGCAACGCATGGGCGACACACAAGAGACCCAGTAGCAAGCTACTGCAGTGGCCCCTCCCCCTCAAAAAAGTAATTTAATATCGTGTGAGCCAATGACCCACATATCAGATATTAAACTGATAAGAACAGATACTACACTTGATCTTAGCTAAAAGGCCGAGAAAGGTATGAGTTTAACATGGGCTCGGTGCTTCTTTTATATCTATCATCTACTCTGCTTCTTTCTTGACTACCCGATGTGGGACTCTATGACAGCAGGCTTCTAGTTCAAATTCATTCGCACAGTAGATGTGAGTGAAGAGTACACTTTCTATCCATCGAGGTCAAGGAGAATTCCATGTCAACAAAACATATATATCTAATAGAGATTTTCGAGAAGCTCTCACAAGAAAATCGGTAATCGCTTGATGAAGGAAGGTGGATGAAAAGGGAATCAAGAAAGATACATCTAAGAGAGTAGTAGAGTGAAAGAAGGGTGAGGTTGGTAGATAGTCACTTAATTCAATCTTTCTTCTCCTACCTCCTTCTCGCTCCTTCCTTATTCCAAACTTAGTTTCCCCTGGAAGCTTGTTTGCAATAATTAATGCTTGGCGGAGTGTAATATCAAATGTGAACTTTTTAGCATTATCATTTATCAACATACACTCCAGAATTCATGCTGGATTGTACTAGAAGGAGTAATAGAACTCTTCTTGTCTGGAAATTTCTAATGGTGATATTGGGCAAAATACAGAACTTATTGGCTACTGCTAGGTTCATTTGCAACTGCAAGCAGGAATTTATTTGAGCCTCAAGCTTGAATCGTACTACGTATCTTCTTCTTTTTTCGTGATTGATTTGCGAGACAAATAATGTGTTTTGCAATCTAAGCTGAAGCATTGGGGTTTAAATTTGCAGCTTCCAGAACCCTCTTATATATGCATATCTTCTTTTCCCCTATATATCAAGCATTGTCAATGTATACATCTCAGAGAGAAGGAACGATAAAAACAGAATCGAATAAGTATATTGTATTGAAGGGAAATTTTACTATCTGATCGTACCTTGACCAATAGAAGGACCTGGGTCGTTGAGGACCTGGGTCGTAGAGGACCTGGCTGGAACCAAGGGTCTTGGCCGCACGGAAGGACCTGGCTCGGTCGCTGATGGAAGGACCTGTGAGGAAGGACCTGGCCTGGACGATGAGGACCTGGCTGGAACCTGGGGTCTTGGCCGCACGGAAGGACCTGGCTTGGTCGCTGATGGAAGGTCCTGTGAGGAAGGACCTGGCCTGGACGATGAGGACCTGGCTGGAACCTGGGGTCTTGGCCGCACGCGGGTGGTACCTGCAATGACACTCCGACGCTCTAGTCAGTGTGACGCTCGGGCAGGATTCACAAGGTGAGATCACGTACCTGATTCTCGGGATTTGTGCTGGTTTTATAGTGGCACGGGCGCTCTGGCCATATCTTGTGGAGCACGCCAAGTTGGGCCGTGTTGGCCTATTGGACTGTACTGGGCCTTGAGCCCACTCCGGAACAGTTGCCCCCCAAGCCTAGGTCGCCAGCGGGCGGGCTGAGGCTTGAGTCGTTGACCCCGAGTAATGCCGTAAGCGGCCGGGTTGCATTGCGCACTCGGTCTCCATCTCTTGAGGTGTGTGGTCGCCGCCACACCAAGTCACAGTCTGGCTTGAAGTCTAGGCACTGGGTCGCTCGGGACCAAAACCTATCCAGGGGTCGCTGCCCCCGTGGAGTCATGCACGGCCGACCTACCGGGAGCGACTTAGCGCAGCCTATTCGAGGCTTGACTCGTTGCCCCCTGTCTAGCCTCGCTCGGCCGACCTACAGGGAGCGACTTAGCGTAAACCGTTGGGGGTGTGGTCGCTGCCACTCGTATGGGAACATGGTCGTTGCCACTCCTATTGGAACGTGGTCGCGGCCACTCACTTTGCTTGGGCCATTAGATGGCGCTCGCTTTGGGCCATTCGATGGCACTCTTAGTAGGCCGCTCGGGACCTTGGGGCCATTCGATGACACTCGTTGTAGGTCGCTCGGGATCCTACGTTCGATTTGATCAACACGGTGATCTATTTTGGGCCAACTCGGTGGCAATCGCTTGTGTCAATGCGGTGACACCCGATGTAGGTCGCTCGGAGGCCTACGTTTGATTGTGGGTCATTCTGACCCTTGGGCCACTTCGATGGCGCTCGATGTAGGTCGCTCGGCGACCTATGCTTTGTGGGTTATTCAAACCCTTGGGCCACTTCGATGGCGCTTGATTGTGCCAACTCGGTGACACTCGTTTGGGCCAACTCGGTGGCACTCGTTGTAGGTCGGGCGCCCCACTTGAACGACCAGAAAGGGGTGTAGAACGCCCGAATCTGATTTTGACTTCAACACGAAAGCTGTAGCTCTACTTCTCAGCTTTCCAACGCATGCTCACACGCCCCCATCGGGTGAACGTGGACGAAATTATGGTCTCCGAGCTAGGCAGACCTTCTGGGTCGCTCACGGGCGACCAGCTTTTGTGCGTCCCACTTGAACGACCAGAAAAGGGTGTAGAACGCCCGAATCTGATTTTGACTTCAACACGAAAGCTGTAGCTCTACTTCTCAGCTTTCCAACGCATGCTCACACGCCCCCATCAGGTGAACGTGGACGAAATTATGGTCTCCGAGCTAGGCAGACCTTCTGGGTCGCTCACGGGCGACCAGCTTTTGTGCGTCCCACTTGAACTACCAGAAAAGGGTGTAGGACGCCCGAATCTGATTTTGACTTCAACACGAAAGCTGTATCTCTACTTCTCAGCTTTCCAACGCATTCTCACACGCCCCCATCGGGTGAACGTGGACGAAATTATGGTCTCCGAGCTAGGCAGACCTTCTGGGTCGCTCACGGGCGACCAGCTTTTGTGCGTCCCACTTGAACGACTAGAAAAGGGTGTAGAAAGCCCGAATCTGATTTTCACTTCAACACAAAAGCTGTAGCTCTACTTCTCATCTTTCCAACGCATGCTCACACGCCCCCATCGGGTGAACGTGGACGAAATTATGGTCTCCGAGCTAGGCAGACCTTCTGGGTCGCTCACGGGCGACCAGCTTTTGTGCGTCCCACTTGAACGACCAGAAAAGGGTGTAGGAAGCCCGAATCTGATTTTGACTTCAACACGAAAGCTGTAGCTCTACTTCTCAGCTTTCCAACGCATGCTCACACGCCCCCATCGGGTGAACGTGGACGAAATTATGGTCTCCGAGCTAGGCAGACCTTCTGGGTCGCTCACAGGCGACCAGCTTTTGTGCGTCCCAATTGAACGACCAGAAAAGGGTGTAGAACGCCCGAATATGATTTTGACTTCAACACGAAAGCTGTTGCTCTACTTCTCAGCTTTCCAACGCATGCTCACACGCCCCCATCGGGTGAACGTGGACGAAATTATGGTCTCCGAGCTAGGCAGACCTTCTGGGTCGCTCACGGGCGACCAGCTTTTGTGCGTCCCACTTGAACGACCAGAAAAGGGTGTAGGACGCCCGAATCTGATTTTTACTTCAACACGAAAGCTGTAGCTCTACTTCTCATATTTCCAACGCATGCTCACACGCCCCCATCGGGTGAACGTGGACGAAATTATGGTCTCCGAGCTAGGCAGACCTTCTGGGTCGCTCACGGGCGACCAGCTTTTGTGCGTCCCAATTGAACGACCAGAAAAGGGTGTAGAACGCCCGAATCTGATTTTGACTTCAACACGAAAGCTGTAGCTCTACTTCTCAGCTTTCCAACGCATGCTCACACGCCCTCATCGGGTGAACGTGGGCGAAATTATGGTCTCCGAGCTAGGCAGACCTTCTGGGTCGCTCACGGGCGACCAGCTTTTGTGCTTAAATTCGTTTAAGCGACTTTGGATCGTCCCTGCTCTTTAGGTCGTCCAACATCTTAGGTCACTGAACCAGCATGGTCGATGCCCGCGTCTGGGGCGGTCTTCCGTGTGGAGCCATAGTCGAAGTAGGACAGCGCTCGGGCCTCCCACTGTGGTCGCCAATTGATCGTACCTTGACCAATAGAAGGACCTGGGTCGTTGAGGACCTGGGTCGTAGAGGACCTGGCTGGAACCAAGGGTCTTGGCCGCACGCGGGTGGTACCTGCAATGACACTCCGACGCTCTAGTCAGTGTGACGCTCGGGCAGGATTCACAAGGTGAGATCACGTACCTGATTCTCGGGATTTGTGCTGGTTTTATAGTGGCACGGGCGCTCTGGCCATATCTTGTGGAGCACGCCAAGTTGGGCCGTGTTGGCCTATTGGACTGTACTGGCCTATTGGACTGTATTGAAGGGAAATTTTACTATCCAACATTAATTCAGGATATAGATATATAATAGTTATATAGCAAACTACTACTATGCAAGTCATGATTGATGATACCAATTACCAAATACTACCGGCTCAAACTTCAGTTGTCTTACACTCTCATTTGTATTTAAGTGACATTAATTGGTCATATATGATGATTTTAATGAGTGGTTATTTATTCTTCTGTTTCAATAATCTTGATGCATCATATTATTCTTTTTAATTTACCAACTAACAGTATGTTACTATATGAGCTTGACAAATATATATATATATATATATATATATATATATATAGTGATTTAAGTTACTTCCAAACCTGAAATCTGTATGACATGGATGATGAAGTGTACCAAAAATTTCTTCATTGCAAGTGCTAATGTACTTGAGTCATGCTCATCATCATCAGTGATAAATGTCACCCCAGTCATGTACAACGAGCGGATCTCCACTATAAGCTAGTGGATTAGCCTTACCAAACAGAGCCCAAGTAACACTTACAAAAGACTCACCCGCTATAAGCTAGCGGTTTGGCATTGTCAAATAGAGCCTTTGTGTTTTGAATATCGGTACGAAACTTTTCCGAACAAAATGTAAGCAATGCAAATGGATGTCGTGAAACATGAAATATTAAATGGACTACAATGGGTTGCAAGGCTTATGGCAATATTATTGTTTCCAAACAAGATGTAAAAAATGCAAATGGAGTTGTTCTCGTGAACAAGATGGGGGTGGTACAGTTCTAAATGTGGTAATCTTGCTAAGGGCAATCACATAAACTGGGTACTGCTGCTGTGATGGTGAGGTTGCTGCATAAACTGAGTAGTAAGATGAAATTGGCACTTGACCACCTGTAGTAGTGTTGCGCCCGAAAAAGTCCCCGAGGGAGAACCTCCCTCGTTTACAACTTTTCTAAAAAACAATGAAGCCGCCACCAATACTTATTTAAGGAAAGTATTAGAAAAACCCTTTTTTAGAAAGCGATTGGCCTTTGAAAACTGAGAATTTTGGGTTCGGGGGTCGGTTACGCGCGAGGAAGGTATTAGCACCCCACACGTCCTCTCTACTGAGAGGGAACCTTTAATTAAATGTGTGGTTTTAAGTGTTGATTTGAAAAATACCTAATTTTACCTCTTTATTTCTTATTGAAAAAATGAATTAAAGAACTTAATAAAATTTTTATTTTTGGCGAGAAAGGAGGAAAAAAAGGTTTTTAGAAAGGAGTGCTTGACGGGACATGGCCCGCTCCTACGTATCTCCCGGTGCGATGGAGAATTCAAAGCTACGTAGTTCTTGTTCGTCCTGAAAAAGGTTTTTGTTTTTTATCTTGTTTAATTTTGAAAATCAAGCTTTCATGATGATCAATTGAGCAAGGGCTCCAAGTGATCACCACTAGTACTTCATTGTTAATAATCATGCAAGCAAAGGCTTCGCAAGACTACTAACAAAGTTTTTGATTTAGTGAAAATCCTTAGGAAAATTAGGCATTCATGATGATCAATTGAGCAAATGCTTCAAGTAATCACCACTAGTACCTCGTTGTTAATAATCCTGCAAGCAAAGGCTTCACAAGACTATTAACAAAGTTTTTGATTTATGAGAAATTATTTTGTCTTGAAGAGAATTAAATTAAATTAAAAAAACGAGAAAGGGGGGTGAAATGGTAAAATAGGGTGTTATTAGTCGCAAGGGGTTGTATAATTAATTGCAGGTGTAACAAAAAAGGAAGCCCAGTTCGCATTGGAGGGCCCAGAATGCGAAACTGGGCTTAAGTGAGGGAGGTGTGCGCATGAATTGAAGGGGTGTTGCTAGCATTCTGATAATAAAAATAAAATTAAAATAAAATAATTTATTGGAGACACTATAAAAGCCTAAAACATAATAAACCCTAAACCTAATTCACTCTTCCCCTCCTTACTATATAGCAGCGCCGCTGCCAAGAGAGAGAGAGAGATCCATGGCGAAAATTCCGCCTTACTTCACGGTGAGAGAGGGAAACCGAAGCTTCCATGGTTAGCAGAGGGTGATGAGTCGCGATGAGAGGGGGAGGAAAAAGAACTTCCTGACAGCGACGATGGGCTGTAGGGAATGCCACCGACTGACCGTTCCATGGCCGGCGGTGGTGGTTGAGGACGAACGGCGACGAAGCATGGTACCATCGGCGAAAACGAACGCGAAGGGAAGGGGTTTATCTGCGAGGGACTACGGTGTTCGTTTGGGACCGCATCACCGACAGAGTGGTGACAACGCGGAGGACAGCGAGCGAACGACGGTGCGAGACTGATAATGGTCACAACGGTGACGGGGATGGGTGTTGGCTCGGTTTCGTGATGGGTCGCCGGAGTTTATGGTGGAGCTCGCCGGAGAAGACGACCGGAGCTCCGGCGAACACATTAAGGTCAGTTTTGTTTATTTTTTTTCGTTCTTGGCCTATTTTCTTCTACACATTTCTTCCTACCATTATTTTCGATTCTGGTTTCTTAATCATCGGATCTGCATTTGATCTAATTTATACTATGTTTGATTACTGTTGCGCCCGAAAAAGTCCCCGAGGGAGAACCTTCCTCGTTCACAACTTTTCTTAAGACAATGAAGCCGCCACCAATATTTATTAAGGAAAATATTAGGAAAACCTTTTTTGGAAAGCGATTGGTCTTGCGAAACTAGAGAATAGGGTTCGGGGGTCGGTTACGCGCAGGGAAGGTGTTAGCACCCCACACGTCCTCTCTACTGAGAGGGAACCTTTAATTAAATGTGTGGTTTTTAGTGTGTTGACTTGAAAAATATCTAATTTGCCTCTTTATTTCTTATTGAAAATGAATTAAAGAACTTAATAAAATTTTTATTTTTGGAGAGAAAGGGGAAAAAAAGGTTTTTAAGAAAAAGTGCTTGACGGGACATGGCCCGCTCCTACGTATCTCCCGGTGCGATGGAGAATTCAAAGCTACATAGTTCTAGTTTGTCCTGAAAAAGGTTTTTGTTTTTTATCTTGTTTAATTTTGAAAATTGAGCTTTCGTGATAATCAATTGAGCAAAGGCTGTTACCAAGTGACTTCAGTCTCAAGAGGGGGGGTGAATTGAGATTTAAAAGCTTTTCAGATCTTTCAAAAACGTTTTTCCCCTTTTCAATGACTTAGATCAATTTTCGCGCAGGTTAAGTGGAAGCGAATGAATTAGAATATAAAGCAGTAAAGCGGTATAACAGTAAAGCAGGAAAACAGTAAAGCACGTAGAGATTTATCCTGGTTCGGTCACCTCCTAGTGACCTACGTCCAGTCCTCACACCCTTGTGAGATTTTCCACTAACCAAAACAACAAGGCTTACAGGTGCCTTGGAAAACCTTTACAGACTCAGGCACTCTCCTCCTAGGATACCCCACCTATGGAGAGCCCTCAAATCTATTACAACAGTAACAAGAGATACCCCACCCCTGTTACAATCAGCTGCCCCAGAAAGATACCCCACTTCCTAGTACAAACAGCTACCCTAGAGAGATACCCCACTCCCTAGTACAAATCACAAACAATTAAATAATAACAAATGTAAATACAGAAATACCTCTTAACGTAGGCAGATTACACAATTTGAAGAACGCAACCCCAACTAACTCTTAGCAAAAGATCAGCTCTTGACGGACCGGCGGTGCGAGAAGAACACAAATAAAATATAAGAGTTTTTCAGAAAGAATAGATTATGAGAATGGGTTGGTTGTTAAATGGAGGTGGTGAAGCCTCTATTTATAGATTTTGAAAATCCAGATCTCACGTTGAAAATGTTTAAAGGAATCGATTCTTTGTTAATTGGAATGGATCTAGGAATCGATTCATTTGCTTGATCTGATCTAGGAATCGATTCTGATTTGTTTGTAAAATGGATGTAATCGATTCTTAGGATCTCCGGGAGGCTAGGAATCGATTCTTCACTAAGTTAAAATATGTAGGAATCGATTTTCAGCTTGCCTGAGACAAGTGGGAATCGATTCTCAGTTATTTGCAAAAGATTGGGAATCGATTCTTCCCTTAAAAAATATTTGGCTCAGAAATCGATTTATGTACTGAAGGACATGACCTGACAATCGATTTCTACCTTTTCTATTTTACCTGAAAATCGATTTTGATATTTGATTATGCATGAGAAAAATCGATTTTGTTATTTAAAAGGTGATAAGAATGTTTACGTAAATATGCATGCACCTTTAAAAACTTTGTGAGTGTGTGAGACTTTGAGATACGAGCTGACCTTCGAAAAGAGCTTACACAATTCCTAAGACTCACCCAAACCCTAAGAACTACCCTTATATTTAAGGACTACCCTTAAACTTGAATCTTCAATTCTTGAGCTTGTTTGACTTGGATTGTGACTTTGATGTTTAGTCACTTTTCTTTACTTTTGGCTATCAACTTTACCTTTGCCTTTTTCATCATCAAAACTAATCCTGCAATATTAGATAACCTGCAACACAGGTATCCACAAAGGCTCCAAGTGACCACCATTAGCACTCCATTGTTAATAATCATGCAAGCAAAGGCTTCACGAGACTACTAACAAAGTTTTTTGATTTAGTGAAAATCTTTAGGAAAATTAGGCATTCATGATGATCAATTGAGCAAAGACTCCAAATGACCACCACTAGTACCTCGTTGTTAATAGTCATGCAAGCAAAGGCTTCACAAGACTATTAACAAAGTTTTTTGATTTATGAGAAATTTATTTTGTCTTGAAGAGAATTAAATTAAATTAAAAAAACGAGAAAGGGGGTGAAATGGTAAAATAGGGTGTTATTAGAAGGGGGGCTGTATTATTGAAAATTGGGTGTGAAAAGCAGCAGCCCATTTTGTGAACCGGTCCACAAATTCATGGGCCTTTTTCAGGGGGAGGCGTAATACGCAAATGAGGGGTGTAAGTAGTATGGAGTTAAATGAAATGACAAAAATGTCCCTGGATGTCCACGCTATATAAGGAATCCAAAAAAAAACCTAAACCTAATTTTCCTTACTTCCTTCTCCAGCTGCGCCGTCCCAACCCTAATCTCACTCTCAACCCTAATTTTTTTCACTTCCCCTCTCTCACGGCGCGACGTTCCCTACCCAAAACCTCTCAACCCGGATTTCCCTCATTTCTGCTCTCCCTCCGCCTCACTTCACGGATCCACGAATCCGTCCTCTCTTCTGTGCTCCACCGTCGTTTAACCCTAATCTCTATATTCCTCTCTATTCCAGCGCCGTGTTTATCAGGACATGAAGAGAGAGAGAGAGAGAGAGAGAGAGAACTATGCGACAGCTACGGGTTGTGAGAGGAGACGATGTTGGACGAACGAGGGGGAAGCGACGACGGTGGCGATGGTTGACGACGCTAGACGCGATGACGGAGATGGTGGAAATGGCTATGTTCTGGTTCGGTTCGAAAGGTCGCAAGGGAAGAGGAACGGCGACGGCTCAACGGTGTTTGGGACGATCGGCCGCCGTCTACGGTGGCCGGAGCTAAAAGGTAAAACTTCGGTTCCTATTATGTTTTTTTTTTTATATTTTCTCATTTCTCTTCACTCTTCAACTCTGATTCTTTTATGTTCGTTTTTTATTTCCCTGGGTGGTTCACGGCCAACGGCGAGATAGCGACGGCGAGCCTTACAGCGATGCTTACTGACGATGACGATGTGATTGGGGAGGACGACCACCGTCTACGGTGGTCGGTGCTAACGGTACAGTTCTGTTTCTCTTTTTTTTTTCTTCTCCTAATTCTGATTCGGTTTCGTTTTTTATCCTGTTCCTCTTTCTCTCTAATGGATTTTGTTTTCCTAATCCTAATTTGTAATACTTCCAAAACCCTAATCCTATAAAAAAACTTTAATCTGGTCCTAATTAATTTTTATAATAATCCGGTCCTAAAAACTAGTCTGTTCTAAACTTCAAATTATCTACCATATCAGATTATAAATTATACATATATACAGTTCTGAAGATTAGCCCGTTCTAAAACTCGATTCCTCCTAATCTTGTTTTTTACATGTATATACGGATTGGGTACTAGTTTCAGATTGATAACAAATACAGTTACTTGCAAAATAGCCTATTATGTCTTAAACTTGTTAAAGTCTGAAGGAAATGAAATCATGGTAACCTACCTCTTTTCCAGCCTCTGATAATCTCCTGTTTGCTTATTTTCTGCTGCTGCTACTGCTGCTTATTGTTGCTGCTTCTGTTTTTCCTTTTGATTTAGAAATTTTGATGCTTTGTGACTAGGGTTTCCGTATAAAACCCTAATATTTGGTTCTGAATTTCAGTGTATTTTCTGTCTGTGTGAATTGCTGTCCTTTTCTCTCTTGATTCAGCTTGTTTTTATAGGCGATTTTTAGGCTTAGGAAAATGAATTCTTTGATTCTAACCTGATTTTATTTCCTTTTTCAGGTTATTGGACTCTTGGGCAACAAGAATCAGCCCATGGATCTGCTGCTGCTGCTTTTATTTTTATTTATTTTCGTTTTTCCTATTTTTTTGTATTTTTGGTTATTATTTTCGGATTTGTATTTTTTGGTATTTTTAGTATTATCATTTTTTGTAATTTTGGACTTTTGGACATCTTGGACACTATTAAATTGTAAATAAACAATAAATAGAATTTTTTTGACATTTTTGATACTATATTTACTAATGAAAATAGACAAAGTAAAAATAATAAAAGAAATTGGGCCAAATACAAAAGTGATATCGGACCCAACTAGACAAGTGTATGAGAACGAGGCCCAAATAGAATAAATAAGCCCATTGACAACTAAACACTAAAATTATCTCAGAATCGCGTTCTTAAGCCCAAATTGAAACGACAAGCTCGATCGTGAGAAAAATGACTTTGTTAGTCCCAATTAAGTTCGACTAAATCCAAATACGAAGATTAAATTGAAGAACGCACGAAACGATCGATCATTCGCGTGCATGCTTAATTTAAAACAACGGTATTTCGATTTAGTTGAATAGGGTCGCTGAAATTGACCAGGGTTAGTAACTGAGACGCCGTACTGATAATTCTCGTAACCACGCGACTTCAAAACACGATTTAAGTAAAATAAACGACTAAAACTAGAAGACGGACAAAATTGGGGTATAACAATTACTGTGTTTGTTCTTCATCCTAATCTTTGCTTCTGGTGGTCTCCATATTGGTTCTGAATGTATGCCTTTTGGTTTCTTAAAATAGAGAAACAGCCTATTTTGAAAACAAAAGCGAACTAAACTAATACTAGTCAATTTTCTACTGAAGCAAAAACGAAAGCTAGTCCATTTTTGATCTGAATGATGTTGTTTTTATCACATGGCATAGACTTAGTTCAACATATTTGGAGTACAGAATAAATAATAAATAAATAAAAACATACATTTTCGATCTGTTGCTGGTTGCTTGGTTTACTGCTGTTGTTCTAGATCTGCAGTGGCTGCTACTGACCCTTTGAAATTTTTTAGAACTTCAAAGAAAGAAAAACCACTGTTTTGGAATTAGGGTTTCAGTGTAAAAACCCTAATCGTTTTTTTCTTGGTGCTGTTTACCTCGAAAATCGTGTCCTGCTACTGCTGTTTGACTGCTGATTTATACTGCATTTTTAGGTTTAGGCGTTGATTGTATTTTGACTGGGCTTTGAATATTTTTTCAGGTTTTGGATCCAGGCCCAGCAACAGCTGTAGCAGCTTGGAGTGCTGCTAGGAAACCCTAATCTGCTCCTTAGATGCTCATTTTCGGATCTGGCCATTTTTGGCCCTTTTGATGTAATTTTTTGGCTAAAGTGCTCCCGGGGTCCCTTATCTTTATTTAAAGTAACGAATTAGTCCTTTATGTTTTTTTTGTCCCAAATAAGTCCTTTATGTTTTTTTTGTCCCAAATAAGTCCTTTATCTTTCAAATTTTTGACACATAAATCCTTTTCCGTCAACCTCCATCCAACTTTGTTAACAGTGCTTATGTGGCGTGCTGACTCATTATTTGATTAGGTGGCATGTCATTTTTATTTTTGCTTAGGTGGCATATAATTTAATTTAATAAAAATAAAAGCTAAACAAAAATAAAAATGACATGCCACCTAATCAAATAATGAGTCGGCACGCCACATAAGCACTGTTAACAAAGTTGGATGGAGGTTGACGGAAAATGATTTATGTGTCAAAAATTTGAAAGATAAAGGACTTATTTGGGACAAAAAAAACATAAAGGACTAATTCGTTACTTTAAATACAGATAAGGGACCCCGGGAGCACTTTAGCCTAATTTTTTTGTATTTTTTGGACATTTGGACTCCTAAACACTATTAAATTGTAAATAAAAATAAATAGAATTTTTTTGACATTTTTAGACTATATATACTACTCAAAATAAATGAATAGGCAAAGTAAAAATAATAAAAGAAATTGGGCCAAATACAAAAACGATATCGGACCCAACTAGACAAGTGTGTGAGAACGAGGCCCAAATAGAATAAATAAGCCCGTTGACCGCTAAACGCTAAAATCATCTCAGAATCGCGTTCTTAAGCCCAAATTGAAACGACAAGCCCGATCGCGAGAAAAATGACTTTGTTAGTCCCAATTAAGTTCGACTAAATCCAAATACGAAGATTAAATTGAAGAACGCACGAAATGATCAATCATTCGCGTGCATGCCTAATTTAAAACAACGGTATTTCGATTTAGTTGAACAGGGTCATTGAAATTGACCAGGGTTAGTAACTGAGACGCCATACCGATAATTCTCGTAATCACGCGACTTCAAAACACGATTTAAGTAAAATAAACGACTAAAACTAGAAAAAGAAGACGGACAAAATTGGGGTATAACAAGTAGTAGTAGTAGTAGTACCTATAGGGTGATGAATATACACAAATTGTTGTTGTGCTTGATGGTGATTTTGATCCAATTGTTGTTGGTTCTGAACTTGATCATCAGCTTTGATATTATTATTTGGTAAGTCCACATGTGCAGCAGCTTCGACTAGTTGATCTTGTTGATAGTAAACAATAGTCTTTGTAGATGCAATACTACTTCTGTTATCACTGACCACATAAACCAAATATATTCATTTTAAAACTTTATATCACACAATTCACATCAACATACAAATAAAACAAAAGGAAAATTTTGTTTATTTCTACTTAGTAAAAAGACAAGGAGTCAATATTTACTTAATTACCACATATGAGACACGAATACTTGAATTTTGTTGTCGTAGTAGTATTTAAAAGTTTTCTTATTTTTTAAAGATAAAAGTCCCTATACGACACCTTCTACGGTATGTCTTATCAACACGAGAACAAATGTAACATGAGTGATAGAAACACGAGAGAAAAATGGCTCTCCCCGGTCTTAACTCGCTAGTTTATATGTGTCTCTTTGTTTTACTGTGCTAACTTATATTTCTTTAGATCTATGTGTCTGTGTCTATGATTATCTATTATTTTTGTAAATATTAATTTTTTCATAAATGATATCGGATTTGTATCATATCCGATACTCATATCGTATCAGTACAATATAGATTACCACCATAAGAATCTTTAGTAGCGATATAGTTTTACTATTTAGTATACATTTAGCAAGATTATCATGAAGTAGCAATTACACCCCATATTGATATTTTGAAGGACTAAAATATTCTTCAATATAATTGAAGTTTTATCTTTCATTTTTCTCTCAATGCTTTTTAACTATAATGCTATTGGTTAGCTAGCTTAAAATAGAGTTAAGTTTGATATCTATTCTACGAATATAACTAAGATTATATATGTGTATTTTATATTAAAATGCGTACATTATCTAGTTATGGCCAGAAGTCATATAGTAGCATGTGTACTTGTTATCAACTTGCAACCAGAAGTTTGTAAAATATAATTGAAGACTCCAGAAGATCTAGTGTATTTCTAATTACCTAGAGAACAGTTTTTTTTACACATTGTATCATATTATAATCTCTCAAGTCTCATAAAAATTTATTAAGTTTAAGAATATCCGTCTAAATGGACATCATATTGAAACAAGAAATGAAGGAGATGTTGAATATCTTTATATAATGAGGCATACTTTGGATAAAATAAGTGTAGTGGAAAAGTTGTCTGTTTTTTCCTTTGATTTGTACTACACTTATATATGTGCAATTGAAGCGCATGTTGTAAACCGTAAGTTTATATATCATAATAGTTTTTGTTGGCAAGATCAGTTGGGTCATCCCGAGTATATTATGATGCGAAAAATGGTTAAAATTTCTATTTGAACTTGTATTGAAGAGCCAATGGTTTCTTCAATCTACTAATTTTGTGTTCACTAGTTCCTAAAGGAAATTGACGATTTGAGAGAATAAGTCTCTCGTATTTCTAGAACTTATATAAGGTGATATTTGTAAACGAGTACACTAATCACGTGGACCATTTAAATATTTGTGATTTTAATTGATGCATCAACTAGATGGCCACATATATTATATATGTGTGTCGTCAACTCACAACCAGAAGTTTGTGAGACCGTTTGCTCAACTAATTTGAGTAAGAGGTTATTATGTGAATTACTCTGAAAGCATCTGATAAGTATTGTATGTCGATTAGAATTGATATTGGACATCACGTAGCATACGTTCATTCATAAAATGGTCTTGAAGAACCATTCTTTAGACGTCTAAAGTTAATTATATGACCAATACTTATGAGATAAGAACTTCCAATTTCTAATTGGGAACATGAAATTTTTCCTGCCGTAGCATTGATTCGCATCAAGCCAACAAGTTATCACAACTCTTCCCATTTACATTTGGTTTTTGGTCACGAACCTAATATTTCTCTTCTTTGAATTTTTGGATGTGTAGTGTATGTTCTTATTTCTCCATTCACAATGCACTATGATGAGTCCTCAACGAATTTTGGGAATATATATTGGATATAAATCCCCATGTATAATAAAGTATCTTCACTACAAGAAAATCCTTGTTTTCCTACCAAAATTTCCGACGGACGTGTATCTGTCGCTATTTGTGACGGATTTCCGACGGAAGTGTCCGTCGGTAAGTGTTTGGACATTTTTTAAGGCATTTTTCGCTTCATTTCCGATGGAATTTGGTTCGGTCGGTACATACCGACGGAATGTTCGGTCCGTAGTTCGTGGGAAACGTCAATGATATTAATATGATGTGTTTCTCTCCCTCGACCTCATTCTTTCTCTTCTCAACACATAACACTCTCCCTCTCTCAATCAGCGATGCCTCTCTCTCAACCACCACCACCCTCACCTTCGCCATCCCTCCATCGCCTCCGCCTCACCTCCTGCCTTGCTCGTGAACCACCACCGCCGCCACCTGTAACCAGTAACTCTCCTCTCCCAGTCGCCTCTCCTTTCTCTATCGCTCTCATCTCTTCTTCTTCTTAAAAGGTAAGTTTTTTCTTCGGTAAGAACAATATTTGCTCAATCTCTTTGGTATTTGCTCAATCTCTTTTCTAGGTTTTTCACATCGCAAACCAAGTTCTTGCGTTTTGCCAAAATATAAACCGATTTCTTTTTCTAGGTTTTCCATTATCACAAGAACGGTTTGTGATTTACCTTCTTCTGTTGATTTTAAGTTGATTGTTACATGTTTCCTTCTTAGGTTCTGATTTTAAGCACGTGGAAACTCATTATTCCCTTTGATTTTAGGTTAGGGATTCTCTGCAACTTCTCTACAACAAGCTCATCAACAGGTTAGGCATGAAATTTCTTTGATTTTGAATTGGAATTATTCTTTTCCATTTTTCTGTTTCTTGTAGTATTTAGTTTGATTGGATTTCAGTTTCCATCTACAATGTTGGTGTATTACATTTAAATTGGATGCTTTACATGGTATAGTAAAATAGTTTATGTTCTTGTTGGATCCTTTAAATTGGATGCTTTACATGGTATAGTAAAAATGTGATGGAAGATTGTTTCATGCTTTCGTTGTAGTTGCATGGAGCCAGATTCAGATAGTTAGAGTAAGTGCTTATGTTATCACATGTTTTAAATTTTGGCTTCCTGAATGGGTTATTTAATGTGTGTTTTAATTGTGGTTGACTTTTTGTGACATGGTGGGTAAGATTTGTAATTCATTTTGTTTATCTTTTTATATAATGTGTAACTTAATGTCGTTTAGGTCCAATACCCTCATCGTTTTCTAATTTGACTTCATTGACAGAGTTGTGATGTGAGTGCTTTCACTAGTTTCTTGTATGGTTGCTTTTGATTCATGAAAGCTAATATATCATCAGTGATATAAATGTAGGAGAATAAGTGGTATATCTACCGGGAGCTCCTCACTGGAAGTAGTACGGAATATGAAGTCTTTGACTATCTTGTAAGGATGCAACTATGCTAATAATTATGTCTCACAGTCTCCCAAGTAATGTAAATATTTACTTGTACTTTTTTCTTTGTTCCGATTCTCTGAGTTTAATATAAGTATTTGTTTATGATTGTCGCAGAGAAAAGGTCAGGTGAGTCAAGTCCTGTGATTTCTGTGTATGCTTCAAAATTGATCATGAAATTCTCTCTTTTAAGCCATCATGGAACTCTCACCTCCATGACAGGTAACTAAATTCTCCCTACTTTCCTTCTCCTTGATTATTGTTTCTTTAATCTATGGCAATTGATTTGGCTAATACACTCCACATGAACACACAAAAGAGTTGACAGCAAAAATTCATATAGGTTACCACCACCATGCTGCTGCAGCTGCTCACATTCCCTCCCAAGTCCTGATTTTCTTTTGCAAATGCAATTTTTTGGTGATTAACTAATACTACTCAGAATCTAGAAATAACCATATTATAACCATATTACAATCAAGTGATACATAGTTTTGGGACATTGGTATTGAAGGATTTGTGAAGGAAATGAAAAAAAAAACTAGCGTACAGAGTACACTGAAAGCGTAAAATTATTTTACTCGTGATTTGAATAAGTTTTTCAAGGCATTGGTTCTAATATTGATTTACAATGTTTCACCCAACGAAACCAAAAGAAATATGGGCAGAGACGATTAAAGACCCAGGGCCCAAAAACAAAGGTAATGGACCAACATTGGCCCAACGCTAGAAAGCAAAACAAAATTAAAACTATATTTGGTGGGGTGCGCCTGGCCCATGCTATAGTGCAACGCATGGGTGACACCCGAGAGACTCAGTAGCAAGCTACTGTAGTGGCCCCTCTCCCTCAAAAAAATAATTTAATATCGTGTGAGTCAATGACCCACATATCAGATATTAAACTGATAAGAACAGATACTACACTTGATCTTAGCCAAAAGGCCGAGAAAGGTATGAGTTTAACATGGGCTCGGTGCTTCTTTTATATCTATCATCTACTCTGCTTCTTTCTTGACTACCCGATGTGGGACTCTATGACAACAGGCTTTTAGTTCAAATCCATTCGCACAGTAGATGTGAGTGAAGAGTACACTTTCTTTTCATTGTTTTCATTAGTTCTAAAATTGATTTACTATCTCATTGTTTTCATTTATGTACTAACAAATTCATGTATAAATTATCTTTTCACAGTAAATTTATATATAGATTTTTAGGTCAGGTTTAATGTATTTTTTTTTTTGAAAAATGACTCAGGTGATAAATGAAAATATTAAATTATAACTGTTGGATTAAAATTAACAACTCAGATTACTTCATAAATTACAAAATCTTTTGTGATCTTTATTTAAAAAGGAAAGAATCGCACGATATGTTGTAATTAATCACATAATCTGAGCCGTTGATTTTAATCCAACGATTATAATTAAATATTTTTATTTAAGTCGTTTCCTGGGAAGGAGCAAGAGGCGGTGTCGGTGATAAAGCTAATTCAGCATATGCATTAAGCGGTGAAAAGGGAATAAACTCAAACGAGTTGTCATCCGACGATACAAGTATGGGATCCATACACAGAGTGTCAAACCACGTCACGAAATCTGCTAAAAGTGCAGATAAAACATGCACCCCTCCCCTTTTATAGTGGTTGGCCAAGCATCCCTCAATAGCCAAACAACGCATCGGCCTGCAACAATCGCGTTGTTTATAAGACTCATAAGATCTACATTTCGTCAATTTTGGAAAAAACGGCATATTTACTCCCTGAAAAATATGAACCCATAAGAATTCTTGCATTTCGTACAAAAGCTTGTCGTACTATTCACATAACGCAGTTGCCGATACGCCGATAGGCTTGCAGCTACAACAAAAAATAATTTATCCTTAAACCCCTTAACTGAATCACTGAACATAGCAAAATGTCTTTTCTTTTGCACCAAACTCACTCACTCATGTCTGACGGAAACACTCTGAGCAGATTTTGCCACTTTACAAAGTGCAAAGAACAATCAGAGCGATGACCAAGTCCCTTTGTACTCCACCAAGCACTGAAACGCCTTCATAAACACCCAGTTATTTGGATGAAGTGGGCTCGGTGAAAGGCCCAAGAACCGAAGCACGTTTGACTCAAAAATAGTGAATGGAACCCCGACTTTCACTGCATTCATCACAAACTCATCCATGGTGAGCTTTGCATGTTCACCGTACTCTACCTCGTCGGGAACCGAATAGGCTCTCTCCTCATTCTTCACTGGCCGAAGCGTCCATACCTCTCCAGACTCGGCCCCGTTGAGAAGCAACATAGGAAGATCCCCAAGGTCCTCCCGTGTGCGATAGATAAACTTTGTGGACATCACTTCATTTGAGACCAAAGGAAACTGCGCCACAAGATGAGGAAGCAACTACTCGTTCATAAAAAAATTAAAATATTTTTTATGAACCTCTCTCTCTTTCTCTCATATTGACGATTTTGGAACAAATTAATCATTCTATACCTGGCAATGTTTTGTAAAAATTAGCTTATTATATTTGTGCCAATGCACCAGATCTGCTGAACTTCACAATTTTAACGTCGGGTCTAATGTGTTTTTTTTTTTTGAAAAGGGGCCTCGGTGACAAAGCTAATTCAGCATCCGCATTAAGTGGTGAAAAGGGAATAAACGTAGATGATTCGTCATCTGACGATACAAGTATGGGATCCACAGAAGCACATTATAAGTTGTCCATCATGAGAAAAGCAACAAAAGCTGGAAAGCAACAAGAGGAACGATAACTAGCCCTACAGAACACCGACGGCGACCAGGAACTTCAAGCGAGTAGATCGAAAACCTCAATGATTCTTCTACGAGCAGAGTGCCAAACCACCCCACGAAATCTGCTAAAAGTGCAGATACAACATGCACTCATCCCCTTTTATAGTGGCTGGCCAAGTGTCCCTCGAAGTCCAAACATCGCCTCGGCCTCCAACAATTGCGCTGTTTATAAGACTCGAGATCTATTATTCGTCAATTTCAGAAATAACATCTTTACTAATAGAGATATAGCAGACTTACAATCAATTGGTACATAGTTTTGGGACATTGGTAATGAAGGATTTGTGAAGGAATTGAAAAAAAACTAGGGTACTGGAAGCATAAAATTATTTTACTCGTGATTTGAATAAGTTTTTCAAGGCATTGGTTCTAATACTGATTTACAATCTTTCACCCAACGAAACCAAAACAAAGACCAATATGGGCAGAGACGATTGAAGACCCTGGGCCCCAAAACAAAGGAAATGGACCAACTTCAGCCCAACGCCAAAAAGCAAAAAAAAAAATTTAACTATAGTTGGTGGGGTGCGCCTGGCCCATGCTACAGTGCAACGCATGGGCGACACACAAGAGACCCAGTAGCAAGCTACTGTAGTGGCCCCTCCCCCTCAAAAAAGTAATTTAATATCGTGTGAGCCAATGACCCACATATCAGATATTAAACTGATAAGAACAGATACTACACTTGATCTTAGCCAAAAGGCCGAGAAAGGTATGAGTTTAACATGGGCTCGGCGCTTCTTTTATATCTATCATCTACTCTGCTTCTTTCTTGACTACCCGATGTGGGACTCTATGACAGCAGGCTTCTAGTTCAAATTCATTCGCACAGTAGATGTGAGTGAAGAGTACACTTTCTATCCATCGAGGTCAAGGAGAATTCCATGTCAACAAAACATATATATCTAATAGAGATTATCGAGAAGCTCTCACAAGAAAATCGGTAATCGCTTGATGAAGGAAGGTGGATGAAAAGGGAATCAAGAAAGATACATCTAAGAGAGTAGTAGAGTGAAAGAAGGGTGAGGTTGGTAGATAGTCACTTAATTCAATCTTTCTTCTCCTACCTCCTTCTCGCTCCTTCCTTATTCCAAACTTAGTTTCCCCTGGAAGCTTGTTTGCAATAATTAATGCTTGGCGGAGTGTAATATCAAATGTGAACTTTTTAGCATTATCATTTATCAACATACACTCCAGAATTCATGCTGGATTGTACTAGAAGGAGTAATAGAACTCTTCTTGTCTGGAAATTTCTAATGGTGATATTGGGCAAAATACAGAACTTATTGGCTACTGCTAGGTTCATTTGCAACTGCAAGCAGGAATTTATTTGAGCCTCAAGCTTGAATCGTACTACGTATCTTCTTCTTTTTTCGTGATTGATTTGCGAGACAAATAATGTGTTTTGCAATCTAAGCTGAAGCATTGGGGTTTAAATTTGCAGCTTCCAGAACCCTCTTATATATGCATATCTTCTTTTCCCCTATATATCAAGCATTGTCAATGTATACATCTCAGAGAGAAGGAACGATAAAAACAGAATCGAATAAGTATATTGTATTGAAGGGAAATTTTACTATCCAACATTAATTCAGGATATAGATATATAATAGTTATATAGCAAACTACTACTATGCAAGTCATGATTGATGATACCAATTACCAAATACTACCGGCTCAAACTTCAGTTGTCTTACACTCTCATTTGTATTTAAGTGACATTAATTGGTCATATATGATGATTTTAATGAGTGGTTATTTATTCTTCTGTTTCAATAATCTTGATGCATCATATTATTCTTTTTAATTTACCAACTAACAGTATGTTACTATATGAGCTTGACAAATATATATATATATATATATATATATATATATATATATATATATATATATATATATATATATATATATATAGTGATTTAAGTTACTTCCAAACCTGAAATCTGTATGACATGGATGATGAAGTGTACCAAAAATTTCTTCATTGCAAGTGCTAATGTACTTGAGTCATGCTCATCATCATCAGTGATAAATGTCACCCCAGTCATGTACAACGAGCGGATCTCCACTATAAGCTAGTGGATTAGCCTTACCAAACAGAGCCCAAGTAACACTTACAAAAGACTCACCCGCTATAAGCTAGCGGTTTGGCATTGTCAAATAGAGCCTTTGTGTTTTGAATATCGGTACGAAACTTTTCCGAACAAAATGTAAGAAATGCAAATGTAGAGCCTTTGTGTTTTGAATATCGGTACGAAACTTTTCCGAACAAAATGTAAGAAATGCAAATGGATGTCGTGAAGCATGAAATATTAAATGGACTACAATGGGTTACAAGGCTTATGGCAATATTCTTGTTTCCAAACAAGATGTAAAAAATGCAAATGGAGTTGTTCTCGTGAACAAGATGGGGTGGTACAGTTCTAAATGTGGTAACCTTGCTAAGGGAGACTTTCTAAATACGAGAAAAAATGATCATTAATACAACAGTAGCATGCACAATTTATACTAACTAAGGTTTCGGTGCTCTACTCTGAAGGGGAGTGGTTTCTAGGCTTGTCACGTCCTCCTTGTTTGTCTTCTAGTCGGACGCGTCTTGGTTTGTGTAGGGTCCGTACGACTACATAGGCGATATAGTCGTTCTCTGTAGTACTACTTATGTTGCTCGGCTTGTCCATTGTGCTCCTCGATCTTTGGACTCTCTTGGTCGACAATCCGGACACCCCCGTACATAGCTCTTCGAGCTCCGAGTCCTTCAGGGCGAAGGTGCTCCAAGCCCTTCTGGGTGGCCGGTCTATGGTGACTTTATGTTTTTGATATTCTCGCTATGTACTTATTGTTGTTTGACCTATAGTCTCTTCCATTTATGATGTTTGCACCGGCCTCCTAGCTTTGTATCACGGCATTTAACTGCTCCATGTCAGGTTGCGCCTTTAATGCTGGTTGGAATGCGTCTTCATCTACTTCTTCTTTGTTCGAATCAAGACTATTTGTAATCTTGTCGATTCGTTGTTGTTGTAATTGTAATGTGTTATTATTTGGAGAATGAAGTTTACGTTTCCGTTGTTTCTTTTTCCTTCCTCCACCCCACCCCTTTTTTATTTATTTATTTTTTGAAGCGTCGCTTCGTTTGACACTCAGATTTGACTAGCATATCAGTCGAGCGCTAAATAGTACAACAAGCTTTTGTACGAAATGCATGTTGGAGCAGATTCTCCAATGTCTACTGTAATCACACAGAGTTACAGAGACTTCACACACTCACACCTTGAGAGGAAAACAGAAATGTAACTGAATTGAGAGTGAATGAAATAATAGTCAGTTTCTCATTAACTGAAAGCAGGGTATTTTATATTCAAAAAAAAAAGAAAGCGGGGTCTTTATACAGCCAACAAAGAGGACTCATACTCACCATCTATCATAGTGAGATGCCAAATGGATTGCCACGTAGGCTACAATAGATGGTCAGCATTGACCTTATTACAATAGAAAGAAAATTAACAAATAGGGAAAGTACACATCAGCTACACTCCTTTACTTTAATCACTGTTAAACTTCACCAGAATTACACATTGAATCTCAACACACCTCCCTAATTCTGGTCTTCAAGAGTCTTCATTCCTGTCTTGTTTCTCAGCTCCTCAAATCTCTTCACAGTCAAAGGTTTTGTCAACAGATCGGCTAGTTGATTCTCAGATTTGTAGTGCACCAGTTCCAGTTTCTCAGTGCTTACTTGATCTCTCAAAAAGTGATATTTGGTCTCAATATGTTTGCTGCGACCATGTGAAGTGGGGTGTTTGGCCAAGTCAATTGCTGACTTGTTGTCAATGTACAGCTTCATAACATGTGATTTACACAGTGTTAACTCAGTCAACAGCTTACTAAGCCACTGAGCTTGGCAAGCACCTTGTGCAGCAGCTATATACTCTGCTTCACAGGATGACAAGGCAAAAGAACTCTGTTTCTTTGAGCACCATGAGATTGGTGCATCTCCCAGCATGAATAAGTATCCCCTTGTACTCTTCCTGTCAACTAGATCACCACTCCAGTCAAAATCAGTGTAGCCACATACACTGCCATGACCTATCTTCTTGCTAGGGAACAGAATACCTAAGTCAATGGTACCCTTTACATATCTCAGCACCTTCTTAGCAGCAGCCATGTGAGATGTCCTAGGTTTCTCCATATGTCTACTGATTAGTCCCACACTATAGGCAAGGTCAGGTCTTGTATTCACAAGGTATCTCAGTGAGCCTACTATATCTGTTTGTAGAGTGTACCATCTATCAATGGTTCTTCCTCATCATTCTTCAGCTTCAGTCCCACCTCTGCGGGGACAGTGGCCAAGTTGCATCCACTCATCTTGAATCTTTTCAAGATGTCAGTGGCTTACTTCTTTTGGTGAAGAAATGTGTCACTGCTAGTCTTCACAAACTCTAAGCCAAGGAAATAGGTCAACGGCCCCAAGTCGCTCATTTCAAATTCTTTCATCATTTCACCTTTGAATTCTTCAATTTCTCCAGTATTGTTCCCTGTGACAAGCATATCATCTACATAGAGTCGTACTATGAGATGATTGTTGCCAATTGTTCTTCTTAACATAGACTCCATGCTCTGAGGTACACTTCTCAAAATTAAGTTGTTGCAGGAAGCTATCTATGTGCTTGTTCCAGGCCCTTGGTGCCTGTTTCAAGCCATACAAGGCTTTGTGTAGCTTGTACACTTTCTCTTCTTGATCTTTCAGCACAAAGCCAAGTGGTTGGGTTACATACACCTCTTCCTTCAATGGCCCATTCAAGAAGGCAGACTTGACAACCAATTGGCTCATGTTCCAGTCATTTAAGCTTGCCATTCCCACCACTAATCTAATGGTCTCCATTCTTGCAACAGGAGCAAACACTTCATTAAATTCTAGGCCAGGTTTTTGCAAAAAACCTTTAGCTACAAGCCTAGCCTTATACTTGGACACTTCACCATTAGGTTTAATCTTAGTCTTGTAGACCCATTTTACCTCAATGGGCCTCTTCTTCTCTGGTGGTGAGACCAACTCCCAGGTTCTATTTTTCTCTATGGATTTTAACTCTTCCTCCATAGCTATCTTCCGGTTTACATTGGTCATAGCATCTTCCAGTGTTACTGGCTCTGTCTCAGCTACAAGAGCATTCATCAGTAGCTCACCATCTGTAGTAATTGCAGTATCAGGAAAGACCTCAAAGTCTTGTAGTCTTTGAGGTGCCTGTCTGGTTCTAGTTGATCTCCTGACTTGCATTCCTTCAACCACTGTAGGTTCATCAGTTTGATCATTCAGTAACTCCAATGTGACTACACCATCAGTAACAGCAGTGTTCTCTGTCTTTTCATGATTCATGTTGTCCCAGTCCCATCCTTTCTTCTCCTCGAATACAACATCTCTACTCACAATCACCTTTTGCTTTATTGGATCATACAGTTTGTAAGCCCCAGTTGCATGATAGCCTATCAAAACTAGTGGTTGGGCTCTGTCATCAAGCTTCCTTCTCATCTGTTCTGGTATGTGCCTAAAGCACAGTGAGCCAAAGATCCTCAAGTGTCCCACATCAGGCCTCTTCTTCCACCACTTCTCATATGGTGTGATTTCATTTAATCTCTTGGTAGGGCTTCTATTTAGCAGATAAGTGGCTGTGGCAACAGCTTCTCCCCAAAAACTGTGAGACACCCCCTTTCCTTTCAACATACTCCTCACCATATTAAGTATTGTTCTATTTCTTCTTTCAGCAGCACCATTGTGCTGAGGTGTGTATGGTGAAATCACCTCATGTGCTATCCCCTCATCTTTGCAAAATTTCTTGAACTCTAAAGAGGTATATTCCCCCCTCCATCGGCTCTAAGGCACTTGATCTTACTGTCACATTGATTTTCAATCAGCTTCTTGAACTCCTTGAAGGTTTCAAACACATCACCTTTTCTCTTCAATAGATAGGTCCACATCATTCTTGTGAAGTCATCTATGAAGGTAACAAAATACAAGTTTCCTCCTAGGGTCTTAGTCTCAAAGGGACCACACACATCAGAGTGAATTACCTCCAACTTCATAGTGGATCTGGTTGGCACATGTGATTTGAATGGCTGCCTTGGTTGTTTTGACTCACGGCATTCACTGCACAAATCACCAGGTTCTGTTGTAGCAGGCAATCCTTTCACCATCTTCTTATTTTCAAGCTGCTTCAAGCTCCTGAAGTTGAGATGTGCATACCTCTTATGCCACATCCAACTTTCTTCTTCAATTGAAGCCTTCATACAGTTGTATCCTAGGTCATTACCCTCCACTTTAAATGTTCTGTTACTGGACAAAGGTGCCTTTAGAACTACCTTCTTGCTGGTGTTCAACAATTATATGTAACCATCCTCCATTTTAGCAGAGTATCCCTTTTCTAACAATTGTCCTAGGCTCAACAGATTGCTCTTCATGCCAGGGACATACAACACATCACTAATCACAGTCTTCTTCCCATTACTCCTCTTGATCTCAACCTTGCCAATTCCCTCTGCCCTGATGGAACTACAGTCTGCAAATTTAATGTTCTTCTTGACACTCTCATCCAGTTCACAGAACCAAGCTCTATTTCCTGTCATATGATTTGAGCAGCCCGTATCAAGGTACCAGTACTCAATTACATTCCCTTCAGAATCTGTTATGGCCATCAGAACTACTGTGTTTGTATCAGAGTCATCATAGTCAGCATATTGTGCCTCAGCATCCTTCTTCTTCCTAGGAACCCTTTCATTTACACATTCATCAGCAAAGTGCCCCCACCTTTGACAGTTATAGCACTGAATGTGCTTCTTATTGGATTTCTTTTTCCCTTTCTTGTTATTTTCCCCTTCAACTTTGCTAGAATTTCCATCATCACTGTATGCAGAGTTGTCTACCCTAGAGTTCTTCTCTCTCGGATTTTCTTTCCCTTTCTTTTTCCAATTACCACTATTAATTTTAAATTTTGCTTGCAAAGCTTCCTCAGTGGCTCTCTCCTTTTCCTTTTCATTTATTCTTTCTTTTAACCTAATTTCATTTGCTTCAAGCGTACCTTGCAATTCTTCAAGTTTCAAAGTCTCTAGGTTTTTTGATTGCTCAATTGCTACTACTACATGATCAAATCTAGGAGTTAGGGTTCTTAGTACCTTTTCAACTTTCGATTGATCAGAAGTTATTTCACCATTGTTGCGCATCTGGTTCGTTATCAACGTCAACTTGCTGAGATACTCCGTAATCGAATCTTTCTCCTCCATCTTGAGGTTCTCATACTGTCTTCGTAGTGTTTGTAGCCTCACTTTCTTCAATTGTGCATCGCCGGCATAGGTCATCGCAAGCGCATCCCAGGCTCCTTTTGCAGTCTCGTATTCTGCAATTTTCTCAAATACTTCAGCGTCCACGCATTGATGAATCAGAAACAGTGCTTTACTATCTTTCTTCTGTTGTTCACGAAGTGCGTCTCCGGCAGTGGCTACGACGCCGTTGCGAACCACCTCGAGGACTTATTGATATCGAAACACCACCTTCATCTGGATAATCCACCTATCGTAACATTTTCCGTCGAAGAGTGGCAGCTTCGCCGGAAATTGGCCACTGCTTCCACCGTTGTTAGCCATCGTTGTCACACCGTAGCTTCTGGATCGTCTTCAACCTTGCTCTAGATGCCAATTTGTTGGAGCAGATTCTCCAATGTCTACTGTAATCACACAGAGTTACAGAGACTTCACACACTCACACCTTGAGAGGAAAACAGAAATGTAACTAAATTGAGAGTGAATGAAATAATAGTCAGTTTCTCATTAACTGAAAGCAGTGTCTTTATACAGCCAACAAAGAGGACTCATACTCACCATCTATCATAGTGAGATGCCAAATAGATTGCCACATAGGCTACAATAGATGGTCAGCATTGACCTTATCACACTAGAAAGAAAATTAACAAATAGGGAAAGTACACATCGGCTAGACTCCTTTACTTTAATCACTGTTAAACTTCACCAGAATTACACATTGAATCTCAACGGTGCAAGAATTCTTATGAGTCTCATTTTTTTAAGGAGTAAAGATGTGGTTAATTCCAAAATTGACGAAAAATAGATCGAATAATAGCCACAGATTTTCTTTCATTTGCTTTTTCGTTTGTTTCTTCTCGTAACACACACGTCTCTATTTATAACTTAGTATCTTCTCCAAAATAATTATTAAAGTTGTGATGGCTGATTTGGAAAATAAAAATAAACCATCTAACTTTGGAGAAACTCTACTCAATGTTGTGGGTGTGGCGGAGAGGAGAGGACGAATGCATGGCCGGCCATAGAGGGGGTGATGATGATATATATGTGGAGGCAGACATCTGTGGTCAATCTGCAAAGTAAAAAAAAGCTAACTACCGGGTTCTAGAGAATAAGTGCACGTTAGAATTGCTAAACCCGTGACAGACATCAAGTATTTTATTTTTACATCAGTTTCATAGCATGCGACACAATTCATCTTATTTTGCAGCGTGTGTTAATAGAGATGTAGAACAACATCACTTATAATATCCATAGCATAGTCAAGTCAAGAACAAACATCCTTAATAATAAAACACCCAGTTAACTTTATGGCAGAGACACAAACTCCATTTGGGATAACATGATTACTCGCGTATAATATGCAAAGGTCTCATCCCAATCGAGAAACCTTCACCCAATAATAATAAACATACATTGCCGACTCCTCAAAAAGGAGGCTGGAGTTTTGATGATGAAATGATAATTGACATCAAAAAATTATAAATCCTAGCTTTTCTGGGATATGAAAACTATACACCTATATAAGGATGAGACTGAGAACAACATTAGGATTGTCCCATCACTCAGTGTCGAGCAGCAACCTGGTTCTTACAAACTGGGCAGAAATTTTTGTGTGCAACCCAATGTTGTATACATTGAAAGTGATACAAGTGTTCACAATTAAGCCTCCCCAGTTCATCATCTGCTTCATACTCCTCCTGTACTCAAAAAATAAGCATGATCAATTAAATGCCATCATTTAAGCTTACTACATTGCATTACAATATATGAAAGAAAAACAATGTGATGAACTTCTTATATCTGAAATTTAATTTTTACACACTTACCTGACAAATGCTGCACTTTTTGTCTACTTGATGCTTTGATGCATTATTATCTGATAACTGAAGCTTAGTCTTCCTTATGTTATGCCCCATCTCATGTTCTTTTAGTCCAGTATTGACATGACCAATTCTCTCACCCAGCTCGAGCAATTGCTGTCCAACACAAACCAGAAAGTTAGACAAACATAAAACAAAGATGAATGTATACGGATAACATAGCCAAAGAATGAGGATATAATTGTTAAAAAATAAGTCACCTCATATGACATGTTATCAACATCAAGTCTCCAGTCTCTGAAATGGTCTTGTGTATTTAATCGTCCCCCCATTAGTATGCTTCCTTGAAGCATCACTATCTTTGAAGTGCCCACAACAATCAAAAGATGAAATATTAGCTCCTGATTCCAAATTTCCAATAATATCTAAGCAAAGACTTGACTGATTGGATATAACACAATGCTTCTATACAAGACAGACATGCAATGCAGTTGACACAAGTCTAGATTTAGAAACCAAAGTTCTTTTGCCGATTAAACTTCTACAATAATTGCAGCCCATTAAGTCATTTCTACAGTTCCAATTTTGTCAGAGTACAATCCAGCATGTGTGGCTATTTTCACCATTTTTTTCCTATTTGGTGAAGAAAAAAAACATGCAGCCTAAGATAACAATTACAATCTAGATTCTAATTCTCCCAATAATATATGAAAAAATCATTCATTGCTGCTGCAATACTTGATGAAACTAAAAAGAGCCAGGTTAAAAACATGATTTGGCATATACTATTCAAGGTAAGCTATTCTAACTTAGTAGCCAATACATTCAAGTGCAACCCAGAGTAAATTACCATCTTCTGAAATGAGTAGACCAAATTCTGCTGAGTATTTATGAATCACATTCAATGATACTACTGGATCGACTGATTGGGTATATGGAGAATGCTACATGAAAGAAAAGAACTACATAAGAGGATGTGCAAACCTCAGGAAAATCATCAGAGGAAGGATCTCTAACATGGCGAGTGTATGTCTCAGTTCCGAAAGAGCATGTTGTGAAAATGTCAGGATCGGTGTCTAGAAAAGGGAAGGTTTCTGGGTTGACAGCGCGCCTTCCGAAAGTAGATGAACGCTGCCAATATAGTTATGATGAAGCGGGTTGGGTTAGTACACAATTAATCAAGTTAAGGTAGTATTTGAAATCAATCAAACAGAAAACCAAACTATCCATACACATGTCTATCTAATTCACAACAAACAAGTTTATATATAGAGATAGTTACACACACAAATGCAATGCAGTCAACCACTAACTTAATTATTACTTATATTTTGAACCACCAACCATGAGTTTTTTCTGCTCATATTTGAGATTGGAGTAGTAATTGGAATCTCAACTAAACAAATCGTGAGAAAACAATGAGAACAATTTTAATAGTGTCAAACCCGGGATATTCAGTTTAATAATTTCGGCATTTGCCGGTTAAGTTGGGTGTTACAAATATTCATATAAGATAAGATGAACATTGATCAGAAAACACATGCACTGAAAAATAAAAACAAAAACAGCCCAACATGAAAATGATCAAATACATGCTCATGCAGAAAAATATTTTTTGTACTTTGTCTGGCATAAATTTTTTTCTCCCAAATAAATACTATGAGCCTGTTTGAATTGAGTTTTAAAAACTGTTTTCTGATTTTTAAAATTTAACAAAGAACAAATTTGTTCATTAAAATTTTTAGAAAACTAAAAACTGTTTTTAAAAAAGGATTTCAAACAGACTCTATGTCACCCTTAACTCATTTTATATTTATGATTTTGATTAGTAAAGATAATGTAGTGAAATTTTTACATACATCAAGTATTAAAAAAAAAACTTAATCTGAAATGGAGTAGTACTACTGAAATTTAAATGTAGTACAACAAAGTGGGCATATGATATGACTTTAGAGTGTGGATAAAAATAAGGAAAACAAATTTCACAGTTCATCAATAAAAAAACATTGGTCATTAGAATCATACTATTCATAGATTTGTTGGAAAAGAGAGAAGGTTGGTAGTAGTACCTCCCTGTGAGTGTGAGTGTTGACATCAATTTTTGGCTTTCCATTTCCATTCTTCTTTGAGACAACGCAATCAACGGCTGAGAATCCAATACCGGGGGGACCACACCAAACATCTTGAAAATCCACACCAGAAGAAGAACTCTCTACATGGCAACCCTTCTTCTTCTGCTTCTTCTTTCTCCCTTTCTTCCCTTCCCAATCCGCGGAGGCGCGAATCACCGCCGGAACCGACACCTGCTGCGATGCACCGGTAGTGCACCCCAACCTTCTAACAGAAAAGTTGCTCTTTTTCCTGCTTTTGAGGTTTGCGTGTGATTGTACTGAGGTGGTGGTGGTTTCATTGGAGAATGTTGAAAGAAGTAGAGAGGAAATGGTAGACTTGCAGCGAGTTGATTGGATTTGTGGATTTGGATCTGTTTTTGAAATTGGGAATTGGTTTCTGGGTCTTCTCCATTGTTGCTGCTGCATCTCTTCTGCCACTGTTTTTGTTGTCACAAATGGCATGGTATTGGTGATGGTACTTCGGAGAGAGTTTAGATTGAATAGGAGGATTTTGGAAGGGAATATATTTTGATTGGTTATTTATTATAGTTTGAAATTAATTAATGAATAATAAATTGAATTTGTGGGGTTCCCTTTTATTCTTGGGTTGTTAGGTGGGCTCTGCCTGCCTTGCCTTGCCTTGCTGGAATCGTGGGGTTCCCTTTTATGCTGCTATTCAATCACTAGCTTAAGCTTTTTCCTTCTTTTTGTGCTCTTTAAGCTTTAACTCATGGATCAAATTGCTACCTATCAAAACTAAATTAAATAGTACCTTTGGTTTTTGAATGTGCCGGGCCCGTCGTAATTATTGTCTTTTTTTTAATGGATTAAAATTACAAACAATTACCTATGTGCGTCTTTTATTAGTAATTTTGAGGACTAAATTAACGAACAAAAAATATATTTAAGAATCAAAATAACTAAAAATAAGACTTTCAAGAACCAAAATTACATACTAAAGAGACATGTGATGATGTGTTTATGATTCCAATACATTCAAGAAATAGGCTAAATATCAGTTTTAGTCATTTATCTTTTTTATTGATTTCACTTTGGTTCTTTATCTTTTTTTTGGTCCGCTTTTTGTCATTTATCTTTCATTTTTGTTTCACTTTGGTCCCTGCCGTTAGTTTTTGTTAACGGACGCCACGCTGGCAGTTGACTGCTGGCGTGACGTCTTAACTGTTAGACTGAGGTGGATTAAAAATAAATGATGTGGCATTTTATTTTTTTAAAATTAAAATCAAACTAACAAATTAATAAAAACAAATTGAAAAAAACATCATCTTCTTCCCTGCTCTCCTCACCATCGCAACCCTCTCCTCACTACTTTCACCTCAAAAACCCATTTGATAACACCATTCCCATGAACAGAAACCAAATCCCAAATCAAAAATCCCTAATATCCCAAATCTCAAATCTTCGTTCAATTGAAATCAAAAAAATCCCAAATCCCTAATATCCCAAATCCCTCAAAATGGTTTTTGATTTCGTTCATCTTCGTTCAAATCCCAAATCCCAACTGTTCATTTTTGGGTTTCGTTTTGCTGTTCTTTTCCGTTTTCATTTTGCAAGTCTGGGTTTTGTTGTTCATTCTGGGTTTCGAGAACGAACAAGATGGAAGCAAAGATCTTTTCGTTTTGCTGTTCTTCAATTTCTGGGTTTCGTTTCTTCATTTCATGGTTGTTGTTCTTCAATTTTGTTAACGCTGGAATCTTATGGTTTCGTTTGATGAAGATGGAAAAGGGTATGTTTTGCGAAGAACAAAATCTGAGTTTTGCTTCTATTGATGAAGATGGAAATGGGTATGTTTTGCTTCTATTGATGAAGATGGAATCTCGGTCTTGTGAAGAATCTGGGTTTTGCTTCTGTTGATGACGATGGAATCTGGGTGTTGCTTCTATTGCGAAGAACATATTTTGAACTGAACTTGCAAAGAACAGAAACTGAACTTGGTTTTGTTTTTGTTAATTTGTTTATGATTTAAACAAAAGAAAATGACACGTCATTAAATTATAATCCAACTCATACATGACACTTGAGACGCCACATCAGCAGTTAACTGCCAGCGTGGCGTCCGTTAACAAAAACTAACGTCGGGGACCAAACTGAAACGAAAATGAAAGATAAATGACCAAAACGGACCAAAAAAAGATAAATGACCAAAGTGAAACCAAGAGCAAAGATAAAGGAGCAAAATTAATATTTAGCCCAAGAAATATAATAACAATGTCTCCCACTTTCAGAGTACGTGTGGTTTACCCTAAAACTAAAGTTGAAAATTTAATCCCCCCTCCTTTGTCATTTTTGGACTCGAGGTGTTTTGAGCTCACTTTGCCTATAACTAAATAATACCATTGGGTTTAAAAGAGGTGGGGGGATGGTCCATCCAATCCTGCCCAGAAAAAAATGACAAGTTGGTGAATTGGTCCGACACAACCTAAAAAACATTAAAAATGTGAGGGATTTCCAAAATAATAGGAATCCAATAACACTAAAGTGAAAGAAAAACACAATGTTTCTTGTTCTAAAGGTGTGTCCTTTGGTGGCTCTCACTAGTGGTTGTGTTCTTTCATGAACATTTGTAGTGAAGAGACACTTATCTTCACCAAATGGTATGAGTTGGTCTATTATAGAACAACTTTACAAGTAGAAAAGGTACACATATACATTGTTCATATGTCTAAGAAAAAACTCTACCAAATTCAATACTTCAAATCATTTTCTTTCTTCTCTTATGTGCAAATTGAAGTTAGGGAACTCTTGTCCTGTAAATACTATTGACGATACGCTTGGTGTGGGTGTGCAAACCATGTCAAGGAACTCCATTGTATCCTGTAGGGGATTCATCGGTCATCCTATTGCATCCAATCTAGAGTGGTTGGTGGGGCGGATCGAACCTAAATCTTAGTGTTATACACGCCTTGGAGTCTTGCGCAATGATGAATTCACTTTCTCCTTTGTTCTCTATTGTACATGTTGTTTACAATTATTTGAACTTATAATTTTCTATGTTTGGTTGTTCTTCTTTGTTGCAGCATTATTCCTACCAACAAATTGTTCTCACAATCTTTAGGTTCAATTTTGCATTACGTTGATGATGACTGCAACTTTATAATGCATTTTTTCTTACAACTTGGGAGAGATGAACATTCCTACTTCACCATAAATTAGTTCATTTATAACCATGGTGAAAGGTACATAAACTCTTTATACGAGTATTATACTCGTGGATGCAATTAGTATGTTAGTCATGTAATATATGTGGCGTTGCATTTCAATTAATCATGGATATATAACATGCTTGTTTTTGGTACTCGTTCATTCAATTTTTGTATATTAATCTTCACAAAGATGAATTCTAATAATTTCTGGAGAGCATAATAGTCCGGCGTTTTCTTTCTAAAATGAAATGTTGCTAAGTTTTGTGAAAAATTACATTGGTTCATTATGGGTTGCAACCAAACCATTTTGAAAGTATTTTAGATTTTAACTTCTGGCTAAAAACATTGTCTCTTTGATCCCTTGTGATAAAAGATAGAACCAATTTTTCTTTGAGATCAAAACATTACAAAGGATGGTAAAAAGGTATAACTGTTGATCATGACCAGTTTTTCAAAATTAATTCGGATTGAATTTTGGGCATTATTGAATGTGATATTTTTTAGTGTTTTTGGCAAGAAAATTGTTCCATTTGAACTAAAAAACATGAAAATAGTTGAACCCCTTCATTTTTGAACGAAATGATGTAAGTTTGGATAAAGAAATGTAACATTTTGGGAAGGGTTGCGACTAGACCCGTTTTCAAAAACAGTTTCGTTTTGATATTTGGATACATATTTGAACTTGTTTTTAAAGCTTTCATGGTCTATAAATCATACCATTGTAATCCTTGTTTTTTGTACTATCAAATTGGTTCAAGATTGCTTAAAACGGTGCTAAACGAGGGAGAAATCATGTCCAAAAGGTACTGGGTTGAGAAACTCGATTTTTTGCAATCTGGGTCGAAATTGATCCTCTAGGGTGAAGGTGATGAACAGTACCGAAGGACGACGCCCACTCTTGGACGCCAGAGAGTGCAGGAGAGTGCGGACTATACAAAGCTCCGTTTGACATGCCGTTTTTTGCATTGTGTTTATATTAACCTCTAGTTGTTAACTAACTTGGTTTAATATTTAATTAACATATAAAAATATGTTTTTTTAATTTTATATTGTTTAATATATTTTAAATCATTTTAAAAAGTGAAAATTGTGATTATTTATTTTCTCAGAATGGAAAATATTGTGACATATCATAACTATACACATTCAAGAATGTGTACACATAAGCATGACACATCACCATTTTAAAATTCCACATAAGCACTACAAAAAAGCCACCTCAGCGTCCAACATGCTATGTGTATTCCAACTCACCATTTTGAACAATCTGGACGGCTCAAAATCACTCTCAAAATTTAACCCAATCTGGACGGCTCACAATGGTTAAAATTGCGGTTGCTACTTTTTCAAAAAAAAATTGCAATCATCATTAATAATTATGACTTATAATTTCTTGCCTTATACGTTTATGGTCAACTTATATTTTAAAAGAATAAAATTAATTATATTAAAACTATATTAAATTTTGTTTTGAATATTGCAATTAAGTTCAAATATTTTAATTTAGTTTTGATTTTGGATGTTATTCTCTCTTTTTTTTTCTTTTTCTAAATCCCACCTCCAATTAACATTCAAGAGAGTAACAGTATATGAGAATTTGAAGAATGAAAGTTGTTATTATGATATTGAGTCTTGGCTTGCATTTTTTTCCTATTGATATTGTTGAAGCTTGACTACAGTGAATATGTTTGCATTCTATTTTCTAAAGCACTTTTGGGGTTGACATCTTTTCCGGTTTGACCCATCTCTTATGGGATATGATAAAATTTGCTTATTTTTCTTTTTCGATTTGGAATATTTTTCATTGACATACTTAAAGGTTGTTATAAGTTGTATTGGTGTTCATAATGTTGCAAACTTGGAGCAAAGTTATTTAATCAAGCCACATGTTATCTAAAATATGTTTCTTCTGTTTATCTAAAATATTTTGTATATTTTATTGTATGGTGAAGTGGTCATTGAGCATTTGCATGTTCTAGCTTTAGGTAACTAAATTATTTAATTCATGAATATAATGACATGCTTTCAGTTTTAAGAAAATTTAGTTACATGGCACAATCAAAAATATAATAATTGTTTTTTCTGAGAAAGATTTACAAATTCAAAACATCTGTGTTTATCAATTTTTTAAAATTTTCTTCATTTCCTGTTCCTATACTTCTTTTCTTTGATTATTTCCTTCTCCTTCTTCTTTTTTATTTCATTGATTCTCATCTGTCAGATCTTTTTAATATGTATTTAGATGTCAGCTCTTTTATAGAAATGTAAGGTAAAATTATAGGGAGACGATGAGGTCAAATTGGGCAGCTAGACTTTAATAACATATTATATAAATAAATATATATAGTCATTTACATATATATAAAGGAGACTTGCACTCATTTTTTTTGAAAACTTCAAGTGTCAACTATCAACTTTAAAGTAAATTAATATGGAAAATAAATGATCATTACTTCCACCAAAATAAATAAATATATAGTCATTTACTTTAATAGAAGAAAGGCTTTTCATATTACATGTATGCTAAAGAAAATAGTACAGTCTAAAAAGTATAATATTGTATACCTCAAAAATGTATAATATTATATAATATTAAACGAAACTTTAATAAGTAATCATCAAATTGTTACTACAATAACCATCTAATTATCAAATATTTAATATTCATATGAACACTATGGCAATTCATGCTAGGACATTTGACTAAATCATGCATGTCGAATATATATATATATATATATATATATATATATATATATATATATATAATTTATAATTAAGCAATATAATATTTATTCTCCAGCTGAGTTCAAAATTAACATTAAAATATGACAATACCAATAAACAAATATATTTATGTTTATACTACTTGCTGATTTTTATTTCTTATATACGAGTATGAAGGTAGAATGACATATGCACCATGCCTCATTAGAATGACAAAATGAACATATATTATATCAACTATTTAAGTTTTTAAGACAAAATGACTATTATTCTCCTACTGATATATTATGTCTTGGGTACGGAGCAGCATAAAAACTCTGAGCCAACTGTCCTGCCCCTCGAGCCACATACAATGAGCGAGGAATTAGTCATTGTTGTTCGTGGGATTAGTCTCAGCGGAGTTTTATCAATTTGTGCCAAGAGTTTTAACAATTTAATCATTATGTAAACATTATAATCTTTGTGTTTGTTTTCTTCTTTATCAGTTCTTGAATAAATGGAACTATAGGGTTTCGGTATTCATTAGAGCTTACAAGGAAATACCAAAAATAACCCTAATTTTTTTGTAAAGACAGAAATACCCCTATTCGTAAATAGACTTATATATTTTGTTCCACGTGGTCTGAAAACTATGTTGTATATTATATTGAGTATTGAAATATCTCTTTTCATGGTAAATGTTTAATAAACTATTTTGATAAAAAAATATATATGTTTTTAATAGAGATATGTTTTATAGAGTGAGTTAAAAAGAGAAGGTAAGATATATAATTAGTTTTGGAAATATATTCTTTAAACGAGTTCAATAACACAATGTGTCCAATAACACAATGCATTTTAAACGAATTCAAATATATTTATTTCATCAAAATTGTTTCGTCAACAAATAAGACAATTCTTTTATATTTATTTTACGAAATTAAGTTCACACAAAATATGTTATACCCATTTTTTATATCTAACATAATACACATAATTATCTATTTTAAGTTCAACCAAAACTATATTACAAAATAACTTAACAGAAAATGTCTATTTTTACATCAGCCTTTTTTGTGTATCACCACTTAACATAATCTCAATATCGTATTTATTTTTTAAATTCGAATAATCAAATATACACCTATAATTTTTTAAATATTAATTATAAATACATAATTATAAACATCCCAAATAAATACAGACAATGCTTTAAACATACAAATTGATTAATAAAATACTTTAAAATTAAATTAAAAAAAGAAGATGTATATTTCAATACCCTTACAGATATATTTATATATTATTTAACATACTCATTATTTTAATATACATACTTCTGTTTAATATGATATAATTATATATTTAACCAATTTTGTTATTTTCACTCAAAGTAAACATATTTTAAAAATAAAATTACAAAAAAAATTCAAAAACATACATACTAGTTTTGTACCTATTTATGATAGTCACTCTCCATGAATACTATGTTATGTTGTTTCATTTTCTTGATTTAAATGCTATTTATTTATTTTGACAAGTATAGTTTGCTTTGATGATGAGTTCATACTTAATATTTAACTAGTAGAATATATGGTGCATATATTACTTGTATGCTAAGTCATATGGAAATGCTTCTAATGGAGTTGACATGATTTTTGAAGTGTTAAATAGAATTTATTTATTAATATGCATGTATGTGACTTATATATATTGACCCACCTTAAATATGTGTAAAGATATTTTGGTACCTAAGTAAATAATTGCATCGGTTGTTGTTATGTATTTTATGCATTCAATAAATGATATCTTAAATAATTTAAGAAGGATGAAATAGAGGTAGAACTCTAACATGAAATGGGTATTGAATGCTTATAACAATTTTGTCTAAACCAATAGCACAAGTGATTGTCAACATATCAAAGGCCTCCAAGTGGACAATAAAAGGCAATGGGACTGGTAGGGATGTCAAAACGGGCGGCCCGGCCCGGCCCGTTAAGCGTTATGCCCGCGAAAAATCGGGCGGCCCGGCCCGTTAACAGAACGCGGGCGCAAATTTCATGCACTGCCCGCGAAGTGGCGGGCTGGCGGGCTAGCCCGTCAATTTACACTGAATTTAAAAAAAAACGCTAACGGGCGGTTTGGCCCGCCACAGTGTTTAGCCCGCGGGCTGGCGGGCCGGGCAACGCGGGCTGGCGGGCATCAATACCTTAGCCCTGCCCGCCTTTTTTTGGTGGCCAACGGGCCGGTCCGGCGGGCCAAGCCCATTTTGACATCCCTAGGGACTGGTGGTCAATTTTTTTTGTGATAATTATTCGATACTATCAAAGAGTATATTAACCGATAACCGAAATGTCAAAGGATATTGGATTAAAACATAGCTATGTGAAGAAGTGGTCTTCAAAATTTTATAAGAAAAGGAAATAATCTTGCAATCCTTTGACGAAAGGGTTGACAAGGGATATGATGTTTTTACAACATCGTTGGGGATGAGTTTTCAAGCCCATATCTAAATAATTACCAATGGTGGAATCCCAACTCACACTTGAGTATCATTAAGTCTTGAGTTCAATGGTGAAAGTACACTATTAGAGTAATTGCAAGTACATGATAATAGATACATCCCAAGGTTTATAAGTACTTGGACCATAAGTATAAAGTTGAAAGGTTGAGCTTTTGCTCTTAATAGACCTATAACATATATGTGTAGAAGTGCTTATTATGGGAGTGCTTCCGATAGAGTCTACCTATATGAGAGTGAAGTGGGGCCGCTTCTTGGAGATTAAAGGGTTTGACTCTTAAAGCTCTCATGAAAAGGATACACGACACAGGGCCTTATCAAATGTGTCACTTTACAATTCGTTCAATGGTATCGAGATCTCATGTGTAAGTTAATTGACGTTTGTTCTAATGAATAATTGGTTCAAAGCTTGTCTACCAATCTATTCGGGGATGAGTGAAACATTGACTTACTAAGTAAAGGTTCAAATCGTAAGATACCTTAGCCGAAAGCATGTGATTTCCGGAATAATGGGATTTGGATTTATTTTGAAAATGGTGGGTGATTGTCAGGGATTTCCAAAATAATAGGAATCCAATAACACTAAAGTGAAAGAGAAACACAGTGTTTCTTGTTCTAAAGGTGTGTCCTTTGGTGGCTTTCACTAGTGGTTGTGTTCTTTCATGAACATTTGTAGTGAAGAGACACTTATCTTCACCAAATGGTATGAGTTGGTCGATTATAGACCAACTTTACAAGTAGAAAAGGTACACATATACATTGTTCATATGTCTAAGAAAAAACTCTACCAAATTCAATACTTCAAATCATTTTCTTTCTTCTCTTATGTGCAAATTGAAGTTAGGGAACTCTTGTCCTGTAAATACTATTGACGATACGCTTGGTGTGGGTGTGCAAACCATGTCAAGGAACTCCATTGTATCCTGTAGGGGATTCATCGGTCATCCTATTGCATCCAATCTAGAGTGGTTGGTGGGGCGGATCGAACCTAAATCTTAGTGTTATACACGCCTTGGAGTCTTGCGCAATGATGAATTCACTTTCTCCTTTGTTCTCTATTGTACATGTTGTTTACAATTATTTGAACTTATAATTTTCTATGTTTGGTTGTTCTTCTTTGTTGCAGCATTATTCCTACCAACAAATTGTTCTCACAATCTTTAGGTTCAATTTTGCATTACGTTGATGATGACTGCAACTTTATAATGCATTTTTTCTTACAACTTGGGAGAGATGAACATTCCTACTTCACCATAAATTAGTTCATTTATAACCATGGTGAAAGGTACATAAACTCTTTATACGAGTATTATACTCGTGGATGCAATTAGTATGTTAGTCATGTAATATATGTGGCGTTGCATTTCAATTAATCATGGATATATAACATGCTTGTTTTTGGTACTCGTTCATTCAATTTTTGTATATTAATCTTCACAAAGATGAATTCTAATAATTTCTGGAGAGCATAATAGTCCGGCGTTTTCTTTCTAAAATGAAATGTTGCTAAGTTTTGTGAAAAATTACATTGGTTCATTATGGGTTGCAACCAAACCATTTTGAAAGTATTTTAGATTTTAACTTCTGGCTAAAAACATTGTCTCTTTGATCCCTTGTGATAAAAGATAGAACCAATTTTTCTTTGAGATCAAAACATTACAAAGGATGGTAAAAAGGTATAACTGTTGATCATGACCAGTTTTTCAAAATTAATTCGGATTGAATTTTGGGCATTATTGAATGTGATATTTTTTAGTGTTTTTGGCAAGAAAATTGTTCCATTTGAACTAAAAAACATGAAAATAGTTGAACCCCTTCATTTTTGAACGAAATGATGTAAGTTTGGATAAAGAAATGTAACATTTTGGGAAGGGTTGCGACTAGACCCGTTTTCAAAAACAGTTTCGTTTTGATATTTGGATACATATTTGAACTTGTTTTTAAAGCTTTCATGGTCTATAAATCATACCATTGTAATCCTTGTTTTTTGTACTATCAAATTGGTTCAAGATTGCTTAAAACGGTGCTAAACGAGGGAGAAATCATGTCCAAAAGGTACTGGGTTGAGAAACTCGATTTTTTGCAATCTGGGTCGAAATTGATCCTCTAGGGTGAAGGTGATGAACAGTACCGAAGGACGACAATCTATGACATTGCGAAAACCAACGAACATCCATTTTTCATGTAAAAATGGCGATGTTGATCCCCCCAAAAAAGGCCCTTGACCCATATGATGGTGTGTTCACCTTTTGCTTTGAATGAAATGAATATGTCACCAAAACTTTAGTTCATACTCATATGTGGTATCTATTAAAACTCTTCAAAAAGGCCAGGAACTCATGAGGTGAAGTTTTTTCACTCTAGTCTAGACCTGATTATGGACCACACCATACCTTGAATTATGGGAAACAAAAGAATAATTTGCCAAAGAGGGTAGGACGGTGAACTTAATTGCCCGCAATAAGTAAATTTTGTTATTAATGCTTAGTCTCACTTTCTATTTGGAGATGGTTGATTGGCTTATGGAAAGGAAAAAGCATATTTTTTAGGTAACCATAAATTACCGGCAAAGCACATTTTAGAGCTTTGACCCAACTACATTCAATTTTTCTCTCACAGACTACACAGTAAACTATGGGTCTATGAGCCAATTAATTAAAAAAGGATCGTGATTTAGGGGCAGTTCTGTTTTGATTTGTTTATGTAGTGGTTTCTAATCAGTTACCAAGAATTTTAATTTTTTATCTTTTCATCATATAGAGGAGTCATATGATGATTCCAGTTAATGCCTAACTGTACTCCCTAAATCCCTTCATTGAATTATGAAATACTATATGGTTAATTGTCTTGACATAAAACCAGATTTTTTTTCACACTATCGGTTGTATTAGCAATTTCAGCATCATAGGGTGCCAACTCTCAGGTTTGAATGTGTAATAATGTGTGGTGTTTATTTTGTCATTCGGTCTAAATTGACCGGAAAAATATCAAACTTTTTGTTACCATGAGAAAATACATCATTGGGCGAGTGTTGAGATAAATATCTCATATAGCCGATCACACATTTCATTATATTATAATTTTTTCTTTACTAGTTTGGCTCAATTACTAATCTATTGGGTAATCTGGCTGGCCAAGTGTATCCGGCTTTACTGGTCCGTGTAATTCTCTCTTCCTAAAAAAGTGTTTGTCACACCGAAGATTCAAATTTAAGACATTGGGATGGAATCCGAGCTAAGTTACCACTCAGATCGACCCTTATTGGTATTGGTTTTAGATTAATAGGATAAATAATGGGTTGATTGTGACTCAACATACCAAATTATTTAAGGCTTTTTTTACCCCCTTCTTCCGGGTTCAGATCCTCTCCAGTTACTGGACAGTTCCAGTAGGAGAGAGATAGACTCATGAAATAAAATAATATTATTTTATTTGATGTGTCTATCTCTCTCCTACTGGAACTGTCCAGTAAATGGAGAGGATCTCAATCCCCTTCTCCCATATACCCCCATAACCCATTTTATCCCAAAAATACCCCTCAAAATTTAAATGAAAACTGTTTTTTTTAATTTTCAGAATTACCTCAAAAGAGGATGATTCCAGAAAACTTAAATTTAGAACTTCCCGGAAATACCTCAAATGTTGTTTTTTTTTGTTTTTTCTCTTTTAAAATAACGTAAATATGATTAAATACGCTAAAATACGAGAACGATAAATTACGAGAATCATAAAATACGAGAACGATTAAATACGAGAACTATAATATACCAAATCCGATAATATCAAATCCGATAAAATACGAGTACAAATACCATAATAAAATACAAAAAAAATACATCAACGGTAAATGTCACAATCAGATAAAGCTCTCGAGAGAAGCTCATATACAGGAGGTGGAATGCCCTCGAATGCCATGGCCTGCCGGATACGTGCAGCTACAGACTCGAGTCTATCCTCCATAGTCAATGGACCAACCTCCTCATCTGGAACCTCATTTGGCACAGGTGCTTCCTCTGGAGGCACAGTGGGGCGGAGAATCGACACATGTAAGTGCCATGGGAGGTTCCTCTCATCGCACTCCCAAATGTCTGGCCTGTCTAGTAGATCTGACCAAAAGCGTGATCGGGCTCTGGTAGTACAACCATTTCTCCACAATAACCCTAGAAGATGGACGTGACGCACCAACGGGAAGGGGCTCAGCAGGGATGGTCTGGCGGTATCCAAACTGCCATATAAGACCCTGTCCGGCATGTAAGGCGCAGTGATATCATCCCGTAGCAGATGACCTCTGAAAAGCGCTATGGAATGAAATCTGACATCTATGGGTCGTAAGGCATCCAGCTGACCCCGAAAATCAACAAGCTTCACAGCGTCATTCTTTTTATTTTTCCACCTGCAGCAACGTGGACGCTCAGAAGAACCCAAGTCTCTGCAAGATCTAACGACTCAGGATCGTCAGAACGAACATCACTCAATCTCTATAAATACCACATTCAATACTCAAATGCAAGCAACTTCAAAAACTAACATTGATTCACTCAAATACTGACTTGAGGACGGCACCTCGATCAATTCGACACAACTATGTAATACCGGAACGTACCTATGGAGATGAAATGTCGAATTTTCCCATTGACTCTAGACAAAGTTGCATCGGAATGGGTTCGGGCTTTAAGGACGGACACCATATCCTCTTGGAACCAATTGGCAAAACTCTTCTCAGTTCACTTTGCCCATTCCAAAAGTAAACCCAAGAACAAAGCGGCATTGATGTCTGTTGTCCAAAGGGAAGACGAGCCTCTCAGAGAATACATAGAGAGGTTCAACAACAAAGCTTTTCAAGTTCGAGAACTAGACGACGCTTTCCGCATTTTCTTCATGGTGCAGGGCCTACTTCCCGGAAGCCCTTTCAAAAAACATGTCAATACTTGGGAACCTAATACCTTGCAGGATTTCCTCCAACTATCCCAATGTTTCATTAATGAGGAGGAAAGCGCCAAGATCGGAAATCCATCACCACAAGCCGGACCATCAAAACCCCGCAACGGAAGAGATAACCACAGGCATGATAACCGAGGTAACAGGGATCCCCGACCTCAAAATCGTCACCAAGTATACACTGAACCCAACGTCTCCAACGCCCAACTATATGGGGAGTGTTGGGATGTCGAGTTTAGAGACGTTAAAACACCCAAACCTCTACCTCCCCGATCCAGACAACGATCCAGCAAGTACTGCAGGTACCATAGAAGTAATGGTCATGACACCAACCACTGCAATGCTTTGAAAAACGACATTGAAGGCCTAATCAAACGAGGAAAATTGTCCGGTTATGTGAAAAAACTAGGGGCAAATACCGACGAGGTTAAAGACGAGAGGAACAAGGAGTCAAGAAGAAGAGGTAAGCCAAAGGTCAATTCCAACGATGAAAATCATAATACTCGAACATCAAAGGGCCACTCAGTGATGATGATGATTGCAGGAGGTTTCGAGCATGGGGAGTCCGGGAAAACAATGAAGCGAAAGTGGAAAGAATTGTTAAGTGTGGCCTTAACCTCAGCTACACCAACCACGACAACCCGACCTCCACTATCTTTTGGTGATGAAGATCTTATGGATGAGAAACCCAACAAGCACATACCCCTCATAATCTCGGTAGTCATCGCTAACAAATAAGTGAGAAGAATCTTGGTGGACCAAGGGAGCTCATCTGATATCATCTTTGTCGATCTCCTTGGGGATCGACAGAGAGGAGCTCACTCCATACAGAGGAACGTCCCTATCAGGATTTAACGGATCTCGAACAAAACCACTAGGCCATTTAGAATTGATGGTTTCCTATGGAGCTGAGCCAATGATGAGAACCATCAAAACCAAGTTCCTTATCCTACCTTGCGAATCCATCTACAACGTTATCATTGGAAGACCGACTCTAGGTAGGCTCGGAGCGGTAACATCCACCACGCACTTAAAGATGAAATTCCACTCTCTCTGCAATAGAGTTATCACTTTAAACTCCGACCTGGAATCTGCTTCCAAATGCTTCTTCCTATGGACCAAGACCGAGCAAAAAGCTTTGGAGCAAGAAGGGGTTCCCCCTCCCAAAAAAGCTACTCCCAAAAGAAGTAAAGCTCGACCTACCGAGGTAAACGCAACGGACATAAATGCAAGGTACGATCCTGAGAGTACAGACGATGAAGATGATGACGAGCTAGCAAAAGAGCTCAAGAGAAAAATGAATAGGCCCCAACCTAATGGGGAATTCATCGAGGTACAGCTCGGCGAAGATCCCTCCAGAACCATCAAGATCGGAGCCGATCTATCAGAAGAGGTTAAAATTGATTTAACCCAATGTCTCAAAGACCATGCGAACATCTTCGCCTGGTCGGCGGAAGACATGCCCGGGATTCCTTTTGAAGTCGCTTACCATCAGCTCGCAGTTAACCCAGGAGCCAAGTGGGTCGCCCAAAGAAAATGAGCTCAGAGTAGCGAGAAAGCTATAGCCGCTGCAAAAGCCGTAGACGATCTCTTAAAAGCAAACTTCATTTCTGAAGTCAAATACACAACCTGGTTATCAAATCCGGTGCTGGTTAAGAAGAACAACGGAAAATGGCGCATGTGCGTAGACTACACCGATCTTAATAAAGCCTGCCCAAAAGACGCTTTCCCTGTCCCCAGCATAGACCGACTCGTAGACAACGCTTCAGGGTTTCGATTGTTATCATTCATGGATGCATATTCCGGGTATAACCATATTGTCATGTTCCCCCCTGACAAAAAAAAACTACTTTCATGACCGACCAAGGTAACTTCGCCTACCGTGTCATGCCTTTTGGATTGAAAAACGTCGGAGCTACGTACCAAAGGATGATTGTCATACCCCAATTTCGTCCGGCTTAGGTCCAAACCCTAACTTTCAACACAAAAATTACATAGTAGATTTAATTTATTTTTCTTGTTACAATATCTTTAATTAAAAAAACGAAAATAAAAAATAAAATAGATAAGAAATAATACAAATTACAAAAGAAAATAAAAAAAAGGGGAGGTGCAATAAAAGATTATTATTACAAAAAAAAAAGGAGAATGTCCATATACATGACTTGGCCCAAGAATGTCAAAGTTACAAAAATAGAAAAATAAACCAAGTACCCAAAACTGCAGCTACTTTGCAAAGGTGATTTCTCTCTCTTCGGACATCATTTCGACGATCCGACCGGTGAAAGTGAAGATGGATGTCTCATGAACTTGGTGTCAAAAAACAACGATGATCCAACGGTTAACGAATCTAGAATCGCGCTTGTACGGTGGCTGGTTTGAGAAAAATGGGAGTGGTTTTTTCTACTTTTGCGAAGGCAATTTCTCTCTCCTCAGACCTCGTTTCGACGATCCGAACGGTAGAAGTGAAGATGGGTGTCTCATGAACCTGGTGTCAAAAAACAACGATGATCCAACGGTTAACGAATCCGAAATCGCGTTGTCAATATGGCTGGTTTGAGAAAAACGAAAATTGCTTTTCTATGTTGTTTTAGTCCCACATTGCTTGGGAGAAACAAGAACTACCTAGCCTTTGGCTATAAAAGAGATGGAGATGCAAAGGCTATGGACATGGGTGATTGATGGGGTAAGTGATCTTTTGGGCTAGCATTTGCAGTCCATTAAATTAAAAGCCTGTCTTTAATTCTTTTGGACTAGCTTTTGCAGTCCGTTAGATTAAAAGCCCGTCTTTAGTTATTTTTGGGATGGCCGTTGAGGTCCTTTACTTGGTGGTTTTCGGGTGAAAACGGACCAGATAGGAGTCCGGTTCGCGGTTGATATGGTCAGATTGCTCGGTCCGTTTCGGCGTTGATCGCATTGATCAGCTGGAGGTTAGTTTTGCATTTATTTATTTTTGTATATATTTATTTATTATGTATACTGTTTATTTATGTACATACTTATTTATTATTTATATTGTTTATTTATCTATGTAAATAATTATTTATTATTTATTCATTTATTTATTTATATGTATAGTTATTTATTTATTAACTTTACGCCTTATTAATTGTTAGTGTCGTCATTAATTTTTTTTAAATACACAAATTATTTTATAAAAATTTCAAAAATATAAATAGGGGATTAAGTCGACTGTACAGTCGGATTAACCAGCTTTTTAGGACTACAAATGAACCATTACGGATCATGTCCTAAAATCCCTATTTAAAACAAACAATTTCTAAATTAAAATAAATACAAACATACTTCTTTCCCCTAAGTAAACCTTTTTCTCACCAACCTTTTTTTCAAAATAACAGATTTTCTTTTCCCTAAACGAGAATCAATCCAATTGCGAAAACTCTTCAAAATCAAACTTTGTTAAGTAGTCTTGCGAAGCCTTTGCTTGCATGATTATTAACAATGAGGTACCAGTGGCGATCACTTGGAGCCTTTGCTCAATTGATCATCATGAACGCCTAATTTTCCTAAAGATTTTCACTAAATCAAAAACTTTGTTAGTAGTCTTGCGAAGCCTTTGCTTGCATGATTATTAACAATGGAGTGCTAATGGTGGTCACTTGGAGCCTTTGCTCAATTGATCATCATGAAAGCTCAATTCTCACAATTAAACAAGATAAAAAACAAAAACCGTTTTCCAAAGCAAAGAAGAACTACGTAGCTTTGAATTCTCCATCGCACCGGGAGATACGTAGGAGCGGGCCATGTCCCGTCAAGCACTTTTTCTAAAAGCCTTTTTTTCCCCCTTTCTCTCCAAAAATAAAAAAATTTTTAATAAGAAATAAAGAGGCAAACTAGGTATTTTTCAAATCAACACTTAAAACCACACATTTAATTAAAGGTTCCCTCTCAGTAGAGAGGACGTGTGAGGTGCTAATACCTTCCCCGCGCGTAACCGACCCCCGAACCCAAAACTCTCAGTTTTCAAAGGCCAATCGCTTTCTAAAAAGGTTTTTCTAATACTTTTCCTTAAATAAGTATTGGTGGCGGCTTCATTGTCTTAGGAAAAGTTGTGAACGAGGAAGGCTCTCCCTCGGGGACTTTTTCGGGCGCAACAATGATGAACAAAGTATTCCAAAAACAATCGGCAAGAGTGTTGAAGTCTACCTCGACGACATGATCGCCAAGAGTGAAGACGATGACAAGCACGTCAACGGCCTTAGAGTGATCTTCTCCGAAGTCCGGGAAAATAATATGAGATTGAATCCAGAGAAATGCACTTTTGGAGTCCGAACTGGGAAATTTTTAGGTTTCTACTTAACCGAAAGGGGAATCGAAGCAAATCCCGACAAATGTCGATCCGTAACAGAAATGTGAATTCCAACAACCAAAAAGGAAGTCCAGAAACTTAACGACATGATCGCCGCCTTATCTCGTTTCATATCAAATGCGGCATTCAAGTCCCCTCCCCTGTTCAAGCTACTTAAAAAAGAGGAAGAGGATTTTAACTGAACCACCGAGCAAGATGAGGCCTTAAACCATCTCAAAAAGGTCCTCTCCGAACCTTCAATTTTAACTAGACCAAGCAAATGTGAAACTTTATACTTATATCTAGCTATCTTGGAGGAAGCCTTAGGGTTCTTGTGCGGGAGTTAAAAACCGGACACAGCCCAGTTTTCTTTGCAAGCAAAGCTCTACACGGACCGGAGAGTCGCTATCAGAAGATCGAAAAGATCGCTCTAGCTCTCATCATCGCAGCTCGACGTTTTCGACCTTACTTCGTCGCTCACCAGGTGGTCGTGCAGACTAATTACCCCATTCCGCAAATCCTGCACAGGCCCAATCTCGCGGGTAGAATGATCAAGTGGGCGGTAGAACTATCAGAGTTCGGAATCAAGTACGAAGCCCGAACGGCTGTGAAAGTGCAAGTTCTGGCGGACTTCGTGGCCGAAATGACACCAGCGAGCGTCGAAAATGATACTTAGATCCCACGTGTCGATGGATCCTCCAACTCGAAGGGAAGTGGCGTTGGCATCATGTTAGAAAGCCCGAACGGCATCATCATCGAAGTTTATCTGACTTTCAGTTTTTCAACCTCGAACAACCAAGCAGAATACGAGGCTTGCATCGCTGGTCTACGCTCGGCAGTCGACCTCCAAGTCCCCTGGGTAAAACTGTACACCGATTCTCTGTTGGTAGTCTCCCAAATCGGCAACCAATACGAGACTAAAGAGCCGATCTTACAGAAATACCTACTTCGAGTGCGGGCATTACTAGCTCAAATTGAAACATCAGAAGTAAAGCACGTGCCGAGGGCAGCTAGCAAACCAAAGAGCTGATATCCTCGTCAAGCTCGCAAGCACGAAAGGTCCTGGAAATCACAGAACGTTTATCCAGGAAATCCTCCACAAACCCAGTGTATCCCCCGACCCTGAATTTGCCTCGACCATTTGCATAATTGAAGAAGCTCATAGTTGGATCGTCCCGATCTTAGAATACATCATTGCAGGAGTGGAACCCCTAGACGCAAACGACGCTAAACTCGTCAGGAGGAAGGCTTCTGCCTTTTCAGTCATTGATGGAGCGTTGTACAAAAGAAGTCTCTCCTCCCCATTGTTGAAATGCATCGAGGGAGAAGAAGCAGCTTATGTCCTAGTAGAAATTCATGAGGGAATCTGTGGTCAACACCTCGGAGCTCGTTCTCTAGCTTGAAAGGCTCTTCGCGCCGGATATTACTGGCCGACCATGGCGGTTGATGCTAGTGCTTATGTAAAAAAAATGCAAAAAATGTCAAATTCACGCCAACATCCACATTGCTCCTCCAACCGATCTTACAACCCTGTCCTCCACATGGCCATTTGCATGGTGGGGGATAGACCTCCTAGGGCCATTCTCGACAGCTCCAGGCCAGATCAAATACTTAATCGCCGCAGTCGATTACTTCAGCAAATGGATAGAAGCAGAACCCATGGCAACCATCACTGCAAGAAACTGCATCAACTTTTTTAGGAAAAACATCATGAGCAGGTTCGGGATCCCCGAGGTAGTGATAACGGACAATGGGACTCAATTTACTGACAAGGGTTTCAGAAAGCTAATGTCCGACCTAAAAATCAAGCACCGCTTCACATCAGTTGAACACCCTCAAACCAACAGACAAGTAGAAGCGGCGAACAAAATAATACTAAACGGCCTAAGGCGACGTCTAGACGACGCAAAAGGAAACTGGGTGGAAGAGATACCTTATGTCCTCTGGGGATATAGGACCACCCAACAAAGCTCCACAGGAGAGACGTCGTTCCGGCTCTCTTACGGCAGCGAGGCAGTCATTCACGTCGAGATTGACGAACTCAACTGGAGAACGACAAACCCCAAAACTCAAAACGAAAATAACCAAGCCTTAAGAGAGGAGCTCGATCTCATCGATGAAATTCGGGGTCGAGCCTCACTCCGAGAAGTAATTGTCAAACAAGGAGTAACAACCAGATACAATGCCAAAGTCGTTCCCAAAGATTTCGAGCTAGGCGATCTGGTTCTTCGAAGGGTTGATGTTGGTCTTAAAAATGCTTCCCAAGGAAAGCTCGCACCAAATTGGGAAGGACCTTACCGTGTTATATCTAAGATCGGTAAAGGAGCTTTCAACCTAGAGACCCTCCAAGGGAAAAAGATTCAAAGGACTTGGAATGCAACGAAACTGATGAGTTATTACAGTTAAGGGCAGAAATTGTATCAATCACTCCAAAAATGACACCATATGTAACATCCCCTAATTAGCTAAATTAATTTAATTAAATTAGCAAAAAGGTTGAGGTAATCATCGGTTAAATCGAGTATTTAGCACAAGAGGTTCATCATGAATTAAGTTAATTGCATAAGGCTATTTAACTATATGAGGTTGAAACAAGTGAGTTACTATTGTGCCTAATTAAGTTCTTATGTTAGGTCAGGGGAATAAAGTTTAAGTGAGGAATTAGGAGTATTTTAGGTGGACATTCATAGGGAAGGGTACTGTGGTCTTTGTGTTTATTAAGTGAAGGGCACTTCTGTCAGTTACTCTAGATGAGTGAGTCAGCTGGTCACCCACCCCTAAGACCCAGCCAACCCACTTCATTTAACAAAGCAAACAAAAGTTTTGAATCTGAAAACCAGAGGAAAGAAGAGAGAAAGGGGCGAGAGTGAGGGAGAAGGAAGGAGGAAGAAACCAGCAACCACCTCCATGCATGTTTCATCTAGCCACACTTTCTTAATCCCCACATCCTCCTCTTCAAGCTGATACCAACTTTGTAGCCTATCCCTCCTCCCAACCCAAATTCACCATTGTCATACCTTTGAAGCTCCAAGTATCTAAAAATGGAGTTTTCAACCTTGCATGTTCTTGTTCAAGCTTTGCATGTTATGTTGGAGCTTCAGATTCTGTGATAGAACTATTTTTCCAGCATTAGAGAAGAGATTGGGTAGATAGATTAGAAGTTGTGGAAAGCTAGGTTCAATCAGTCCATCTTTGGAGTTAGTTGGAGCGAATTCGAGGACCGTTCGTGCCGTTCTTTTGATCGTGTCCGCTGATAGATTCGTTGTTCGTGATTTTCATCACAATACGGTGAGTTCTATAACTCGCTTAGGGAATTTGTGTGTGTTTGAGTCTCCATTTTTCAAAAACCCTCGTCATGTGTTTCTGGTATCGAAAGGAAAATTTATCGAAAACCGTTTTTCCCAAATATTGTGATTTGAACTATGAATTGCTTGATTGATTGTTTGGATATACTGAATTGGATTGATTGTGTTGCTCTTAAATACTGTTTCAATGAGATTTTAAGTTTGGGTCTTGATCGGAAGATATTTCGGAATCGGAACGGAACGGAACGAAATTACTCATGAAAATGCTGTTTTCTGGAAAACTGATGGAGACGCACGGATCGGGTGCCTCTGCGCACGGGTCGTGCGCCCCCATCTGATGCTACACGAAATGAATTTTCAAACACGCCCGGATCGTGCGCCTAGTCACACGGGTCGTGCGTATCTTTCTGAAACTTTCTACAATTTTATTCAATAGCGCACGGATCGTGCACCTACACGCACGGGTCGTGTGAGACCTTCTGATCCTCAAATTCAAAGTACCTTTTTAATCCGTTCCAAATGATTCCAATCCTCTTCTAATCCATTCCTCATGGATCCCCAACAATGTAAAGATACTGATATCATGGAATTGAACATGTTTAATGGAAAATTGTGTGTTATGAACGTAACGGAAAACCGTACTTAGAGAACGCGAGAGAACATAAGTCAAGAAATGTTAGTTCACGGTAAAAGATCTCCCCTCGTGGAAGGATAGACGGTACATGACTGAAATCACTGACGGCCCATTGCGGGTACATGTATATATAATGTATAATAAATACAAGAGGAAAAGGGTGACGACCCTTAGAGGATTAGCATACTAGGGGAGGGGAAGTCATGAGCCCCAAAACCTAGACTCAAGAATGTTTCACCCACTAGAAATAGCGGGATGGGTTCACTAAAGTCAAGAAGTGCCTATAAAATAGGTAGGCTGAGGTGTTATGCTAAAATCATGGAACAAAATATTGTATGCTTCATGTATCGCTTAGGAGAGCCATGAGCATAAAGGTTACAGGAACTTAATGTATTTCCACGTGGTTGCCTTTTGGGGCCACGAGTTCAAAGTAAAACATAATGAACCGCTAGAGTTAGTAAGGGGTCTCGATAGGACTCACTGAGATAATGTTTATCTCACCCTTCATATTTGTGGTTTTTACAGAGAAGCAGGGGAAAGCAAAGGCGATAAAGCACGGTTAGCCGGTGCGACTCATGGAACTATTGAAAATTGGATTTCCGCTTAACCCCTTTGTATTTTTATTTAGTTATGACACCGATTGTATGACTTTCATTGTTTAAGTTGTAAAATCGTTTCCGCTACTCTCTGTTTTGAGTATTGAACACCAGGATTATGTACAAGTCTTAAGTTTTGAAACTTAAGCAATTTCAGGAGGTTTATGAGGTTCAGAGAACCATTTGATATGTATTATCCAAAGTTTAGTTGTGTTCAATATTTCAAAAACAGGAAGTTACTCTGATGTATGCCATTTAGTGCATTTCGGTAGTTCTATATGTTAGAATTTATCGGGGTGTTGCACCATATAGGGCTGCTCCTATCATTGTAAATCGAGTTCCTCATTTAAATGATAAATCAGTAAACTTCTCGACATTCCACACATTCTTGATTTCATCAAACAGTAATGTACGAATCAAATTACAACTTCGGAAGAGACTCGAACCTCGAGCCCCTCAGGTTCGATCTTGGGATCTCCCCAAGCGACCAACCATGGTCGCAACCCTTTGTTACCAGTTAAATCCAAGCCGAGTCTTGGTAAATTGTTTCAAAGGGACCGGGTCCTCTAGGGTCGAAATATCCTCGGAACGACCATTGACCACAGCTGCCAATACCCCTATAGGGCGAGTTAAATCTGGACCGAGTCCTGGTAAACTGCTCTATAGGCCAACGTTTATAAACACCTCAGTCCCTCAGGTGCGAAACTATCTCTAAAAAACACCTCGAGTCCCTCAGATGCGAAGCAATCTCTAAAAAACGGCGCATATGACTTGCAGAATTAAAAAAAGTTAAAAAACATTCATAAAGCTCGTAATGAGATCCAAAATCAAGATCAATTAAAATATTTTCGATTACAAAGCATCTCAGATACGATCGAGCCCTCAAAATTCCAAATTACATGACGAAGTTCTAAGTCTATGCAAAACTTGATCGGATAAGCATATACCCAGAACTTCTACAAAAAATGCTAGAAATCCTCAAACATCTGAGGTCGGAAAGACGGCGGTCTTCTCCTCCGTCACAGGGTCAACCTTGACAATGCGCCTCCCATCGACCCCATGATCGGCATCAATGATTGTTGGGTCTAGTGGAAGGGAATGATGAAGTAGAAGAACCTGCAGAAGGGCACCTTGAAAACCTTCTTTATACATCTCAAGCGCCGCTTCAGCAGCCTCCTTCGCATCCTTCTTGCTTCGTTGAAGGGCAGCTTGAAGACTGGCAATACGGGCTTCAGGGTCGGTGCTCGTTTTCGCCCTCGCTTCTGAGGTTTTCTTCAAGCTATCCTCCAGCTCGGCAATTCGTTCTTCCGAGATCGTCACCTCTCTCTTTGCCGCAGCCTCAGACTCCTCTAGAACTTTGAGCTGATCTTCAAGCTGCTTCACGCGAGCCTCGGCACGACTCAGAGCAGTTTCCTTCAACGCCGTAAGAGTCTCTTCGCTCTCTTTCAATGACCGAAGCTCGGTCTTAACTCGACCCAGCTCCTTGGTCCTTGTAGAGAATTCCTCCAAAGGTTTAAAACACCTCGTCTTCTCGGCATTCAGCAACTCTACAGACATAAGAAAGATATCAAAACAAAAAGAAAAATCATAAATAAATCAACGAAACGGGTGAAATTTACAAAAAACCCACTTTCAGCTCGCTTCTCGTACTTCGTTTTTTCGATCTTGTGAACCTCGGCAAGATTCAGGAAGATCTGGGTCGATGCTGGGACAGGATCTTCCCGCCACTGTTCAAATTTTTGCTCTAAAAACTTCTCGTCCAGAGGGACGACCTTATATTTATGCTTGGATCTCTTCGTAGTCTTTGCTTTCTTGACCGATCCCGACTCATCATCGGCGCCAGCTCTTCCCCGTTTTACAGAGGTCCCAACATCGATACCGTTTACGACCTGAATTGGTGAATCAACCACAACCTCGATCCTTTTTCCCCTCTCAGCCTCAGCACCGACCAGATCCTTCTGGGTAATAGTTGTAATCGATTCGGCAACAATGGCAACCTCTGCAACGAGTCTAGGTTAGAGAAGATGTTTGGAACGATACCCCTCCCTGCTCAACATCGGCTGACTGCATCGCCATCTTCTTCAAAAACGCGAGCTTCTTTGGTGCCATCGTGTCTGGAAAAGCAAGAAAAAATACGAGTTATATAACTTGCAAAAAACTAAATACACAAAAATCCACTACAGAAAGACGATCTACCTAAAACCCTTTGCACCCGCACCCGCTTCCCGGCCTGGACTAAGCGATCCGTATCCCTACCCCGGTATTTATGCTTTGAATACGGAACCCTCTGGGGAATGAAAATCAATATCGCCTTCGTAAGACGATCTTCAGCACTCAATCGATCCTCGCCGACGGAGTAGGAATGTGTAGACCGGTTGAAATGACCATGACTCCAACCAATAGGGAACTTGGTGGACACCAAAGTCCGACCATCAGCTCCGAACTTCCCTACACAGTCGATGGCCTTATCATTAACCGGTTCGACCCAATAGAAGAGCCGCTTCCAACTCCCCCTCAGTGAGTCCGCATAAGCTTTAAAAATCTTCGTGCCTCGCCTCGAGCGAAAACTGACATGCTCATGGCCGGACTTATCCTCCCCACTATTCTGATTAAGCTCGAACAAATTGAAGAAAAGTTGGGGCGACACCGGTCTCTCCAAATGGATACACATCAACTCAAAGGCTCGGAGGAAAGCCCACACATTTGGATGTAGCTGGGAGGGTGCTACATCCAACTCCGCCAGAACGGTCTGTTCAAGAGAAGTAAAGGGAGGCCAGATGTTCATGTCATTGATCGTCACGTGGTACATAGTAAATTTAAGATCTCCTGCCCAGGAAGCCACGTGCTCTCCATCCGTCATACCTTCGACCCTCCAAATATTTCTCTCAGAACGCCCAGCGATTTTTCGACCTACTGACTCTAGGTTATGGCCTGAACGGTACGACGATTAGATCTCCAGAACCTTGGCGGAAACCCAATCATAAGGACGAACCTCCCGCACCGGTACATCGTGAGCTCCAGGACCAGTACTGGAATAACCATCAACTGAAATATCAGAAGCTCGACTCGCACTTGGCTGGCCCATGCCATCAGCATCATCCTGATAAGAATCATCTTCAAGTACCGAGCTCGTCCCAAAGTCAGAATCGGAGCTCTTCGATTCAATAGTATTCGAGCTCCCCTGTCTTTCCCCCGGTTGAACCTCCTCATCAGACCCCAAAGAGAGAGCCACCACATCGATCCTACGGTCTTCCTCCATAACTTCCACAACATCTGGATCTGGATCATTAGCATCGTCAACCGGAGAAAAACTTTCAACATCAATATTTTCCTCCGCTTGCTTGCTGGTAGGAGCGGAGGGCGGATGATCTTGCTCATCTAGAGTACCGACCATTGTCTGATTCTCTTGATTTTCAGGAACGTCACCACCGGAGGCCGTGATCTTCACAAACTCGTTTCGGTATTCGGTTATTTCCCTACGGGTTTGTTTGGTCCTCGCCAGATCTAAAACTGCAGAAATGGGGGACGAGATCTCAGGATAAAGAATCGCAAAAAGGGGTTCGCGAACAAGTCGAAACCCGACCTGACAACCCCCACTCTGAGCGAATAAATAAAAGGAGGGGTTCAAAACGCAAAAACAAATAAATTAAAGGCTAACCTTGAAATAAAGCAGATAGGATGATCAGATCTGAAAGCAATCTTTTTGTCGACCTACTGTTGAGTTTCTATCACCTAGTCCGCTTTGTTCGAAGGAAAGCTAGACAATTCAAGACCGGTAATCAGAGCAAAAGGGGTTGCAGCAATAAAACAAGAGGAGGTGACCCCTATTTATAGTGGGCCAAAAAATCATGGATTGAGCTTGGAAGTCGAATCAGCATGTCCAATCAAAATCCAAAGGTCAGGCGCTAAAAAATAAAACGTCACCATCATTAGCCGCCATCGTAATACATGCCATGTCAGAAACATTTAATGTCTGGCACTGAATCCAAAGCGCCGGTCCCTCTGCTCAAAAGAAAGCTCGGTGCATCTCAAGATCGACTAAATGAATCAAGCTCGACAAAACCCACGACCAACTTAAGCCGACCTTTTTTTGAGTCCCTGAAAAAGAAAGCTCGGTACATCTTATAATCGACAACGTAAGGTGACATCAGCTTATCAAGCCAAGATCGCCCCTCAGGTGACCAGACTTGGGGGGCCACTGTTATGGTAATAAGTAAAAGGTCTTAATAATATTTACACCCCCTGCGAGGCCCAATAACCAACCAGCCCATATCCAGAAATTCTGGCCTAATCAATCAACGGTTCAGATACCTCTGCAAGATCTAACGACTCAGGATCGTCAGAACGAGCATCACTCAATCTCTATAAATACCACATTCAATACTCATAAATGTAAGAAACTTCAAAAACTAACATTGATTCACTCAAATACTGACTTGAGCGTCGGAGTATTCTTGCAGGTACAACACCGCCATCTCAAGATCGAACATCGTCATCTCAAGATCGAACACCACTGATCAAAGACGACACCTACCAACTATTTCGGACAACTCATTAAGGTCAGAAGTATGGTACAGAACAACTTTGATACAAGGATATGGTTCGATATCGTGGTATGATATCTGCACACGAGTCAACAGTATCATCATCACACGAACAACGTGTCTTTTTATGCTTTTTCTCTAAGCTTATGGATAATACTCGCACTAACTTATAAGTAGTTGAGTGCCAAATACCATGCTAGAGGAACTTCTTCGGAATGATATAATTCCAACCTCACACACCTGTTGGAGAATCAAGACGAATCATTGTTGTTAGTGGGGATCTATAAATGTATTACAACCATATTGGTCGAGCATTGACTAATACAATGGCATAGCTCATAAGAGCCCTTCTTCTGGAAATATTCCCTCATACACAAACAAAGTTGGAAGGCTCAAATAAAGACATGAAGCTAAATTTTTGTGATAGAATAAAATTTAACATCACAATAGTGTCGCCGTAAATATGTTTACACCGACAATCAATAACAATTAATGGTATGTGTGACATATAAGGTGGTTATTGTCATACCCCAATTTTGTCCGGCTTAGGTCAAAATCCTAATTTTCCCCAAAAATAATAAATAAATGAATTAAAGAATGAAGAGCATCATGCATTGCATCTTGGGTCCTAGAAGTCATTCCAAGGTCTTTAAAATCATTTTTAGGATTGGAATGCACTTTTTAGGCAAATTAGGGTTTTAGGGTCAAAAAGGGCATTTTGGTCATTTTTCGCAAAAAGATGATTTTCTCGCCAAAAATGCACATCCTCAAAAGGTACATTTTTATTCTGTCAAGGATAATTTTTGTACAATTTTTTAGGAAGAAAACCCTAGTCAAAATAATTAAAAATGTTTTTTTTTTCATTTTTAGTGCATAGAAAAATAAAAAAGGGACCATTAAATATTCCTCAATTTTTAAGTGACAATTTTTATTGTCATAGGTGACTAGAGGGAATATTTTATGGTGCCCAAAAGCATGTAACACATTTTCAATAGTTGCATTCCCATTATTTCCCATGCCCAAAAATTTCAATTTCAAAAACAAAAAAGGGAAGTGTCTTCAATAAGACAAAAGACCAAAAAACAAGTTTTTTTTCCTCCTTATCCCCTCAATTTCGAATTCTCTCTCTCTCTCTCTCTCCAATTTCTTTCACACTCTTCCATTATACCCTCTTTGGTAAATTACTCCACTCACTTACACTAACCTATTCATAAGAAAACCCAAAGTTCCCTCTTTGGTAACAATTCTCTCCCAAAATGCCCTTAACCCTACTTCACATAAAACATCTCTTCTAAAATAAGAAATTCATTTTTCTTTTCCTTTTTCTTTCCTCTAAATTTCGCCCCCCACTCTCCATACTCTCACATTTTTGTGTTTCTTCAACACCCTCAATCCATGTGATGATGCATCTCCACCCTCCATTCAAATTCAAAGTCTAATCCTAGTGCACCTCTCAAAGCCAATGACTAAAATACCCTCTAACTTGGTGACCAAGTTCAAATTAATTTTATTTATTAATATTCAGCTGAATATTAATTGATTTAATTGGTTTGATTACCATTTTAACCCTAGCTCTTCACCAATCCTATAAATACCCTTTCATTCTCCACACATCACAATTTTTGCTCATTCATTCTCTCACTTGAAATCAACACAATTCTCCTCCTCTCCCCCTTCTCTCATAGGCCGTAGCCCTCCCCCCACTCTCCTCTCCTCCATTTCTTTGGATCCCTTCACCCAAACACCACAAAATCACCTCAAGTCCACTCCTCATTCATAGATCCTCCTCCTTTCACCATTTATCTCTTGAAGATTCTAGTTGATTTGGTTATTTTTTCTTCATTTCCTACTTCTACTAGTTTGGATCCTAGGTGAATCTCTAAAACCCTTACATCATTTACAATATTTTGCATCAAAATTCATATTCTCTTCATCATTTTCGCATACTCATCATTTTCATCTTTAAAATGTAGTTTGTTGTTATTTTGTGTTGATCTTTGCATTTTAATGGAATAAGCATGTGATTTTGTCTCCTATGTGGTTCGCATTATTTTGGGGCTTTAATTTACCTTGTTGTTCCTTTTTACTTGATGTTGATCAACCTTGTTATTAGTGTTTAAATCCTTGTGTTAAATGTGACTTTTAGTCCATATTACTTGCAAATACTTGTGTTGTTGATGATTTTGCAACTTGATTCTCACTTGTGCTTGGAGCACCATAATTTAAGTGAGAGGATTGCAAAACATGATTCAACCTCATCTTAGTTTACTACTCTTGTTTTATTTGTTTATTGTTTGTTGATGATTTTGCAACTTGATTCTCACTTGTGCTTGGAGCACCATAATTTAAGTGAGAGGATTGCAAGATATGATTCAACCTCATCTTAGTTTACTACTCTTGTTTTATTTGTTTATTGTTTGTTGATGATTTTGCAACTTGATTCTCACTTGTGCTTGGAGCACCATAATTTAAGTGAGAGGATTGCAAAACATGATTCAACCTCATCTTAGTTTACTACTCTTGTTTTATTTGTTGTTTGTTGATGATTTTGCAACTTGATTCTCACTTGTGCTTGGAGCACCATAATTTAAGTGAGAGGATTGCAAAACATGATTCAACCTCGTTTTAGTTTACTACTCTTGTTTTATTTGTTTATTGTTTGTTGATGATTTTGCAACTTGATTCTCACTTGTGCTTAGAGCATCATAATTTAAGTGAGAGGATTGCAAGATATGACTCAACCTTGTTTATGAGCCTTCTTTGTTTAATCGTGGGAATTGTTGTTTGTTGATGACCTAGCAACATGATTCCCACTAGTGCCTAGTGCACCTTGATCCAAGTGGTGAAGATTGCTAGAAAGGATTCAATTTAGTTTATGTGTTCATTTACCTTTGTGTCTTAGTTTGATTATTGTAAATTGTTGATGATAGGCAAGTTGATTCTCACTAGTGCCTAGTGCACTTTTCTCAAAGTGAGAGGATTGCCCTATGTGATTCAATTTAGCTTTAGTGTTTATTTACTTGCTCTTGTATTCTAATTTTATTATTGTCCATTGTTGAGGATAAATCATATGATTCCCGCTTATGCCTAGTGCATCATATTCTAAGTGGTGAGGATGGTTTTAGATGATTCAACCTTCCCCTTTTAACTTCTTAATGAATAAAAGATGAGATAGTTAGGTTTATGGTTTAAGGTCCATGGGGTATTGCAAAGGATAGGTTACCCAAAACCTTGATGCTCCCTCCTCTTTGATTGTGTTAATAGCCTTTGCGCACTTATTCATGAATGCAAAGGATAGGCTTACCTTGGCCTTGATGCAATTTCCCCTTTTGTTCATGTTATTGAGAAATCATTGCTCATATGTTCCTTAGTTTAATTAAGATCATTCTATGCCTATGACCAATTGCTTGCTTGTTTTTGATGCATTTTAAATGTCTTGATTCAATTATATGCCATTCCATCCATGTGTATGACCTCCTAATGAAAACGTAAGTCTACATGCATGTTGTAGCATAGAGTCATTAGGGTAAATACACCCCTTCCTACACACACACACATTTGCTTTGAGAACTTTATCTTGCATCCTAGATAAGTGGACCTTTTGATCATATTGGCATGTTTAGTCTTAATTAATGTTCAACATATGCATGATTCCGTGATTATTGAATGTGCTTGAACTTTGTAACCAATCATTGATAATAACTTCACCCTTTTTCCAAAAATCTTTCAAACTCTTTTCCATTTAATGCGAGTTATTAGTGACTATCACTCAAAGCCTTGGCTTGTTTGATTGTCATGAACGCCATCAAGGGCTATTAGTAGTGATCACTCAAAGCCTTTGCTTGCTTGATCATTATGAAAGCTCTTCCCCTTCCAAACCCTTTTCAAAAAACATAAACATTAGAACTACGTCGCTTTGATTCCCATTTGGGATACGTAGGAGCGAGTCTCATTCTCGTCAAGCGCAACAAATAAAAATCCCTTTTCACAACCATAAACAAATCATTTTCATAAAACAAACAAAAAGAATCGTTTCCAAACTCATTGTTGCTAGTAGCTCATCAGAGCCTTTGTTCGTTTAGCTATTAGTGGCAATCTCCTTTTCTCATAAGAATAATAAACGGTGATCCATCATAACCTTTGTTAGTTTGATCATCGTGCAAATCAATCTCTTTCGAAAATCACTTTCAAAAAAAGATAATAAAAACGAGTCGTTATCAATAGTCTATCTAATGGGTTGATCATTATGAACTCTCTTTTTTGAGTATTTAGTAGTGATTCATCATAGCCTCTGCTAGTTTAATCATTCACTAACGCTCGTCCTATTTCAAAAACTCACCAAAAAAAGATAAGAAAACAAAAACTTTTCAAAGAGACAACCAAGAACTACGTAGCTTTGAATTCTCCATCGCACCTGGAGATACGTAGGAGCGGGCCATGTCCCGTCAAGCACTTTTTCTAAAACCTTTTTTTTCCCCCTTTCTCACCAAAAATAAAATTTTCATTAAGTTTTCTCATTCATCTTCAAACAAGAAATAAATAGGCAAATCTAGATATTTTTCAAATCAAACGTTAAAACCACACATTTAATTAGAGGTTCCCTTTCGGTAGAAAGGACGTGCGCGGTGCTAACACCTTCCTCGCACGTAATCGACCCCCGAACCTATATCTCTAGTTTTCAAAAGACCATCCACCTTGTCCAAAAGACCTTTTTTCAATGTTTTGGTCTTAAAATTAAAATATTGGTGGCGGCTTCAAAAATTTTCCACGTTGTACATTGAGAAACCCAAACCGGGATCATCACACGAACAACGCGTCTTTTTATGCTTTTTCTCTAAGCTTATGGATAATACTCGCACTAACTTATAAGTAGTTGAGTGCCAAATACCATGCTAGAGGAACTTCTTCGGAATGATATAATTCCAACCTCACACACCTGTTGGAGAATCAAGACGAATCATTGTTGTTAGTGGGGATCTATAAATGTATTACAACTATATTGGTCGAGCATTGACTAATACAATGGCATAGCTCATAAGAGCCCTTCTTCTGGAAATATTCCCTCATACACAAACAAAGTTGGAAGGCTCAAATAAAGACATGAAGCTAAATTTTTGTGATAGAATAAAATTTAACATCACAATAGTGTCGCCGTAAATATGTTTACACCGACAATCAATAACAATTAATGGTATGTGTGACATATAAGGTGGTTATTTGCTGACTCATATTTTAATGACATGTCAACTTGTAATTAGTCGATGATGTAAATATTTATACACTATGAGTGTATAAATTAAATCCTTTTATCTATGGGTTTAATTGGTATATATCGTTGTTGTAAACTTTTTTACAACATCAAGTAATAAAAATTCACGGCATGAGTGATCTTTAAGGTAATTGAAATATAGTCAAACCTTTTAAATGACATATCATTTTGTGATTGACCGACGTTGTAAAAAATTTGTATAACAAAGACTATGTACATAAATTAAATCTTTTATTTATTGTGGAGCCAAAACATTATTTTTCCATTCCATTTCAATTAAACACAAATCATTAACCCAACGATTTTGCCGGAAAAAACCCAACGGTAGGAAACAAGTGTTACAGGTGCACCACCTGTTAAGCTTGTGCATATTAGACGTAAACATGGTATTGTATACATATTTTTCACGCGTGCCGTTGATATGTAGTCCAATAGCATCGAGCTCAGTTGGCGAGCTAAGGAATAGTACGCTAAAATGAGTGCAAGAAGGAAGTCCTGAGTTCAAACCCCTGAAACTAATATTCCCCCGCATTCGGTGGCATTGCTTATAAAAAAAATCAAATCAAATAAATAATTGTTTCCACTTGGCCACAAAACTGTTCACAATTTGCATAAATAACCAAATTCCATATTGATATACGACCCGAGTGTGTTTTTGATTTCAACTTTTGACTCGCGGATAGAAGAGAACAATTTCAAACCCTAGTTAATTGCTGTCGCTGCTGCTGCTCCTCCTCGCAACGCTGGATGGGTGGGTGCACGGCACAGACTTGAAGCACAGACTTGAAGCCCTAATTTTTTAGCACAAATCAAATTCGCCAGGGATCGGAATCGCTATGGGGAAGAAGAAGAAGAGGGTTGCTTGCTACGATTTTTAAAGGTTTCTCTAACCGTTTCCATGTTTTAACAATGGTTTTTCTTCCGAAGCAGAGTGTTGCTCCAGTATCAACACACATGAGCACAAGGCTCCTCCTTACGTATACAAGTCACCTCCACCTCCTTCCCCTTCACCCCCACCTCCTTATGTGTACAAATAACTGAAATTTATTGTCTATTTTCAGTATGACTAAATTTATGCTAACTAATAAATTTTTGGTATCAAAGCAAGCTACGATCTTAGCATGAAGCTCATAAAAGAAATTGTTTCTTTTAAAGGTTCCTACTTACAAAATTGAAAACACAAAGATTCTCACACGGATTCTCACTCTTTTTCAATCTTACAAAATTGAAAACACAAAGAAATTTTGTGAATGATAAAATCAATGAATTACTCACGGTTCTAGAGAATCGTATTGTCTATTTTCAGTATGACTAAATTTTTGGTCAAGCCCTGTTTGTACATTTTTCTTAATTGAGATCGGATCTCAAATTCAGTATCCGTTATTTCTGAACACTTTTCCATATATGAAATAAGTAGTTCTGTTTTTGTTTGTATTTCTTCATTTAAGAAATAAAGCTTTTCTTCATTTATTTCTAATTCCTTTTTAAGAGTAATTCCAGGCATTACTTAAAACTTTTTCTCTAATCTTTCTATTGCCTTTCGCAGGTCTTCTGTTTCATTTGATTCCTTTTGAATCAAAGGGTTTTTCAATAGTTAGAGATAATCTGGGTTTTGTTATAAAACTCGATGATCTTTCTATTTTTAGATTTTGAAATTCGAGTACGGGAGAAAATAACTCATCCATATAAATCCGTTTGCTTGTTTTAAATTCAATGCTATAGTGACTATTAGTCAAAGCATAGTTCACTTTATAGGCAATTGTAAAAGGGTGATACCCATTTTTATATAAATCTTTTCTCAGAAATTCATAATGTAAGGCTATCGATCTATTAAGGTCAACGTCTTTAAGAGATATTCCTATCTGGAGATTTATATCGAACTTGATTTTTCCTCAGTTGAGATTTCCGTTACCTTTGGCAATTATACAATCATTTTGATGCATAATTCTGTCATCTCTCAGTTCGATTTTTAGAGGGGAATCTATTCCTTCTAAGAAGGTACTTTTAATCATTATTTGGACTGTTGATATATGAATATAAGCTATTTTTCGAGCTATTTCTGGTTTCAGAGAGTTTATTCTCTTTTTTATCTGTCCTATACTTATTATGGGTAGGATTACATCTCCAGAAGCATATTCAATTGGAACTGCCTCTTCTCCAGTCATTATTCCAAATTGACTAATATTTTTTCTAGAAAATTTGTTTCTGAGTTGTTTGAAAAGGTCATTTTTGAAATTATGGTTCTCTCTTAGAGAGAAATCAGTTTTTCTTATTTTGTCAGTTAGACCATCAAAAATACCATCGAGGAAAAATCCTTCTTGATCTTCTTGTTCTTCAATGATATTAATATTATCTTCAATGGTTACTTGATTACTATTCATTAAAGATAGTGCGAATAAGACATACCTGAATATTTCTTCTGATGTTGTTTTGTTGATGTTGTTCTTTGAGGATTGTCCTGGTCGTTCTCTATTCAGAACTCTTCTGAGTTCAAAGAACCTGTTCCCTCTTCAGAGTCTTCACTCAAGGAACTTGCACGCTTAAAATCTTTTAAGGTGGAGAGATAATTTTTGCTCAATGCATTTAACTCTGATTTTATTAGTGAGGACAGAAGCCTCTATTTATACACACATCAGGGCTGGCATATAGACCATAATACCCTTTAATGGACATACGTGTCCTGCAATAATTAAAGACTTAAAGGTGTGGCAACGTAGTGGCCGACACCAGTACAATTATTAAAAAAAAAGACAAACTACTTTACAGAAAGTAAATGTGCTGTGAAAGCCACTCAGGACCTCTAGGTCCTACATCTTTGTTGTCTTCTGCCGACACCTTTGTGACGTTTACATTATGCTAATGCTTACATCATTCTTCTGTGTTTTGGTTTCTGCAGATGCTGCATTCATGGTTCTTCTTCATTCTGAGTTTTTCACAAGCTAGCTGCTTGATTTCTTCAGGGAGATTTTCAAGTTCTCCGTTTAAATGGTTGAACTGTTCTTCAAATCTTAGTACAGTCTCGAGTTCTTCGTTTGAGACTTCTTTTAGAAATGAGCTATATACAACCATGTTTTTGCTTACATAGTTTATTTTGATTTGATTCTTTCCATTTCCGATTCTGAGGGAGGAATTATATACTTCATTCAGCGAATTTGCCACTGCTTTTATATCTGGGATTTGTACTTCTATAGTGTCTTTTGTTGGGTATTCCCCATTGGAGACACCGATTTGTGCTACTGTCATTGATGGTACTATTAGAGTACCATCCTCCTTGAATACTGGGTATGATGAAGAACATTTGAGAAACATTTCTCTGTCTTTTGCAACCCGTTCTTTATACTGCCTTAGGGCAAACTGGCATTTTATCGGGAATTCCGATATCGCCTTCAAGTCTTGAATATAGACTGTGTCAATTAATCCAGATTGGAAGTATGAGTAAACCATTAATGGTTGCGCTCCTGGGATTATTACTGTTTTTGGTCCAGCATTTTTCTTTTTAGGATAAAATAATAAAGAAGTATGGATTTCTTTATAATTTATCACTGAGTTCCAATTTTGGTTAAATTTATCCAGGGTGATCTTTTTCAGATTTATTTTTTGTTCAGTTGTTAATATTCCCTTTAGTTTATCCATTGGGTTAGCCCTGGGTTTACCAAGGTTCATCATTCTGGATATAACCTTAGGGTTATCAATTAATACCTTTTTAAAGGATGATGCTGCCTCCTTCTCTGGTACTGATTCTGATGCTGAGTAGGCTTTTTGTGCCATCTCTTTAGTTTCATAACTCTTGTGAGTTACATTCTTGCCATCTATGTGCTGTCTAGCAATGGCCCAGTTGTTGTAGAGTCCTTTGAATGGACCGTTAAATATGACATACCATTTTTCAACGGTTTTGTCTTCTTCTTCTTCTGCTTCTTCTTCTTCGACCATGTTACTCCATAGTCTGGATTCTTTTATTGATTTGTCAACTATTTTTTCCATGTTCGATTTTCTTGGAGGTAGGGTTTCTACCTCTGATGTCTCTGTTGAAGATGAAGCTTCTGATTTTGAAACTCCAGCTATTATTTGCAATGTTTTTTGTAGTTCTTCTTCCTCCCCTTCTAGAGTTCGAAGTTTTTGTTGGAGAGCAGCTTTCTGCTCCTTTTTCTGGTTCAGTTGGTGCTGAATTTGTTTCATGATTGCTTCCATTCTCTTGTTAGTGCGTCTGAAAATGGGTTTTGTTCTGATTTTATGTATTTGATGAAAGGGTGGTATTGATGTAGCTTTAGCTGCCACCTGATCAATCTTCCTTTTTTGTAGTTTTCGTGGAGTTTGTATCTCCAAAAACCTGTTACATATTTTGAGTCAGTTCGAAGCTCGAACCTTGTAGGTAAGAGCTCTATTTTCCATTTTTCAAGAACCCTTAGACACGCAAGTGTTTCGAGTTCAGCAATGGAGTAATTTTGTTCAGTTTTAGTAAATGTACCAGAGGTATATTTACATAAGACAGAATCAAAATTGTTTGTCCTCAAATCTTTCGATTCGGTAGATAATTCTACAGATTTATCTGTATTTGCTTTACACACCCTTAAGGTGCCATTATCCCGAGGGATGTTATCTTGTGAACCTGAGATGTTTCCATCTTCATTAAGTCCCAATAATCTTTTTCCATCTTTGATGGCTTTCACACATCCGGCCCAAGTGTCTTTTGAGGCATCAGTTTCAATAATAAGAAAGTCTTTACCTTCAGAATTGTATAATTCTGGTAAAACCCTTATTTCTTTTTTTATTTTTTGTACAACAAAAGTGTCTTGTGGGGTCCATTCCCATCTTATCTTTTCGGAAATCTTTTTTTTGTAAATGTTTTCTTTGTGTAGCAAGGTTTTTCAAAAATCATTGATCAGCTATGTAATTTAAACAACCCAGAAATCTCTGAATTTGTTTACGATCACATACTTCATCAGGAAACTGGTGTATTTTTTCCTGGGTGTGACTAGATAAATTTAATTTACCCTGATCACTGATTTTTAAACCTAAGTATTCTATTTCCTTTTTTTGGAGTTGTGATTTCTTTTTAGAAATAACAATTCCTACTTCTTTTATTCTTTCTAAAACTCGAGAAACTTCTGAAATATGAGTTTCTTCTGTTCCTTTAGAAAAAATGATAATATCATCGATATATGCCAGACATACATCTTCTAACCCTTTAAGACTTTCGTCCATAAAGCGTTGGTAAATAGATGGTGCTTGTTTTAACCCAAAGGGTAAAACATTCCATTCATATTGTTTTTGAGGCGGACAGGAGAAAGCTGTCAGCAGTTTTGTTTTTTCTTCTAGCCTGAGTTGGTAGTATCCGGACTTTGCATCCAAGGATGAAAACCAGTTTGACCCCTTGATTTTTTCAAGAATGTAATCTTTTCTTGGAAGTTTATATGAATCTCCTATTGTGGCATCATTTAATTTTTTGTAATTAATAACCATCCTTCTTTTTCCTCTTTTTATTTCGTTGTGGTTTTCAACGTAAAAAGCTGGTGCAGAGTGAGGGCTAGAACTTGGTCTTATTAGGCCTTTTTCAAGGAGTTCTTCACAATCTCTTGTGAATTCCTCTACATCTTTAATACTGTAAGGTATTCTGTTTGGAACGTTTACCTCAGTATTAGGATTTTTTAGAAGTATGCTTATTATTTTATTATTTTTGTTTTTAATGGGATCGAGCGGGTGATCGCTACAAACCTCATTAAGGTTTTCTTCAAGAGAAACTTGGTAAAATAATATCATTTCTAGACTATCCTTGATGTCTTCAAGAAACATTTTTACTACCTCATTTCGAGTAATAATTTTAGTAGTTACCAAAATCGATTTTTGGTTTTCAAGATTTGGACATCTTAAACTAATGGTCCTTACTCTTTGGACGAACGGATTATAAAGTTTTAAAAAGTTATTACCAAGAATGATATCCATTCCAGAGTCATGTAAATAAATGGTTTTTGCAGGGAAGGTGTATCCTTCAATAATAATTTTTACCTGTTGAGCGACAAACCATATCTCGTGGATAGATTTATCGGCTACTACGATTTTTAAAGGTTTCTCTAACCGTTTCCATGTTTTAACAATGGTTTTTCTTCCGAAGCAGAGTGTTGCTCCAGTATCAACATAGGCCAAGACTGGCTTGTTTTCTATACTGATTTTTATGAAGGTAGCGTTTGGGTTACCTTTACTCAAAATCTTCGACATCTTCTGAATCAGAAGAGAAGACATATATGTTATCGTTTTGTTCCATGTCGGAATCTTCAATGGGTTCGTAGCCTAATTCATAGGCTACTTTTAGGACTTGAGTTTTTTCTGAACTCTCTTTCTTAGGGCACTTATTAGCGTAGTGACCTTCTTCTTGGCAGAGCCAACATTTACAGCTCTTTTTTCCTGTCGGGCAGGATTTGTTTTTGAAATCTTTTTTCTTTTGGAAATTTCTTTTTCTCCAAAAGTTCTTTTTATTTTTTCCCTCCTTCCACCTTCGGAAGGGAACCTTTTTCCAAGATTTTTTGGATGCTTGCTTTTTGCAACCATATTTTCCTATTTTTTCTTTAACAGAGCTGCAGCAAAGGTTAATGTTTGCTTGTCTCTTTGCCATTTTTTCGTTACATCGGTCTTCCATCCAAAGACAGATTATTGATATGCGTCCTCCTAACGTATTGTCTATTTTTCCTTTTTCTACGCTATCTTTAAAATAGCTTTCTACCCCTATGCAAACTTCCTCAGGGAGTTTTTTAAACAATAGTTCTATGGCCATTGTTTTTTGTTCTGGGTTTAGCTTATAGAATTGTTCTCGGAATTCGCATATGAAATTGTCTAGATAACACATGTTGCATATTTTCATGTTTGTAATATGCCAAAAGGCTCTATCTTCAAAAGCCTTTTTTGATTCGGTGTTAAGAAGATTTTTTCCTACAAATTCTGAAAGGAAAACCATTAAGAGGTTATCCAAAGCGTTTTCTGGGGTTCCGCTTATAATAATTTCTTCTACTGATGTGGGTATTTGTTTCATATAATTGAAAACTATACCACTTGTTTTGTACATGATGTAATTGTAAATGTTTTGGGATGATAGTCCTCTGAATTCCTCATTTAGTTGTAGTAAAGCTTTATGTCTATTATACCATGAATGGATTGTTTCAGTAGGATTATCAACACAGTCAATATTTAGAATTTCACCTTCGTTTGGTATAGATATCTTAGGAACATATTGAGATGGTATATTTTTATATCTTTCTTCATTATAAAAAGTATTTTCTCGCTGCCTTTTTCTTCTGTGAGAAGTTTGTCCCATTTCTTCTATTTTTACGAAATTCGGTATATCGTATGGGTTTTCGTCTGAGTCATAATCGAAGACTATTTCGTTTGACTGTTCTTCATGGCTAACATCTAATGATGCCATTAGGGTGTTAGTCGATCTATCTGTTCCTCTAGACAGCTCATATTTTTTGTAGCATGGTATGGATTTGTTCTAGAATGATTTTTTGGACTTTATCGGCCTTTTCTATTTCTTTTTCTATGCTAATTTCTAGCTGATTTTTGTAATGTATAATAATTATATCTATCTCTTTTAGGCCTTTGATTATATGGTCAAAAATTTCTACTACCTCGTCTCGTAATAGAAAGTTTGTAATAACTTCTATTCGCTCTCTATCTTCCATTAGACATGTAATTAAATCAATTATATAATTATAGTTATCAAAATGTCTGACGAATTTATTTTCCATTTAAAACAAAGGTTTTGTAAATCTCGAAGTTTCTGACGAATCCTTTGGTTTTGCCAAAATAATACTCTGGATAATAGAGCTTGAAGAGCTAGTGGAGCTGGTTGAATCAGTTTTTGAAACAAGGTTTTTTATTTGATTGACTTCAGATTTTAAATCTTCTTGGTTTTTTATAATAAGGAGAAGATTCCTTTGTACGTTATTAAAGTCTCTTTCGAGATTTTCAATGATTCCTAAATTTTGATGTAACACTGAATAAGCTAAAATTTCAGTTATATTATTCATCATTCCTTTAATAGTTAGCATATTTGTGTTAATGCCTTCTGTTGGGTCAAGCCCTGTTTGTCCTACACAGTACCCTGTGTTAGGTGGAAGATTTTTTGGGATTTCTATAAGGTGCTGCTTATATGGGATTCCTGGATTTGTTCTTAGATCTAGAGGACTATCTTCTATGAAAGGTATTATTTTTTGTAAAATGGAACTCATGCTATGAGGTTTTTTAATCTAACCTTCATTGACTTAAGACATTTTTTATCCTCCTTTAGTACAGATTTTTTCCAAGGAATATTTGCTATGTTATTAGCTATGTCATATTCGAACTGAGCTATAGTCTTTTTTGTAGATCGAATAACAATTTTTAATTCGTCTATTGCATTTACTAATGCCATAGATGTTTTTACTGTAAAATTCTATCAAATATCTTATATTTATTGATGTAATATTTTTCTTCGTAAATATAATCCTGTATTATATTTTCTAAATATTCTAATATGTTTAGATTGTCGTCGAAATTCTGCAGGTGTATCACACCTTCCAAATTTATAACATATTCCATATGTTCTTTCTTCATTTTTTCGCAGACAATCCTTTTTTCTTTTGCTCTTTCACTTGTCTGTCGAAAGAGAGAAATTTTGGTTGCAAAAAGCAAGCATCCAAAAAATATTGGAAAAAGGTTCCCTTCCGAAGGTGGAAGGAGGGAAAAAATAAAAAGAACTTTTGGAGAAAAAGAAATTTCCAAAAGAAAAAAGATTTCAAAAACAAGTCCTAAAAGTAGCCTATGATACAAGGATATGGTTCGATATCGTGGTATGATATCTGCACACGAGTCAACAGTATCATCATCACACGAACAACGTGTCTTTTTATGCTTTTTCTCTAAGCTTATGGATAATACTCGCACTAACTTATAAGTAGTTGAGTGCCAATACCATGCTAGAGGAACTTCTTCGGAATGATATAATTCCAACCCCACACACCTGTTGGAGAATCAAGACGAATCATTGTTGTTAGTGGGGATCTATAAATGTATTACAACCATATTGGTCGAGCATTGACTAATACAATGGCATAGCTCATAAGAGCCCTTCTTCTGGAAATATTCCCTCATACACAAACAAAGTTGGAAGGCTCAAATAAAGACATGAAGCTAAATTTTTGTGATAGAATAAAATTTAACATCACAATAGTGTCGCCGTAAATATGTTTACACCGACAATCAATAACAATTAATGGTATGTGTGACATATAAGGTGGTTATTTGCTGACTCATATTTTAATGACATGTCAACTTGTAATTAGTCGATGATGTAAATATTTATACACTATGAGTGTATAAATTAAATCCTTTTATCTATGGGTTTAATTGGTATATATCGTTCTTGTAAACTTTTTTACAACATCAAGTAATAAAAATTCACGGCATGAGTGATCTTTAAGGTAATTGAAATATAGTCAAACCTTTTAAATGACATATCATTTTGTGATTGACCGACGTTGTAAAAAATTTGTATAACAAAGACTATGTACATAAATTAAATCTTTTATTTATTGTGGAGCCAAAACATTATTTTTCCATTCCATTTCAATTAAACACAAATCATTAACCCAACGATTTTGCCGGAAAAAACCCAACGGTAGGAAACAAGTGTTACAGGTGCACCACCTGTTAAGCTTGTGCATATTAGACGTAAACATGGTATTGTATACATATTTTTCACGCGTGCCGTTGATATGTAGTCCAATAGCATCGAGCTCAGTTGGCGAGCTAAGGAATAGTACACTAAAATGAGTGCAAGAAGGAAGTCCTGAGTTCAAACCCCTGAAACTAATATTCCCCCGCTGGCATTGCTTATAAAAAAAAATCAAATCAAATAAATAATTGTTTCCACTTGGCCACAAAACTGTTCACAATTTGCATAAATAACCAAATTCCATATTGATATACGACCCGAGTGTGTTTTTGATTTCCACTTTTGACTCGCGGATAGAAGAGAACAATTTCAAACCCTAGCTAATTGCTGTCGCTGCTGCTGCTCCTCCTCGCAACGCTGGATGGGTGGGTGCACAGCACAGACTTGAAGCCCTAATTTTTTAGCACAAATCAAATTCGCCAGGGATCGGAATCGCTATGGGGAAGAAGAAGAAGAGGGTTGCTTCTAAGGTTTGGTGTTATTACTGCGATCGTGAATTCGATGACGAGAAGATCTTGGTCCAACATCAGAAGGCGAAGCACTTCAAATGCCACGTTTGCCACAAGAAGCTCTCCACCGCCGGCGGTATGTCCATCCACGTCCTCCAAGTCCACAAGGAATCCGTCACCAAGTATAACCCACTTTTCTCCTTCATTATTTAGGGTTTTCTATTTTACATGTTTTCTTGCTATTAATCTATTGGCTTCAATCATATCAACAAGCTTTTTGTAATTTAATTTGCGCTAAAGAATTGCCCTTATCTTGTTTTGTTTGCTTGTTTGTTTTGTTGTTGCTGTTGTCCTTGAGGTTAATTTTCACTCAGATTATTGAAATTTTAATTCAAATTATTGAAATTTTAACTCAAATTCTTGAAATTTTAGTATATGTTAAATTGGTGGTTACTTTTAGGATCTGGGAGTTAGGAGGGGAGGGTAGGTGGTGGCTTTGGGGGGGAGGGTAGGCACTCAACCTATTTAGAAGAGATAGTAAACTTAGTACCCCTCCCCCTAATTTGGGGATTTAGAAATCAAAACAGAGGTATAATAGAGAAAAATTGTGAGAAAACTGAAAAGATACAATCTGTAATACTGATTCTAATGAGAGAGAGATACAAAAGTGTCTACTGAAGCTGCAAGCTAAATGCGCCTCTTATGTGGCTTCAGCAGAGAGTACAAGGTCCAATACACAATGCTCAACATATGGCCCAAGGACCAACACATACAATACACACTAACACTTGTATTCCACCCCACCCCCCTCACTCAGGGTGCTTTGCCCAGTGACAGCTTGTCATACACCCAGAACTTGTCTCTAGGTGTAGTGATCCGTGCAGGAGAAAGGAGCTTGGTCAGTATGTCAGTCCGTTGATCAGGGGCTAGAATGTGACAAACAGTGAGTCTTGTTTAGAACTTTTTCCCTTATAAAGAATATATCCAGCTCCATGTGTTTAGTTCTAGAGTGAAGAACTGGGTTATGGGCGAGGGAAACAATGCTTATTTTGTCACAGTAGATGTGAGACACTTGGAAAGTAGGGACGGATGCCATAAAATCTCAGTGGTTGCATAGGTTAGGGCCGCTAGGCTCCTGTACTCGGCCTTAGCACTTGATCTGGCTACTAGAGTCTGCTTCACATCATTGGGTCCAAGATAAATGCAGGCACCAGATTCTGTGGTTTGGGTCTGATGCGCAGTGATGGAAAGTGGAGTCTGCAGAGAAAAAGGGCTGAAGTAACAGGCCATGGTTGACAGTCCCTTTTAGATATCTTAGGATCCTTTTCACTGCTTTTGGGTGCTCATTTAGGGTCTGGGACATAAATAGACACACCTCATTCTCTTTATATGATATAATATTCCAGGTCTCATAACTGTATCAGACTGTAAAGCACCAAGGATAGACCGAAATAAAGTAGGATCTTTCAATTAGTTGGACCCAAACCATGACAGTTTAATGTTGGTGACCATGAGGGAGGATATCCCTTTGGCAGAGGCCATGTTAGTCACGACAGCAAGTCTCTAATATATTTCTGACTGGGAGAAGTACAGAAAAGTAGGCAAGTACTGAACTTCAATTCCCAAAAAATAGCCAAGCTACCCAAGTTGCTTAAGGGAAAAGGAGGTGTTCAGCCTGGCAATAAGGTGTTGAATAAGTGGCAAGGAGCTTCCAGTTACAATAATATCATCCACTTCCACATGTACTGAGACAAAAAATGGTATGAGCTGAACCATGTAGAATGAAGAGAGAGGGATCACCTTATAGAGAGAGGGATCACCTGACAATACAATTTACAGAGCAATAATTTTACTGCAGTTAGAGTTAGTTAATTCTGCTAAGTGTATAGCAGCAATTAACACTGTAACCAACTGAATCGAGTTCAGTTGAGTATCAACTCTGCTCTATAAATTGTCTATTCTTGTAATGATTCAGTTGAGAGTTACAGTATGCTCTCTCTCCCCTCCCCCCTCTCCGAGTTTCTCTCCTACATTTCTATTATGGTATTAGAGCTTGATTTGAACCCAAACTGAACCACTGTAATATGTCAAACTAGGCCCTAGGGGCTTGTTTGAAGCCATGAAAAGACTTATATAATTTGCAAACTAAGGTAGTATCTACTGTCTGGAATCCTGGTGGCTGTTGCATGTATACTTCTTCACTCAAAAGGCAATTGAGGAAGGCATTGTTTATAGCTAGCTGATGAATAGGCCAGGGATGAGAGACTGCAATGGAGAGCATAGTCCTAACAGTTACAGGTTTGATGATCTCTGAAAACGTCTGTGTAATCAAAACCAGGCTGTTGATGAAACCCTATGGCCACTAACCTGGCCTTATATTTGTTTGTACTGCCATCAGGGTTTTCCTGGATTCTAAAAATCCACTTACTCCCAATAGCCCGTCTATTGGGTGGCAAGGATACCAGTGATCAAATATTAGTTTTCAGCAGTGCGTCATATTCTGAGCGCATGGCGGCAAGCCAGTGTGAATTTTCCAGGGCCTGTTTTGACTGTAGAGGGCTCAACATGGGTCTGTAAAAGAGTTGGCTGCAACCCGGGTTTTATGATGCCAGATCTGCCACAGGTTCGCGTTGGGTGACAGTTTAGGGGTTGGTTTCTTGGAGCAGTGGTGGAAGAGGAAGGATGAGAGCTTGGAGCAATGGCTGAATTTGAAGCAGAAACAGTTGTGTCAGATTGGGAGCAATGAGGGGTAGGTGGAGAGTGTTATGAAGATTCAGTTGGAGAGGAGGAATTGTCTAAAGCAGGGGACCGAGGAGGGCTTGGGACAGTGAAAGGATTCCAACCGGAGTCCGTGCTTGTGAAAGGATTGATAGGGGAAGCCATGGTAAGGGATTGAGAAAGCTTATGATACCATTTTAGAAATCAACACAAATGTAAAATTGAGGGAAACAGAGACAAAACAGAAAAGATAAATTCTGCTTTATTGATTCTAACGAGAGAAAGATACAGAAGTGGCTTATATAGTGTGGCTACTTGTAACTGATGACAGCTGTATAATTTTATTTATAACATAGAGGAATGCTGTATGTTATGTTAGTCAAGCATTTTCGAGCCTTGATGCACAAGCTTACTAATGTTTGTAATGTGAATATGCTTAAAATATAGATATTACTAAACTCTCATTTTTTGTTCAGGGTACCCAATGCAAAACTTGGAAGAGACAGTACAGATATCGAAATATATGGGATGCAAGGGATTCCACCAGATGTCTTGGCTGCTCATTATGGAGAGGAAGGTCATGTCCTGTCTGATGACTTTCTCTCACATATAATACCTCTGGTTGTTGAATCGTTCATATTGATAGTTATTTGTCAGGAAAAATAATTAATAAGTACAAACATCCCTAAACTTTTTATGGTTAATGATGAGTACCAGAATCCATCTCAATCAAAAAGAACAATAAACTGTATATTAATGGAAATATAGGTGCTGAATCAAAATGATAACAGCCCTAGAAAGAGTTACAAGAGATAATTGCAGAAATATAGATGAAGGTAACTGTTCTAGGCAATTCAAGAGTGCCTAGCCCCTCCCAAGCCTAATCCGAAAATCCAGCCTGCCCTCTCTACTACTCACCAACTCTATTTATTCTCTAACCTGACCTCTCTACCACTCTTCAACTCTTTAAATTCCCTCTCACAAACAAAACATTCATATTCCCCCATTACTACATAATTATTAAACAGACCATTCTTATTCCCTCCACTACTACCTAATTATTTCTGTCCCAATTACCCTTTTGCCTTTTCTAGAATAAACTCTCCCAAACCTGTTGGTTTTTCCTGGAGTGTCAAGGCCCAGGTTCTCATCAGTTAATTTCCATTTTAATGATTTTTTGTTGTTGTCAATGAAGGTACTTTGCTGTATAATCACACCTGATGTTTATGATGACTGTTATTTTCTGAATCTTTCCGTTTCTTGGCAGTGTTGATGTCAGGAATGTTGTTGTAGGATTTAAGATAAAACTTCATAGAACTATTGTTAGTGATGGTAAAAATGTGGGATCAGACATGAATTGTTTTACTATTTTTTCTAACGATTCTGTATCAATGCAGATGATGATGTTCCATCGAAGGCAGTCAAGGTGGATATCCCATCAGCCCCGCTTGTAGGTGGAATGGTGCCACCTCCTTTGGGTATAGGATATCCTCCCCGATCAACCTTAGGCATGATTCCACCAGTGTATGCTTGTTAACATTTTTTTTCATTTTAATTCTCCTATTTGAATTCTTGTGTTATTGGAATATGGTAAATTTGCTAAATTCTTGCATATTTTGATTATTTATAATTAGGAGTGGCACACAATCTGCTCATTTACTTATCTCTTTGCTACAGTTATAATCCTGCTGTACCCGTGCCTCCTAATGCTTGGGGAGTGGCTCCACCTCGACCTCAGCAATGGTATCCCCAGCCTCCAGCTGGTTCAATTCCTCCTCCTGTCCCATACACGCAGCAACCATTATTTCCTGTGCAGAATATGAGACCACCATTTCCGCCAACTACTCCTGCACTCCAAACACAGATTACTCCTCCTGGATTGTCTACATCCTCACCCTCTGTACCAGTTTCACAGCCGTTATTCCCTGTTGTTGGAAACAACCATATGACGACTCAAAGTTCACCATTTTCTGCCGCACCTCTGTCTTCAAGTATTCCATCAATAACTCCGGTGCTGTCTCCAAATGTTCCTGTTGATGCACATTTGGGTGTCAACTCTTCTATGACAACTAGTTATCTAGCAATGGGTGTTCCAGGTGATTTTTCTTTTCTTTCCTTGAACAATTGTATTTGTGACTGGTTCTGTGACCTAACTGCACAAGTGTGGCTGATAAAATTGAAAAACCTAGCACTGAAAATTTAGTTTTTCCATCTTTTGGTTGACCATGTATGATTCGCGCGGGTTTCATTTACTTCTCCCTCTGCTTTTTTTTATAGGTGGGACAGCTAGTAACTCGCATTCCTACGCTTCTGGTCCAAATACCGGTGGTCCTTCAATAGGACCTCCCCCAGTAATCTCAAACAAAGCTCCTGCTACTCAGCCTGCCACTAACGAAGTCTACTTAGTTTGGGATGATGAGGCGATGTCCATGGTCAGTTATATTCTTTAGAAAATGTGTTGTCTTTCATTTGACTACTAATCTATTATTGTTTCTTAGTTGATAATGTTGTGATGCTTGGTTGCTGTAGGAGGAAAGAAGAATGTCTTTACCAAAATATCAGGTGCATGATGAAAGTAGCCAGGTAAGTCATACTACCTCTGTAATACATGGAGTTGCTTTCACATCTAACCAGATGAGTAGGCTTTATGCTTCCTGTTTTCAGATTCAGTTGTTTACACATTGTTTCCTATTTAAAGAGGTACATTCTGTATAAATTTCCAATCGTTTAAAGAAAAATAAATGTCAAAGGAAATAATTATCCTTTCAATCCTCCAATTTGCTTCCCACCTGAATGGGTTTTGCATGTTGTTCTGTTTTAAATTAAATGGCCACAACGGCTACAAGATATGCCTTTTGTGGGCATATCTTTTGGTAGCTACAAAATACGCCTTTTGTGGGCTACAAGATATACCTCCCATACCTCCAATTTTGTGGGCATCTAAAAGTTCAACTAGCTATTCTACTAATTCCTTTTGGTAGTTAATCATAAGTACAACAACATAATTTGTGAAGCTTGCTGCAAACAACCAACTTCGTGATCCTTCATCCCAGCATTTGTACACGATAAAAGAGTATGTATATGTGATTTTTGTTGGGTTTGGTTTTACCAATGTTATGCTTTTTCCACTTGCTTGATTCCAAAGTTTGGGGTTTTGGGTGGACATGATCTTACCCAACAGATTTTTGCTCATTCGAGCATCATTACAATTTATTTTATGGAACAAGTGAATTCAGACTTGGCCCAGGTCAGCAGCTTCTTTCGCAGAGTTTGGATCTCTTGCATAGGACCATGCTCTAAAATATTTGTTTGTTGTAATTTGTCGTCTATAATTTACTTGCTGATCACTATCATCGTATTTATCTTTCAGATGAGCTCCATTGATGCAGCCATAGACAAGAGGATACTTGAAAGCAGGCTGGCTGGTCGTATGGCATTTTAGGTCAATTTCATCCACATACACATTTCTTCAACGCTATGGTGGGCTGAAAACGGCATTTTAGTGAAGCTTCTGACAATCAGTGTTCAGCATTTCTTTATTTGGTGAAGTAACCTTGTTATTGGTGCCATTCTTTGCTAAAATGGGCAATAGGCCCTTCCGGCATATTCAAATCAAAGGTTACACAGGTTTTGTGATGCTCAATTGCTGCTCATCTGACATTCTCACCAAAAAAAAAATTGCTCATCTGACAATATTTTCACTTGGGAGGTTGCGGAGTTTTATTTATTTTTCCCCTTTCCTACTTTTCTCCCTTTATGTTTGTAGTCAAACTTTAAGATATACTATAATTATGTACCATTTGATGTAATCTACATTACATGTATTGTTTTTTTGGGAAATATTGACTGCATTTCTTGGTCATTGGTTATATTCTTCGTTATTAGTAATCCGCCTTTACCATTTTTTTTATCGTGTTTAAAGGAATGTAATGAAGGGATAAATTATAAACCGATGCAAAGCATACAAAGATGGCAAAACGCGTTCTAAAGGCTTAAAATAAGATACGGATGTGTATTCAACATTCCTTGTTCCCGCAAGTTATGATACTGTGTGATGTGTTGCAATGGCATGTCTCAGAAAAATCCTCTTGATGTTTAGAGACGTAAACCAAGGGGGGCGATTGTTCTATTCTAGAATTATATACCCATGAATGGTGTTGCTGGGAACTCTATTACAAGGAATAATATTTGTTTGTATGTATTTGTTATTTCCAAGAATTATTTTAATAATTAATTGGTATGTAAAAACTTAAGATTAGAAAGTAAATAGTGAAAAGTGGGAAGTTATTCGTTACTTTTTATTCTCATTGGTATGAAAGATTATCACCCTCACATATGAGAATATAAAATAGAGAACTTGTGTAAATTTAAATTTTATTCTAAGAATAATTGTAAACTTCTACCAAACATGAAAATATTGTATTTTTATGGGAGAGAACTGAAAAATTTATGCTAATGTGAAGCTTTCCCTAAACAAAACAAATAGGGACCCTCCATAGAATAGACAAAGGAAATTGAAAGTCAAAACACAAAATTTTAAAGTCTTCCTGCATCTACCGGATATAAGTTATAGGGTTAAATATATTTTTAGTCCTTATGAAATTTCACATTTCATTTTTAGCTCCTATAAAAATTTTATCGACTTTTAATCCCTCATAATATTTTTCATCAACAATTTTAGTCTCTATAAAATGTCACCTCATGTAAACCCTTCAATTTTTTTAAAGATGTTTTGCATTCATGTTAATGTTATAAACATCTTCCTCACAATAAGTTAGATGTTTTTAACAAAGGATAGATTAAATATGAATTTTTTAAGCACCAAAAACTCGATAAACAAGATAACGAAAATATGAACTAAGAAATCGGATTTTGAATTTAGTTTTTACGGATACTTCTGTCAAAACACATAGTGTATCTACAAAGTTTGGTGTAACCCCAAAAAATATGCCTATTAGATTAAGAATAGAAAGTATGTGAATTAAAAGGCTTATTAAAATTTGATGTAATTTAAAGATGATTAGGTAGTGATCATCGATCTATGATAATGTATTTCAAAAGAAGTCAATTAAATTCTAAACAAATTTTATGGACATAAACTTTCATTAGTGAAATGTCATTTAGTAAAGAGTTCTGGATATTAGAATTTGATTAGAAAAAAAATTAGATAGATTATTTAAAGTTTAAGTGACTATGTGAATTGTGATGTTTTGGTAATTTATAAAATTACATGTTTGATTTTGTATGGAATTGTGTGTTTTATTTTAAATAGATTTTTATACGGGTAGGGAGATTTAAGGTGGTTTAAAAATAATTTAGAGACTATAATTTAACTTTAGTATTCCTAAATAACTAGGGACTGTTTTGCAATTCATTCGTTCCAATAATAACTCAATTGTTGATAAAGATACAACGTATACGAGGAGCTAGTATTTCAATAACTAGACCAAACTGAAGTTAAAATGTTGGATAAGAAAAAGTTGACAAGTTTAAGAATCCCAAAATAATAAGAGGGGTTAAGATTTGTTGCTTGGAATGTTACTTAGTTGTATTCTACTCACTTAATGCTACTTTAAAACGGCACACCAAAGTCACAGTCATCACTTAATGCTACTTCACATTTGCCTTTTTACATCCTCTGCATGTCTTTACATTTATGTGGTCTTTTTCGAACCTATGATCCTACAAGGTTTAGGTTCCTAAATCATGGAATTTTGTATTGATTGCATCACATCCGAATCCAATAATATTGCTGCTAAAAGTAGAGAAAACAAAGTATTTTACTTTCAAAACTTCAATTTTCATATACACATTACTCCTAACCGTCACTTTCAATTTTAAGAGTGATTCAAATAAGATATAGTTAATATGCTCAACAATAGGGGCATACAAGTGAGTTTGCATTAGACCATCTTCAATCAAAGACAAAGTTATTCTAGAGTTTGATTCCCACTTTGATCATGGAATCTTTAACTACTTTGTGAAATAAATAATCTTAAACAACATTTAAGAAAAATGAATTGAGGGAGTAATAATTAATTTTGAGCACAATCTTTATAGAGGTTTGTCCTAATTCAAAAAAGTACGAGGAGTCCATTCATTTCATGGCAACTCAGAGACGGATCATGATGACAGAGATAAAGAATGTACTATTCACATAATATATAAATATTTTAACAAATTGATCTACTTATATTATCAAATAAAAAATAAATACTAAGATATGATTTGTTAATACAGTTATTTGAGAAATTCGGATTCTTTGTTTTATTATAAGAAATAGGATTAATTACTCTTTAGTTCCCTAAACTATTTAAGAATTTTTAAATATATAGGTCTCTAAATTAAAAAATTTGTAATTAGGTTCTTAAACTATAACAATTTTTTAATTAGGACTTTCTGTTACGATATAGTTAGTCAACACTGATGTGACATTAACAATATTGGTTTTTTGAAATATACGTTAAATTACGTTATATTTCACGGATGGTTATTTCAGTTTTTGAGGTAGTTGAAGCAAGAAATTTATCAATAATAACTGTAATATTTTTTAAATATTTTATAGCTTATATATTAATTATAAATATATTATTTTAGGTTTTGTTTTTTAGATATAATTAATAATGAAAAGTTTACTTTTATATCTTTCTTAAATAACTCTACATTTAATAATATTAAATAAAAACAAATTTCTATACTTATAAAATATAATTATAGTTTTCAATCAATCAAATACGAAAATATTAAATGTTTATATAATAAAAGATATTAAATATTTCACAAAATCTTTAGAGAATAACCTTTATTTAGGTGGGTAGTAGGTAGTGTGATCATTCGGAAGTCGGATGGTACCTACAAAGACACTCTGACGCCCAAGTTAGGGAATAGAAGTCAAAGCAGGGTATGATGTGATAGAAAAAAGTGTACCTATCAGTGGGTTGACCCGTATTTATAGAGCGAGGCGGTGCGGGCCTGCAGTTGGATCTAGCAAAGTGAACTCAGCCGTTGATAGGCGTTTAGGTGTGTTTCAAGCACATTCTTTGGCGGAGTGCATTTTTTATTGCTTCCTAGACGAGTCTTGACCCAACACGGAGATTGGGCTCCTGGCCTAGTCCGGAACAATTTTCATTTTCAATATTATCGATGGCTGCATTTCTTTTAAACTATGATAGAAAATTCACATTTTCAAATTCAAAAAGATATGAAGGACAATTTTATTCATTTAATATAAATGAAACTTTTGAAACTCACACTTCTTTTTATTGATTTCTTAACTAACGACGGCTTTGAGGGACCTTCTTTATTCACAAAAGACATCTTTAATATAAAATATATTCAAAAAAGACATATTTTAATATAGAATATACTCCTTTCAATCATAATTATATGAACAAAAAGTACTTAAATTTGTTAGAGTGAAATAGGAACATATTTCAACTAACACCGTTCTATTTAACGTCATTATTCTAAAAGTACCCTTATATTTATATAAATCAAAAATATTAAATCAACATAACTAATTAGGATTTTTTTTCTTCATAAAACCAACACGATTGGCTCAATGACTTAATCTACCCTAAAACACGAAGAGTCGACCCGGTGGTCCGAGACCGATAGACAAACTCGGCAAGATGATGAGGGGCCGTCATTTAATAAGTTCACATGCAATAAGCACCACACACACCTCCGATTGAAAAAGACGTGTTTGGTTGTTTCAGGATCCACCGCACTCTCTCTCAAGAGTTAATGTAGTTAGTTGAGTCTCCTTAATTGCTTCACTTACTTTCTACTAGCAGCCATTAATGTTACCCGTTTCCTTTCACCATGCCATTTAATACCATGGACCACCAACCTCTGCACTCTTCCTGACATGTTACACAACACAGCCAGCAGTCACGGATAAATGTCATTATTTTCATTTCATAACTTCAAAACAACAACAACAACAACAACAAACCCAAACCCAAATGGCTTCTCCATCTTCCTCTTCCAAATCTCCCCCTCTAATTTCTTCTCGCCACTCCCCACAATTCACTCCCGTTAGTACTCCCTACCATTTTCTCTCTTTCTTAATTTCTTCTAACAATATATATATATATATATATATATATATATATATGTGCTTAATTTAATTTTCTTAATATTGCAGATTCAAGAGGAGCATGAATTTGATGAGTATAGTGAAAGCAGAAGCAGAAGAACAACTCCAAGAAGTGCTACTTCAACTCTCACTCCAAATCACCACCCTCCAACACCTATCATCAACAACAAAAGCAACTCCAAATCCAATCACAAGAAAAAAAGATCCGAAACTGAATTCGAAGACGCTTCTGTTTCTTGCAACAAATGCAGACCACATTCTCGTGACAAAATCTTCATCCTTCCCTTTGATCACACCACCAATAATCACAACCACAACCACAAGCACTCATCTTTATTAGCTTCTCCAAATGGGATTTTCAAGTCCATTGTTTCCAAACTTACTCGCAAGAGTCCCATGTCATCAACCTCTTCAACCAACATCAACCACACTCTCTCATCATCTAGAGAAGAACAATGGAAAACAGCAGTTGCTGAACTTTCTCATAAGCTAGTTCAAACCACAAGAAAAAGAGATGAAGCTCTTCAAGAAGCTTCTAGACTCATGCATTCTATGTCTGAGTTAGAGAAGAAACTCAATAAACTTGAGTTATATTGTCACACTTTGAAATCCGGGTTAGAAAATTGCAGCAACAACAACATTAACTTGCAAAAATTGCATGATGTTCGAGACACAACCGACAACGTTGTACAACATTTCTTAGTGTCTGTCTCAGAAGCAAGATCAAGTGTTAGGCTTCTAAGTCGTTCTCTCACAATGCAATTGAGACACACCGGTAACAAAGTGTTTGAGAAAGTTTCATTACTTTTACAACCTTATGATATAAGAGTTTCCTTTTCTAAGAATCCAACAAGTTTACTTTTTTACTTAGAAGCACTTTTGAACAAAACATTCTTTGAGGATTTTGAGTCAATTGGGTTTCAAAAGAATGCTTGTAATAAGATACTTAACCCAATGGAAAGGTGCGAAGCTAGCTTTGTATCATTCAACATGATTCGTGGGTTGACTTGGGAAGAAGTTTTGAGCAAAGGGACGAGACATTTTAGTGAAGATTTCAGCAGATTTTGTGATAGGAAAATGAGTGAAATTGTGGCTATGTTGGGTTGGAATAGAGCTTGGCCTGAACCACTTTTACAAGCATTTTTTGCTGCTTCTAAAAGTGTTTGGATGGTGCATTTGTTAGCTAATTCAGTTCATCCAAGTTTGCCAATTTTTAGAGTGGACAAAGGTGTCTCCTTTGATTCTCTTTACATGGAGGATATGGGTGGGGACAAATCTTCTAGGCTGGTCCCTAGTATGGTCAGAATTATGGTTGCGCCAGGGTTTTATGTCTATGGTAGTGCTGTCAAATGCAAGGTACTTTGCAGATACTTGAGCAATGCCAACTCCAACAACCACACTTGTGGTAACATGGAACACAAAGGTTTAGGTTTAACTCCATCACCTTAACCTCAATCCCAAGGTAAATTATTCAAAGTTCGCAACCGCAATGTGTCCCAAGTTTCATGTTGCATTAGTCGCATTTAATCACAATTCTCTGCAATATCAAAAATTGCGATATTTGTGATGCTACCGTGTTTCAGGTTGCATTAGTCGCATTTGATTTTGATCACAATTCTCTGCAATATCAGGAATTGCGATATTTATGATGTTACTGTGATTTAAAACCTTGCTTAACTTTTTTCCTATATTTTTAAGATGGAATTAGAAATTGTCTATTTGGTTTGGAACTGGGATGAGCTTGTATTGTTTTTACATAGGCCAATGTTAATTAATTAATGTATATTATATTTATGGATGATATGGGTTGTTTGGTTGGATTGTGTTAGAACTGCAGTGAGTGAATATGTTATGTAGTGCAATAGGCAATGTTTGATGTTTGGGATGTTGTTGTTTTGTATATTTAGAGATTTTTGGGTCAACGTAACAATTTGGAATTTTATGGTTTCCCTTTTGTTTTATATTCTGTCTAGTCTATTTGAGGTTATCATGGTTATTTTTGTTTTTGTGACACAACGATCTTGAAATTTTTACTTTTAGGTACTTAATAGTTTGATGGGATTGGGAAAGACAAAGTATATGTGTTGATTTTCAGATTTTTATGGGTCCTAAAGCATGTGGATTGTGGTCAGAGGTTATCATGGACCTGTGAAGGGAGGGAAAAAAACATATACATGGGACAGAATTGAACCTTTTTTAGTTTTTTGTACTAAGGTGCTTATCTCTTGTGAATGATTTTTTTTGGAATCTTATATTAGCTTTTCATTATCAAATACTACAATTTTAAGTTTTAATTCCTCAGTTCAGGAAGCGTTGTAAATAAAAATATGTAAATTAACTTTAAGGAGGTTGACTTTTGGATGAATGGTAGAGGCTACATATTATTTTATTTTCCAACTAGTGTGGTTTTTTTTGGTAGTTTAACTACTAGTGTGGTTTGCCATTTGCGAAATCGTAAAAGTGTTTTTTTAAATTGAAAACCAAATCACGACCTCTTTTTTTTGAATGACGCAATCAATGGTGGACCTATGGCTTGGTGGGGGTTCACTTGAAAAACAATCTATTTATTCTTTATATAAAAATATGTTGAACCTCTCGAATTTATAATTTTGTATTAATATCCCTGTTTATTTCCATCCAAATACCTCACACAAACACATCATTAGACCAATTATGAGTTGTATAATTTATTTAAATATATTAAATTTGTTTTTAATTATATTTTTAGTGATTCATTTTTTTAAAAAATTTGAACTCCTAACTCTGAGTTTTGTCAAAAAAAAAAACTACGAGTCCTAGATCCTCCACCGGACGCAATTCATGATGATTAGTTTACTTATGTGGTAAACTATGCTGTTTTTTTTATTTGCAAAAGATAGTGTGATTTTTTTTTGAAAGAAAAAGCCTAATCCATTTGATTGATAACTAAGCCTCAAATCTCAATGCATGTAGGAATATCGTAAACAGGGTTGGTCAATTTTTGTTTTAAGTGAGGTTTAAAGCAAATTTTAGTTGAAGTCTTTTTTTCTTAAAGTTAGGTCTTATTTTGGCTTTATAAAAGCTAACGACAAAATATGAAAGGTAGGGTTTTAGTAGCCTTACATTTGGGCCAACCCGTTCATAAAATAATTAAAGAATAGATTTCTTTATCAATGGTCAGTTTTACTAAACTATGAACAACTATACTAACCTGCCTCTTATACTGAACTCTACATGAGAGTTTCTAAAGAAATCTGAGAGCGGCTCTTTACGTTCATTTACAAGAGACTCAGACTTCGTAACATCTATAGAAGATTAATTTATCGCATCCACCACTAGCTTTGAGTCCATTTCAAAAATCACTCCTCAAACCAAATGATCTTTGATTCCCATAAGCAATCCAAAATCGTCCCTTAGGCATAGACCCACACCCAAACGAGCTGAAAAAAGATAGACTTTAGGAATAGACCCACATCTAAATCTACAAAGCTAATTAACACTTCCTAAAGTCTATCTTTTGGTCCACCAATTGAGTCCTTATATTTGTTGCTTAGGAACTAATTGATAGACGGGGATAAAGTTTAGGGATCATTTAATGTGTTTTCGTAATTTATGGACTAAATCTATATATATATATATATATATATATATATATATATATATATATATATATATATATATATATATATATATATATATATGTAAAGGAGACCCCAATGGAGCCTCCACAATGAATCTCAATATTTTTGTGTATTAAAATATTTATTTATAATTTATACATGAAGAGGAATTTAATTTTAATGAAAGCTAATAGTTGCCACTAACTTATTAAATGATTATCTTAGTGGAATATCAAATAAATATTTTATATTTACATTAAAATGATGATATTTTTAAATTAAAATAAAATTGATAATAACAACTAACAAATAGTTTAAGTATTATATAATATAATATAATATAATATAATATAATATAATATAATATAATATATCTATATCTATATATATATATATATTTGATCAAATATATTAGTATTTTTTTCAGGTTATTATTAGTGTTTAATTTTATTATATATTTAATTGATTTATTTGTATTGCATATACATCATATTAATGGTGTAATATAATTGTAAATTTTTAATTTAACCGTAATTGATAATATTAATTTTTTAAAAATATTATTACTGTAGAACTTATTAGTTTTAATATATTAAAAATAATTATTACATTTTTAACGGAACTAATATTATTATTTATATTATAAACATGTTGCAACATTAATAATAATTTTTATAAAAGAAGCTTGACTCTTGAATTGTGAGTTTTCCTCCTTTTTTTTTTAATTTTACAAAACTTCCTCTCTTATTGATTACTCTTAATTCATTACTTGATGTTTTGATTTTGGTTGCCTTTTAGTGTCTCTAAATTATTATTATAATTAGTCCTAATTATTATAGTTGGTTTTTAATAGAGATATAGTTACAATCTTTTCATTTTCCTTCACTTTAGGTCTTCTTTAAGAAATACTATAAATACTTAAGAAGGGTGGTCTAAAAATTATTAAAAAATTAATAACAATATATATACTCCATAGAGTAGGAAGAAAATAAGATGTTATTATTTTATATCAACTTTTTTAACGAAAATTAATTTTATAGGTGTCAATAAAACTTAAAAAAAAAAACAAAATTAAGACTTATTATTGTCTAAACATGCATATTTTCATATCCATTTAATTATGAACCATAAAGTAGCCACAATGAATAATAGTAAGACAAAAAGGCAAACACATTGAAAAATAAAATGAATGTTACATTTTTTAAATGGTAAAAAGGAATGTTACATTGATCATTTAAGTAAATAGTGGCTATATAAACAACAAAGTCTTGAACATTGTTGTCAATTGGACTCATTAGCACATCAGCTACAATGGGTTGTGATTTGTATTTCCATAAGCAAATGATGCATGGAAAGTATTTGGTGCATGAGGCTTATGAGATTTGGAGGTTTTAATTTGTAGAATATAGGGGTATGTATGGAATTGGAGATTAGAGCTATTACATGTATTAGCTTGAAGTTTGATTAGTAAATAGGTGAAAATTTAGGATATAATTTTGAGGTTGTCACTCATATGGTCTGGTTGTTGTAATTGTAACATATATGAAAAGATTATTGATGTAACTTAGATTATAGGATGTTCAAATTCTTCTTCGGTTCTCTTCCTATCTTTTATTTAGCCTAACTGTGTGTAATGATTGGCATAAAATATTATCATCTCATTTTTTTTTGTGTAGGAACCCCTCCATCTAATGCTATTTTCTTTTATTTCTTTGGTTACCTTAAGGTGACTTAATATATATATATATATATATATATATATATATATATATATATATATATAATATATAATACTTATGATTATCTTTCATGTAATCTAATATTTTGTTTATAATTTACACATAAAGAAGGTTTTGGTTATAACACTCCTCATTATTTTTACCTATATTTATTTATTGTAATTTTTATATAAATGAAGCTTCTATTTTTATTCAAAATATACAATTAAATATATATATATATATATATATATATATATATATATATATAAGAAAAAGTTTTTATTTATAGTAAATTCATGAGGCTTATGAGATAACGTTTTTATTTATTGTTTTCATTCCATTTTTAAAAGCGTGTATATATATATATATATATATATATATATATATATAAACTTTAACGTATTTTTGAAATTATGTCTTTATTTACAAATAAATTATATTATTATGAGAATTTGTAAAAATATAAATTAGTTTAATAAAAACATTTACCAATTATAATAGTATAGATGAATAAAAATATTGCAATACACATGTATTTATTTTTTTAATCAAAGTTAATATAAGTTGTTCTTGAAATAAGAAATAATTAGTTGACTTTAAAATTTACCATAAAATTTTTCTTTCAATTGACACAAGACTTATGAGATGATACTTTTATTTATTGATTTCTTTTATATATATTCAAAACACACACACACACAGGGAGAGAGGGAGGGAGGGAGGGAGAGAGAGATAAATCTCAACATAGTTTTTGAAGTTATATTTTTTTTTTGAGATTCGAAGTTATATATTTATTCACAAAGAAATTATAATGTTATTAAAATTTATAAAAATCTAATTAATTATTTGAAAAAATATATTTATATATTATAATTATTTTGATGAAATAAAAATATTACAATACCATGTATTTCTCTTTTTCATCAAAATTCATATAAGTTGTTTTTGAAATAACAACTAATTAGTTGGCCTTTAAAATTAATTTTTATGTAACAATTATGCATTGAAATAGAGGGGTTTCACTTTCATATGAATTATTTCTTTAGTTTACAATGTTATCATGAGTTAGTATAATATGAGAGGAAGAGGTAGAGTTTTAGTCAATTATAGCAAGAAATAACTATTTAAGAGAGACAATTTTGGATGGTCATGGAAGAGATTTTGCCAAACAAATATTCATAATGAAAAATAAGAAGTAGGAGAAAGGAGCGAGTTTCGCGAAAAAATGTAGAATACACAAAAAGATAAAGAGTTTCATGTTCTTGACAGCTTTGAAGTGGACAAAGAGGCAGAAAAATAAATTTGGATAACTTAGTGATTCATGCAACAATTTATGTGTAAAGTTATAGGCATTGAGAAATTATGTAATTTTAATATTGTTCGTTAAAGTTATGAGCATAAAGAAGTCATGATTTCGTTTTCATATCATTATAAAGAGTAAAAATAAAGAATAGATTTTTATTTTGATAATTTTCTTCTTATAAATTAAAATTAAAATAAATTTATTTAAACTTTTATTTTAATTTTTTTTATTGTTTTACTTTCAATTTATGATTTATTAATTGGTGCTAAAAATCAAAGAAAGAAAATAATAAAGATCAATATATTTTTGTTTACTATGATATATGTTTTGCCATACTCATCTGCCTTTACTATTAAAATTTGTGCACATAAACTTACATATAAAATAGAATTACAATTACTATTTCTAAGTCTAATGAAGTTTAATAAAATTCTTTTTCAACAATTAAGCTCATAAAAATATTGCCAGTTATTTATATTTATAAAAATAATACACTATATAAGATTTTTACTCAAAATAAATGATTTTTGGATATAAAAATCAACAGTATATTTATGAAATACTATATTTTTAAAATACATCATTTATATCAACAACTTATATATCTTTATATAAAGGCTTTATAAATTTTAAAAAAAATTAATATATCAACCCGTGCAACGCACGGGCATTCCCCTAGTAAGAGATAAAATGATACTTTGGAGAGTTTTTTTTATTATCATGTTATTTGTGCGCAGTATCCACCAACTTTACCGGTGACTAATCTACGTCGGAAAATTTGGTTGGTCACGTGTGCTCAGCTTTGTCGGTTCATATGGTTCTCTCAATAGAGTTTTTGTCACACTCAAGATTCAAACTCAAGATCTTGAGGTGAGATCTAAACTCAGTTACCATTTGGACTAACCCTTCGGATACTAATACAACTCAAGATCTAAAAATAAATAGCAAGAGAAGTTGTATCAACAAAACATGCACGTTGTGAGCCGAATCAAAGAACTTGGCTTCAATTGTGACCACCTAGGCATCCCTTAATATCGTATTGTTTTTGTTTGGCCCAACATCACTCAAAATTCGTCAATTTCAAGACTTGAGTTGGGCATTTATTTTATGTATCCCCGGATACACTATACCCCACGCTGCGTGTCAAAAACCTAAAATACCCCTACCAAATTCTTTGTTCCCATTTTATCCTTATTGTTTTTGCCAAACGAATTTATCTTTTAGTTAGATAAATCTGTAGTCTAAAAAAAATACAAAACGAATTTATCTATTTAGTAGATAAATCCGTTTAATATGAAATTGCAAAAACGAATTTATCTAATAAAGAGATAAATCCGTTTTGTAAAAATTTAATAACGGATTTATTAGATAAATCCGTTATCAATTTTTTAAAAATCAGATTTATCATTTTATTAGATAAATCCGTTTTGCACTTTTTAAAACCGGATTTATCTATTAAATTGATAAATAAGTTTTGTATTAAAAGATAATATTTATTTTAATTAAATTTTTAAAAAATTGTTATAAAAACACCACTAAAAATTCGTTAAAGAATAAAAAATAATCTAAAAATTATAAAAACACCACTAAAAATCTAATAAAATCAAACGAAGGTTATGAATTTTTTTTTAGATTTTTTGGAGATTATGAAAAACTTAAAAAATTGATAAAAAATAGTAAACGATAGAATTTGGGATTTTGATCAGCCCCGCATTCCTTCTATTGGGAGTTATGATCCCTGGTTTGTTTTTGATTTAATGGCTATGGTTTCGGGACAATCGGAGGAGGTTGCTCGAAAACTGATTTTTTAGCCTAAATTATTCACCCGGCGTACAACATCGTCACGTATTAACGAATATCTACACACTAAACGGAACCAAAAGACCACCGATATTCATATCTATTTTATTTTTTTTCTTAAAAATTAATTTTAATTTTTTAACAGATCTACCACTTTTATTTATTAATTATTTTACAAATGGATTTATCTATTTTTTAGATAAACCCGTTTTGAAAAAATTCAAAACGGAGTTATCTAATAAATAGATAAATCCGCTATTAAAACATAACAAAAACAGGTTTATGTTTTGCTTAGGTAAATATTTTTGTTATTTTTGAAAAACGGATTTATCTATTCTTGAATTAAATCCGTAACACATTTTTCTTTTAAATCGGATTTATCTAACTAAAAGATAAATCTGTTTTGGTTTTTTCCCAAAACGAACCAAAACGGATTTATCTTTTAGTTAGATAAATCCGTTAATGTAAAATACGTGAGGGGCATTCTGGGAATAAAAAAATTGTGGGGGTATGAGGTCTCATAGTGGGGGTACAAAAAATAAATGCTCTTGAGTTGGTTACATTTTAGCCCAAGGAAATACTAACTTCTTTTTTTACACAAAGGCTCTTGAGTTGGTTACATTTTAGCCCAAGGAAATACTAACTTCTTTTTTTACACAAAGGCCAAGGAAATAATTAAATAGACCTTTTCCGGTAATTTAATTCCAAGACAATAACATTTATTTTGTTTGATTTAAAAACGGCCATGGGTCATGACAAAATAAAAGCCAAAATATAGTATAAAAACTCTATTTATCGTCCCCAGTTGCCACCAAACCATTAAACAAAAGTTGTCCCCATAATTTTTTTTATAAGTAAGAAATTAAAGACAATAAAACAAATTACTCTCTACTATATTGCATTCTCATGGCGTCAGTTAAAACGGTCAACGATAAATCAGCCGGACAATGATGTGAATAAGGAAATAAGGGTGTTGTAAATAGTATATTTGTAGATTTATTTATATGTATTTGTCCCAGACCCGTTAGGTTTCCCAGAAAAGCCTATTTAAACGCTTTAGTGTTTGTACTTAAGGAAGAAAGACACAATCAATAAAACAGAACTACAGCTACTCTGTAGTCGCAGACGTAGGCAAAATTTGGCTGAATTGCGTAAACAATATCGTGTGTCCAGTTTTGACACGGTATCAGCCTAGGTTAGGTTGGATAGTGTACTCTGATTCTTGGTTTTCATCCCTTTGTACCTGTACTCTCTGTGATCTTCATCGTTCTTCTCTGCCACCTTCTCGTACCGGCGTTGTGTGCGCTTACTGGTTGTTCCTCTTGGTCGAACCTTCGCGCGATTTCGGTGTGGCTGCACGCGATTTCGGTGGATCTGAGTTTGGTGTGGCTGCGGGCGATCTCTTATTATTCGTTCTTGGTTCTTGTCGCAAACTTGGTTGGTGCGATTTCCGGTTCATCGCGTAACCGCCTCTGTTCGCATCGTGCGTCTGTGGTTCGTGCACTTTCCGGTTGGTGCGATTCCTATCGCTCTGTGTGATTTCCTCTTGGGCGACCTGTGTGCTAGTGATTCTCTTCCGTTTGCAACCTAGCTCTGCACTGTGTTTATGTGAACTGCTTTTATTTGGGTCCCTTGCGCTGTGGTGTTATTTTTTTGCTACTCCGTTTGTGCTGTTCTTTTTTTCCTATTCTCTTTCAATGGCTTCGGAAAAAGAAAGGGATAGTTTGTGTTCGCTTTACCGGCAAGAATTATGCTGCTTGGGAATTTCAATTCAAGATGTATGTCAAAGGAAAATGATTATGGAGTCACCTTGATGGGGTTTCTAAGGCGCCCGAAGATAAACCCGCCTTAGACGCGTGGGAAGTCCAAGATGCTCGGATTATTTCTTGGATCATCAGTACTATTGATCCTCAGATGATCAATAATTTGCGAGCATTTTCAACTGCTCAAGAAATGTGGAATTATTTGCAGCGTATTTACAACTAGGACAATACAGGCAAGCGTTTTCAATTGGAGTTAGAGATCGCCAATTACAAACAAGGTAATTTGTCAATTCAAGAATATTATTCTGGTTTTTTGAATTTATGGACAGAAAACTCTGCTATTATCTATGCTGTTGTTCCCAAGCCATCACTGTCGGCCGTTCGTGATGTTTATAATACTAGTAAACGGGATCAATTTCTCATGAAACTTCGTCCGGAATTTGAGGCTGTTCGAGGTGCTTTGCTGAATAGGAACCCTGTTCCTTCCTTGGATATTTGTGTTGGTGAACTGCTCTGGGAAGAACAACGTCTTAATTAATACTCAAGGGACCATGCTTCATGATCCCGTCCATTCTGAACCTGTGACAGTTGCATATGCTGCGCAACATTGAGGCTTGGGTCGTGATATGCGACAAACTCAATGCTTCTCTTGTAAACAATTTGGACATGTTGCTCGTAGTTGTCCTAAGAAATTTTACAATTACTGCAAGCAGCAGGGTCATATCATCTCTGCATGTCCTACGCGTCCTCCACGACCAACTAAGCGTCCGGTGCAGGCATTCCATGCCACTACTAGCTCTACAGCTGGTCCTTCCACCACTGGTGTATCTAGCTCTGCCACTAGTCCTTCCACCACTGGTGCATCTGATGGTGGTGCTCTACAGCCTGAATTAATTCAACAAATGGTACTATCCGCTCTTTCTACCTTGGGAATTACTGGTATGTCTTCTTTCATATCTTGGTTACTTGACTCTGGTGCATCGAATCACATGACGGGTTCCTCTGAACTCCTGCACAATTTACGTCTTATATTGGTAATCAGAAAATTCAAATTGCTAATGGCAGTACCCTTCCTATAACTAATGTTGGTGACATAAATTCTAATTTTCGAAATGTGCTGGTAGCACCTGGGCTTGCCTCAAATTTATTGTCTACTGGTCAATTAGTGGATGAAGGTTGTGATGTTAATCTTACTCCGGATGCAGGATCGGGTGTCGGGGAAGGTGATCGTGAAGGGGCCTAAAGTTGGAAGAGTGTTTCCACTCCAGTTTATTTCAAATCATTTATCTCTTGCTTGTAATAGTGTTTTGAATGCATCTGAGGATTGGCATAGGAAATTGGGCCATCCAAACTCTGTTGTTTTGTGTCACTTATTTAAGACTGGCTTGTTAGGTACTAAACTGATGGATTTTAGTACCTCTATTTCATGTTCTGTTTGCAAATTAGCTAAAAGTAAAACACTTCATTTTCCGTCTGGTGCTCATCGTGCTTCTACTTGTTTTGAGTTGATTCATAGTGATGTTTGGGGAATCTCTCCTGTCGCTTCTCATGCTCACTATAAATATTTTGTCACCTTTATCGATGATTATAGCCGTTTTACTTGAATTTATTTTCTTAAATCTAAATCTGAAGTGTTTTCTATGTTTAAGAAATTTCTGATGTATGTTTAAAATCAATTTCAAACCAGTATTAAAATTCTTCGGTCTGATTCTGGTGGTGAGTATATGTCTCATGAGTTTCAGGAGTTCTTACAGCAAAAAGGTATACTGTCTCAATAATCTTGTCCCAATACCCCTCAGCAAAATGGTGTTGCAGAACGTAAGAATCGTCACTTGCTGGATGTGACACGTACCTTACTTCTCCAGGCCTCTGTTCCATCCAAATTTTGGGTGGAGGCTCTTTCCACAGCTGTTTTTTTGATCAACCGTCTTCCTTCCACGGTGATTGGGTTTGATTCTCCTTACTTTCGCCTTTTTAAAACTCAGCCTAATTACAGTAGTTTACATACTTTTGGGTGTGTATGTTTTGTTCACCTCCCATCCACTGAAAGACATAAGCTTGGAGCACAATCTGTCCAATGTGCCTTTATGGGGTATAGTCAGTGTCATAAGGGTTTTGTGTGTTATGATGTCTCTAACCATCGTTTTCGCATTTCTAGGAATGTGACATTTTTTGATAATCAATCTATGTTTCCTTGCTCTACTCTTGGTTTGAATGATATTGCTATACTTCCCCAATTTTTTGATAAACCAGGACTCGTTCCCACTTCCCCTTCCGACACTGATCCGCCACCTGATCCTGATCCTGTACCGCCGGCACCACGACATTCTGGTAGAACGTCTCGAGCACCTGACAGATATTTCCCAGACAGGTTTGTTTCCTCACATACTGCTTTAACTGCTTCTCTATCTGGCACATCAATTCCTACTTGTTACTCGCAGGCTGTTAAAGATGTGTCTTGGGTAAATGCCATGAATGAGGAACTTCAGGCCCTTTAGGACAACTTCACTTGGGATATTGTTCCTTGCCTTCCTGGTATCAAACCCATAGGCTGTAAATGAGTTTATTCTGTGAAATTGAATTCTGATGGATCTCTCAATCGGTACAAGGCTCGATTGGTTGCTTTATGTAACAAGCAGGAATATGGTATTGATTATGATGAGACATTTGCACCAGTTGCTAAAATGACTACTGTAGAATGGTGCTCTCTATAGCTGCTTCTAATGGGTGGTCTCTCCACCAAATGGATGTCAAGAATGCATTTCTTCATGGCGACCTGACTGAAGATATTTATATGACTCCCCCTCATGGCCTATTCTCTTCATCTAAGGGGGTGTGCAAGCTCAAACGCTCTCTATATGGTTTGAAACAGGCGCCTAGAGCATGGTATGCGAAATTCCGTTCCACTCTACTTGGGTTCTCTTTTACTCAAAGTCGGTATGATTCGTCTTTGTTCATTCACCGCACATCTACGGGCATTGTTCTACTCCTTCTTATGTTGATGATATGATCATTACGGGTTCTGATGCAGCATCCATACAGGAAGTTAAACAAAAACTTCAAGCCTCATTTCAAATGAAAGATCTTATTGGACTCGAGGTTCATTCTACCTCTAAGGGTATATTTCTCCATCAGCATAAGTATGCCACCGACCTTATTGCTATGGCTGGCCTCCAATCCGCTAATCTTGTGAATACTCCTCTTGAAGTTAATGTTAAATACAACCGTGACGAGGGTGAATTTTTGAATGATCCTTTATTGTATTGATAGCTCGTAGGTAGTCTTAACTACTTGACCATTACATGACCCGACATTTCATTTGTTGTTCAGCAAGTAAGTCAGTTCATGCATTCTCCTCGTCATCTTCACTTGGCAGCGGTTCGTCGTATAATTCGCTACTTGAAAGGTACTTCTCAACGGGGTTTGTTCTTTCCTAGTGGGACCCCTCTTAAGTTGATTGCCTACAGTGATGCTGATTGGACTGGGTGTCCTGACACTCGCCGCTCTGTCACTGGTTGGTGCATGTTTCTTGGTTCTTCGTTGATCTCATGGAAAAGTAAGAAGCAAGCAAGAGTCTCTAAGTCCTCAACCGAATCGGAGTATCGTGCTATGTCTACGGCATGCTCCGAAATACTCTGGCTTCATGGTATTTTAGGTGAACTTGAATTTCCTCAAACCGAACCGACATCTCTCTATGCTGACAATACAAGTGCCATTCAGATTGTTGCAAATCCGGTTTTTCATGAGCGTACTAAGCATATCGAAGTTGATTGTCATGCTATTCGTGAAGCCTATGATAATCATGTTATATACATCCCTCATATCAATACTCAATTTCAAGTTGTAGATATTTTGACCAAAGCTGTTCCTTCTCCACGCCATCAGTTTCTTGTCAGCAAATTGATGCTCCTTGATAACCCGCATCAATTTGAGGGGGGATGTGAATAAGGAAATAAGGGGGTTGTAAATAGTATATTTGTAGATTTATTTATATGTATTTGGCCTAGGCCCGTTAGGTTTTCTCAGAAAAGCCTATTTAAACGATTTAGTGTTTGTACTCAAGGAAGAAAGACACAATCAATAAAACAGAACTACAGCTACTCTGTAGTCGCAGACGTAGTCAAAGTTTGGCCGACTTGCGTAAACAATATCGTGTGTCCAGTTTTGACAAATGACGCCATAAGAACAGGTCAGACTCGAGGAAGCTCCATGCTTGTCCAACCAGTCAGCAACATGATTTCCTTCCCGCAGAGTGTGTACGAAGGAAAGAGACCAATTATAGTTCTTGAACTCGCGGATGAAGGAGACAATATGAGCATATGGATGAGTATGGGGTACACCCTCATTGATTAAAGACAAAGCTGTCTGGCAATCAGATTCACAAATAACATTCCTGTAGTCATTCTCCCAAGTTAAAATGAGACCTTTCATAATAGCTAGAAGCTCGGCATTAATATTGGAGGTAATGGCACAGTTACCAAAGAAACCCAAAGGCTATTCACCATTAGAATTCCTAATAACACCACCAAAACCTGATCTCCCTGGGTTACCGAAGCTACTACCATCAGTGTTAAACTTCACAAAGCTATCCGGAGGAGGAAGCCAAGAGACTAGATGCTTTTTAAGGACTTTGTTATTGGCAACCATTGCTGCTTGCAAGGCTTGTAAATCAGAGTAATAGTATTCCACAATTTCCAAATAGGATCTTTGATATCATTGAAAATCTCATTATTACGGGACTTCCAAATATGTGATAACTCTATTTTATATAGAGTTATTCATATGTTTAAACTTAGTAAATTGCTCTCTTTCAAGCAAAGATAAAGAGTTTATATAGTATTTTATGTAATATGTGATAACTTGAGTGTTTGACATGGTTATAGTTGATAATAGGCCATTTTGGATATATTGTGGTATGTTTGATAAGTTTGTTCAGTGCAGTCTAGATGCTCCTGCATTGATCTCGCACTTATAACTGCACTGGTTTAGCACAATGCTACTGCACTGCAACTGCATTGCCTGAAGGTTGGAGCCATCGACTTGCACATCCACTTGCCATCCACTTGCACTTGATGACCTCATGCTTGGTCTCTTAAAGCAAGAACACCTCATATTTTAGCGCCTACAATTCCCACATAGCTTTGAAGAGTCATCAACATAGGGACACATGTTCTTATCTCATTTGACCTCCCTATACACTTGATTGAAGACTTCACATGGGAATCAACTGCTGTAAAGTAACCATGAATACAACCACCAAAGTTACTTCAACATGAAGGAAGGAAGCACCTCTCTTGAAGACTATAAAAGGACCTCACTCCTTCACTTGAAAATAGATCACAATCCATAAGTTAGATTAAAATTTCACTCCACATAGATAAGTTTTATTTTGTAAGAAGGAAAGGAAGGAAGTGACAAACCCTCCTTACCTCGATTTCATAGTTTTACCAAAGTGCTAAGGAGCTAATGCAATTACATTGCTAGGAGAATTCATGCTAAGAGCTACAACTTGTGTAAAATCTATCTTGTTGTTTCTCTTTTGTGATTTCAATTATATAAACATGTTCTATTCTGTTTATATTTGCCTTGCAATGTCTATGTTGAGCTAAACCTCTCTTAGTTGGAATGTTCTAACCATTTAATGAGCTTTTAAGTAAGTTTAATACGAGTATATGATGTGTGCACTTTAGTTCTTGCTTGATAATATTTTCAACACTTGTTTTGAGATTGATCACTTAGAATAAGTAGATTTGTAAAAGCAGACATGGTTTACAATTAAGAACTCAAGAACTAATATGAGTGAGTGTTTTACATAAAGGAAACTTTGTGAAAACCATACTAAGTCCTAGACATAGGATAGTATAGTCCATAGGGTGATACTGTGGGTACTTTAAAAGACAAGAGTGAACTTATTTAGCAAGCCTAGACATAGGAAGCTTGTAATGAAACTCTGAAGAAAGTGACTGAAAGGCACACAACTAATGCAACAGCATTCAGTGCAACTGCATCATAACTGCATTAAACACTTATAAGTAAATTACTTGGGGAAGACATTCCAACTAGCTTTTCTCTATTGTATTACAACTACTTACACTTTGCTTTATTCTAACTTACTTGTGATACTCACCATCATCAAACTATCTTGATTTGGTTACTTTCCTCTAAATTACATAATATTGACTTTTGAAAGAGTTCATCAATCCCTGTGGGTTCGACCTGTTCTAAACACTATATTACTTGGTATGAACTGTGTATACTTGCACATGTTTTCCACACACAAATATGCCAACAGGAAGTGAGAAATAATTGACCTAAACTATCGTTAGCAAAGGATGTGAACCAAGGGAGAAGTTCATGCTGAAGGAAGTTTGTTTTGGAGCTAAAGGAGAAAAATTGCCAGATATTACAAATTGAAGGGTGATCTCTAATAGCATGAAGAATAGACTCATCATGAGCCCCGCATCTCTGACAAGAAGGATCGTCGGTGATATGACTTTGGTGGCGGAAAATATTTGTAGGCAAGCTGTTGTGGAGCACCATCCATGCAAAGAACTTTACATTTTCAGGAACATGCAACTTCCAAATTCAAGACTAGTGAGAGACATCATGAGAGTTACGCAGTACAAGACCATTCTGTTGTTCTGAGGGTTGAGTAAGCCAAAGATATCCACTCTTGGTGGAATAGGTACCTGTAGATGAGGATTCCCAAATCAAAGAATCTCTGTAATTAGGATTGATAAACATAGCATGCATCAAGTCTTTCAGATCTTGAGGAATCTGAGTATAGGGGACATCAAAATTCCAAGCACCATTTGAAGAAATATCTGCAACCTTAAGATCAATATCATGAATGTCAATGTAAGGGAGATTATCACACAATCTTCCTTTGTGGAGCCATTTCTCATACCACAGACACGTCACCTCGGCCAATACGGTTGATATAACCATCCTTTAATAACTCAACAACTTTAATGATGGAACACCAAGTGTAAGAGGACCCTGGACAAGGAGCAGTATCGAATAAATCTGAGTTAGATAAATATCTTGAAGAAAGGAGTTTATCCCAAAGCTTGTCAGGATTATGAATGAGCTTCCATACGTGTTTACCCAACATGGAAGTGTTCACATGTCTTGACTTTCTGAGGCCAAGACCTCCCTTAGACCGAGGTTGGCAGACTGTGCCCCACTTCACCCAATGACAATGCTCCCCCCCCCCCCACCCCAAAATAAATTGTCTATACATGGAATCCAATTTGTCACAAATACCTTGAGGGATCTATAGGTTGTTCATTGTATATATAGGCATAGAACAAAGAACCGACTTAGCAAGGGTGACCCTGCCAGCTCTACTAAGAAGATTACTTTTCCCCCCTGCGAGTTTTTTGTTAACTTTATCAAGAATATATGTAAAACTCTCATACTTCACCCTACCAGAAAGAAGAGGGAAGCCAAGATACATACCAATATTTAGGGTGTGTCCCCATAATTAAACATTAGAAACAAAAATATTTACTGTAGTTTTTCTTATTAAATGAACTCTCTCTCTCTCTCTCTCTCTCTCTCTCTCTCTCTCTCTCTCTCTCTCTCTCTCTCTCTCTCTATATATATATATATATATATATAGATATATATATTAATATTAGAATATTATATAGTATTTTTATTATATTATGATTATTATCATATATAAAAAATAAAAATTTATGTTATTTAATTTAAGCATTATATATATATATATATATATATATATATTATGTGTATACAATTATATTTATTTTATTACGTTGTATCATCTATTAACATACTTAAAATGGTTTTGGTCAAAAAAAAAGACATACTTAAAATGGTTTTTAAGTAAGTTTTACACTGTTTTATTTGTACGGTTTATTGTCCACCAAAAATATATAGGGTAAAAAGTCGTTTTATGCTTCAAGCAATAGTGGTCGTGGCCCCGAGTACAGGTGGGATGAGCGATTGTCCATGGGTCCATTTATTTGAGGGGCACCAATTTTTTTCTTAGTGGTATATATAGATATTAAAATAAAAATTATTTAAAATTACAAAAAATATTATAAAAAATTAAACAAAAAATATTAAGGAAGTTATTTCCTAAGACTATCTCAATTATCAAGTAATAGTCATTTCTAAAACAAAAGAAGTATTTAATGTGTGACGTTCAATTCTGAAATAGAAGGGGTCAAAGACCCCTAGACAAAAAAAAAGAATGCACACAAAAATTTGACTTTAAGGGAATAATTAAATACACATAAACTAAATTTTGTTAAACTTTATGATATTAAAGGATATATAATTTCCCTTTTTACCCTCTTACATGACCATAGTTTATTCTAACCACCTCAGTTAGTTTTATTTAGTCAGTTAATTTTATTTGGTTAGATAACAAGTTAATCTTGTTATTAGTTTGTTGTAATTTGTTAAAAGTTTGGGTTTCAGTTTCAGATCGATGATCTGCATCGTTGTATATAGCTTCACTCATGTAATCCATTTTGTATAGTTTTTCATTCAAGGACAATGAATTTCATTTTTCTAATTCCTCTGTTTTTCTCTTCTAAGATGGTATCAGAAGAATAAGTACGACTTCGTTGATGGCTCGATGTCGCTCCCGTCGAAGACAATCCCCAGTTTCAGATGTGGTTGTGATGCAACAACATTGTTGCGTCGTGGATCTTGAACTCAGTATGCAATGAGCTCGCAGTGAGCATTGTTTATTCGTCCACCGCTCGCGATCTTTGACTCGATCTTGAGACTCGCTTCCAGCAACAGAATGGTCCTCGAATCTTTCAACTCCGCCGCGATTTTGTCGGTTGCACTCAAGGTTCATCCTCTATGAACGCTTACTACAACAAAATCAAGGCCCTATGGGAAGAACTCAGTCAATGCGTCCCGGGTCACCATTGCAATGGTGGTGGTGTGCAGCCTTCGTGGCCAAATTCTGGTCATGAACCCTCTACCTTCCATCACTCAAATGTTTGCCCTGGTTATCCAAGAAGAAACACAACGAGAGGTGGGCAACATTGCTGTTAGTAGCTCTCCTCAACTTGCCTATGCTGTTCAAGCTGCTTCCAAGCCTACAACACGGCGAGATGGCCCTTTGTGTGCCCACTGTGGCCTCCTAGGTCACACCAAAGACAAATGCTTCAAGCTCCATGGATATCCTCCGGGTCACAAGAAATTCAGAGCCTCTGCAAGCAATGTGATGGAGACTTCTCCAAATGGCACGCCTTCAACTGAACAATACCAGCAAATGATTGCCTATTTCCAAGCCCAAATGGCCAATTCTGCTGTCACAGAGGGTGACACCCCAGGTAAACTCTGCATAGATATCAGTCTTTTGGTTCTTGTCTCTTTACCAAAATCTGCTAGATATCTTTGGCTTGTTGATTCTGGTGCATCTGCACACATTTGTAACAATCTTGCACAATTTCTTGATCACACTGGTTTGCCCAACACATATGTCACATTACCTAATAATCATAGAGTTAGGGTGGCTGCTATAGGAAGTGTTGGATTAAATTTTGATTTCATTCTCACAAATGTTCTAAACATACTTGATTTTACTGTGAACTTGATCTCAGTGGGTGCTCTATTGTTTTCACAAAAAATATGATGTGTTTTTTACTGATAATTCTTGTCTCATACAGGACAAAACTCTGTAGAGGGTGATTGGAAGATGTGATCTAGTGCATGGTCTTTCCATTCACCAGCTGTGTGCCTACATCTAGTAAGGAGGTGTTAGAATCACTCCATTCATTGTTTTCTAATTCTAATGTACTTTCTTCTTGCAATACTGTTCATACCCCACTAGATTTAGCCAAATTAAGGCATATACGTATGGGGCATCTATTTGATAATGTTTTACACACTCTTAGCAATAAAATTCCTTTTCCTTTTCATGCTAAATCTGATTCTGATTTGTGTACAATTTGCCTCCTTGTTAAACAAAAAAGGCTGCCTTTTGTTCCACATAATAACATTACGGATGTTGTTTTTGACATGATTCACTGTGACGCATGGGGTCCTTTTTCACAAATCACTCACGATGACTTCAATATTTTCTGACAATAGTAGATGATCACTCTAGGTTTACTTGGATACACTTGATGAAGCACAAGTCTGATGCACCTCACCTGATCAATTTTTTTAAGTATTCACACACACAATATTTGGGAAATCCATTAAGTGTCTTTGAACTGATAATGCCAAAGAATTTCTCCTAACTAATTTTTTGCAGCAAAATGGTACTATACACCAATTTTCTTGCCCTCACAGACCTCAACAAAATGCTGTGGTGGAAAGAAAGTACCAGCATTAGTTGAATGTTGCTATGGCCTTGATGTTCCAAGCAGGAATTCCTTTAACCTATTGGGGTGAGTGTGTGTCTGCCGCTGCTTACCTAATCAACGGAACTCCTTCACCCATCCTTGATAACCAGTCACCCTTTGAGAGACTCTTTTCCAAATCATCTGACTACTCTCTTATCAAGGTATTTGGCTGCCTCTGGTATGCCTCCATAGCAGCCCATAGAACCAAATTCACCCCAAGAGCCTTTCCTTGCGTCTTTCTAGGTTACCCTCTGTTGCACCCCGAAAAATCCCGGTTTGGGTTTCTCAATGTACAACGTGGAAAATTTTTGAAGCCGCCACCAATATTTTAATTTTAAGACCAAAACATTGAAAAAAGGTCTTTTGAACAAGGCGGATGGTCTTTTGAAAACTAGAGATATAGGTTCGGGGGTCGATTACGTGCGAGGAAGGTGTTAGCACCGCGCACGTCCTTTCTACCGAAAGGGAACCTCTAATTAAATGTGTGGTTTTAACGTTTGATTTGAAAAATACCTAGATTTGCCTATTTATTTCTTGTTTGAAGATGAATGGGAAAACTTAATGAAAATTTTTATTTTTGGCGAGAAAGGGGGGAAAAAGGGGGTTTTAGAAAAAGTGCTTGACGGGACATGGCCCGCTCCTACGTATCTCCCGGTGCGATGGAGAATTCAAAGCTACGTAGTTCTTGGTTTTTTGGTTTTGAAAATGTTTGAAAAGGGGAAGAGCTTTCATAATGATCAAGCAAGCAAAGGCTTTGAGTGATCATTACTAATGACTCTGGATAGTGTTCATGACAATCAAACAAGCCAAGGCTTTGAGTGATAGTCACTAATAACAATGGGTTTGAAAATGACTTTTTGGTTTGTTTTGTGAAAATGATTGGTTTAGGGTTGCGAAAAGGATTTTTATTTGTTGCGCTTGACGAGAACGTGACTCGCTCCTACGTATCCCAAACGGGAATCAAAGCGACGTAGTTCTAATGAAAATGTTTTTTGAAAAGGGTTTGAAAGGGGAAGAACTTTCATAATGATCAAGCAAGCAAAGGCTTTGAGTGATCATTACTAATAACCCTTGATGGCGTTCATGACAATCAAACAAGCCAAGGCTTTGAGTGATAGTCACTAATAACTCGCATTAAATGGAAAAGAGTTTGAAAGATTTTTGGAAAAAGGGTGAAGTTATTATCAATGATTGGGTACAAAGTTCAAGCACATTCAATAATCACGGAATCATGCATATGTTGAACATTAATTAAGACTAAACATGCCAATATGATCAAAAGATCCACTTATCAAGGATGCAAGATAAAGTTCTCAAAGCAAATGTGTGTGTGTAGGAAAGGGTGTATTTACCCTAATGACTCTATGCTACAACATGCATGTAGACTTACGTCTTCATTAGGAGGTCATACACATGGATGGAATGGCATATAATTGAATCAAGACATTTAAAATGCATCAAAAACAAGCAAGCAATTGGTCATAGGCATAGAGTGATCTTAATTAAACTAAGGAACATATGAGCAGCGATTTCTCAATAACATGAACAAAAGGAGAAATTGCATCAAGGCTAAGGTAGTCCTATCCTTTGCATTCATGAATAAGTACCCAAAGGCTAATAACACAATCAAAGAGGAGGGAGCATCAAGGTTTTGGGTAACCTATCCCTTGCAATACCCCACGAACCCTAAACCATAAATTTAACTATCTCCTCTTTTATTCATTAAGAAATTAAAAGGAGAAGGTTGAATCATCTAAAACCATCCTCACCACTTAGAATATGATGCACTAGGCATAAGTGGGAATCATATGATTTATCATCAACAATGGATAATAATAAAACTAGAATACAAGAGCAAGTAAATAAACACTAAAGCTAAGTTGAATCACATAGGGCAATCTTCTCACTTTGAGAAAGGTGCACTAGGCACTAGTGAGAATCAACTTGCCTATCATCAACAATTTCCAATAAGTAAACTAAGATGCAAAGATTAACTAAACACACCAATAAGTTGAATCACCTAGAGCAATCCTCTCACTTGGAGAAAAGTGCACTAGGCACTAGTGAGAATCAACTTGCCTATCATCAACAAATTAACAATAAGCAAATAAAAATACAACGATTAAATAAACACATAACTAAGTTGAATCACATAGAGCAATCCTCTCACTTTGAGAAAAGTGCACTAGGCACTAGTGAGAATCAACTTGCCTATCATCAACAATTTACAATAATCAAACTAGGACACAAAGGTAAATTAACACATAAACTAAATTGAGTCATTTCTAGCAATCTTCACCACTTAGGTCAAGGTGCACTAGGCACTAGTGGGAATCATATTGCTAGATCATCAACCAACAACAAAAATAACATCTAACACTAAAATAAAATACTAACAACAAGATTAAACATCATCAAACAAAGAACAACAACAAAATCAATTTGGAAATATTTTTAGATCTATAAGCATGCGAACCAAAGGAAACATAGATCCACATTTTATTTAATAAAAAAAAACCAAAATTAACACAAAGTAACATAGATCCATTTTTTGCAAGGATTCATATGATTAAGCAAGTAAGTGCAACAAAATCATATCAACCCTAATTTTTTTTCATGATATGCGAAATGCTAAAGCCCATAAACAACAATTTTATTTATGAAATCTAGTGCATAAGATGCAAGGGAAATTATTCAAGTAGAAGAATAACTCCTTCAAGGCCAATGACCCATCTCAAACACCCAAAGCTCCCTAAGTCTTTGTCAAAATGTTTGAAATGGATCCTCAAAGCAAACAACAATCATGAAGGAGTTTGGAGTAGAGGAGAAATTATGCAAGAAAATTAAATATGAGGTGCAAAGCTTCAAGGATTACCTCAAAACTACAATGAAATGAAGAAGGAGATGATAAGCTCAAAAATTACTAGCTCTTAGCAATTTTATGATGCAACCTTGAAGAGAATTGAAGGAAAGATGGTGATCTAACAAGAAATGGAGGATTTGGTGGTTGATTTTTGAAGAAAATATATGGAAGAGGGGAGGGAGAGGCTACGGTTTTGGTGAGGAAGGAGAGGGGGGAGGAGGTGTGCTAGGGTTTTGTGTAGGAGAATGAGAGGCTAAAAAAAGAAGAGGATCCTTAGGTGTGGGAATGAGGGAGTATTTATAGGATGAAACTAGGTCTAAGGGTAGTTTAGTCTTTGTGCTTTTAATGTGCTCTAGGATTGAGCTTTGATTTTGAATGGAGGGTTGAGATCACTTATCACAAGGATTGAGGGTGGAGAGAAAACAAAAAATGTGAGAGTGAGGGGCGAAAGTTAGGGGAAAAAAAAAGAAAAGAAAAAAATGAATTTCTTATTTTGGAAGAGATATTTTATGTGAGGTAGGGTTAAGGGCATTTTAGAGAAGAATTGTTACCAAAGAAGGAAATTTGGGTTTTCTTATGAAGGGGTTAGTGTAAGTGAGTGGAGTATTTTACCAAAGAGGGTATAATGGAAGAGTGTGGAAGAAATTGGAGAGAGAGAGAGAGAGATTCGAAATTGAGGGGATAAGGAGGAAAAAAAACTTGTTTTTTGGTCTTTTTGTCTTATTTGAAGACACTTCTTTATTTTGAGTTTGAATTTTGGTCATGGGAAATAATGGGAATGCAACTATTGAAAATGTGTTACATGTTTTTGGGCACCATAAAATATTCCCTCTAGTCCCCCATGACAATAAAAATTGTCACTTAAGAATTGAGGAATATTTAATGGTCCTTTTTATTTTTCTATGCACTAAAAACGGAAAAATACATTTTAATTATTTTTGACTAGGGTTTTCTTTCTAAAAAAATTGTACAAAAATTATCCTTGATAGAATAAAAATGTACTTTTTGGGATGTGCATTTTTGGCGAGAAAATCATATTTTTGCGAAAAATGACCAAAATGCCCTTTTTGACCCTAAAACCTTAATTTGCCTAAAAAGTGCATTCCAACCCTAAAAATGATTTTAAAGACCTTGGAATGACTTCTAGGACCCAAAATGCAATGCATGATGCTCTTCATTCTTCGATTTATTTATTTCTTTGTGGAAAATTAGGGTTTTGACCTAAGCCGGACAAAATTGGGGTATGACAGCTGCCCCTCTTTATCTGAATTTTAACGAGGAATATGAATTGGCCGAAACATATTCCAAGGTAATAATGAAGATAAAGAATTCAGAAATTATACCGATTTTGTCTACTTGGGGAAACCCAAATTTTCCTCTTTTTCTTTTTCTATTTTTTGAATAGATGGGCTTGAGAACAAACGGGGAACGGTTAACACTTGGCGCATTAACCGAGAGAGAAAATGACGGACCACTCGGGATCTGAAGGAGCACTAAGGCTCTGAAGGACCACTCAGGGTCTGAAGGAGCACTAAGGCTCTGAAGGACCACTCGGGGTCTGAAGGAGCACTAAGGCTCTGAAGGACCACTCAGGGTCTGGAAGGCTGCCTAGACCTAAATTGAAGGACCATCGTGGTCTGAAGGAGCGCTACTAGCTATGGTACTAGTAAAACGGTCTGAGGGGGCATTTGCATTCGAGCGGCCATGATGGGTCAAGATCAGATCCGGAACTGATATGTTGACCATGAAGGACGTCCACTGTGTCTTAGGCTGACACAACTAGTCTGAAGGACCACTCGGGGTCTGAAGGACTTACCCGCAGCTCGAATACGAGGTGAAGTCTGCTTTTGAAGGGACACTTGGGTCCTGAAGGGATTCACGAATCCTGTTGATTGATTGATTGAAATGACCAATGCTGCCGCACTGGATTGAGGTACCTGCATACGTCAGTTGATGCAAGGAATAGTGCATGGAGTATGGGTGCATGTTATGCAAGGGAATGTTATGCATGTGCATGCAATGCTATGATTTTGGTGTGATGATGAATGTGGTGAAATGCTATTCCTGATTCTTCATCTCTTTTGTCAGCTTTCTCCTTTCTGACTGTTTGCTTTTCTTGTTTTTTTTTTCTTTTGACCAGCTTTCTTTTTTCTGATCGTTTGTTTTTCTTTGTTTGTTGTTTTTTTCTTGAATGATTTTGCCTGATCAGCTTTCTTTTTCTGATCATCTGCTTTTCTTTGCTTGTTTTCTTTTGCTCTTTATGAAATGCGAATATGCAAATGTAGTGCTTTGATGTTTGATGCAAAGATTGATACTTGTAATGCAAGTGTGCGATGCAATGACAATGATTCATGTTTTGATGAATAGAATGCTCTTTGTTTTATTTTCTGCTCATTTCTTTCTCTTTTCATGAAATGCGGGCATGCGAATGCAATGTGTCGATGAGTGGCATGAAGAAATGAACGATAATAGAATGACGAATGACATGGGGAGCCTTTGTGTTGCCTTGCATGATACACATGTAATGCTTTTATGCAAGGACTTTGGTTCTTTCCCTTTTATGAAATGCAAACATTAATATGATGCAAATGCAATGACATGGGATGACGTGTTTTTGCTTTTTTTTGGCATAGGGGCTTTCGGATTCTTGAGTGATCAATTCAAACGTCCTGATGACTATCCCGAATGTGTATTCGACTTAGCCCCCCATTTATTGAAAAGGAAATGATGTTTGATACAATGATGTTGAAATATTATGGAGTGCTTGTGTTTTTGCTTTTTCTTTCTTTATGATGCAATGCTTTGATGCTTGATGGAATGAAATGGAAGATTTTTGCTTTTATCCGTTGCTTCTTTTTTGTTGCCTTTCATGAAATGATGATGTTGGCACGATGCAAATGGGACACTATGATAAACAAAATGGAACGCCTAAATGCATGAGGCGAAAAATAAGATATGAATGATTGGGATACTTGAACATTTTTGTGATGATGAGATGCAAGACTTTGAATGCAAGGAATTGAGATGATTATTGACCATTCTGTTGAAAAAAAATTGAATTTGATTCAAACTCCGGTGTTCTCAAGGTTTTTATTTACAAACAAGCTCACTTGTTTTCTCTTCCTTCCAATGACGACTGAATCTTAGATATCGCATGACTAACTCGTGTTCTCTCTCTTTGAAGCATTGTCTAGTAAGCATGCATAGGAGTGCAAATGTGAATGAGTGAGTCCGTTAACTTGAGATTGGTTTAGAACATGTATGACAAGTGAAGGGATGACAGACAAGATTATTGCCGACGCTCACGAGGGACCAAGGGATGCAAGACTGCCCCGGTTCAGGCTTTTGATGAGTGAATAAGCTTGCCTCTGCCTGGTGGTGATAATGACTAGGGGTGTAGGAGATGATGAATTGGGAACACTTCGGCTCTTGGGATGAAATGTGGAATGAAAGGGGGTTTTGTTTCAACCCACGGAGTTTGGTGTTGCCCCAGTCATGACGAGACAAAGTTGCCCCAATTAGAATGACAAGGCCTTATTTAGGATAGTGAGTTGAGAGATTGCCCCGGTGAGGTTTTTATGGGAATGAATGAGGTGAAGGAATGGGAATGCACTAGCCCCACTTTGGAATGACATTTCAACAGTTTCTTTGAGTGAGGTTGTGAAAGGTGACAGAGTTATGGTGACGGTTATGAACGGAGGGTGGTATGTGAATGGGATAGACGATGAACAAATTTCCCCATGGTTGAGTGGAGTGAGAGGTGAAGAAAATGTCCCCTAGTACACATCTTTGATTCTCTTTAAGAGAAACTCAAATGCAATGAAAGTTTTGACTTTTAGTATGAAAGAAGCCTCACTTGGTGATCACTAAACCTTGTTTTAATGCAACTTGAATGCGTTTGAAGTGCAAGTCTTCCTTTTTCCGCCAGCTTTCTTTTTTCCGACTGTTTATTTTTGTTCCCTCATCTCTTTTTCCTGAGGGTTTGTTTTTCCTTGATCAGCTTTCTCTTTTCTGATCGTTTGTTTTTTTTTCTTTTGAGCATACACATTGTAGACAGATAAACTTAGTGGTCCTAAGATTTAAAATTTGAGAAAACAACAGCATTCGGTCATTGATCGGAATGGACTTTTCGGGATTGTGGTGTTCTGTGGAGGAGGGATGATTGGGCTTAATGAAGAGCTTGGGGGCTAATGGTAGGATGATTTTTATTCGGCGTTGGCTGACAATCGATGATTTATGATGGTTAATTGGCTAGATGAGGTGTTTGGAAGTTTTATTCTTGGCTAAGGGTTTGTGGAGGGCGGGTTACCGAGGTCAAAGGGAAGTGTTTGCGGTTTATGGAAGGAGGGGTGTATGGGAATGATGAAGTGTTTGAAGGTTATTGAGACAAGGATCTCTTGTGTTTTGTGGTAACATGTACCAGCTCACCACTTACATTTCTTTTGTATTTTCTTTTGTTTTGGGATTTTCATTTTTGAATCCCTTTTTTGATTTTCTCTCTTTTTTTTGTTTTATGATTCTTTTCCTTCTTTGACTCGGGTGAGCTGATAAAAAGTGATGCACTTTTTTTTTTGGATATTTGAGGTGATCCTTGTCTAGGGTGATTTTTGGATTTTGGTTTTTCTTGGCTTAAGGTGGGTAGGAAAGGGAACTTTTGGATGGCCAAACTTCATTTCAAATTCCGATTGCTTATTTTTTCGTAAAACTTGACAACAATTTATCTATCTATATGTGTTTGCTCTTTTCTTTGCATTTTTTTATGCCCTAATTTTTGCCTGGACTGCTCTTTGCGAGTTTTCAATCCACCGGGCGCTCCTTTTTGCCTAGGCTTCCCTTTGCGGATTTTCAACCTAGCGAGCTTGTTCTTCTCATTTATCTCTTCTTTTCTCTTTTTTTTTGGAAAGACTTGCACTAAAGGAATATAATGCCGATAAAGAAAGTTAGTGATCACAGAATTACCCCAGCATGAAGGACTTAGAGTGTTAGTGAGAATGAACCAAAAAGTCAAGTATGCACTGATGGGAGAGAATATGCGCCTTATGGATGGACGGGGCGGGGTTAGACTTGGATGGTGATGATGACAAGGAAGGAACTGACTGACTCAAACAAGAGAAACTGCACGTGTCATGCACGTTCACTATAGGAATGCTTTACAGAGAGTCAACATTAGTTAGAACAATGAATTGATGAGCTGCTTCAGTTTTTTTGTCATGGAATGGATGTGATGCAGTGCTTTTGAAAGACATGCAAATGAGCTATTGATTTGAAAAACTGAGTGCCTTGGAACACCTTGAGTTTGCAACCAAGTAAGGATAAACTTTTTCAAAAAAGGATGATTGTTTTGCAAGAACGTCTCGCTTCTCATCACAACTTTTATTTTATGCAATGAATGAATGAACAAATTATGATATGCAAGTATGATGCAAATGCGTGGAGAACGACTACTCGAAAAGTGTGGCTTATTCTAAATTATTTTGTTGTTTTTAATGCAAGACAAAATATGGAATACCAATGCGAATGATGCAAGAATGATGCCCCCCTTTTTTTTCAAAATGATTTTTTATTTTTTTTATTTTTTAGAGGCGAGACAAGATGCGAAATGCCAATGCCCCTTTTTTGAATGATGAGAGATGCAAGAATGGTGATATGAGGCAACCGATTGTCGTTACCCTGAGTAACTTGCCTGAAACATTGAGTGGATCCTGACTCAATACTTCACACAATGTACTGAAACGTTTCGACAATTAGTTGACTCAATTTAATTTCCTACTTGAAATTAAAACACGTGCGACTGGGTCAAAGTGCTCTGACATCGTAGAGTAACATCTCAAATTTGTAGTCGACAAACAAATTTGAGACATTACCCTTCGTCGTTCAAAGGTGCACTTCTATCCATTAAGCCATCACATGAGAAATTTTTCTTTGTTTCGAAAGGATGCATGCAGGGAGAAATGATGTATTCGAACAAAGTGATGAGGTTAATGAAATGATGCATGAGTGCCACATTGACGCGATGTCCGTATTATTTGATGATGATTTTTTATACATGCACCCGGATGAATGTGATGCTTATGCAATGCGGATGATAATTGCTTCCTGTTTTATTTTGTTTTTATGCAATGAAATGAAATGCATGATACTCTCAATTATTTTTAACGCCTGGAAATGCATGCAAAATGAAACGTTCAAGTGCTTATTTTTTATGCCATGAAAAAGGGAAAAGGGGTACATGCGATGCATTTTCTAAATTCTAGTAGAAAACATACATTTTTGGATTTTTGTTTATTTGTTATGATATGAAAGAGAAAAATAATAATGCATGCAGAAAATGGTGCATTTGAGCTAAGGCTGCATGCAATATTGATGTGATGCCCACCTTTATTTGATGACAGCTTTTGCATAATCCAGGATGAATGAAATGCGATATGGATGATAGCTGCTTCTGGTTTGCATTTTTCTTATGCAATGAAATGAAATGCGTGATGCTTGCAATTACCTTCCTAATGCATGAGAGATATTGAATGAAGGTGCATGTGAGATGAGACGTTAATGCTTATTTTTGATTTGCGACACAGAAAATTATTAATGCGATGATGTGATATGGATGGACGACGGAATGAGTGGGTGAACGAATGTGCATTTTGAATGAGGATACCGTAAATTGCATCACTTGATGATTTTTCATGATTATGAACGAATGAAATACCATAGGGATGATAATTGTTTTTTCCAAAATTTTGTTTTATGTAATGCATGATGCCATGATGCAAAGTGCGGATGATGAGGATGCTTTTTCATGTTATTTACATAAAGAAAGATATTTACAGGTGGGGATTTGAAAATTTAGGGCAGTATACCCTATATGCCACCTCATATAGGTATTTATGAAAGAGAAGGAAAAATATATTCTTTTTGATTTTGTTGTTTTTTCGAAAATCGTTGAAGGAAAAGAAACTAAACTAGATGTAATAATGCAACACACAATTTTGGAAAAAGCCCTTGTGACCTAAGAAGAGGTGAGACCTACGATCTAGGGCAATTTAAAGGGTAATCCTCCCATGTAGCTCTATTCACTCCCTCACAAGGCCACCAGAGCACAGTCCCTTTCACAAAACTCCCCACAAATGCAGCAAACTGCTAGGTGTAAGGCATCATGAAAGAGCACAACTCTGGTTGAAACTTTCGCAAGTAGCCAAACGGACAAAGGTCCTGATGGGCTCTCACTACTCGAATCCACTCTCCTAAGTTTTTGCTGACCTGGGTTATGGTCCCACTCAAAACACATAGTCACAGGGTATAAGTGTAGTGTGTGTCAAGGGCATTTTCCCTAGCACTACCCCCACCTGAAATGAAAACCAAAGCAGTCCAGACAATAGCAAGCAATAACAAGTTATCTACCCTAGGGTTCCATACCTGGAATATCTATAAACAAGGATATTGCTTACCTTAAGAAGAGGAGCCAAGAAGAGGGGACATGATAGAATAGGGGGAAAGATGCATGAACTTACCGAAGAAAGGGAGCGAAGAAGAAGGGATCATGGGGATTGGAAGAATGCATGGGCATAAGCAATAAAAGAAAAGGAATAAAAGATGAGATAGGGAACAACATAGAAGAAGACAAATGCATATGCCTACCATCAATGATAAGAAAGAAAGGCAAACAAGGTTTTAATCAAATCAACAATACATTAAACCACACATTTAAATTAGTTAGGCTTGACCATCGTCTTTTAAAAAGTGTTCCCAGTGAAGTCGCCAGCTGTTGCACCCCGAAAAATCCCGGTTTGGGTTTCTCAATGTACAACGTGGAAATTTTTTGAAGCCGCCACCAATATTTTAATTTTAAGACCAAAACATTGAAAAAAAGTCTTTTGAACAAGGCGGATGGTCTTTTGAAAACTAGAGATATAGGTTCGGGGGTCGATTACGTGCGAGGAAGGTGTTAGCACCGCGCACGTCCTTTCTACCGAAAGGGAACCTCTAATTAAATGTGTGGTTTTAACGTTTGATTTGAAAAATACCTAGATTTGCCTATTTATTTCTTGTTTGAAGATGAATGGGAAAACTTAATAAAATTTTTTATTTTTGGCGAGAAAGGGGGAAAAAAGGGGTTTTAGAAAAAGTGCTTGACGGGACATGGCCCGCTCCTACGTATCTCCCGGTGCGATGGAGAATTCAAAGCTACGTAGTTCTTGGTTTTTTGGTTTTGAAAATGTTTGAAAAGGGGAAGAGATTTCATAATGATCAAGCAAGCAAAGGCTTTGAGTGATCATTACTAATGACTCTGGATAGTGTTCATGACAATTAAACAAGCCAAGACTTTGAGTGATAGTCACTAATAACAATGGGTTTGAAAATGACTTTTTGGTTTGTTTTGTGAAAATGATTGGTTTAGGGTTGCGAAAAGGATTTTTATTTGTTGCGCTTGACGAGAACGTGACTCGCTCCTACGTATCCCAAACGGGAATCAAAGCGACGTAGTTCTAATGAAAATGTTTTTTGAAAAGGGTTTGAAAGGGGAAGAACTTTCATAATGATCAAGCAAGCAAAGGCTTTGAGTGATCATTACTAATAACCCTTGATGGCGTTCATGACAATCAAACAAGCCAAGGCTTTGAGTGATAGTCACTAATAACTCGCATTAAATGGAAAAGAGTTTGAAAGATTTTTGGAAAAAGGGTGAAGTTATTATCAATGATTGGTTACAAAGTTCAAGCACATTCAATAATCACAGAATCATGCATATGTTGAACATTAATTAAGACTAAACATGCCAATATGATCAAAAGATCCACTTATCAAGGATGCAAGATAAAGTTCTCAAAGCAAATGTGTGTGTGTAGGAAAGGGTGTATTTACCTTAATGACTCTATGCTACAACATGCATGTAGACTTACGTCTTCATTAGGAGGTCATACACATGGATGGAATGACATATAATTGAATCAAGACATTTAAAATACATCAAAAACAAGCAAGCAATTGGTCATAGGCATAGAGTGATCTTAATTAAACTAAGGAACATATGAGCAGCGATTTCTCAATAACATGAACAAAAGGAGAAATTGCATCAAGGCTAAGGTAGGCCTATCCTTTGCATTCATGAATAAGTACCCAAAGGCTAATAACACAATCAAAGAGGAGGGAGCATCAAGGTTTTGGGTAACCTATCCCTTGCAATACCCCACGAACCCTAAACCATAAATTTAACTATCTCCTCTTTTATTCATTAAGAAATTAAAAGGAGAAGGTTGAATCATCTAAAACCATCCTCACCACTTAGAATATGATGCACTAGGCATAAGTGGGAATCATACGATTTATCATCAACAATGGATAATAATAAAACTAGAATACAAGAGCAAGTAAATAAACACTAAAGCTAAGTTGAATCACATAGGGCAATCTTCTCACTTTGAGAAAAGTGCACTAGGCACTAGTGAGAATCAACTTGCCTATCATCAACAATTTACAATAAGTAAACTAAGATGCAGAGATTAACTAAACACACCAATAAGTTGAATCACCTAGAGCAATCCTCTCACTTGGAGAAAAGTGCACTAGGCACTAGTGAGAATCAACTTGCCTATCATCAACAAATTAACAATAAGCAAATAAAAATATAACGATTAAATAAACACATAACTAAGTTGAATCACATAGAGCAATCCTCTCACTTTGAGAAAAGTGCACTAGGCACTAGTGAGAATCAACTTGCCTATCATCAACAATTTACAATAATCAAACTAGGACACAAAGGTAAATTAACACATAAACTAAATTGAGTCATTTCTAGCAATCTTCACCACTTAGGTCAAGGTGCACTAGGCACTAGTGGGAATCATATTGCTAGATCATCAACCAACAACAAAAATAACATCTAACACTAAAATAAAATACTAACAACAAGATTAAACATCATCAAACAAAGAACAACAACAAAATCAATTTGAAAATATTTTTAGATCTATAAGCATGCGAACCAAAGGAAACATAATTTAATAAAAAAAAAACCAAAATTAACACAAAGTAACATAGATCCATTTTTTGCAAGGATTCATATGATTAAGCAAGGAAGTGCAACAAAATCATATCAACCCTAATTTTTTTTCATGATATGCGAAATGCTAAAGCCCATAAACAACAATTTTATTTATGAAATCTAGTGCATAAGATGCAAGGGAAATTATTCAAGTAGAAGAATAACTCCTTCAAGGCCAATGACCCATCTCAAACACCCAAAGCTCCCTAAGTCTTTGTCAAAATGTTTGAAATGGATCCTCAAAGCAAACAACAATCAAGAAGGAGTTTGGAGTAGAGGAGAAATTATGCAAGAAAATTAAATATGAGGTGCAAAGCTTCAAGGATTACCTCAAAACTACAATGAAATGAAGAAGGAGATGATAAGCTCAAAAATTACTAGCTCTTAGCAATTTGATGATGCAACCTTGAAGAGAATGGAAGGAAAGATGGTGATCTAACAAGAAATGGAGGATTTGGTGGTTGATTTTTGAAGAAAATATATGGAAGAGGGGAGGGAGAGGCTACAGTTTTGGTGAGGAAGGAGAGGGGGGAGGAGGTGTGCTAGGGTTTTGTGTAGGAGAATGAGAGGCTAAAAAAAGAAGAGGATCCTTAGGTGTGGGAATGAGGGAGTATTTATAGGATGAAACTAGGTCTATGGGTAGTTTAGTCTTTGTGCTTTTAATGTGCTCAAGGATTGAGCTTTGATTTTGAATGGAGGGTTGAGATCACTTATCACAAGGATTGAGGGTGGAGAGAAAACACAAAATGTGAGAGTGAGAGAGTGAGGGGCGAAAGTTAGGGGAAAAAAGAAGAAAAGAAAAAAATGAATTTCTTATTTTGGAAGAGATATTTTATGTGAGATAGGGTTAATGGCATTTTAGAGAAGAATTGTTACCAAAGAGGGAAATTTGGGTTTTCTTATGAAGGGGTTAGTGTAAGTGAGTGGAGTATTTTACCAAAGAGGGTATAATGAAAGAGTGTGGAAGAAATTGGAGAGAGAGAGAGAGAGATTCGAAATTGAGGGGATAAGGAGGAAAAAAAAACTTGTTTTTTGGTCTTTTTGTCTTATTTGAAGACACTTCCTTATTTTGAGTTTGAATTTTGGTCATGGGAAATAATGGGAATGCAACTATTGAAAATGTGTTACATGTTTTTGGGCACCATAAAATATTCCCTCTAGTCCCCCATGACAATAAAAATTGTCACTTAAGAATTGAGGAATATTTAATGGTCCTTTTTATTTTTCTATGCACTAAAAACGGAAAAATACATTTTAATTATTTTTGACTAGGGTTTTCTTTCTAAAAAAATTGTACAAAAATTATCCTTGATAGAATAAAAATGTACTTTTTGTGGATGTGCATTTTTGGCGAGAAAATCATCTTTTTGCGAAAAATGACCAAAATGCCCTTTTTTACCCTAAAACCTTAATTTGCCTAAAAAGTGCATTCCAACCCTAAAAATGATTTTAAAGACCTTGGAATGACTTTTAGGACCCAAAATGCAATGCATGATGCTCTTCATTCTTCGATTTATTTATTTCGTTGTGGAAAATTAGGGTTTTGACCTAAGCCGGACAAAATTGGGGTATGACACCCTCAAGGATACAAGGGATACAAATTATATGACTTGTCCCACCAACAATTCCTCATTTCTAGAGATGTTACCTTTCATGAGACCATGTTCCCATTCCCACACAATACCAACCGTGGCACATACATTCCTGATCCCAACCATTTTGTCCTACCAAATATCACAAACCTCCCTTCAATTATTGATTTCCCCACTACACCAGAACCTGCTACTTCATCAGACCCAAATACACCAGACCTTCCTACCTCCCCAGAAATTCCTACACCATAACCTACTCCTTCACCAGATCAGGCCATTGACCCCGATCAATCCACCACAACTGAACCTGTATTGTCCCCCTCTAGTCCTTAGTTGCCCACTGTCACTGAGCCACAACATGTTCATCTTCGAAGGTCTTCTAGACCACATAACCCTCCCACATACCTCAAAGAATACAATTGCAATCTCGCATATCCCATATAGCACACTTTGGACTATACCAAATTGTCACCTTCCTACCATAACTATGTTATGCAGATCACTACTATATATGAGCCTGAATACTTTCATCAAGCTGTAAAGTCGCCTAAATGGTACAAAGCCATGGCTAAGGAAAGCATCCAATTGGCTGTAGATGGTTATACAAAGTCACATACAAAACAGATGGCAGCCTTGAAAAGTATAAGGCACGTTTGGTTGGAAAGGGCTACACTCAGCAGGCAGGAATTGACTTCACTGAGACCTTCTCCCCTGTAGCCAAGCTTGCTACTGTAAGGGTCTTACTTGCCATTGCTGCCCAGAAACAATGGTCCTTGTTGAAACTTGATATAAACAATGCTTTTCTAAATGGTGAATTAGATGAGGAAGTCTTCATGCAGCTACCCCTGGGTTATCACATCAGGGGAGAGAACCTTGTCTGCAAGCTCAATAAATCCCTCTATGGCTTAAGACAAGCCTCACGCCAATGACACTCCCAGTTTTCCAACACTGTCTTGCTTCATGGCTTTCAACAAAATTCTGCAGATAATTCTCTGTTCACTAAGGGCACATGCTCTTCCTTCGTCATATTGCTGGTATATGTGGATGATATAGTGATAGCTGGACCCAATCCCACACTGATCCATCAAACCAGAATGTTCCTTGAGAGTAATTTCAAACTCAAAATTGTTGGTGATCTCCATTATTTCCTTGGTCTAGAAATTGCCCACTCTTCGCAGGGTATATCTCTATGCCAGAGGAAATACACTCTTCAGCTGCTCCAAGACACTGGTTACCTTGCTGCATAACCTCTACACACTCCAATGGACTCCAATATAAGTCTCAATGATTCTGATGGAGACCCTCTCACTGATCCTACTCAATACCGCAGATTACTGGGTCGCCTCATCTACATTACTATATCTAGACCAGATATAGCTTATGCTGTCAACCTTTTCAGTCAGTTTATGAGCAAGCCTAGGACTCCTCACCTGCAAGTTGTTCATCATGTCCTGCAATATCTCAAAAAAACTCCTGGGCAGGGCCTCTTATTCCCAGCTTCTTCTTCATTACAGGTTCATGCATACTGTGACACTGACTGGGGAAGTTGTACTACTTCCAGACGCTCAACAACTGGTTTTTGTGTCTATATTGGATCTGCTATTATTACTTGGAAATCAAAAAAGTAAACCACTGTTGCTAGGTCTTCAGCAGAAGCTGAATACCGCGCCCTTGCAACAGTTACCTTTGAACTTCTATGGCTAAAACAATTGCTCCGTTCTCTTGATATTAATCTTACCTATACAATGTTCTATTGTGACAGCAAATCAGCTATCCAACTTTCCACTACTTCTAGCTGCAATGATAGGTCTAAACACATTGACATTGATTGTCATTTTGTGCGAGAACATGTTCTTTCCAACTTCATCAAGCTGATTCATGTACCCTCCTCAGAACAACTTGCCAATCCCCTCACAAAAGCCCTCCCTAGGCCTTTGTTCCAGTCTTTGGTATCCAAGTTGGGACTCCACAACCTCTATCTCCCAACTTGAGGGGGAGTATTAAAGGATATATGTTTTTCCCTTTTTACCCTCTTTCCTGACCATAGTTTATTCTAACCACCTCAGTTAGTTTTATTTAGTTAGTTAATTTTATTTGGTTATTCTGGTTAGTTAACAAGTTAATCTTGTTATTAGTTTGTTGTAATTTGTTAAAAGTTTGTTGCTTTCGTTTGGGTTTCAGTTTCGGATCAATGATCTGCATCGTTGTATATAGCTTCACTCATGTAATCCATTTTGTACAGTTTTTCATTGAAGGATAATGAATTTCATTTTTCCAATTCCTTTTTTCTCTCTTCTAAGAAAAGTGTCGACTCAGTTTGCTCCCGGGTTCGATTCTCACGAAAAGTATTTTCTTGGGGAGGTGAGATGATCGATTGCCACGCTCTCTCGCCGGGCCTGTCCACAGTTTTAATCTAAAAAAAAACAGTTTTATAAAACAGTTTTACAAAATAAGTAAACTTTCCAGTTTATAAGCCCTTAAAAACTGAACAAAAAAATTTTCTAAAATGATTCAAGATTGCCTTAAATATTTCTAAAATGATTCATTTCTTCACTCAAAATTTATTAGAAAAAAAAGGAGTAATTACCAAATTAGTTATGCTATATATACCCGCTATTAAACAAAGAAAGAAAAGATTAGGTGAAAATACATTTTTAACAAAGTAGCAACAAAATTTAACAAGAAAAATTAAGTTTAAGGCAATATATTTTTTTAGCAGAAATTTTAAAAAAACTTAATCATAAAAGTAATTCCAAAGAAAATAATATAACTTATGTGTGTATATAATGACAGTAAATTAAAGTTGAGGAAAATGTTAATTTGTCAAGAAAAAGGAAAAGGTCCCTCGTCTACTTTTCCTAAGATCGATATAGTAAGTTAATGGCTAAAGTGCTCTCGGAGTCCCTTATCTTTATTTAAAGTAACGATTTGGTCCTTTATCTTTTTTTTTTGTCCCAAATCAGTCCTTTATGTTTTAAATTTTTGACACATAAATCTTTTTCTGTCCCAAATCAGTCCTTTATGTTTCAAATTTTTAACACATAAATCCTTTTTTTTGACACATAAATCAGCACTGTTAACGGAAAAGGATTTATGTGTCAAAAAATTGAAAGATAAAAGACTTATTTGGGACAAAAAAAACACAAATGACTAATTCGTTACTTTAAATAAAGATAAGGGACCCCGAGAGCACTTTAGCGTAAGTTAATTTACTACTACATTGAACCTAGAATATTAAGTCCCCGGGCAGTTTGTGCTACTTCCCCTGTCCCAATATTTGTGTCACATTTGTAAAAACAATTGTCTCAAAATGAATATAATTTTCATAATAGTGTAAGCAGGTTGTGGCACAAAATAATTAATACTGTAAATTTTAAAAGATGTTGTATGATATATTATATTTTACCTTTTATCTTTCTACTCAAATAATTTTTTGGTCACATATTGAATTAACAAAATCTCATAATAAAAAAAGCATAAGTGGTAAAAAAAAATCTCTCATTAAAAATGTAAAACGACAATAAAATTGGGATAAATTGGTTCTGCTAAAATAACAAATAATATAAGATGAAAGCGTGCTATTTTCTTAATTTGTCTGAAATAAGCAAGTATGACACTTATCGTGAGATAGATAAAGTATTAAATTTATCTAATAATATTAGTTTATATTTTTTGGTGACAAAATAGCATATTAATATAGTATAAGTTTTGTACTTTTTGCTTATAAATATTTTTTTTTGGGTAGCATTGGCTACCCCATCATAACACAAGGAACTGCCCTGTTTCCATGTATGGCAAAATAAGATGAATGTATATCTAACCCCATATATAGCCTAATGGAGTATAATCGAATTTGTATCCAAAAAGTCGTGGATTCAAGCTTTCATAGATTTCTTTGAAATGAAGTAAATATAATTCATTTCATAAGTATTTAAATAGTTCAGAGATTTTATCTATCTTAGATTCACGGAGCATCTCCCTACCCCAAAATTTCTATTATGGCTGTGTTCGGTAAAAAGTAGCGAATAGCAAATAAGCTAGCAGATAGCGGATGGGCGGATTGCAGATGGCGGATGAGCTAGCGGATAGCAGATAAGCTAGCTGATAGCAAATGATGTGTTTGGTAAAACTAGCGGTTGAACTAGATGATAAATATAAAATGTCATAAAAGGACATATTTATTTAATTCATGATTACATTTATTTAATAAGGATAGAGAAGTAGTTAAAGAAAAATACAAAGGGTAAAAATGCCAAAAAAAGTGAGACGCTATCCGTTATCCGCTAGCGTTTGAAAAAACGCTAAACGCTAGTGCTTACCAAACACGTGTACTCTTCACCCGCTACTTTCATCCGCTATCTGCTAGCGGATGAGACGGGCCAAACAGAGCCTATAAATAAAGAGGAATGTGTTTCTCTCTCTTTTTTTATGCATTATCTTGTAGTGTTTTGATTTTTTTTAGATAAGCAACACTTCATTAAATGGAGCACTAGGGGTGCTCAAACCCAAACAACAAAATTACAAATTGTTTAGATAATGAATTGGATTATTCCACCATGTGGAAATAGTGAAATTAGAATTACAACCGACTCTATACACAAGCCAGCTCCAAGAAAGACTTTTGATGCGCAAAATAGTGGATTCAATGCTTGCCTCCTTCTTATTGAAAATAAGACCATTCCGAGCCAACCATAGACACCAACACGTTGTCAACCAAATCAAATGCTTTGTTTTCTTTGATTTCCTCCCTTTGACAAACTTACCCAACCAATGAAAGTGCTGAAACAAAATGTTGGGTGCCTCTATAACAATTCCCAACCAAGAGCACACATCTTTAGCAAAACAACAATCCATGAATAAATGATGAGATTCTTCACAATGCAACCTACAAAAGGGACAAATCGCATCAGCTTATGACATTACGATGAAGGAGAAGACCGCGAGTGGACAAAGAATCGCGAACCAAACGCCAACAAAAAATGGATACTTTTGATGGTACCGCGCACCTCCAAAGGGACTCATACAATGTATTTAATTCATCAACCAGCCCCTCATTATTATTGAAGAATCCAATATCCACAGCCTCCCGTCCATCAACTCCTTTGTTGGCGACAAATCCTGCAGGACCGTAAGCAACTTTGCAGCCTCCACCGTTTCTGCCTGCGACCCGTGAGCCCCCCAGGGCATTTTCCAGTGCCAATGCTCACCTATCCACTCACCAACATCTGCCACGGTAACAGACTGATGATTACAACCAGCAAACAAATTCGGATACACTGTGAAAAGCGAAGCGTGTCCTAGCCAATGGTCCTTCCAAAAATTAACAAGTCCGCCATTTCCCAGCCTTCTTCTAATGCAAGAACTAAAAGCACCAGGAGGTTCATGTGAATTTAAAGAAATCAGATCCCTCCACCATATTAGGGATAGATTAATTTGTTGATTAAATCCATTATAAACTCCTCGAAAATGATCATTATTTTTTTAAAACGCACTAGGCGAAGCTCTGAAGATATTTTGACTGATATGGAAAATGCTCAACTGTTCATGCAAGAAAACTTTTCCACACAAGACCAAGTTAAAAAATTAAAATAGTTTGAGAAGTGGAGAAGAATCCTAGGTTCTTTTCTCTATATACTATATATTAAATATGATTATGATTATATCTCTTCTTTTTTATTGACAATATTATATCTCTTCTTTTTGATGGGTCTGAGAAGTGAGAAGATATGTTGCAACTTGAACTAATAAAAAAAAATATGTTGCAACTTGCAAGGTATGGAATGAGCCTTGATTTGCCTTCATTTGGAATGTCGCATTTTCTATTTTTCGTGATCATTAGGACTCCAATAATTTTTCCAACGTCATGTGGCCCAAGTATTTTTGGTAGATGAAATTTTAGTGTGAGGGGATGGTGCCCCAGTCCAAAGCAGGGAAGACCTTCAGGCTCTTTGAGCACTTACGAAGATAATACATTTACCTTCCCCCGAGATGGCTAGTGGAGATTTGAACCCGGGACCTCCCAAATACAAATCCTGTCATGTGGCCCAAGTATGGCCCAATATAAAGCAAAATTTAATTTTAGACCAATTTATTTTATATAAAGTAATAAATATTATAAATTTAAATTAAATATGTATTGATTACTCATATATGTCAACGGTAAATTAAAATCGATTACTCATAAAAAATTCACCGTTAGATTTCCAAAAAAAAAGAAGAAAAACTTTTAAGTGAATTTGTTTATTTTTCTCAATCTCTTTCCTATATATGTTATGTATTTTTCTAATGCTAAAATATACCTCCAAAATAAAATGTTGAAAGTGATTTTATTTTTTACCTACTGCCCGATATTTTAACAGTTTTTTTAATGTCACTAAAAACGTTTGTAGGGATAGAATAATTTGTTGTAGTGAAAGAAAAAGAAAAAGTTGGCTTGAGATTTAGAAACTTTTATTTTTAAAGAGGAATTTATAGTCATTTAAAAGTATGGCGTTGCAGGTGCCAACATGACAGCCTGTTGACTACTTGAGCATGAACTTAACGTCAGAGACCAAAAGTGCAAACAGAGATATAAAATGGGACCAAAATTTGAAGAAAAATTTGTTGGAGACTAAAAATAAATTTTCATATTTTACATAAACTAAAAACATATTTAAATATTGTCAGAAAAGACATATTTAAAAAAATTTGTGATTAACATATGTGTGAGAAATACATTATTTATATACTATTTAAATCATGCAAAATTGCTCTCGAGACCTTGACTTAATTTCAAATTTCAATTTTGTCCTATAACTTTATATTTCCCAAATTGGTTTTTTAAATTTAAAAAATCACAACATTAACCTTTTTAACATTACTAGTATTCCTACCTGTGCCCTGCACGGAAAAATATTCCATACCAGTTTTATGAAAAATTATATATATTATAAAATATTTTCATTTACTAATAAGTGCGTGTATTTATATGTGTGTATATATAAAGGAATAGACATATATGAGTGTATTGTATTTATATAACTTTGATGTGCTTCACAGGAGAACACTAAACATATATTCCTTACCATGTTCTGTATTAAATTTATATATGTGAATATGTATAATAGAATAAACTGTTGAACCAAGGACAAACACGCTTTGTTTTGTATGATAACAAATTACATCTTGTCTACTAATGGTTGCAGTTGAATGAAAGTACAGGGACAAAATCAAAGAACATGGATTAAATCAAAGAGCAGGGACTAAAGTGCAATGGCTTGCAGAAGAAGCAACAATGAAGTTGAAGACCTAATTGTTTATCTGTTTTTGATAGGACTCAAATGTAAGATCCTATCCCTTCAGTGTTATGACTTTTAGTAGAAGAGAGATGATGTTTTTAAAAATGTTTTGAAAAATAAAATTGTTGTGTTAAAAGCCTTTGGAAAATATTTTATTCATATGCATGCTTGCATGAGAAAGGCACATAAAAGGAAAATGTTTTTCAAGCTAAAAAAATCGATTATATGCAAACACATTGGAGTATACAATCGATTCCTTACTTTCCTTATTTGAAAGAATCGATTATGAGCCTATGAGTATTCAGGCTCAAAATCGATTATGTGCCTGATTGTTTCAGAGCACATAATCGATTACTCACTCAATGTATTAACCAAAGAATCGATTCCTTACTTTCCCTTTTTGAAAACAATCGATTACATGCCTATGTGTTTAAGGCTAAGAATCGATTATGTGCCTGATTGTTTCAGAGCACATAATCGATTTCACACTCCTTGTTTTAAGCAAAGAATCGATTACAATATATTCCTTTTTAACCAAAGAATCGATTATGCCATTTACACTATCAGAGCACATGATCGATTATTGTGTTTCTTGTTTTATTTCAACGGTCAAATTTTCTACATTCCCTATAAATAGGAAGCTTGGATCCACAGATCCAATACACCACTACACTTCTCTTCTACATACATTTTCAAATCATTAGAAAAGAGAAAAAGAGCTTTCATTGTCAAATCTTTTGTTAAAGTTCTTCATTTCAAAACCAATCATCTCTCTCTACTATATTGTTATTCTGCTGGAGTGATTGGTTCATAGGTTCTCAATTGTATTGATCTGCATTCGTGGTGGCTTTGAAATCCTGGGACGTGTTCTTAGGTCTCCCAATCTGGGAGATTGAGTTGGTTTGAAGTCCTGGGAGGTGATCTTGGGTCGTTCAATCGGGGAGATTGAAGCGGTTATTGTGAAATCCTGGGAAACATTCTTGGGTCGTTCAATCAGGGAGATTGAAGCGGTTGTGAAATCCTTAGCGGGGAGCTCGGGTTCTCAATTTGGGCAAAATTGGGATTTGCTATTTGAAGTTGCTTGTTTGTAAAACATTCTACATCATATAGTGGTTGTCAGCAAGTCCAAAGGTTGCAAAGCCGGAGGCCGAGGACGTAGGGCTTTTATCCCGAACCTCGTAAAAATCCTGGTGTATCTCTATCCCTCTCTCGTTACTTTCTTTATCGCTTATACTAGTCTATTATTGATATCATTGCACTGCTTATAAATATCTGGTTATTATGAATATCGATAATAGAAGCATTAGAGTAATATTGCACTGTGCCTGATCTGCCTGCTTAGTTAATACATATAGTTTAAATGTTAGTTTTCGCATCTGATTTAAACAAGCATTGTAAAAGTTTTGAAAACCGAAAAAATTCAAGTTTTGCACATAACTATGACTATATGAGTAGTCGAATGAAATGTCATGTGCAGGCTATAGACTTCACCCTATGGAGGATTATTGTTGATGGACCACTGATTCCGATGAAAATCAAAATTAAAAAACTTGGTGGTGCTGTTGACGGAGATACTACAAAAATTCAAGATACTGGCAAAGCAGAAGAAGTTCCTATTGAAGACATCTACACCATTGATCTGAGTGAGCTGAGAAGGTTTGAGTTAGACAAATCTCTCAAAACGCCAAAGCAATGAACATTCTTCACTTATCTCTATGTGAAGAAGAATATGGAAGAGTAAAAGGGTGTCAGACAACAAAAGAAATCTGGGATTGTTTGGAAGCAACACATGTCGGTACAAGCCAAGTGAAGGATACAAAAATCAGAATTCTCACTTCTGAGTATGAAGCCTTCAAAATGAAGGAAGGTGAATCTGTTGCAGCTATGCACCACAGACTTAATTTGATAGTGAACAACTTGAGGGCACTGGGGAAGAAGTATTCAACAAAAGATCTAAATGGGAAGATTCTTGCATCCTTGACTAGTGAGTTCTTTCCTAAAACTTGTGCAATCACTGAAGCCAAAGATATTGGCACTTTGCCTCAAGAAGACTTGATTGGGTCACTTCTTGCATTTGAGGTGGTATTGGCTGCTAACAAGGTTCAAGAAAAAGAAGTGGTAAAAGAAAGGAAGTCTCTTGCTCTTGCTGCTAAAACTCCTAAGGAAGCAAGGAAAGAGGTTGAGTCTGAGTCTGATGAAGAATCCGATGATGAAGACATGGCTAAACTGTTTGAAGAATTCATGAGATTCAACAAGCTTGGGAAGGGTGACTACTCAAAGCAATCCAAGTACCAAAAGAAGAAAGATAAGAAGGCTACATGGAACTATTCTGATACTGATAGTGATTCTGATGAAGAAGAGGAGGTTGCAAATGCTGTTTGTCTCACGGTAAGTGAAACACCTAAGGCTACAATATGGGACAGTCTTAGCACTGATAGTGAAACAAATAAAGAAGAGCAAACTGCCAATGTTATTTGTCATATGACAAATGACGCACCTGAGGTAATCCTTGATAACCATAATCTTTCTGATTCACTTGAGCATGATAATTTAATTGATGATATGTATAGTAGTCAAGATTTGAGTGAGGCTTTTGAAGCTCTTTATTTTGAACATGAAGCTCTCTTATTAAAATCTAAGAAATTGACAAAGAGCAACAAAAGCATGCTCACTCAAATTGAGACTCTTGAAAATGAGGTAGCTAAGTTGAAGAATGTGCTACATGAAATGAAACCTTTCAACCTTGAACTTCTTGAGCTTAAACAAAATTTTGAAAAAGCCAAGGTTGAAAATGAAATTTTAAAATAATCTTTAAAAAGGTTTGAGGTAGGTGAAATGACCTTAACCAAGATACTCCACTCCCAACATGAATATGTTGATAGGAGAGGTATCGGGTATAAAGGTGATTCCACCTCCTCTGTTTTGAGAAAGAAAGTAAACTTTCTAGCTGCTACTTCAAGTTATACACCTACTGTTTTCTCTTGCACTTATTGTCAAAAAGGGAACCATAGCTCACTTAGATGTCCTATTCGTAAATTGTGTGAGCTTGGTACCCTTATACCTGCCTGTGAGAAACCAAGGTGGATTGTGAAAACAAACCCCTTGATGACTAACCCACAAGGACCCAAAGAGAATTGGGTACCAAAATTTTCTACTTGATTTTAGTGTGGGTGTATGCTTCAAGGTATGGGGGATTGGTACCTTGATAGTAGAGACTCGAAGTTCATGACTGGAGACGCTAAAAGGTTATAATACTCAGAAACAGCAGTCATGTGACTTGTGATAACAACAATAGAGGAAGAATCAGCGGTGAAAGTTAGATTGGTAAAGTTTTTATTCACCTCTATTGAAAATGTGTTATATAGAAGAACTTAAGATTTTTATCAAGTATTAGACACATATGTGAGATAAAAGTTTTTTTTTTGTGTGTGTGCATCAAAGTTTTTTTTAAGTGTTATCTTTCTGTTTTTTTCTCTCTGTCTATCTAAAATAAAAACTCTATTGTGCTGGATCTTTGATGCAACCTTTTTTTTAAGATTAAATATGGTACCTATATTGTTGAACCAAGTATGACATATCTCATGGGTATCCTAGTTTCTATAATATCTTTTTTTAAAAAACTGTGATGGTCCACCTTCTTCTGGCTAAGCTTTGCATTCTACAATCAATCAGAGGGATCATCAAGTAAGGGGGGCACAGCATTAAACTGTTTTTGATATATCTCATGCTATGTGCTACTGTTGCGTGATTTTGCAAGTTTATAGTATGATTACATATCTATGTGTTCACCCCCCTCCTTTTTGATGAAAACAAAGGGGGAGAAAATATATGCATGGGGGAGAAAATATCTGCTTATGTGGGGGAGAAAATATCTGCTGCTATCTATGCTTGTATTGTGATTAATTATATGTTTGGTTTAGTTGTATTATTTTAAGGCTTATGCTTAGGGGGAGCTTTTTGCAAACTTTTTATTATTACTACCCCCTATGCATAATGTAATTTGTTATCATCAAAAAGGGGGAGTTTGTTGAACCAAGGACAAACACGCTTTGTTTTGTATGATAACAAATTATATCTTGTCTACTAATGGTTGCAGTTGAATGGAAGTACAGGGACAAAATCAAAGAACAGGGATTAAATCAAAGAGCAAGGACTAAAGTGCAATGGCTTGCAGAAGAAGCAACAATGAAGTTGAAGACCTAATTGTTTATCTGTTTTTGATAGGACTCAAATGTAAGATCCTATCCCTTCAGTGTTATGACTTTTAGTAGAAGAGAGATGATGTTTTTAAAAATGTTTTGAAAAATAAAATTGTTGTGTTAAAAGCCTTTGGAAAATATTTTATTCATATGCATGCTTGCATGAGAAAGGCACATAAAAGAAAAATGTTTTTCAAGCTAAAAAATTGATTATATACAAACACATTGGAGTATACAATCGATTCCTTACTTTCCTTATTTGAAAGAATCGATTATGAGCCTATGAGTATTCAGGCTCAAAATCGATTATGTGCCTGATTGTTTCAGAGCACATAATCGATTACTCACTCAATGTATTAAGCAAAGAATCGATTCCTTACTTTCCTTTTTTGAAAACAATCGATTACATGCCTATGTGTTTAAGGCTCAGAATCGATTATGTGCCTGATTGTTTCAGAGCACATAATCGATTTCACACTCCTTGTTTTAAGTAAAGAATCGATTACAATATATTCCTTTTTAACCAAAGAATCGATTATGCCATTTACACTATCAGAGCACATAATCGATTATTGTGTTTCTTGTTTTATTTCAACGGTCAAATTTTCTACATTCCCTATAAATAGGAAGCTTGGATCCACAGATCCAATACACCACTACACTTCTCTTCTACATACATTTTCAAATCACTAGAAAAGAGAAAAAGAGCTTTCATTGTCAAATCTTTTGTTAAAGTTCTTCATTTCAAAACCAATCATCTCTCTCTCTCTCTACTATATTGTTATTCTGCTGGAGTGATTGGTTCATAGGTTCTCAATTGTATTGATCTGTATTCGTGGTGGCTTTGAAATCCTGGGACATGTTCTTAGGTCTCCCAATCTGGGAGATTGAGTTGGTTTGAAGTCCTGGGAGGTGATCTTGGGTCGTTCAATCGGGGAGATTGAAGCGGTTATTGTGAAATCCTGGGAAACATTCTTGGGTCGTTCAATCAGGGAGATTGAAGCGGTTGTGAAATCCTTAGCGGGGAGCTCGGGTTCTCAATTTGGGCAAAATTGGGATTTGCTATTTGAAGTTGCTTGTTTGTAAAACATTCTACATCATATAGTGGTTGTCAGCAAGTCCAAAGGTTGCAAAGCCGGAGGCCGAGGACGTAGGGCTTTTATCCCGAACCTCGTAAAAATCCTGGTGTATCTCTATCCCTCTCTCGTTACTTTCTTTATCGCTTATACTAGTCTATTATTGATATCATTGCACTGCTTATAAATATCTGGTTATTGTGAATATCGATAATAGAAGCATTAGAGTAATATTGCACTGTGCCTGATCTGCCTGCTTAGTTAATACATATAGTTTAAATCTTAGTTTCTGCATCTGATTTAAACAAGCATTGTAAAAGTTTTGAAAACCGAAAAGAATTCAAGTTTTGCACATAACCTTATTCACCCCCCTCTAAGGTTATCATATAGTCCAACATAAACATATATTCGCGCAATGTACGGGAACACGTTTGTTGAAAATATGACTTTGGTTATATATCTTATATTTTATACTACAACATATCATAACACTAAAATACATTTGTACACATCCCGAGTAGGTAGTTCAATTGGTAAACTAAGAGATACCAAAGAAGTGCAAGCAGGAGGTCCTGTTCAAACTCGGGAAACTAATATTTCCCCATCTCGCTAACTACTAACCTCTAATATTTGCCTTTTAAAAAAGTTGCACACATAAGAATCATATTTATTCTACTTAAAATAGTCTCACAAATTTTAAAATAAGCTTACAACTTTACCTATATATATATATATATATATATATATATATATATATATATGAAAATCCTATTCCGAGAAAAGAATAAGAGCAAAACAGAAAGCAAAACTCTGTAATATGTAGGCCTGTGTTACGCATGGTGTATAGTAGAAAAATATAACTTTTTAGTTAAAAATTCTTATTTTTTGTTTCGAACAATTGCTAGCTACCCATGGAGTGTCCCAACGCTTTCAACGAAAGACAGATCTACACTCGTGCTTATGGGAAAATTTCGCACTGGCCAATAATGAATTTTTCCACCGCAGGAATCAAACGTGAGAGCACCGGGTCGACTCCTTGTGTCTCGTGATAACTTATACCACTGAGCCAATAGTGGCCGCGTTCTAGGAGTTGGGGTTAGATCGGGATAGAACTGAACTTGCATTGAGTATTGAGGTGCATTTGGATGAGGTTCAGTAGCTTTTGGCTCTAGAGTTAGTTTTGAAGCGGTTTCGAGTTCGTTGGAGCATGGGAATCGAATTCGGGGATCGTTCGAGCGGTTACGTGTTGATGCGTTTCGAAGTCTCGGCAAATTCCGTGATTTTCATCACGATCGGTGAGTTTTACTCTCGTTAGGGTTTTATCTTATTGTTTTCAAACTTATTGCATTTCTGGTTCTGTGGCAATGATTCTGATTTGGAAAGATTATCGAGTCGAAAACCGTTTTTTTTTTAAAATAACGTTTTACGGTTTTTATCGAATTTTATATGTGATTGTATGAACTGAGATTGTATTGGTATATGGCTGGAATGTTTGATTGTTTTGTTAGAAATTGGATTGGGTTTCTATTGGAAGCGATCAGAGAAGTGAAACGGAACGAAACGAACAAATAACGAATCTACTACAGGCAGCACGGGTCGTGCCACCTATAGCACGGGTCATGCCACCTATAGCACGGGTCGTGCTAGACTTTCTGTTGAACTAAAATGTGAACTTTCAGTCTAGCACGGGTCGTGCAAGGTCTGGCACGGGTCGTGCAAGACCTTCTGTCTCCGCTTGCCAAAATTTCGTTTCGTCGCTCCTTTCGATTCCAAACCTCTTCTAATCTTTCTTCCAACCAATTGTGATGATAGTACTTTGATAAAATCATTGTTTTGAAGGTGATCAACCTGATTTTGAGAAAAGGTTTTGGAAAACTATAATCGTTTGAAAAATCGAAAAGTAGACCGCGTGTGATTACATGTTTTTGAATAATAAAACGGATTACATGTCCAACTTGGTACTGTATTATAACGCCGGATGTCTAGTATTGGATTCATCTAAACGGGTTATAGATCCACGATAAATAGACTATATCGAAAATAGGAGTCGGCCCAATGCGGGTATGATATATAAATTATATCAAGTCAGGTGACGATCCGACGAATGACATACTAGGAAGGGAAGGTCATGAGCCCTCACCCTAGGCCCTGAACGTTAGGGAAAGTACTAGCGGGGGTTATCGGGATTGTGGTTGTTTGCACGGCCGATGTATGCTACAATAGGTGCACGATTCGCCGAGATTGTGGGTGTTTGCACGGCCGGTGTTTCGTTTGGTAAGCTAGTAATTATAAATTAATTTACAAGGCTTAATAATATATGAATAGCACATTAGATGCCGAGATTGTGGTTGTGTGCACGGTCGGTAATGGGCTAAGTACATATATGAGCAAGTGGTTTATAAATTAAACCATGTTGCAACGGTTTTATAATTGAACCGAGTGATGTGAGGGGTTACGGTAGAACTCACTGAGATATGTTATCTCACCCTATCATATGTTGTTGTTTTTACAGAGCACAGGAAACAAGGATAGCAGGCGGCATGGTCAGTTGTCATGCTCGAGGAGAAGTTGGAGATTTAGTCTTTCATCATTGTTTTTGATTCCGATGTTGTCCCTGTATTCGGTCTTGTGACTCGAAATTTGATTAATTATGTGTAAGAGTTTCTGCTGTTTCTTGCAACGATGTTTATCGATCCGGAATTTTTATACTCTGATGTAAACCAAATTGTATGTTTAGGTAATTCCTTGTATTTCTTGTCTTAGAAATACCGTAGTGTTACATATAGATTCGTGCTACGCATGGGGTATAGTAAAAAAATATAAATGTTATGTTATAAATTATATTGATATAAAATTTTATTAAAATATTTCTCCAGAGTAACTTAAATAGTATTATTATTCAATGTAAAATTTGATCCTAAGCACGAGCGGAGATTAGTCTTTCGTTGAAAGCGTTGGGACACTCCGTGGGTAGCCGGCGATGGTCCGAACCAAAATAATTGTTGTGTTAGATATTTAATTTTGGTGATTAAGTGACCCCATCAATAAATTTTGAAAGGAAAACATACTCATAGAAATGAGTAAATGCAACAAATTAGTCGTCTCGTATTAGAGAATGTTTCATAATAAATATAAAAATACCAATCACAACATGTTGTGTGAAAATGTGATGTGCAAGTGTACACAGTCTTTAACAAGTAATATAGTAGAAAGATGAGATCCTACCCACAGGGATTGTATTAATTCTTAAAATTAATACACATATATTCGTGCGATGTACGGGAACACGTTTGTTGAAAATATGACTTCGGTTATATAGCTTATATTTTATACTACAATATGTCATAACACTAAAATACGTTTGTACACATCCCGAGTAGGTAGTTCAGTTGGTGAACTAAGAGATACCGAAGAAGTGCAAGCAGGAGGTCCTGTTCAAACCCGAGAAACTAATATTTCCCCATCTCGCTAACTACTAACCACTAACATTTGCCATTAAAAAAAATTGTACACATAAGAATCATATTTATTCTACTTAAAATAGTCTCACAAATTTTAAAATAAGCTTACAACTTTACATATATATATATATATATATATATATATATAAAAATCCTATTCTGAGAAAAGAATGAGAGCAAAACAGAAAGCAAAACACTGTAATATGTAGGCCCGTGTTACGCACGGTGTATAGTAGAAAAATATAACTTTTTAGTTAAAAGTTCTTATTTTTTGTTTCGAATCATTGCTAGCTACCCACGAAGTGTCCCAACGCTTTCAACGAAAGACAGATCTACACTCGTGCTTAGGAGAAAATTTCGCACTGGCCAATAATGAGTTTTTCTATCACAGGAATCAAACGTGGGAGCACCAGGTCGACTCCTTGTGTCTCGTGATAACTTATACCATTGGGCCAATAGTTGGTTCAAATTCTACTAAAATATTTAGTAAGTTAAATACTAATATTTTTTTAAAATAATTAAATACTAATTAATGTTATACTACTTTGGATATATAATATATAATTCAGAATTGCCCATCTATAATTTCTACAAAAAATGATCACACACAATACACAGAGTGAAGGAAACGATAATATCATACACCCAAATTAGAAAAAATTAAAATACTAATAATTAACGTCAAATTATACATGACACTAATATAATTGTGATATTTATAATTTCGGTAATTATCTTGAAAAACAAAAATTTATAACTATTACTTTTTAATTTTTGATAGGTTTCCAGAAAAACATGTTATTATAACTATAATTGTAGGCTTTTGTTGCACATAATGTATAATAAAAAATATGAATATTATGTTAAAGTTATATTAACGTAAAATTCTTTTAAAATATTCTCACAATGTAATTTAAATATTTATATACCAGAAAATATGAATTGATATTTTTTTTTACAACAAAATTTCTTCTTATAAGAAAGTTAAGTGTATTGATATTTAATAGTGTAATGATATTTATGTCATAATATATTATTTGGTATATCTGTTATGCTATATGTTATAATTTTATTTACCTATTTAATTTATTAATTTAACTCATTTATTATTTTATATAAATGATTTGAATTACTAAAGCTTAAAGTAAAAATGATAATTGATATATGAATGAGAATTGAAAACAAAGTACAAAAAACTTTGTAATATGTAAAACTCTATGACATATAGACTCGTGCTACGCATGGGGTATAGTAAAAAAAATATAAATGTTATGTTATAAATTATATTGATATAAAATTTTATTAAAATATTTCTCCAGAGTAAGTTAATTAGTATTATTATTCCATGTAAAATTTGATCCTAAGCGAGCGGAAATTAGTCTTTCGTTGAAAGCATTGGGATATTTAATTAGCCGACGATGGTCCGAACCAAAAAAATTATTCCACGTAAAATTATGCCAAAGATAATGGTGTTAGATATTTAATTTTGGTGATTAATTAAGTGACCCCTGCAATAAATTTTGAAAGGAAAACATACTAATAGAAATGAGTAAATGCAACAAATTAGTCGTCTCGTATTAGAGAATGTTTCATAATAAATATAAAAATGCCAATCACAACATGTTGTGTGAAAATCCGTGGGTAACCGGCGATGGTCCGACCCAAAAAAATTATTCCACGTAAAATTATGCCAAAGATAATGGTGTTAGATATTTAATTTTGGTGATTAATTAAGTGACCCCTGCAATAAATTTTGAAAGGAAAACATACTCATAGAAATGAGTAAATGCAACAAATTAGTCGTCTCGTATTAGAGAATGTTTCATAATAAATATAAAAATGCCAATCACAACATGTGTGAAAAGGTGATGTGCAAGTGTACACAGTCTTTAACAAGTAATATAGTAGAAAGATGAGATCTTACCCACAGAGATTGTATTAATTCTTAAAGCTTAGTTGATAGTTGGATTAGTGAAGAGTAACCAAGTAACAAACAATAATATTGGATGAAGACAGAAAGTAAACAAGTTAAGTAAGATAAGTTTAAATTCAAGTGAGACAGATAGTTGGAATGCTCTTTACTAAATAAGTCACTTTTGACAGCATTGTGTTATATAGGATACTGGAGCAATGGATGTTGTAGCAATTGATGTGTGTCTTTCAGTCACTATCGTCAGGGTTTCGTTACAAGTCTTATGTCTAAGCTCTAAATAAGTTCACCCTTGTATATGAAGTACCCACGGTATCACCCTATGGACTATGCTATCCTATGTCTAGGTTTTAGCATGGAATTAACAAAGTTTCCCTTATTAAACACTTACCCATATTAGTTATTGAGTTCTAATCATAAACCATGTCTGTATTTATGACTCTACTTATTCTAAGTGATCAACCTCAAAGTAAGTTTGGAAGAAGTATAACACAAGAACTAAATTGCACGCATCAATACATAACACAATAACTAATCAAAAGATAATTACAAAGTTAAAGCATCCCAACTAAAGAAGTTTAGTTCATGCTAGACATTATAAGACATATATAAACAGAAGTAAACATGTTCATATATTTGATAATACAAAAGGAAGACAACAAAGTAAATATTACATGGTTGGAGTTCCTTTGCATGAATCTACCTAGCAATGTTGTAGCATTCACCTCACAGCATTCAGTCAGCACTTCGTGAGTGTGTGGAAGTAAAGAAAGAAGTTGTCAATTTCTTCCTTGCCTTCTTACAAGAGAATATAAAAATAAATCTAAGTATCTATCTAGGTGTGTATCTAGGTATATATTTGAATGAGAAGATGAAAGTCTTTATATAGGCTCCAAGAATGTGGTTTCCTTCATGATGGGGTTTACTTGGAGAAGAAGTTGATCTCTTTAAATCCATGTGCCTCAAAAAGTAGATTTGATCTTTGCTTTATTAAAGAGAAGGGATCCTCTAATGAATGGACAAGTGTCCCTAAGAAATTCAACTTGTGAGCTATGAAGTCTTCAAAGGAGGCGCCGAAATCTTTTGACATGGGCCACTTGCATCTGCCTTTTTGACGCAGCATGACGTCATCATTTGGTTGCTGAGTCATTTTGAAATTAGTCATAGACTAACATTTTCCTCAAGTATTTGGGAGGCTTCAAAGCACAATAAAGGGATTGGTTTAAGCATTTCTAACTTTTGAGCCAATGCACTAATTTCTATTTTGGTGGTTCCTGGATGCTGGAGCATCATACTTCTTGTAATGCTGGAGCATTGTAATTTTGGCTTTGAGACTACACATAGGAATTTAGCTTATATTGCCCTCCTTGCTGACCCCCTTTTTGCATACTTTTGTCTTTTTCTTATGCATTTTTGGAACGGGTACATCTTTTGATTCAGGCAAATATAGCTTTCCAAGAAATTTGCATTTTGTAGTGTTTTTGTGAACCTATTGCACTGGCTTCTCTACAATCATCATACTTAGCCTTAATATCACCGATGCACCCCCCAAACTTAACTCTTTATGCAATTCTAGATTTTTAGTAAAAATTTAACATTTGATCTTTGTTCACTAAAAATTTCTTTTGCATCAGATATTTTTTTAATTAGCTAAGTTCCTTTCTAAACTCAGTTTTGAAGTGTTAAAGCAGTAATAAAATTGATCATTTGTAAAAAAAAAGGCTGTTGTGTCTTTTTCTTTCTATCATCATCAAAAATCAGTTTCAAAAATGTTCATGTTTTTGTAAAAAAATTTCAGCTGATCATGCTTCAAAAATATCAAACCAAAAATAAAATAATTAGCATAATTAATCTAACAACATTATCTAATCTATCACTTTTGTAAAACAAAACACATGTAATATTAACACATAAACACATACATACTACTAAACACACATACATATATTAACCATACATATATATAAGTTTATAAACTCCTCCCTCCAACTTAAAAGTGAGCAGTGTCCTCACTGCTTTTACCATGCAGATCATAGGGAAGGAATATTAGTTCACAAAAATTATAGCTAAAACATAACAAAATATAAGTACTTAATTTTCAACATTCAAAGTGGTTTACTGTTTGGTGGCCCCACTCCTGATCCTATTGCTGGACCTCACAGCTGCATGCTTCACCTTCTGCTTCTTTGCTTTTGGTCCTTTTTCCTTGGATGTTCCAGCACCGGATGCGCCAGCAATGGTTGCTTCAGCATTGGCCGCCTCGGCAACAGGTTCCTTGGTAATTTCAGCGGCAATTTTTATAGTACCTGTAAATGGATGTTGTTTGGTAGCTATTTCTTCATTCTTCTTGGCAGCTAGAGTGTCCATGACCACCTTCATTGTGGCTTCTACTTGGGTAGGGTTAACTTGGACTTGAGATGCTACTGCCTTAGGTTGTTGCTGCAATGCTCCAGCACTGGATGTTGGGGCATCAGTAGTTTGTTGCTGGGGTGCATCATCAGAGGGCTTCTCTCCTGTGTCTTTCTTTCCAGCTTCTCCTTCTTTTTCAGTCTTTTCCCCTTCTTCATTCTCTGTTTCCTCCATAATGACCTGCAAATTTCTTTTCAAAGATAATGGTGTTAGATATTTAATTTTGGTGATTAATTAAGTGACCCCTGCAATAAATTTTGAAAGGAAAACATACTCATAGAAATGAGTAAATGCAACAAATTAGTCGTAGAAATAGAAAAGGAAAACATACTCATAGAAATGAGTAAATGCAACAAATTCACTTTCCTCCTCAGATTCAGTTTCATCCACCTCAACATCCTTTTCTATTTCCTTCACAGCTCTTCTAGCTTCATCTTCCTCACTTGTATCCTCCAAGTCTTCAGAACTTAAAATTGGTTCATCTTCAAACAATTTCCTTTTCCCTTTCTGCTGTTTCTTTTCTGCCTTCTTCTTTTTCACTAGTTCCTCTTCTCCAACAAACTATTCTTCTGCTACTTTCTCTCCCTCTTCATCAATGGCTTCTCCCAGAACCCAATTTGGAAATATGAGTGCCTCAATCTGTGTGTCAACATTTGAAATTTCTTGCACCCTCATCTCTAGCCATTCATACTGTTCTTTTGAAAATTTCCATATAACCTGTTGCTGGAGCATGAAATGCACTGGGAATAGTGTGTACCTGCAAAGCCACTCTGACGCTCAAGTCAGAATGAGAATAAGCTAGTGAATTTGCAAGGGAAAAGGGTGTACCGTATAAATGGCTATGCGAGCCGGTATTTATAGGAAATCGATGCTCGTCTGTGGACCGTCGGATTATCAGAATCGATTTGAACCATCCAAGCGTGGTGGCTTTAGTTGGGCTTGTATGTAGTGGATATGGGACGAATCGATTGGACTGATCCATATCCAATTGCTAAACGCACCCCCTGGTTTTGCTAAATGGACCTCTTGGTCCAGTTCAGAACAGTTGCCCCCCAAGCCGAGATTAATCCGGAGGATGGTCTTGGCTTGAAGGATTTTCGCCGGTCTACCGGATGTGTGAAGTCGCGTGGGACACTGCCTTTGTCACGACCTTGTTTTATCATTTTCACTCTCTAGAGTAAAAAAGAGAAAAATTTTCTTTGCCGTAATGCGTTACTCTGTCTGTCTTGCCGGGTCGTACAAGATCACTTCATTGCGACCATGACTTAGGCCTCCTATGGGGTAATCCTTGTGCCAAGCGTCAAGCTAGGGTGTCGTATCCTGATGTTGGCGCCCTCCTGGGCGCCTTGTGCCAACTGCCAAGTGCTACGTTTTGTGTTGACGCCCTCCTGGGCATCTTGCTGGATGTTTGTTTGTTCCTGAGAGTTGGCACCTTCCTGTGTGCCTTTGGTGTTGTTCCATGCGTGCGTGCGATGGGTGTCTCCCCGTGGAGCAGGATTTGCGAGACAAGGTTTGGTGCCCTCATGGGTGCCTTGGGAGCCTTGTTGCACAGTGCTATCTGCCCCCTTGCGAAGGTGAGAGTTGGCGCCCTCTTGGGCACCTTGGGTGTTGGTTTGCCTCACGCCTTGGACGTCTTCTCGTGGAGGATATTTTGCGAAATAAGGTTTGGTGCCCTCATGGGAGCCTTGGACGCCTTGTTGCACACTGCTGGCTGCCCCCTTGCGAAGGATTTGCTTCCAGACCACCTCCTGCCAGGCGCCCTCATGCCAGGCGCCCCCTTGCCAGGCGCCCTCACAGGCGATGTCTGCTTCATCATTGGCGCCCTGCCAGGCGCACTCATGGGCGCTGCCTTGGTGCTTGGCGCCCTGCCAGGCGCACTCATGGGCGCTGCCTTGGTGCTTGGCGCCTTGCCAGGCGCCCTCAGGGGCGCTGCCCTGGTTCATCATTGGCGCCCTACCAGGCGCCCTTATGGGGGCTGCCTTGATGCTTGGCGCCCTGCCAGGAGCCCTCTTGCCAGACGCTGCCTGCTTTATCATTGGCGCCCTGCCAGGTGCCCTCATGGGCGCTGCCTTGATGCTTGGCGCCCTCTTTCCAGGCACCCTCTTGGGTGTCAGCTTGTGTGGACATGTGCTTGGCACTCTGCCTTATTTTTTGTTCTCATCCTGTCTCTTAGCCTGCTTCTCTTCTTGATGAAATTTCAGGGCTTGCTTGGTGCCGAGGGGAATTGCTTCTTCCGTCTTCACCATTATCTGTTTGACATCTCCATGATCTTTTAATTTGATCAAGAGGTTCTGGCCGGGAGGCTTGTCACATACCGACCCAACGGGGTTGACTTCGATGTCATTGCCCCCTGATTTGTTTATGTTGCATTTTGAAACATCCAAGCTTCCTATTTATCTAGCTTGTTCCTTATAATTGTAACTGGCACAGGTTGGGTGGCCTCGGGCGCTGGTCATTGCCTTGCTCATCTGAATGTATAATCTCATATTGCCTCGTGGCAAAGTTAACACCTCGTGAGCTGAATGTATAATCTCATATCGCCTTATGGTAATGTTAACTCTGGGGGCAGTTTATCAGAATCGATCTAAATAATAACTCGCCCATCTGATGTTGCCATGGCGCCCTGCCTCGCCAGCCTGGGTCCCGTCTGTAGGGGTATGATCTGGCGCCCTTGTGGATGCCTTGGGCGCCTTGTCACGTTGATCATGGAGCCGCCTCTTGGAGCAGGATCTGGCGCCCTCATGGGCGCCTTGTTGCGTTGTCTTGGCTGCCGTCTCTTGGAGCAGGATCTGGCGCCCTCATGGGCGCCTTGGGCGCCTTGTCGCTTTGCCTTGGCTGCTGCCTCTTGGAGCAGGAAGGCGCCTTGGGCGGCTTGTCGTGTTCCTGAGAGTGGGCGCCCTCGTGGGCGCCTGAGGCCAGATTGTTCGTGTGTGGATCTTTTGGCGCCCTGCCAGGCGCCCTTTTGGGTGCTGGCTTGTGCTTGACTTGGTGCCCTGCCAGGCGCCCTTTGGGGTGCCGCCTGTGGCTTCCTTGGCACCCTGCCAGGCGCCCTCTTGGGTGCCGCCTGTGGCTGCCTTGGCGCCCTGCCAGACGCCCTCCTGGGTGTTGTGTTCTCACTTGGCGCCCCCTAGGCGCCCTTTTGGGTGCCGGGCTGAGTGTTCACTTAGCGCCCTCGTAGGCGCCTTTGTCCTTGGTTTCTGTTTGTATTTTATTTGTTGTACTCTTTGCTTATGTTGCTGATTTGTTTTATGTTGTTTTGCAGCCAAGATTGTAACACCCATTTCTACCCGGTAAAATATAGTAAAATCAGAGTTTTCACAAACAAACAGATGCTACATTTTTCGACTTAAAACCATAAACAAACATAATAAGGTCATTTCTGAAAAGCGGATACATAACACCCTAACTTGGATGAACCGACACACAACATTTTCAATTTTCAAAACAAGTCAAATTTCATTTACTATGCAGCAGAAATTCAAAAGGTTCAACTTAATTAACCGTGGCATCTAAGCAAGATTCATAACAGCAATAAAATCGAAATCCAACAAATAAAACGACATAAGTAATAGAAAAATAAGCGGTTATCCCCCCGAGTGCTACGTATCAGAGCGACGACACCGACCCGAACTAATGAAGGTAAAAGCCTTCATTCGTGGTTACCTGCACGTTACCAACATAGGGGTAACATTCAAACAGAAGGGGTGAGATATCGAACCATATAATGAATCATATGAAAAACAATATATATTCGGGTTAGGACATCAAAATCATCACTTCACAGCAGTCAAAATCATCACTTCACAGCAGTTAATATCATCACTTCACAGCAGTCAATAATTTCAATCAATTGAATATACAACATGAATGCGGAATGCGACTCAACTATGCACATGCATGTGGTACCATAATCCAGCCAATAATAGAGGCTTCACGACTAAAATTTGCCAATAAATAGAGGCATCAACGACTGTTGGAGACTCGCTCCAGGGCCATCTGCCCTATAATGCAAATGCTATGCATGCGACGCAATGGTGAAAGCACAGACAGTCAATAACAATAATTATATCTCAGTACAACAACGACCTGAATCTCAACATTGGCCATAGGCCTACGACATAATATCCATGCCAATAAATAGAGGCAATCCGACTAGGTGTAACATCATCACCACACAACATCTGAGCCAATAATTTAGCCACCGAACAAGTTAACAGTTTAATAACTCAACAACTCGACAAGTCAGCAATTTATTAATTTATTAATTCAACAGCTCGACACTTAGCCACTTAATCAACAGTTGGACATTTATGGGCCTAACGCGCCAAAGGCGCTCATCAGCCAACAAGACGGCAGCAAGCAACAATCAGACAACAGGCAACAGGCGGCCAGACTTGGCGCCCATGGCGCCCAGTGCGCCCAGCAACAATCAGCAACACGAGCAACGGGTAGCCAGACATGGCGCCCATGGCGCCCAGTGCGCCCAGCAACAATCAGCAACACAAGCAACGGGCAGCCAGACATGGCGCCCATGGCGCCCAGTGCGCCAACAACAGCAACAGGGCAGCCAGACTTGGCGCCCATGGCGCCCAGTGCGCCAGCAACATCAGGGGCAGCCACGCGCCTAGGGATGTCAATTTGGGCCCGGCCCAGTGGGCCGGCCCACTGGCCCGATTTTTTAGGCGGGCCTGGGCTCTAAAAATAGTAGCCCAAAATGAATGGTATGTTTTTTGGCCCGGCCCGATTGGCCCGATGATATAATTGGGCCGGGCCGGCCCATGGGCTTCGGGCTGGCCCGTTTCTTTTCTTTTTATTTTGAAAATCATCTATTGATTGTGTAAGATTGTGATCATATTTCATCATCTTTTCGCTTCATCATCTATTGATTTTGTATTGTATATTAATATTCTCTCATTCTAAACTATTGTGAGGATTTGTACATACATGTTAGAGAAATGGTTTGTTGTATATGAAATTGCTTCCCAGCAGGATAAGAATCATGCCTTGTCATTCTGAAGGTAGAATACCATATATTCCAATAAATTTTAATCTCATATAGAGATATTGTAATTTCTTTCTATAGAATTAGATAAGACTATACATTCCTAAATAAAATCATAACCAAACTATTGGTCCAATCAAATCATTAAATTGCTTTATGGTATTCAACCCTTATATATCTTTCTTCACAGCATAATCTAATATTAGTGTCAATACAGTTATGTTGTAAATACAGTATTTGCTTTTTGAAAATAGCTTTTACATTGCAATATTTATACCAAAACATACAAAACTCACTTCTCAGAAAAAATATATAGTTAAAATTTTAAAAAATCAATCGTTTGTGGCCCGTTGGGCCTGCCCATTGGGCTGGCCCGTGGGCCCGTGGGCCAGTGTTGGGCGGGCCTGGGCCTTGAATTTCGCAGCCCATTAGAATATTGGGCCGGCCCGACCCTGCCCATATACACTGTTTGGCCCTATGGGCCGGGCCGGCCCGAGCCCGGCCCATTGACATCCCTACACGCGCCCAGCAACAACAGGGGCAGCCACACCTGGCTCCCAACAACCACAGCAACGGCGCCCATGGCACCCAGCAACAACAACAGGGACGGCGCCCATGGCGCCCAGCAATCATACCAAATCGTTTTCCTTATGAACATGGCAAAACACAATTACAATTCTAGGGCTAATAACATAGAACACCAATCACACAACATAAATATATGATCATACATGGTGACAACTTATCAAACCCTAACCCCTACATAAAACCATTCATAGGATCCATTATAGAGCTAGAACCCCACCCTTACCTTAGCCTTGAAAGATTCGAAGTTCCTTGCCCTATTCCTCTCCTCTTGCGCCGTTCCTCTCTCTCTTTCCCTCTTGGCCGTTGCGCCCTTCTCTAGTGCTCTCTCTCAAACCTTTTTGTTTTTGTTCTAAGTGAGCAAACCCTAACCTAATTTCCCCTCTTATATTATGGGCTTTTCTTAGCTTAATTCGAATTAACATCATGGGCTTTCCTTAACACCTATCATTTTACTACTCCTAACCCTAACAATAGGCCCACATGTACTAGCATATTATTATTCTATTATTTTTGTACCACTTAATTCCTAAATAATTAATCAACGTAGCAACTATACTAATAATTCCCAACTTCAACAATTCTCACACTTAATTATTGAATAAATTAATTAAATAATTAATTAAATATTTGGGGCGTTACAAAGATGGCCGCTCCATTTTCCTTTAATGACTTGGCTTCTTGGGCCGGGAGGAGGAAGCCTTTAGGTGCCAAACCTAATGAGGCAAGCAGTCCAGCTCCTGCGGTATCAGCTTCTGTTCGTCCCTCGAAGGGGCCTCGCCCAAGCCTAGGAGCTCCTAGTCGAGCTGGTAAGGATCCCTCGGGGGCGCCGATGGTTCCACTTGACTCTACTACCCCAGGGGTTCAAAGTAAGTCCAAGCGCAAGAAAAGTTGTGCCCGTCGCCCCCTTCAGTGGATTGCCCTTCCCCTGCTAAACGTCCCCCTCTCGTGTCTGACGAAGAAGGAGAAATTTCCTTTACTCCTGATGAGCGCGATCACTTCTGGGAGCACCTTTCGAACTTGCCATTCGTATGGTCAAGGCTAGGGAGAGTCTGCATGCGAAGTGGGGAGCTGAGAAGGGGTGTGGATCTCGTTCAGGTAATCCTTTGAGGTGTTTCTTTATGCATTTAACATATCTGTAGGAGGTACTCTTTAACCCTGTTATGCATTTAACATATCTGTAGGAGGTACCACTCCAACGGGGTTGACTTCGATGTCGTTGCCCCCTGATTATTTCTTTCAGTCCAGTTGCTTTGATTGTGTAATTTTTCTTTGACTTGTCGAATTTCGTTATGTGTCTTGCTTAATGGAGCCTTGCTGTCTCCGGGGCGATTTTTGTATTACATTTCACCCCAACGGGGTTGACCTCGATGTCATTATCCGCTGATATTTATGTTACCTTTTGAAACGTCTATGTTTCTTCTTTGCCTAGCTTGTTTCTTATGTTTATAATTGGCACGCGTTGGATGGGCTCGGGCACACATTATTGCCTTGCGCACCTGAATATACAATTTCACATCGCTTCGTGGCAAAGGGCTGTGTTTTGAAGTTGGCGCCTTCGTGGGGGCCTTGTGCCATGCCTCCTGATATTGGCGCCCTCCTGGGCGTCTTGCGTCAAGGTGCAAAGTCCTGATGTTGGCACCCTCTTAGGCACCTTCCTGGGCCCAGGCGCAAGTCATTGCCATGCACATCTGTATGTATGATCTCATACCTCCTCGTGGCAGGTTTATTCTGGAGGCAGTTTGTTAGAGGGGTCTGAATCTAACTTGCCCATCAGAGGTTGCGATATGTCGCTTCGTGCCCCGTGGCAAAGTTAACTCCGGGGGCAGTTTATCTGAACTCGGTCTGAATTTAACTCACCCATCAGAGGTTGCGACACGTTTAAAGTCGCTTCGCTCCTCGTGGCAATGTATACTCTGGGGGCAGTTTATTAGAATCGGTCCGAATTTAACTCGCCCATCAGAGGTTGCGACCATTTTCGAAGCCGCTTCGTGGCAAAGTTAACTTCAGGGGCAGTTTATCAGAACTCGATCTGAATTTAACTCGCCCATCAGAGGTTGCGACACGTTTAAAGTCGCTTCGCGCCTCGTGGCAACGTTCGATATTGACCTGCGTCGGTCGGGGGATCTCCTCGATGGCGATCCCCGGTGGTGCCTTTGGTGGATATTGACCTGGTTCAACCGTTGCCCCCCAAGTCGAGATTATCCTGGGGGATGGTCTTGACTTGACGTTGTCGTTTAGGATGCCCTCGTAGGTTAGGTTGCCCTTACGGCTCGTGCCGTCGTCGGGTCTGCTAATTTTGTCAGAGGATCGCAGCAATTATCCTGCTCGTCTATTGATATTTTTTGCTGACTTGCCTTGATCGAGGTGATTGATGGTGAGTATGGGCGAGCAGCACCACATTTTCTTTTCCTCTTGGCCGGTTACATTGCACCTAGGGGGCGAGCATAGGAGAGTGTGAGGGCGATCGGAGGAGAGTGTGAGGGCGAGCAGAATGACACCATCACTTTACGCGTTACTTTATTTCCTCTCACGCTCATGCATCATTTGATTTTCTCACGTGCTCGCGCACTATGTTATTTGCTCACGTGCTCGTGGACTATTTTATTTTCTCACGTGCTCGTGAACTATGTTTTTTGCTCACGTGCTCGTGCACTATGTTTTTTTTCTCACGTGCTCGTGCACTCTTTTATTTCCTTTCATGCTCATGCACTCACATGCTCATGCATCCTTTAATTTTCTTACGTGCTCATGCACTCTTTTATTTTATTACGTGCCCATGCACTCACATGCTCATGCATCTTTTAATTTTCTTACGTGCCACGCTGGCTGCTTCCGTAACAGGATTTGGCGCCCTCCTGGGCGCCTTGGGTGCTGGCTTGCCATGGTGCCGTCAGCTTGTTTCCCTTCCTGGGTGCAGAGACGTATGAATTGGATTTCGAGCTTAACATGAGAATTGTAGCTCTTCTTCTTAGCTTTCCAACGCATGCTTACACGCCTCAATCGGATAAATACAGATGAAGTTATGGCCTGCAGACTAGACATCACCCTTGTAGGTGGGTATCTCTGGTGTCTGTGACCTCATGGTCTCGTCATTTGCTTGACTTCCGCGCCTTTCTTAGCGCTTGCTACCCAAGACATCGTCGTCTCATACCTTGGATCCCCGCCGGGTGGGTGCCTGATCTTGGCTGCTTTGCTTTAGGAAGATGAGCGCCATGACACCCTTGACTCCCATACTTGGAGAGATGATCTTGGCTTTAGGTTAATGTTGAGGTTTCCCCCTACGATCCAGGCAGTCCCTCCCTGCATGGTATGTTGGGTCTCAGACTTGTCTCGCTCCACTCCTGACTATGGAGTTGGACCTTTTTTCTTTCTTGATATTCTGTTTTTGTGCTCAAACAACAAAATTCATAACTAGGCCTAGCCTTAGGCTCGAGTCCTGATGCTCTGCCTTATTCGGAGTCGCGAGTTTCATCCTCTTCTTCATTCACGTATTGAGCGAGCTTCCCTTCTTCAATGTCATCCCTGGGGGTGCTGCATTTGCTGGTACTGTGCCCACAACAAGTCAGATCAGCCTTCATGCTGCCAACCTTGGCCTCCTCTTGGTAGGCCGTGTTGTCTTCTTCATAGTCCATGTACTTTTGATGCCTGCGTCGGTCGGGGGATCTCCTCGATGGCGATCCCCGGTGGTGCCTCCGGTGGGTGTCGACCCGGTTCCTTGACCTCTCTCGAGTATCAAGGGATGCGCGTGAGGAGGTCTTGGAGCAGGAGTCGTGAGGCTGGTAGGTATCATCCGGAGGGGATGGAGGGGTCCCTTGGAGGTGAGCCTGATCCTCCACGAGGGGGAGAACGATGGTGCCTTGAAGTCACCATTGTTGGAGGAAGGGTTCCCCTGCCAGGTGCCCTCATGAGCGCTGCCTGATGTTGCCATGACGCCCTGCCAGGCGCCCTCATGGGCGCTGTTTGATGCTGCCCTGGCGCCCTACCAGGCGCCCTCATGGGCGCTGCCTGATGTTGCCATGGCGCCCTCATGGGCACTGTCTGATGTTGTCTTGGCGCCCGGCCAGGCGCCCTCCTGGGTGCCGGGTTGGGCATGTCCTTAGCACTCTGCTGGTCTTCCTGATGCAGCATAGCTTGAGTGCGATTGGCCAGGAGATCCAAAAGCTGACTCACATTCGAAGGCTGGGCAGGTTGACTGGTACCCTCGTCAGGTAGGGTTACGACGTTGCCTTCCGGAGTATCCTCTGGTCGGGATGCCGGTACGGCAATGCTTTGGAAGAGTGTGTACCCTATAAATGGCTATGCGAGCCGGTATTTGTAAGAAATCGATGCTCGTCTGTGGACCGTCGGATTATCAAAATCGATCTGAACCATCCAAGTGTGGTGGCTTTAGTTGGGCTTGTATGTAGTGGATATGGGCCGAATCGATTGGGCTGATCCATATCCAATTGCTAAACGCACCCCCTGGTTTTGCTAAATGGATCTCTTGGTCCAGTTGATAACTCTATTTTATATAGGTTATTTGTGCTCTTAATACTTAAATCAACACAAGTTCTCAAGTAATATTTGTGCTATATTAGGTAAATATTAGTTATTTAGAGGAAAGAAGGGTTAGGAGCTTGTTTGTTATCATTTGGCACATTTAGTGCCTTTGTGAATATATTGATGTTTTGCTTGAGTACTGCAGCAGTAAGCCAGCGGTAGACGCTACAGCGCCTATATGACGGTGGGACATTTGGATATTTATAAAGCCACTTGCTGAAATGATGAGTCATCACTCTTATCTCTTATCCTTGGCATGACATTTCAGCACCCAAGTGGATGCTTCAATGACACTTGGCGCCTCCTACATGTGTCCCATGTGATAGTTGGTGATTTTAATCATCACACCTTTTTGTAAAGTAGCTTTATGAATAATATCTAAGTTTTATGATCATAAATTATTATTATTATTATTTTATTAAGACTTGGTTAGATTAAATTAGAATAGAATGCTTCTTTAGGTAGTAACATAAGGAGTAACATACGTAGAGAGAGTTTTAACATGGAGGGAACTATCTTGACATAGTAGCTTTCCTCCATTGTTATTCCACTCTTAAGCTTTTATTTTTAGTATAGTTTTCTAGTCTTCATTCAAGGTTTTGCTCACACCTCAACTTCATCATTTGTATTCTACTTGGGATCATTGGAGTGTATCTTTTGCAACCACTCTTCTCTTGTCTTCATACGGTAATACATACTCTCTAGTTGTATTATGTTGATGGAACTTGTGATGAGCTAACTTTGTTGTAGTTGGATTGTTCTTAGTGTGTAATGAACTTTGAGTAGCTTTTATGTAATATTATGATGTTTGCGTTTTATTCCTTGTGTCATAATGCTTTCAAATTTGTTTTGGGAATGGCCAACTAAAACAAGGGGGCTTTGTGGGTACAGACATGGTTCACAAAGAGAACTCAAGGAATGATATGAATGAAAACCCTTTAAAGACATTTAAAGGAAGTACTACTTAACTCTAGACATAGGGGAGTAATAGTTCATAAGGCAAATGTTGTATGAGCTTAATATACAGGGGTAAAACTTATTTAGAGCCTAGACATAGGAGTCTTGTAACATAACCCTGACGATAGTGACTGAAAGGCACGCCACCAAGGCGCTACAGCGTCTACGGATTCTGAAGCGCTACAGCGCTTAACGCTACAGCGTCTAAATATTATAGAACACTACTCTTGGGAATTTACATAACTACTGAGCTATCCAACTCACTCTTAAATACTTTCAATTCACTACTGTTTTCACATCTTTATTTATTCATCTGCATTTATGTTAATCACAATGACAATACTTGTTGACAACTTGTATTTGTTACTTGTTTTGCTCACTAGCTAAATTACTAATTTAAATATAGAAGTAAACTCAACAATCTCCGTGGGAACGATCTTTATTTATCATTATATTACTTGTTGCGATTGTGTATACTTGCACATCTACTTTTCGCACAACAAGTTTTTGGCGCCGCTGCCGGGGATTGTGAAAGTTAATTTCTATTGTTTAGTTAGTAAGTTTAGTTAGTTTAGATTCTTTTGCTTAGTGTGTTCTGTTTTTCCAGCAATATTTTTATTTTGTATTGTGTTTTGTGTTTGTAGTGTGTTTCTCTTTGTTGATTATTTGTGTTTAGTTGAAAAAAAAAAATTTCCACTTTATGCCATGGACCATTGGAATTTTTACTCCATGCAAGAAAGGATTGCTCAACAACAATTTGTCAACTATGATTTCCATGAGAGTGAATATGAAAGAGGCTGTTATGAGACAAATTTCATGCCCATGACATCCCAAAATATGGATTATGGAATGGAAAATGTTGTGTGTGAACAAGATTCATATTCTCAAGCTCAAACCGAAGGAATACATGAGGGAAACTCGGATTTAAAAGAACACTTGGCTCAATTCCTTCAAGATATCAAAGTGGATAGTGGCAACTTTGAAGCTTCGTGTAGGAATATAGATGCTCACTTTAAGACAATAATGGAGCATCTAAAAGAAGAAAGTTGTGTTGAAGAGGTGGTTGAGCAAAAGAAAGAAAAAAGTGTAGAGTTTGAAGATGATTGTTATCATTTAGGCAACTCTGATTTTAAAGAAATTTTTGTTCAATCCATTGAATCTACTGAATTGGTTGAGCAAGAGGAAGAAAAAGAGAATGTAGAGTATGAGCTTGAATATGGTCATGTGGAAATTGTGGAAGAAAAACAATTTTTTTTTGTAGTTGTAGAAAAAGAAAAATTCAAAAATAGTGACAAAGAAGAGAAACCAAGGTTGAGGAATGAAAAAAGTCATGTGACAAGTGAGACTCAACCCTTGGTACTTAAAGAAAATATCCCTCCGCAAGATGAGCTTCAATTTTTTCAAAAAAATGGGAATTCCTATCCCAAATGTTTATTGGTTGGGCCATGGGAACACTTGCTGCCCTATACCAAATACATGGGATTTCTGACCAAAAAGAGAAAGCGGAAGGATGATATTTTCTTCTTGTCCTATTATCCACCCTAACTTGGGTTTTGAATTTCAAAGTCTAGCTAAGGACTCTTAAACAAAGCGCTACTGGGAGGCAACCCAGAATTTTAGGACTAATTATGTTTTCTATGTGTTTTTGTTTTTACTATTGCAGGTATGAATAAGAAGACTTGTGGTATGTATGTGCTGTCAAGTATGCGGAATTTTGATGCTGTAGAACCATGCGCTACAGCACTTGCAGCTGAGGTGTTGAGAATGTGGTTAAAATAGTTAAAAAGAAGATGATGAGAAAGATAAAGGAGAGCATAATAAGAAAGAAGAGGGAAGTAAGGAAGTATCCCTCACCACCCACCCAAAACCTTTCCACCACACCTTCACCTAAACCATCACCAACCAAAGAACCATCCCATCCACCTAGTAACACCTCCAAATTCTCACAGTTCCAGCCATTAATCTATCCTTACCTCAAGCCAAACCATCAAACCTTATTCAAATACCTTCCCCCTTTCCAAAACAACCCACTCCACACAAGTCCCCATCTCCTAAGAAACTTCCCTCACCAAAATAAAAAATCATCTCAACCTCACAAAAGAACAAAATCCACCAAAACTCAGCCTGCCACAAAGCAACTACCAATGATATTGGAAACTAAAGTGCTGAGAATGAATGTTGTCACAAGTGGCGCTACAGCATCAGTATCAGAAGGCAGTGCTGCAGCATTTGCTGTAGCACCAAAGAAAGTTGTAAGAACAAAAATGGTGGCCAAAAAGAGGCCAAGGGTGCCTAAATCTGTTTTGGAGGAACCTAATTCTGTTGTAACAAATGATTGGGTCCCCTCTCCTACACCAGAGCCGCCATTAGCCAAAGATACTTACCACAAGACTTAGTCTGGCTGAGGACTCTTAAACAAAGCGCTCCTGGGAGGCAACCCAAGGTTCTTAAATTAACTTATTTTGTGTTTTTAAATTTTTCTTTTATGCAGGTGTGAATTTTGTGAAGTGAGAAAAGAAGCCACCAAAGGAAAAACCCTGGGACCAAGTTGGCAGATGACCATCCACTAGAAGAAGTGCCAGTTAGCGCTGTAGCGGCTGATGCTATAGCGCCAAAAGCCCAATCCCAGCACAAACCTGCATCTGAGGAGAATACCCTTGATCTTTCTGCAGAGAGGGAAGTAGCAGAAAAGCTGGCCAAGATGAAAGCTCACAAGGAAGCAGAGGATCCCCAGAATGAGTTAGCGTTGTAGCCGCTGATGCTACAGCGCCTAGCGCTGTAGCGGCAGAAAAGAAAAGTCCAGTAGCAGAGCCACCAGAGTGCCCACCAGAGCAAGCAAAAGGTTCAAATCTGGGTTAGCAGACAAGTACTCTAAACCCTTTTTCAAAAAAAAAAAAGTTGTTTGTCTATTTTCAATAAACCTGTTAGGCGCTATAGCGTCTGTTCTTGCATCTAACAGTATGTTTAGAGTTTTATTTCTGTTGTTTTTAATTCTGTTGAGTTTTAGTCATAGGCCTCTCCCATTAGAATTGCATGAGTAGTGGAAACACTGTTAGGTCTTAAGTTGGGGGGAGGACCTTAAATGTGTTTAATGTTATATGTGAAATGTTAATGTTATGTGTTTAATGTTATGTTTGTTGAATAAAAAAAAACATGATCAGTTGCAATTCCTAGTTTTTCAATAATAGAATATGTTTCTTCCTGGGCTAAATTTAATGATGATTATGTGTTTTGAGTTGAGTCGCCTTGTTTGAGCAATGACTAGTCTTATTGCTGCTCCTACACAAAACTCTAGGCTTGGCAAAGAACCTAGTTAGCTAGGAATGATCAGGTTTAGTCAAGTTTTTACTAAAAATTGAGAGTAGCATTTGAAGCTAAGTTTGGGGGTGCATCGGTTATGTTAAGGCTAGGAACAAAGATGATAGTTTGGTCACTGCAAAACGAAACAAAAGTGTACAAGTGGTCTTGAAAAAAGTTGCAAAATGTCTAAAATAATTTGCTGAGCTGTTCCAAGAATGCATGAAAAAAAAAGAAAAAAAAGAAAAGAAATGCAAATAAGGAGCTCAGTAGTAAAGGCAGCAACTAGTTTTGTTCATCAAATTACCAGCGCTGCAGCGTCTAAACGCTACAGCGTTTGAGAAATCACCAATTCAAAATCTTTTGCACTGACCAATGATCTAAATTGCCTAATCAAAGCCCTTTGCTGTGCTTTGAAGCCCCTCAAGTCTTTTGTGAAGTTGTTAGTCTACTCTCCTTTTTAAAAAAATTCATTGGCTAAACCAAAAGAAGGCCACTCTTTCCAAGGCTAGGAGAAATGTTGAAACTAGCTAGGAACTAAACTAAGCCTAGTAGTCACACACTCACAATTGAGCAGTAATAATTCTAGATGTTGTGAAAAACAATGATGTTGTGTGTGTGTATGTGTGAATCTGAAAATTTTAGCCCACTAAGAACATTTTTGAAAAATTGTTTGATTGAGGGATGCAACTGACATTGTCTTTCTATGTTGTTATTTTATTTTAAGTTAGTTTGTTTGTCCTTATAAAGTGTCATTACTTGAGGACAAACAATGGTTTAAGTTTGGGGGTGTGATAACTCTTATCTACAAGAGTTATTTATGCTTTCTAGACTTAAATAAATGCGAGTTCTGAAGTAATAAAAATTTTTATTTTTAGAAAGATATTGTTGTTGTCTTGTTTGTACAGTTAATTTATGTAATTGTTTCTTTGTTGTTGTGTTGTTTGTTCTTTGTCAAGCGTCATTACTTGAGGACAAGCAATGGTTTAAGTTTGGGGGTGTGATAACTCTTATCTACAAGAGTTATTTATGCTTTCTAGACTTAAATAAATGCGAGTTCTGAAGTAATAAAATTTTTTATTTTTAGAAAGATATTGTTGTTGTCTTGTTTGTACAGTTAATTTATGTAATTGTTTCTTTGTTGTTGTGTTGTTTGTTCTTTGTCAAGCGTCATTACTTGAGGACAAGCAATGGTTTAAGTTTGGGGGTGTGATAACTCTATTTTATATAGGTTATTTGTGCTCTTAATACTTAAATCAACACAAGTTCTCAAGTAATATTTGTGCTATATTAGGTAAATATTAGTTATTTAGAGGAAAGAAGGGTTAGGAGCTTGTTTGTTATCATTTGGCACATTTAGTGCCTTTGTGAATATATTGATGTTTTGCTTGAGTGCTGCAGCGGTAAGCCAGCGGTAGACGCTACAGCGCCTATATGACGGTGGGACATTTGGATATTTATAAAGCCACTTGCTGAAATGATGAGTCATCACTCTTATCTCTTATCCTTAGCATGACATTTCAGCACCCAAGTGGATGCTTCAATGACACTTGGCGCCTCCTACATGTGTCCCATGTGATAGTTGGTGATTTTAATCATCACACATTTTTGTAAAGTAGCTTTATGAATAATATCTAAGTTTTATGATCATAAATTATTATTATTATTATTTTATTAAGACTTGGTTAGATTAAATTAGAATAGAATGCTTCTTTAGGTAGTAACATAAGGAGTAACATACGTAGAGAGAGTTTTAACATGGAGGGAACTATCTTGACATAGTAGCTTTCCTCCATTGTTATTCCACTCTTAAGCTTTTATTTTTAGTATAGTTTTCTAGTCTTCATTCAAGGTTTTGCTCACACCTCAACTTCATCATTTGTATGCTACTTGGGATCATTGGAGTGTATCTTTTGCAACCACTCTTCTCTTGTCTTCATACGGTAATACATACTCTCTAGTTGTATTATGTTGATGGAACTTGTGATGAGCTAACTTTGTTGTAGTTGGATTGTTCTTAGTGTGTAATGAACTTTGAGTAGCTTTTATGTAATATTATGATGTTTGCGTTTTATTCCTTGTGTCATAATGCTTTCAACTTTGTTTTGGGAATGGCCAACTAAAACAAGGGGGCTTTGTGGGTACAGACATGGTTCACAAAGAGAACTCAAGGAATGATATGAATGAAAACCCTTTAAAGACATTTAAAGGAAGTACTACTTAACTCTAGACATAGGGGAGTAATAGTTCATAAGGCAAATGTTGTATGAGCTTAATATACAGGGGTAAAACTTATTTAGAGCCTAGACATAGGAGTCTTGTAACATAACCCTGACGATAGTGACTGAAAGGCACGCCACCAAGGCGCTACAGCGTCTACGGATTCTGAAGCGCTACAGCGCTTAACGCTACAACGTCTAAATATTATAGAACACTACTCTTGGGAATTTACATAACTACTGAGCTATCCAACTCACTCTTAAATACTTTCAATTCACTACTGTTTTCACATCTTTATTTATTCATCTGCATTTATGTTAATCACAATGACAATACTTGTTGACAACTTGTATTTGTTACTTGTTTTGCTCACTAGCTAAATTACTAATTTAAATATAGAAGTAAACTCAACAATCTTCGTGGGAACGATCTTTATTTATCATTATATTACTTGTTGCGATTGTGTATACTTGCACATCTACTTTTCGCACAACACCAGTCCAGAACAATAATTATTTTTCCCACTAAATTCAAACATAGATCATCGTACGGATTTAACGAAACTGTTATTACGCACCCTCAATTATCAAGATCAATCTTCATTCGAGAAGATTTTCCATTTCCTCTATTGAACTCACATTCAGGACCGACACCAATCAAAATTCCAGCAACATCTAGTAAGTAAAACAAACAATGAATACGTAAATTCTATATTTCGTATGTATATTGTAGGCAAAGATAGACGCATTAATACCTGGTCAATACCCTATCTCTGTTTATATTTTTGGATCAAAATCCGATCATCAGAAACTCGTCTCACCCGGAATGACCGAGGGAATCGACCATCAGCATTGCCATCGCTTTGAATCTTGAAAAGCGCTTCCTTTCCATTCAAACTTTTTAATTCCGAGGGAAGATAGTCTCGCTCATGATCCTTTAAAGTAAATAAATATTACAACATTTGTGCACAAATAAAAAACAAAGCATAAACATCAGTATGTTCATACCATGTTCCATGATTTAAGAACATCTCCACATGACCTTCCCAACAAAATAGGAGCGTCGCGGTCAAAAAGAACAACATTGGCGGGACCCGTTTTGTCTACTATGCATAGCTTTAGCAAATATCTGCTTGATGAAAGGTTATAAACAATTTGGTTTTCCAATGATGTTATTGTATTTCACGAAGGAAAGCAAGGTGATGCCTCGGTGAAACAGAGACGACATGAGGCTCACACTTCTCACAGAAGTACATATTTGAGTTCGGATAGACCTTCTTGTGGCACTTACAGGCAAAGTACCACCAGTTATCTGAATCCACTACTGATTTGATAGTGGCAAATATGATAAAATCACCAATCTTTAACACACAAATATAGATATGGTAAATATAAACATCATCAGTCTACATCATAAAACATATGACAGGATGCTTAGAATCTACAAACCTCTTCATGTTCCACCAGCTGAAATATTGTACCCTCTTCAGGTTCACTCAAAAACTCTTGCTCAACTGATATTGCTCTGTTATCATGGATCTGGCTGATAACAATGTTTGGGGACCTTTCATCCCGAGGCATACTGATGTATCCAAGATATATTTCAGATGTTAGTTTATTAAAAAAAAATCAAACTGCCAACTACAATTATGAATGTATTAAAAAATTGGAATGGTTAACCACTGGGCAATGAGGGGAGTAGCTTCTGGAATATCCGAATTGATTAGCAGCTGGGATGAATACATGCTGGTTTGAATGGATTTTTTCCCTGCATTTAAACAGATAAAAAAAGCATCAATCTAATAAATGGTCCACGAAATAATTAAATATTTAAGGAACCCATCAAAACAAATCCTTATGTAAAAAAATGAATTATCCTGGAAACATTCTGCAGGTGGGGTAAAGGTGCGGGGATTGACACTGTTTCATTTGGTGCTTGCAGAATCTTTGTTGCTAATTCAAAGTTCAGTTTAACTCGTGCCTTGCGGCACGATAATCACCCAGATTTTCAACAACATCAAACTTAGAAACATAGTATACGCATCTCTCATTGGTGTTTTTATCTAGCTTGTAGATAAACTGCCTCTTAATGTGTGCGTGTATTTTATTTCCCTGCAACAATATCAATGTTAATACAGCGTGTCCCTGGTATCGATGTTATATGAAAAAACATAATAAACAACATGAAAATTGGTGTTTCTAGAAATCAAACACGCACCTCAGAATCAACCAAGACTAACTCAACAGACATTGGGAGCTTTGACCATTTATCACCAGGGACACGCCATTTTCTCAGAACCCTCACTAAAATAGAACCATTCCCATGATTAGGACCAACAAAAGATAGTAAGTCGAATTTTTGGTGGAGGGGGGTGAGTGATTTGTGATGCGATGCCATTGGGTGATTGTGTGTAAACACTAAACTCAACACTGTGTATTAGGATTTGAAAGGTGTTGAGAGTGAGAAAACTGGTACCCATATAATAGTGTACTGTTTCTGTTATTATTTTCATTCCTATTTTTATTCCCATTGAATTAGTATTAACCTGGAATGCCGAATTTATTGCACTACGAATTGATTCTCTATTAACGTGGATGACAGGAAATGTGGTGGAATAATAAGTGGGTATTGAAATATATTTGAATAATTTTAATGCTGGCTTGATTTATGGAATTCAAATTTGAATTATAGAAATAGCTTACAGTTACTAATATTTTAGGTGCCTAATTTTTAAAACAAAAGCCTGTCTAGTTTTGTCTGTTACAGGTGTGAATTTTTATCTCCATTCATTTGACAAATTGTAATTCATTAGAATTTTGTTTTTATGACATTGGAAATTTAATAAGTTGATGGACATCAATTGTACACTTATATAAATCAATATATGTATGTTGTTTTGACAATAAATAAGTTTGTATGTTAAATAGAATAGATAACTAATTTATATTTTTTTCTTCTTTTGATTTCAGTGATTAGTAGGTGCAATACCAGTTGACCACATGATCAGTATCGGTAAATGAGGAAACCGAATGTTATGGCAATAAGGATATGCGTCAATCACTGAATTTGTAATGAATTGAGATTTCAAACTTGATCTATTTCCATTTCAATTTCATTTTTGTCAATCTGATTGGTTAAACATTATAATGTCATTAAATTCCTCTAGTTGTATGGTTGTATGGTGTATGATGATATGATAAATGCATTTTAGGTCAAATTGAAATTGTGCATTTAATAATTGACTTTTATAACATTGGTTGGCTTTTAAAGTGCGTTTATCAAAGTCCTCAATATGTGGTCGAATATTCTACAGGTGTTGGAGCATTGTAATATTAGATTCGTTTTATCAAAGCTCTCAATCTGTGGCCAAATATTATTTTGTTAGGAAACAAAATAATATTAGCATTAACTGCAGCCTACGTGGATGCCTTGTGGGAACTCGTCCAGGTGTGATTACGTCATCAATGACGAAATTAAAATTGTCGACTGACGTGTAAGCTGATGTGTGTGATTCATGGTTTATATTTATAAAGATTAGGTGGAAGGGCTAAGAGGATCCTTGTAGGAGAGAATGGTAGTATATTAATTGCTAATTTGGTATGGAGATGACACTTGGAAATTTATTAAATGAGATCATTTTCAATTGTTTATTATATAAATATAGATATAGATTGTTAGATTTTGTTTTTCAAAATGCACACGTGTCTATTAAATTGATGACGTGGGCATTTTTTAGCTGTTGTGTGTGTCCCCGTCTCCATTTGAGTCATATGTTTATTTTATTTTTATTAAAATTCAGATTATTCAATTAGGATTCTTCTTCAAACAAACTCATAAAACACCTTCATATTTATTGGGAGAGAGGTCAACCCCTTATATGTTCATTGACTGGTTGCGTATAGAAAAATATGGCTTAAATATGTTTTAGGCCCCTGCAAATATAGGGTGTTTTGGTTTAAGCCCCTGCAATTTTTTTTTGTTGAAAGCCCTTGCAACATGACATATTTTGTTATAAGCCCTTTCTATGACTAAAATGTTAGCCTATAACATGGAATGCTATGATTGTTGGATACGTTGAGAATGGTTTATAACAAAATATTTCATTTTGCAAGGGCTTTTAACAAAAAAAAATTTTTGCAGGGGCTTAAACCAAAACATCCTATATTTGCAGGGGCCTAAAACATATTTAAGCCGAAAAATATTTATTGGGAGAGGTCAACCCTTTAAATGAATCTCTGATACCTCAAAAAATTAGTTTCCACAGTCGCCATGGAGGGCATATTGATTTTTTTTAAAAAAAAAGTCTACATGTTTTGACTATATTGAAATATATTAAGAAAAAAAAAGTATGTGAGTATAATTAGATCCACATGCTAGATAAGTTTTGGGCAATATAAAACTACAAATTTTCTGTAAGTAACATGTATCTAATCGTGTATTGAGGAGAGAGAGAGAGAGAGATATTAATTTTCTTTATAAAGTTATATATAAAAAATTAAAAAAGGGACAACAAGTTATAATTTATCGTTAAAAAAACTGTTGGTGCATTGGACCTTAAATAAATGTTGGTGCATTTGCTTTGGTTAATTAGACATATTGATTCTATTATTATTATTATTATTATTATTATAATAATAATAATATAATCCTAGCTCCCCTCGTTTTTAATAATATTGCAAATCCTACACCAATTTATCTTAATAAAGACCACCAAATATAGTAAAACCCCGGTGTGAATCATTAAAATTGATTCTATTATTCTAGGAATGGTTGAAAGCCCACTATCATTTGTAATTAAAAATTAATAACAATAACAACAATGGTAAAACCCCGGTGTGAATCATTAAAATTGACCGCAAATATAGTATAAAACTTCGTCAATGATTGAGATTTATTACTGATTGATTCAATCTTAATCACTTATAGCATTTTATATAATATCGTAGGATCAAATTTAGTGGTATATCGATAAGAGACTTAATTGATCACTCACCTTAAAAGCTACGTTCTTAAATAGTGTAAACTTTTCACACTTGTCTTATGTTTGAAAAGAAAAATTTGGTCAAATACTTTTTAAAAGTTCTCAGATAAGGTCAAAAAAGTTCTAAAATGAGATAACTTATTTTTAGTGAAAAAAATAAAAAATATCGTCTGAAAAAATCTAACTGAAAGAGCTATTATAGCTAATTGTCTGTTTTAATTAGCCTAATTCAGTAATTCCTCGACGGTCGTTAATATGCCAACTCACCCAAAAGAAACCAACGTATATCCTCTTGCCTTGCCTTATCGTGAGCAGTCGTTACTCGTTAATATGCCAAATCAAAGTAATTTTTCATTAGGTGAGGATCCTAATTCATAACCCCTTTTCCAACTAACTATCCCATAAAGGCATAACTCTTACAATTTCGGTTGCTCCTTACTCATTTTTCTTAATTTTTCCAATAGAAAGTAAATTAATGTTATTATTTTTAATAAAATTATGAATTTTTTTGGTCAAAAAAATAAAATAAAATTATGAATTTTTCCTTTTAATATTAATATTACCTATCACTTTTTTTTCCGATAAACAATGTTTCATTGATAGAAGCACTAGGTGTGCTCAAAACCACAATACAAGATGAAATCAGATATTGTTAATACAATTAAGAATGTTATTCCACCATGACTAACTAGAGTCTCTACCGTGTGTCAAAAAAAAACTAGAGTCTCTACCCATCTCATAAACAAACCTACAAGACAAATACTTGATGAGCCTCAATCGAATCAAGATTGGCCACCTCCCCCCTAAAACACACCGCTCCGAGCTAGCCAAATGCATCAGCAAGTTGTCAACTAGAGCAAATATTTAACCTTCTTTACTTTTTTGCCTTTGCAAAACTCGCCGAGAGAAAGAAAATAATGAGTAATATTGGTCAAAATAGGAGTCTGAACGTCAAGCGAGCCACCATCCTCACACCAAACCCTCCTAGTGAAAGTGCAATCCAGAAACAAATGATGGGCTTCCTCTCGAAGATCATTACATAAAACACACACTGCCTCCTCCTCTGAGTGAAGAACATATCGTCTGAACAACAAGTCACGAACCGACAAAGTATTATTGATTAGTCTCCATCCAATAATCTGAGTTTTTGATGGGATTGTAGTCTTTCAAAGAGCTTTAACTTCAATAAATCCGCTGCTATCCTCGTTTGGTTCTAAGGTGATTGACATAATATGTTTATAACATGAATGAACAATGAAACTTTTGATTGGTTCTAAGATCCAGCTCCTCCACGGTTTAGGCTCACCTCCCTCAAGTTGGAACACAAAATTCTGGCCTCTTCGGTAATTTGAAGACCGTCGACACTTGAATTCCAAGACGTGTTCCAATCCCAGCAGTTGTTGCGCCAAACACCCAAGTCCGCCACCTTCACATTCTGATTTACGCAACCTGAAAAAATATAGCAAAATCCATTTTCAAGGGTCGTTGCCCAATCCAATGATGATGCCAAAAATTCACCCATCGACCATCACCCAATCCCCTTCTAACACACGCTTCAAACCACCCCTCTGAGATACGAGCCTTATGTCTATACAATAACAAATTTGATGTATAGTTGAGAAATAATAATTAATATGACAAACTAGACGGATATAGTTAGTAATTAATATTTCATCATAAAATAAATACACAAAGTCTTAAGTCTATTTAGGATCTTTTGGTAAAAAAAAATAACGGATAAGCGAACTTATAGCGGATGAGCTGATTGCGGATAGGCTAGTGAGTTGAATTTAAAGTGTTTGATAAAATTAGCGGTTGATCTATCTTATAAATATAAAACGAAATAAATAGATATTTATAACTAATGTTTAAATACGAGATAGAAGAATAAGAAATTTAACTAAAGTAACATTGGTAAAAATGAGAGAAAATGAAAGTCTATAAGCTCTATTAGATAAAAATTAGCAGATAAGCTAGCTTATAGCGGATGATCTGATAAGCTAGCGGATTGAATTTAAAGTGTTTGGTAAAATTAGCGGTTGAACTACCTTATAAATATAAAATGACATAAATGGACATTTGTAACTAATGCTTAAAAATGAGATACAATATTCATTTAATTGAAGATAAATAAGGAATTTAATTAAAATAATAAGGATAAAAATAGAAAAAAAATAAAACATTATATGTTATAAGCTCAAACACTACTTCAAGTAGCGTGTCAAAAAACGCTACAAGTTAGTGAAAAACACCTATAAGCAAACAAATTAGACTTGCCAAGCAGAGCCATAAGCTATAAGACCAAACTCTACTTTAAGTAGCGTTTCAAAAAACTCCTATAAACTACTAAAAAATGCTATAAGTAAGTCATGTCAAACACTTACAAAAGGCTTATCAGCTATAAGCTAGCAGATTAACGGTATCAAACTGAGCTCAAAGAGAGCTTTAAATCTTAGTTGTTTGGTTCAATTTTTTTGAGGGGACTAGTTTAATTAATGATCAACTTAAGGGACTAACTATTTTTATATACTTTATGGGCTAAATAAGAGACGAGGTGTAAGCTTAGAGAGTAACTATTTTCTTCATTTGAATTGTGTTATGTTTTATCCTTGAAAAATATGCATATGTAAATATTTATTATTAATGATTAAATAATACATCACATTTTTGTATAAAGAGTATTTGTGTATGAGACGACTTGAGTTATTATGAGAAATAAAAACATTTAATTATAACTGTTAGATTAAAATATTAACGGCTCATATTTTGTTATTTATTGCAAGATTCGTATGATTGTTTTCTTTTTAATTAAAGATCACTAGAGATCTTATAATTAATGATAAAATAAAAGTTGTCAATTATAATCCAATGACTATAATTAAATATTCTAATTTTTCATAATACGAGTCGTCTCTATTTGTGTAATTTACTAAATATATCTCTTTATTAGTTTACTTCTTTTCACTTTTAACTCATACCAAACAATCGCAAAATCATCTCACTTTCTATCTATCTGTAGGGGAAATGCGTACGGAATTGAGTTTTGCAATTTGCAAAAACTCAGTATATCATTTATTACTTTCATCAATGTATCATATATACAATTACGTTTATCTGTTAACAAGCAGCTAAACAGACTAATTACAATACAGGAATACAACACAGTACACATGGGTCAGCCCAAAAAACTACTGGGCCCAATTACTAAACAACACTGGCCTATTACTTATACAGACAGAACCGAATACAAGGCTTAACATATACAACAATCTCTCTCTTAAGCTAAAGCACTATTCATTGTTTAGTTTACTTGCAGTATTTTCAACATCCTTGAGAGCATGAACACCAAGACACCCTCTCAGATGAGCAAACACTTCATTCTTCATTGCCTTTGTCATAGTATCAGCTATCTGCTCTTGTGAAGGACAGTATCTCAATTCCAGCTTTCCATCTCTGCACATATCCCTTAAAAAATGAAATCTAACATCTATATGTTTACTCCGGCCATGCAGCACAGGGTTTTTGGACAATTTAATAGTAGAGCTATTATCACCTTGAACAATGAGGCACTCTTCTTGCTTGAGGTCCAACTCTTCAACAATTCTCTTCAACCAAATTCCTTGACATATGCAATGAGCTGCAGCAACAAATTCAGCTTCTGTGGTGGAGAGAGTGACTATAGGCTGCTTCTTTGATGACCATGAAACTGCTGCATTACTCAGAAAAAACACAAAACCAGAAGTTCTTTTTCTATCATCGAGATCACCAGCATAATCACTGTCACAATATGCTACAAGTTGCTGTCCAGCTTGCTTTCTGTACAGTAATCCCATGTCTGCAGTCCCCTTCAAATATCTCAAAATTATCTTAATTGCAACAAGATGTTTCTCAGTGGGTTTCTCCAAAAATCTGCTGATTAGACTCACTGAGAACATGAGATCAGGTCTGGTTGCATTAAGATACATTAGGCTTCCAACAATTTGCTTGAAAAAGGTTGAGTCAATCAAGGTTCCTTCTTCATCTCTTGTAATTTTACTTCCAGCAGTAACAGGATTACTTACTGGCTTACTATCAGCCATATTAAATCTGTCAAGCACTGTCTTTGCATACTTGTGTTGAGTTATGAAGATATACTCAGTACCCTGTATAACTTCAACTCCTAGGAAATGCCTCATTTTTCCCAAATCTGTCATATCAAATTCAGTTTTTATTGACTGCTAGAAGTCTTCTATCATGCCAATGTTACTGCCAGTGAGGATCATATCATCAACATACACACTCACAATCAGCAAGTTGTTGTTCTTGTCTCTCTTGGTGAAGAGAGTGTGCTCATGAGCACATTTCTTGAAACCTTCCTTGTTGAAGTAGACCTCTATCCTGCTGTACCAAGCCCTTGGTGCTTGTTTCAATCCATACAAAGCTCTCCTCAATCTGTAAACTTTGTCTTCATGACCCCTTTTCTCATATCCCTTTGATTGTTCAACATGAACAACTTCCTCCAATTCACCATAAAGGAAGGCACTCTTCACATCAAGTTGGTAAACACACCATCCCTTGTGAACAGCCACTGCCAAAATACACCTAATGGTGTCCCACCTTGCCACTGGAGCAAAAACTTCTGAGTAATCTATAGCATGTTCTTGGGCATATCCCTTGGCCACCAACCTAGCTTTGTATTTTTCAACCTGCCCAGCTTCATTATACTTGGTTTTGTAGATCTATTTCAAACCAATTCTTTTTACACCTTATGGAAGGTTCACCAATTCCCAAGTATTGTTTTTTTCAATAGAGGCTATTTCCTTATCCATAGCCTTCCTCCACTTGTCTTCTTTCACGGCTTGTTCATAGGTAGCAGGATCATTCTTTTCACATATCATTAAGTTGTATAGCAGATCACTTTCATATACACCATCAATGCCAGTTTCTTCTGTCACCGCACAGCCCATATAATAGTCTTTGTGCCAACTAGGACTACTCACATTTCTGCCACTGGTTGTTTTTACTGTAGCAATGTTAGTGTTCTCCTGTTCATTACTCTCAGTAACTGCTTCATTCTGATTCAGGTTGTTTACTTCAACATGAGTGCTGCTTTCACCAACTTCAGTGACCTCCTCACTTTGTTTTGCAGTTTCCACCTCACTGTCATCAATAAGTTCAGTAGCTGTTTCTTTACCTTTATCTGTCTCCTTGGGATTCCATGTTTCTTGTTCAGAAAAAATAACATCTCTGCTAATCATGATTTTTTTAGTTATAGAGTCATAGAGCCTATATGCCTTAGACTCTTCACTTACTCCTAAAAAATGCATTTCAGACTCTTATCATCAAGTTTTTTTCTATTTACATCAGGAATGTGCATGTGTGCAATGCACCCAAAAATTCTAAAATGCTTGACAGACGGTTTCACATTGCTCCAGGCTTCTTCTGGTGTGACATCTTGGACAGATATGGTAGGACGTCTATTAAGCAGATAAAAGGCCCATTTCATGCCTCTGGCCAAATTTTTTTTGTAGATTTGCCTCAGTTAATAGGCTCCTAACCATATTCATTACTGTTCTGTTTTTTCTCTCAGCCACACCATTTTGTTGAGGTGTGTAGGCAGCTGTAAGTTGTCTCCTAATACCATTAGTTTCACAGAATTCATTGAATTCACCCCCTCTATCCGTTCTTAGGCAACTAATGATACATTGTGATTCTTTTTCGACCATTAATCTAAACAACCATTCACCCCCTCTTTCCGTTCACAGAATTCATTGAATTCTTCCTTTTGACTATCCAAACAAGTTTTAGTGAAAAATAAAACTTTTTTTTTGTCCCACGTGAAAAATAAAACTTGAAATTCCTTCTTTTGTAAAACTGATTTGTTACGTTTTTCTCCGTTGATGATGACTTATATAGAGATACGATACGTCTTTTATCAATTTAATAAAGTCGCATTTAATGTGTCAAAAAAAATAAAGTCGCATTTAATGTAAAATCTGTCAAAAGAAATCCGGGAACCGGTGATACCGTTTTAGTGGCAAAAGATAACCTAAAAAATAACTAAATTAACTGTTAAGACATTGAAGTAACAGAACATTAAAATGTCCACATATGAATTATGGAAGCTACATTTCTTTACTTACTCCAGCCTGCTTTGATGACTCCACAGTCAAAACACAGTTCAAAACAACATTATTAATTAATTAATTAATTACGAAACCAACTAATGTTGATTATCAATCAAGGGTATTTACGGAATTTCAATTATAAAAGGTTAGGGTGTCCAGGGAAATTCACATGGGAATAAGATCCGCGCCTTGTCGCCAAGTCATTATCGCTCAGATTTGTGATAGCGATTTCCAGTTTTATATTTTCTCTCTCTCTCATCTTCTCTACTCCACTCTCTCTCTCTGTCTGTTCTAATTCTTTAACGTTGTTGGAATGGAAAACATAAAAAGTACAAGGAAAGGATTGAGATAGTGTTTGTTGTGGTTCAACTTCAAGAATAACAGTGAGAGTAGTGTGCAAAGTTTCTAAATTTAAGGTTCATAATCTTCAAAATTAGAAAAAACAGCAGCAACCCTTTCAACCAAATCAAGAAGACATCAACTTGAGGAGAAAAAGATGCAAACTTGAGAAGCAGAAGTTGTTGGGGATGAAAGAGAAATGCACTAGTAGTGTTAGTGTTGTTGCAGAGAAAGAAAGAAAGAGAATGGGTGTTGAATTGACTAGTGTACTGTATTTTTATTCTTATTATTACATCATGTGTGGTTGTGAAGTATAGAAGGGAGACAATAGCGTATCTGGGAAAATCGTTGAAATTGAAAAAGAAAAGTAACAAACCACAGAGAATAGAAAGGTTATTAATTGCTTCAAAAAAAAAAAGAAAGAGAGAGAAAGAAAGAAAGGTGCAGATCATGTCATGAGTGAGGAAAGGAACCAATCTGGTTTTCAATTGTTCATTGTATAACCACCAACTTCTCTTTCCTGTACAGGTAAACATTGTTCCTCTAATGTCTCAACAACTCTGTCTCTTTCTCATTGGGCTCTGTGCTTAGCTGTGGTGTTTTTAGGGTCAATCTCTATATTTGATTAAAAAATAAGAGACTGAACGTGCTCTTGTTTGTCTTTGAGCAAGGACTGGTTTCACGCCTACAAAGCATGATTAGAGCTCTCTAATTTTTTAATAACATAAATATATTGGCTATTGGGAGAAGGGAGAGTCTTTCTTTGGAATTTGAGCTGTTTTCCATCTTTTGAGACCCATGCTTGTCTCTCAATTTTTCATCTTTTATATATTTATTGTCTGAGTGAGATGTCTCTCTTTCTTTTTTTCTTTTTTCTATTCTGTCATTTTATGGGGCTGATTTTTGAAATGGGATTTGCTTCTTAAAAAGTGATAGAGAGAAACAAAAGAATTGTGGCTAATCATTCACCATGCTTGTTTTGCTTATTCTTCGTTTTGAGAAGTGTGATTTGAATCACGCAAAACAATGCTGTAATGTAATGATGCAGTGTTTGTTTTGTTGTTCTTTAACCTTTTTCTTTCAACCATCTGATAATAAAAGTGTCTGAGATTTTTAGAGTACTTTCAACTTTAAACAAAGTGAGTGCTTTTATATATATAAGTACACTGTTAATTATTTTTGGAACTTGTTCAACTTTTATAATTATGAACAAGAACACTGCAGAAAGGCAATAGAAGGGCAGAAAAAACCAGGAGGAGAGATTTATTATAGAGTTAGTAGTTGGTGATGGGTCTTAGTTTGAAGATGCAAAGCCACCACCTTCACCCTATGGTTTTGAGGTTACATGAGCAATCCGGAAGCAAAAGAAAATACACATTCATTCAAGCACATAGAGCTTGGCTTCCAAAGTTTTTGCTGCTATGGATCCTTCTGATGGCTCTAATTGGTTGGTGCATCTATAGCAACATGGATGCTGATACTAAAGTGAGAAGGAAAGAAGTTTTGGGTAGCCTATGTGATCAAAGGGCTAGAATGTTGCAAGATCAATTCAGTGTTAGTGTTAACCATGTTCATGCCCTTGCCATTCTAGTTTCAACTTTCCATTATTACAGAACCCCTTCTGCCATTGACCAGGTTTGTGCTTCAACCTTAATCTTTTTCTGTTATGTAATTGAAAGTTTGAAGTTTGAACATTAATTTCTGCATTCTTTGATGACTATTGAATAATGATCATCTGTGTTTAGGAAACCTTTGCGGAATATACAGCTAGGACGGCATTTGAACGCCCATTACTGAGTGGTGTGGCCTATGCTCAAAGAGTGGTTGATCTTGAAAGAGAGAGGTTTGAGAAGCAACATGGTTGGGTCATAAAGACAATGGAAAGAGAACCTTCACAAGTTAGGGATGAGTATGCGCCGGTCATATTTGCTCAAGAAACTGTCTCTTATCTTGAGTCTATTGATATGATGTCTGGGGAGGTAAATAACAACACGTATGAACAATTTTTGTCTCTGGTTGTATTATGTTTGGAACTTCTTTTAACTGCAATTTCTTGTTTGCACGATGCAGGAGGACCGAGAGAACATTTTGAGGGCTAGGGCCACTGGAAAAGCTGTTTTGACTAGCCCTTTTAGGCTGTTGGGTTCTCATCACCTTGGTGTTGTTTTAACATTCCCTGTTTACAAATCTAAGCTCCCCCCAAACCCAACAACAGACGAGGTCATTCATGCAACGGCAGGGTATGTACTCGTTTCACTTACTTTGATTCAATCTGGTGGCTTTATGACTGCTGTAAGCTTTTCAATAACATGATATGTTTAATGTTTAATGAACTTATTAATTGGAAGCAGATATGTTGGAGGATCCTTTGATGTTGAGTCCCTTGTGGAGAATTTACTTAGTCAACTTGCTGGTCACCAAGCAATCTTGGTCAATGTATATGATATCACAAACTCTACTGAACCACTAATCATGTATGGCAACCAATATGAAGAAGGTGATAATTCTCTTATCCATGAAAGTAAGCTAGATTTTGGAGATCCATACAGAAAACATCAAATGATATGTAGGTAAGGTCTTTTGGCTATTGTATATTTTTTGAAAGGAGTTTCAGTGTTTTGTCAGCAGATGCTTATGATCAAATATTTGAACAGGTATCATCAGAAGGCACCGACAAATTGGATAGCGCTTACCACGGCATTTCTTTTCTTTGTGATTCTTTTATTAGTTGGTTACATTTTATATGGTGCTGGAAATCATATTGTCAAAGTAGAGGATGATTTCCATGAAATGCAGGAATTGAAAGTTCGGGCAGAAGCCGCTGATGTTGCGAAGTCACAGGTATTTTTCCCGACATATTTTTAGCACGGCTCACTATTTCCTTGGATTGCTTACCATTCACTAAAACTGAAATTTTTTATTTTTGATGTCAGTTTCTAGCTACTGTCTCTCATGAAATCAGAACACCCATGAATGGCATTTTAGGTAACCTCAAGACTCCCTTTCTCTCTGCCTAAAAAGTAACACATGCCTTCATTGCTCCCACTTTCTCATTTGCGATGTTATCATAATCTCCATATTATTGTAGGAATGCTTGGTCTGCTTCTACGAACAGAATTAAGTTCAACTCAACGAGATTATGCTCAGACTGCTCAAGCATGTGGAAAGGCTCTGATAGCATTAATAAATGAGGTGCTTGACCGAGCAAAAATTGAAGCTGGCAAATTAGAGCTCGAAGCAGTTCCATTTGACCTTCGTTCCATACTTGATGATGTCCTTTCTCTTTTTTCTGAAAAGTCTAGACACAAAGGTTTAGAGGTATGCCTAATTGTTGCTAAACCTATGGTGAAGTCCCCTACAATTTGCAGAGTTTCATAAATCTGTTTTCTTTTCTTTATTTGATGATCTTACTTCATTTTCCTTTGTTTCTCCTTTCCGGGTTCCTACATAATTGGGTGGCGATGTTTCTGACTTGGACTTAATATGGTTTGGGAAGTATAGCTGGCAGTGTTTGTTTCCGATGAAGTTCCGGATATTGTGATGGGAGATCCTGGGAGATTCAGACAAATAGTAACAAATCTTGTTGGCAACTCTGTTAAAGTAAGTGGAATTTTCAAAATTTATTTGCCTAAAGTTATGTGTATTTGCATTACTGGTAATATGTTACTTGTGCTAGTAATGTTCTTTTAACTCTGTAGATTTTCTTTTTTTACCAGCAAGGTACATGTTGATCACATTACTGATTAACTTTAATATATTGCAGTTCACTGATCGAGGTCATATATTTGTTAAAGTCCATTTAGCTGAAAATAGAAAGGCTACAATGAATGGAAAATTTGAGACATTTCTAAATGGAGGATCTGATGGAGTTATGCATATATCTGGTGGTTATAATCTCAAAACTCTAAGTGGATGTGAAGCAGCTGATGAACGAAACAACTGGGATAACTTTAAGCATCTAATCGCCGATGAAGAGTTTTTCTGTGATGCTTCAACCAAAAAGGTGTCCTGTGGTGAATCTTATGAGAAAGTCACCTTGATGGTCTGCGTGGAAGACACTGGAATCGGAATTCCTTTCTCAGCACAAGATAGGATTTTCATGCCTTTTGTGCAGGCAGATAGTTCAACTTCTAGGAACTATGGTGGTACTGGCATTGGCTTGAGTATTAGTAAGTGTCTTGTTGAACTAATGGGTGGTCAGATAAACTTCATAAGCCGGCCCCAGATTGGAAGCACATTTTCATTTACTGCAGATTTTGAAACGTTTAAGAAGAATTTAATAACCGACGTGAAAAAAGTTAATTTTGAAGATCTACCTTCTAGTTTTAGAGGGCTTAAAGCAATTGTGGTTGATGGAAAACCAGTTAGAGCTGCTGTGACTAGATACCATTTGAAGAGACTTGGGATACAAGCTAAAGTTGCAAATAGCATCAATAAAGCTGTTTCTTTATGTGGGAAAAATGGTTCTTTGACCTCAGGGTAAGTTATTCATTTCCCTTGGTGTCAATTATGGTTCTTTAGTAATGTACATTTTCATTTCTTTTGAGAAATCCAGAGTATCTTTACTGAACTAATACTCCCTTAGTTCCATAACTGTTCATGTTTAAGGTTAGTACACGCATATTAGGAAATATTCGATTAATTTAGAATGTTATTATATCTAAACTAAAGTAGCCTTATTCAACCCCCATTAATTAATAGTTCACTATAGGAATCTAGTAAAAATCAAACATCATCAATATATCTATAATCCTTTGTTTTATTTAAAATAATTCTCATGTAACTAAGTGAAACTATTTGGTTGTGGCAGATTATTTCAGCCTGATATTATTTTTGTTGAGAAGGATTCATGGGTTTCTGGAGAGGATGGTGTCTTCAATGTGAGGCAACTGGACTGGAAACAGAATGGACATACATTTAAGATGCCTCAAATGATCGTTCTCGCGACCAATATTAGTAACACTGAATTTGATAAAGCGAAATCCGCAGGTTTTAGCGATACAGTGATCATGAAGCCATTAAGAGCTAGTATGGTGGCTGCTTGTCTTCAGCAGGTTTTAGGGACAGGAAAGAAGAGACAGTTTGGAAAAGACAATCCTAATGGTTCCACTTCAGTACGAAGCCTTCTTTATGGAAAGAAAATCTTAGTGGTTGATGACAATATGGTGAATAGGAGAGTAGCCGCTGGTGCTTTAAAAAATTTTGGTGCTGATGTGAAGTGTGTAGATAGTGGCAAAGCTGCTCTTGAAATGCTTCAATTACCTCACAATTTTGATGCTTGCTTCATGGATATTCAAATGCCAGAAATGGACGGGTATGATTACAATCTTGATATTTTTAAGCATTATTTGATTTATATGCTTTCAACTTAGGCTTGATGACTATTGTTGTGGAAACATCATATTTAATATAGCATATCATGTTGCAGGTTTGAAGCCACACGACGAATTCGGAAGATGGAGAGAAAGGAAAATGAACATATGAATGGTGAATGTGGTGAAGGAAATGGGAGGAAAAGTGAGTTCCATATACCTATATTAGCCATGACAGCTGATGTAATTCATGCTACATATGATGAGTGCTTGAAATGTGGGATGGATGGTTATGTCTCAAAACCTTTTGAGGAAGAAAATCTTTACCAAGCAGTTGCCAAGTTTTTCAAGGCCAAGCCTACCTCAGTAGATTCATGACAGAATGCACCTGTTGGTAACTAATGCGTTCGTTCTTTGGAATTAGTGTTATTATTGAGAGTCGTAACAAATGCGATTCGTGCAGAAGAGAGCGGTTCAAGTTATATGTGAGGATTCTTGAGACACACGTCACGTGACAGGTATGCAGTGATCATTTCTAACCAGCTCAAGTTTGAGGGAACATGATTTGAATCACTTGAGTGAATTATACCTCATAACTCTCCATCCCCAGCTTGTGTACAGATTCTCCCAAGGGATGAGGAAAATTATGTAAATTCAATATTTTTGTTTTGCATCTCAATACTTCCCTATCAGAGGGTTTCTCTATTTTATTTTTTGTAGAATTGTCTCGTTTGAGATTTGCTTAGTTTTAATATATGTTCAGTAGAAAAGTTTGGTGCTTATATAGGACTAAGTACGGGTGTTACCTCACGCGTTATTTTAATTCATTCATCTTCAATTAACATCATTGGCCCAGTGGTTTAATCTACTTTGAGACATGAGGGGTCGGCCTGGTGTTCTCAGGTGTTGATTAGTACGAAAAGTTTACAGGCCGGGGAATGAATTACTCAATTCTTGTACATTCAAGGTTTGAAACATGTATAATTGGTCTGTTGTTTCATTGTCGTGGATGTTCTTGTGGTGCTAGCCATAAATGTGATCTAAATATTTCAGCGATAATTAGTTACTACTCCAGAGTTTTTTTTTTTGACGTGGTACTACTCCATAGTTAACTAATAATGACTGGTACAAGTACAGGTACGCCCTCATCATCAGGCTCAAATGTAGTACTGCAGTCTGTAGTCCCCGTAAAGGGGCCCATATGGTTGGGGTGATGTGATGTGATGATGTCAAAATGTACACCCACTTCTCTCTTAGCGACGTGTTCTCCTCTCAGTTCCCACTTTCTGCCATCTATAATGTAGGTCATTTCTGTATCGTGACTATAGACGTGGCATCCTAGCAGCAAATTCAAATTACACATGTCAAAACTTATAGTAGCAATTACAGTTCAGAGGGTGATGACTCCCTTCTGATCACAATATATACTACTACTAATAATATAAAGTCTACTAATTGATGGAGAACCAAAACTTAGTAGCAATCACAGTGAAATGGCACACTATCAGAACCAGTATGGTGCTGTTCCTATGAGTAAGGATCCTCCAATTGAGAAAGAAATAATAGTAGAGACCACCATAGTTGACGACGGGGGTAGCACACAAGTCATAGCAAATGATGAATATGATACAAGTACAACCACCGCTGAAAGTACTAATAATATTAATGAAGGGGAGCAGAAAGAGAAGGAAGAGGAGGAGCACCATCAACATCAGAAAAAGAAAGGAATGATAGAGAAGATAAAGGATAAGCTTCCTGGAACACACCACCACAATCACAACTAGCTAGCAAGCTAGACTATCTTCTTTTTGAATAGCTGAAACTGAATCTAAGACCTTACTTAAACGGAAAGAGAAGCGATCTTTGGTGTAACAAGAGGGGCGGAGTCCGGGGCATTGGGTGGGGCCATGGTCCCCTCAAATTTTACTGTTTTAGCAATCGTGTGTATTATGTACTCATTTCGCTTAATCTCATCATCGTCATCAAATATTACTTGTGTTGGTTGCACATGCATGCACATGTGTATCGGTCACTTATTTTAATTAATAATAAACTCGGATTCAAGGTCGCTGCATAATCTCTTAACCTTTGGTTATTTTTCCTCTGTTTTGTTAAGACTTTAAATTCTATTTTCAGATATACTGGAACGCGGAGAACAGGGGAAATTTTAAGAAACTATTCATTGAATCTATTGCTTTGCAAATTATAAATAATTTGTTAATTAAACTAAGTCTGCATATATAAGCAAAAGATAGTTACACTATTTACTAAAAATAGTTAAAAAAAAAAAGAGGTTATGCACGCCTACTAAAAATACTTAAGAAAAATATAATTTCTATATTATCTTATTAACTTTTTTTTGACATTATGAAAAAGAAAAGAAAAGTTGGAAAACCAAGAGTTATTTGTATTGAAGAAAAATAAAATAAAATGGAGCAATTAATATGGAAATTTTTTGTATATTAATAATTAGAAAAGTACAAATTAAAGTAAATTTATAAACTCAACTTAATAGATGTTTTCATACCTCATTCATAATTAGAAGAGTACAAATTTAGACCACAACTCATATCAAGGAGTAGCAAAAGTAACCTGCATATTTTACTTAGATATGATCTTAATTCTAAGACAAACCAATCATGCCAATAGCAATACATGAATATAAGTCAGATTCATGAGAATTATTGATGTCATTCATGAATATATTTACATCACCAACCATTGGCTGCAAAAAGCATATATTAGTCCCCAATCTCTTAGTAAGACTCGTATATTTACATCACCAATCATGTCATGTCAGTCATACACATCCATTGATGAAAGTAAGTATGAAATCCTAACTTCACAAAACCTAGTTTCATCCTTTAACCGGTAGAATGCCCGTGCATACGCACGGGTGCTGTCGTGTTCTTTTTATAAATGAACTTAGACACTATTTAAATAGTCTGAACATTACTCCGTGAAAATAAATACAAATTTAAAGCAGATAAAAAAGGAGCTTCAAATAAAAAATATATAAATATTAAAATCTAAAAATGTAAAAGTATCATTTAAAAACAATATGTGCATTTATCCTGTGTTTTTTTATATATCAGTGCAGCATTTTTTTATATATCAGTGTTGTTATCCCGTGTATTTTTATATATCAGTACAGCTATCCTGTGTTTTTATATATATATCATTGCAGTTATTCCCGTATTTTTTATATATCAATGCAGTTATCCCGTGCTTTTTATGTATCAGTGCAGTTATCCCATGTTTTTTTTTATATCAGTGACAATTATTTGTCCTTTTTAGGTATTAGTGATAAATATTTGTCACGCTTGTTTTAAATATTAATCAGTTTAAATAGTCATGAAAGCTTATTGTTTTTTAGATAGTAGGTTTATAGTAGTCTTCAAAAATTATAATTATCAATGAAAAATATTAATCTCGTGTTTTTTTTTATATATCACTACAGTTATCCCGTGTTTTTATATATCAGTGCAGTTATCTCGTAGTTTCAATTGATTATTTTAGTTGATTAGTAGATTATAGTAGATAGTAAAAGTTAGATAGTAGATTATCAATAAGAAATATGTGTTTTAAATATTAATTAGTAGTTTAAATAGTCATTAAGTCTTCTTGTTTTCTAGATAGTTGGTTTGTAGTAGTAGTCTTCACATTTTTTAATTATCAATGACAAATATTAATCACGTGTTTTTTTATATATCAGTGCGGTTATCTCGTGCTTTTTTATATATCAGTGCAGTTATCTAGTAGTTTCAATTGATTATTTTAGTTGATTAGTAGATAGTAAAAGATAGATAGTAGATTATCAATAAGAGTGTAAACCGATTTCGAAGAGAAAAATTAAAATTTTAAGGTGATAACATTTTCAAAAAAGGTGATAGTTTTTTTGTTTTTTAGCCATTTACATTTTTATAAGTAATTTTAGTAGAGTAGTGTTTGTATAAATTTAGAAACTTAGTTAAAAAAACTAAAGTGGAGTGATAAGAGAAAGAGAAGAATTATTTATGGGAAAAGTAAAAGTAACATTTCCCGGGTTGGTAGCTCAGTTGGCGAGCTAAGGGATACCGAATGATTGCACCAAATGAGTGCAAGAAGGAGGTCCTGGGTTCAAACCCGGGAAACTAACATTTCCCCCACCCCCACTAACATTGTCTATCAAAAAAAAAGTAAAAGGAAAAAATGAAGAAAGAGAGTGTAAGAGAAAAGTGAAAAGGAGGAAAGAGAGTGTAAGAAAGAGAAAAAAAGAAAAAAGATAGTGTAAGAACAAAAAGAAAGAAAGAGAGGGTAATGACATTTTTACCCTTAAATTAGATGTGTCTTGTTAATAAGATATCCAAATTGGTAATTTCATAAGAGGTTTGTTTGTATAAGTAGATTATATTCAACTAAAATCTGACAGTTATACTAACAATTGGCAGCTAGCAAGTTAAGACGTTAAACTTTTCTTTGAGTAAAACTAAACAAATTTTTTTTATAAAACCACTTCTAAAAAATAAAAGGCCATCAAGAAGAAAGTGGTGGTGATATCAGTGATGTATACCCATACCACGGATAATGATCATCAATATCTGCAACACAAAAAGAAAATACCACAGATTTTGGTTATGAATTGAAACGGCAAATATTATAAAACACATACCCTGATTTTTTTTTGGTCAACATAACATGGCTTTCATAAATGAAATGGGCAAAGCCCAACCAATTACAACTAGAAAAAATCACCACTAAAAAAGCGGCCCACAACAACAAAAGGCCAGCACACAAAAAACTAAAAACAAACAGCTTAAGGCCAAGAAAGAACAAACCGAAATACCCAAATTAAGCTATAACCCTAAATAGCAAAACACGAAAGAAACCAGATCCACCCAACTAAGAAGATGAACCTTGAGAATCAGACTGAAGCAGTGATCGAAGAAACAACGGAGGAGAAAAGAGCCAGAGACGAGGTAAGGATCTTGTCGAAGCGAGATTCGCCACACAATCTGCAACCTTATTTCCTTCGCGATTCGTCCATGAAAAAACACAAGAGGAAAACTTCTTCTTAATCTCCTTTATATCTTCAATAACTATACCAATCTCACCCATCTTTATTTTTCCATTGCATGAGTCAATCAAACTCTGAGAATCAATTCTAAAATCACTTCATGGATGTTGAAACTCGACGCTAGAATGATTTCTTCACGAAGAGCGAAAGCTTCAGCTGCTAACGGAGAGAAAGCGAAAATCATTGAGGTACACCCTGCTATTAACTCACCCTTGTTGTTTCTGGCAACAATTCCAGACCACCCTTTTTCCTTTATTAACATCATAGTGTGCATCTGAGTTAAACACAATTGTAAGCTTACAAAGGGCCCTGAAATAAGAAAGCAAATGAAATTATACAAAAGTAACAACTACATCTATAAAAGAGGATCAAAGAACAAAAATAGCAATAGCTATGATCGGTGCATTTTAATGCACTCTTTATAGCTTTTCACTTGGTGTTTTTGTTTGTGTTCTGTGTCTAACATTTGAGTCTTAGCACGTTTCTAGACTTTGGGTCTCATTTGAGTAGTATAGCAAATTCTTGATTAATTCTTGTTTTTATTGCATATTGACTCCTATCTACTCTGCAGACCATAACTTTGGCTGTGGTTATCTGACTGAGGCGTGTGAGCATGCGTTGGAAAGCTAAGGAACAGAGCTACAATTCTTCTGTTGAGCTCGAAACCCAATTATGATGTCTTGAAGGTCAAAACTGCGAATTACCGAAGAAGTTTAATGTAAAACGGGTTTTGGGCCGAATGTTAGTTTGTTAACGGACTTTTATCATAGAATCCGTTTAGGGATTTAAGTTTTTTGTTTTGAGACTAAATACACTTTTTAGATCCGTCTTTGGTCTCTAACGCATTATTATACACTTTAGAAAACTTTTGTACGCTATCCTCCAGACTAAAACCTAAGTCAATTCATTGGTGAACGGGTGACGCTATACGGATTTTGAGGTTCGGTTCTTTATTGTTTATGATATTTCGTCTTAGTTTCTAATTCGTCTCTATCAATTTAATTTTCGTTCTAAATGTTTGCAATTTCAGTTATTCTTATTTCGCTTGAATCATTCGAATTCTGTTTTTGCAAAATGCGATTCGTTTGTGTACGCGTTTGCGTGTATACAATCTCGTTTCGTAACCTTTGATTATTTTGAGTTATTTGGATGCTTAATTTATTTAATTCGAATAGAAATTAATAAAGGGTTGACATGAATTCTGTTATGATATTAGTTATGTTTTGAACGGCGCTTGTCCGCTTTCGTAACCGATTGAACCCACTGTTTCGGCGCTTGCCCGAAATTGTGTGAATTCGTATAAACTAATTAACGCTTGTTCTAGTTAGTTATATCAATATGGAATTGGAAATCCTTAGAGGCGTTATTTTTTAGAACCTATGATAAATCCGAGAAGCACACCATGAAACCGGTGAATTGATCGTCTCTCGCCAATTGTTGCTCCTATCAAACAAAACCTTTGTTATTATTAATCTCGTGCTTGTTGTTGGTAATCTTTATCTTAGAGGTCCTTATGAGAAGACCAAGGTTAACTCACCTTGATACTACGTACATTTTAATACTTTCTAATTATTTTAACCCGGGTACGACCGCTGATCAAGCTACAACAATTTGTTCAAATGCTCATGTCATGAGATAAAATTGAAAAAGCCACTTGACTCCAGCTACTGATAAAACATTGCTAAAGCCAAACAATTGAAATGCTCATGACTGAGTTAGATGATCCCACCCCTGATTCTTTCAAGTCAAATATACCAGCAAATACATTCCTACTTCCATTTCTCAGCAACTGACAAATGCTAGTATTTATGTTCAAAATGGAATTATTGAGCTCTACATTTTAAATCCACACAAGATATCAAACACAAACAAAGCTTAAGGAGGTGTTTAAGTTCTAACAAAATGTAACACCGTGTAGATATAGTTGAAAGAAAGAAAGACAAGGGAAAGAAACTTGTTCTACAAGTGGGGTTCTGGTTGTCTACGGTACAACACAATTACTCCTTATGTTGTTGTCTTTTGCCCATTCACTAGCCATATCTTTTGTAAGCTGATTAATTGCAGCTAGTATAACAAGCAAAGACAATCAAGTTGAAGTAACAGACAGCGAAATGCGATAATTATATATCAAAATGGAAAAAATAGAGGGCGGCGAATGCAGCGAAGACAGTTTTTTTTTAAAAAAGGGGCAAAGTTAAGCAATTAGACAATCTAATAGAGTACTGCCACTCCCCCAATATAGGTAAGGAAGTCTTTCAACAAGCAAAGTCTCAAATGAGAATGATATTGATTTTGAGTAACTGTATTACGTACCTTCTGGAGTTTGAGATGATCGTCCAAGATTCTACCCTCCATTGTGAAAAGAAAATTGCAGCCATTTCGGGTAGCAAGTAATCTTACTACCCTCTTCTGTCTGCAAGACTGCGACAATTGAATGTAGATAGCATCCATCCTCATAACAAGTTAAACTCAAAGGTTATAATCAAAAATCAAGTTAAACAATTAATGCTTCCTTGGAAGCAATATCTCATAAATTGCAAGTTGAAATAAGAACATACCAGAGTGATATGAAATTGCAAGTTGATTCCTAAAACTTTTTCACTAACGGGTCCAACAAAATGGTTATAAAAACCAATCCTTTCACTAAGTTGATATGTTTGTGATTATCTCATATGCTATGTGCTCACCCCCTCCTTTTTGATGAAAACAAAGGGGGAGAGAATATTATGCATGTTAAATGTGGGAGAGAATATATGCATGGTATATGTGAAGGGAGAAAATAATTGCTGTTATCCTGCTGATGTACTGTTTATTTTATTATGCATACGCTTAGGGGGAGCTTTTTGAAAAAGTTCCATTACTATCAAACCCCCTATGCATAATGTAATTTGTTATCATCAAAAAGGGGGAGTTTGTTGAACCAAGGGTAAACACTCTTTGTTTTGTATGATAACAAATTACATCTTGTCTACTAATAGTTGCAGTTGTATGAAAGTACAGGTTCAAGCTGAATAAAGTACAGGACGGGAATCAAAAAGCAGGAAGCATTAAAGTGGAGCAGCTTGGAGAAGAAGCCACCTTTGAAGATGAAGACCTAATTGTTTATCCGTTTTCTTTAGGACACAGTGTAAGGTCCTATCACTTAAGGTCTATGACAGTTTAAATAGCTGAGAGATGATTTTTTGAAAACATGCATCATGCATCAAAATTAGGGTTTGGAAAAATATGTTATGCATGCATGGCAAGCTTTGGAAAATATTTTATGCATGCATGGCAAAGACCTAAAAACAATTTTGTGGAAAGCAAGAATTGATTTCTATTATGTACAAAAGGCCAAAAATCGATTTATAGTATTTTCTAAAGGCCATGAAACCGATTTTCAAGCAACTCTAAAGGCCAAGAATCGATTTCCTAAATCCTATGTTAATGCATGAAATCGATTTGCACATACACTCAAGCCAAGCCAATAATCGATTTCCTTCATTCTCAAAAGACCTTGAAATCGATTTTCAAGCTCTTCCTTAGGCCATGAATCGATTCCTCCATATTCTTAACTAAGCTAAGAATCCATTTTCACCTATACAGGAGGTCCTGAAAATCGATTCCTACTTGTTTTCAAAGAACAAAGAATCGATTCCCATGTTTTCCAAAGAGTAAAGAATCGATTCCTCACTATTTCAACTATCCAAAGAATCGACTCTTGGGGCTTCTAAGATGATAAGAATCGATTCATCTATATTTTAACTACAATCAACAATCGATTCTTTCATTTCATTAAATAGTTTTTTCAGATCTACGCGTTCCTAAGCCTATAAATAGGCAGCCTCAAGTCACATCTTCAGCACACCACATTTTCACAACAATTCTCTTCTTGTCTCATACGAATTTCTAGATCCTGAGAAAGAAAAATAGTGCTATCACTTTCATATCATTTTTATAGATCTACTCATCTCTCACAGCTATTATATTGTCATATTATCTGAGGTGATTGGATCATAGCTTCTATATTGTAATCTACTTTTGTGGGGTCATTTTGAAATCCTGGGAAGCGTTCTTGGGTCTCTCAATCAGGAGATTGAGTTGGTTTGAAATCCTGGGAGGTGATCTTGGGTCTTTCAATCAAGGAAGATTGAAGTGGTATTGAAATCCTGGGAGGTGCTCTTGGGTCGTTCAATCAGGAGATTGAAGCGGATTGAAATCCTTAGCTGTGTGCTCGGGTTCTCAGTTCGGGGGAAATTGAGATTTGCTATCTTGAAGTTGCCTGTTTGTAAAGAATTCTTCAATATAGTGGTTACCATCAAGTCCAAGGGTTGCAAAGCCTGAGGCCGAGGACGTAGGGCTTTTATCCCAAACCTCGCTAAATTCCTGGTGTATCTCTATCCCTACTCTCTTTACTTTATTGTCTATATTTGTTATTGTTATATAGCTGTGATATTCATTGTTTTGTTTATATCTGTTTTGAATATCACTACTCAGATCTGTCTATTGTAATATTATTGTACTGATCTGTTATTATCCATATCACGGCTGTAGATCTGTCTGTTGCTATATTCAATATCACTACGCTGCCTATAAATAATCTAGTTATTCTGTATATTGAATATAGAGTAATATCATACTGTGCTTGATCTGCCTGCTTGCATACATCATATAAGTTTAAATCTCAGTTTCCGCATTTGATTTAAACAAATCATTTCATAAGTTTTTGAAAACCGAAAAGAATTCATATTTTGCACATAACCTTATTCACCCCCCCCCCCCCTCTAAGGTTATACTATAGTCTAACACAAGTTACGCGACCCAAAGCTATTGGTGGTTTGGGGTTGAGGAATTTGATTACTTTTAACTCGGCGTGTTTGATGAAGTTGACTTGGGCTTTGAAACAAGGTGGAGAGCATCTTTGGTGTCATGTGTTGAAAGAGAAATACGATCGGGTTGGCTTTGATTCTGGGGAAGTAGTGGTGAAAAATTCGGACTCAGCCCTTTGGAAGTCCTTGGGTCAGGTTTGGAGTGATATAGATGGATTTTGTTATTGGATCATTGGTAATGGAGAGGCTATCTCTGTGTGGAGAGATGCGTGGATTGAGCCTGGATTCCAGCCTGTTAATCATGTTGATCTAGTTCCTCCAAGTTTGCTGAATTTACATCTTCATTTGAATAAGCGACTATTGAAAGTTACAATTTTGTCCTGTATTTCAATTGTCTATCTCATCGGGACATAAAAACAAAATAGAGATAAAAAAAAAAATAGGAGTGGCTAATGTGGTTACAATTTTGTGGTAACCATTTGAAATTAAATTTGGAGCAACTATTGAAAGTTACAATTTTGTCCTGTATTTCAATTGTCTATCTCATCGGGACATAAAAACAAAATAGGAGTGGCCAATGTGGTTACAAGTACCTTTTCCTCCTAAGAAAAATATAGAAAAAATGAAGAAAAAAAAGGGGGGAAAGCAATAAGGAGGAAAAGGCACATCAAAAGAATGAAAGAGCCAAAGGGCAAATCCAAAAAAAAAACAACAAAAGAGTCTACTCAAGAGAAAAAGAAAATCAAAAAGAGTTGACTCAATAGAAGAAGACTGAAGAATGAAAGTGAAATTTATTTGGAGTTTGGACAGAAATTGTAAAATAGATAAGAGCTCCATATTTGGTTTCAAAGGTCACTATTTGTTTCTTGTTTTTTTTTAGCCCTTTGATTATCCATTTCTTCTTATTTCCTACCCTGCATGAATTCACCATGGCCCCATTACAACCCATGAAATCCCATCTTTTGCATGCATGTGAACTATTTAGTGGAGATTTGGTCAAATTACAAGCTTATGGTAATGTGCATTTTATGGAAACTTGAGTGTATTTCCCTAGTCCCTAAACACTTAGAGAGATTGTGAGCGAGTGTCTTTGTTCACAGAAATGTATTCTTCAGGGACTTGAGTGCAACCTTTTGACACCTCATATGTGCTATAATGTCTATTGTCTCTCATTGTGCTTTTAATTTTGGATCCCTTATTTGACTGTCTCTGTTATTTTTTTGACAAATTCATTGAGCCAGAAAATTTGCTTGAGGACAAGCAAAGGTTAAGTATGGGGGAGTTGATAAACTCCAATTTTGTGCATTTTTAGAGATATTTTTAGGTCTTGTTTAGAGCAATTATTACTAATTATACAAATTATTGATTTAATTTACTCATTATTTTGCAGAAAGATAGAAAAAGATAAAAAACATGAAAGCCCAACTTAATGCCATGTCAAAGTTATATATATATATATATATATATATATATATATATATATATAAGCATGCAAGGTTGCTGGCAATTGAAAGATTGGGAATGGCGCATCATGGCCCATGGCGAGATTGAGTGGAAGTTAGGCCCAATGCCTAATTAAAGTGCAAGCCTCAATTGAAGAAAGAAGAAACAAATTGATGGACGGGAACCTATCCTTTAATTATAAATACAAAAGGGGCGCTGCACTTGAAAAGGAAGAAAACGTACATAATAAACAGAAGCCGCGGCACAAGAGGAAAATTGACGCATCAGGAACAGAAGCCGCGGCACAACAGTACCGCCGGCAACGCATAGGAGAGGTTTTTGGGTACCGTTTTCGACACCGTGAGAGAGCTCTGGAGCAGAAAAAGGAGACTAAAATTTCAGGATCAGAAATTTCTCTACTCCGGGTTATTTTTATCTCTGTAATTTATGACTCCTAATTTATTTTATTGTTCTCGAACACTATGGATAGTTAAATCCTCTTCTATGGTCTTAGGTGGATCTTGCATGTTTAGAGACCTTTTTATGTTCTAATTTCTGGTTTGAATTCCTGTTTTTATTTTAATTAATATTGTCTTATTGTTTTTATCACATGATTAGGATTAGCTACCCTTTGCATGTTTGTAATCAATTAGTTAATCAGCGACTGTACTGCAATTAGTTGGTGGACCTATAGGATAATTGGGGCTATAATTAGGGCATGACCAAACCATAATTTAGTCTTCCAATCATTCAACCTTTTTGCTCTTTATGCTTTTCCTGAATTTAAATGCTTGCATGACCAAACGAGGGTTAATTTAGGAAAAAGAATATTAATCGCGAATGATCAAACGGATTAATAGTTTTAGTAAAGGGATTGGTAATTAAGTAAAATAAGGGAATTCAGGTAGGATTAGACATAGGGGGAATCGAAGCTTGCAAGTGAAACCGTGACCCTAGACCTCTCTCCATTTATTAAATCTAGTATTTTAATTATTATTTAATTCTTTTTACTTGTTTTCATTACAACTCAATTATTAGTTCGTCTGAACAATAGACAATCTTGATTAGTTTGGTACTTGTTAGTTAATCCCCGTGGAGACGATAATCTTTTATACTACTTCTGCAAAAGAGTACACTTGCTCTAAGTGTGTTTTTAACGCAACAAGTTTTTGGCGTCGTTGCCGGGGATTAATTTAGCAATATTAAACGAAAAAGATTTTTATTGCTTTAGACATTTTTTTATGCACTAGTTTTATTTTTTTTATTTATCTTATTGAAAAAAATACAAAAAAAGCTGTTAATATTTTCCCAAGAGACCGCTGCAGTTCACCTTTTTTGCAGATAAAAGTTTAAATCATGGTTAAAACTCTTGGAGACTACATTAGAGAGGCAGAGGCACAAAGAAATTTAGAGAAGTCATATTGGTATATGTCTCAATGCGAGATTCAAATTTCAACTCCTCCTTATAAACCTTATTCAGACTATTGGGATGATTATGAGCCACCTCCTTATTCCTCCCACTGGGATAATTATGAGTCACTACAAGTGCAAAGGCAAGAGGAGGAAAAGTCGGATGTCAATGAGGTCTTGGCCAAATTTATGCAGCAGACAAATGAAAAATTTGAAAGCTTGGAGGGAGTCATGAACAACAAATTTGAAAGCATGGAGGGTCAAATCTCAACTCTCATTGCTTTGTTATCTCAAGAGGCCCAAGAAACTCCTTCACAAACTAAGTCTACCCAAAATGAAGAAGCTAAGCAATACAAAGAAAGTATTCCTTCAAGAGATGAAGGTGTCTCTATGGAATATAATCTGGAGGAAGAAGATCTCAAGAAAGATGAGGAGACTCCTACTGAAGGGAGTCAAATCAAAATAGTAGCTCCTACTGAAGGGAGTCATATTGAAACAAAAGATCCTACTAAAGGGAGCATTTGTGAGGACAGTGAAAAAGGTCCCATGGTTCTGGATTTGGAGAAAGAGGAGAAAGCGCCCATTTTTGGGCAAATTGTTTTAACCATTGGTGATGCTGTGATTGAGGTTCATCGGGGAAAGGTAACTTTAAGGAGTGGTAAAGAAGATGATGTTATTAAAGCTTTAAATTCCAATGAAATTTTCTCTTCTTTAACTTCTCCTTATTTTGATGATGTGGTTGAAACTAACATTTTTAGTGAATTAAAGATGCATGGCCTTTTGGAAAAAAGTCTTATTTTGCAGGATCCTAGCATAATGGTGGATGGAGATAAAATAAAAATTTCACCATCCTTTGAAGTTCATCCACCACGTGGAAAAAGAAAGAACAATGTGAACCACATGGTTAGAAAGTTAAGAAGGTGTAGTGCGTTAGATGTAAAATTTGCTCTTGGAGAGCCTCATATTAAGCACTAACTATCGTCAGGCTCACGACGTTAAACAAGCGCTTCGCAGGAGGCAACCTGTGTTTTATTTTCAGTTATTTTCATTTTCTTTTAATTTGTTTCATTTTGTTTTTAGGAATAAAGCTTAGACTGCAAGCTCTCTCAGGAAAGTCACTCTTACTCTCTCATTTATTTATTTTTATGCCAATTTGATATTTTGCATTGAGGACCATGTTTTATGTGTGGGGGAGGAGAGTTTAACTTTGTCAATTCATCTCTATTAATGCATATACCCACTACATATGTTGATAGCATTTTTTCTGGCTAGTTTTGGATATAGAAACTGAAAAAAAATAGAGATTTTGCCTTTAGGGGATCCCATAATTAATTTACTTGACAGACTTGTGCTTAATTGTAACTGTGAGGTTGTCCTTAGTAAGCTGATAATTAGCATTGTGCATGTTGAGTACTTTTTGTGAACTAGCTTCTAAATGTGAGATCTGAGCCTTCATAAGGGGATTGATACTAAATCATATATTTTTACCCCTTCTCTTTGTATGAGTGTGTTTCCCAATTTGCTACATTCTAGAATTTGTCTTTTGACCATTTCAAGACGAAAATTGATTTGCATCATGTAAAAAGATTTGGGGAATGTAAGTATTTTTCTGGCCTCAGAGTTGTTTGTTGAATTTATCCATTAGTTACCCCCTTTGAGCCTATTTGTTATATTTTTTCTGTGGTACCCAGATATAATTTTTTTTTTGTGGTAACAATTTGAAATTAAATTTGGAGCAACTATTGAAAGTTACAATTTTGTCCTGTATTTCAATTGTCTATCTCATCGGGACATAAAAACAAAATAGGAGTTTTTAGTAGACTATTTAGTGGAGATTTGGTCCCATTACAACCCATGAAATCCCATCTTTTGCATGCATGTGAACTATTTAGTGGAGATTTGGTCAAATTACAAGCTTATGGTAATGTGCATTTTGTGAAAACTTGAGTGTATTTCCCTAGTCCCTAAACACTTAGAGAGATTGTGAGCGAGTGTCTTTGTTCACAGAAATGTATTCTTCAGGGACTTGAGTCTCTAATTGGGCAACCTTTTGACACCTCATATGTGCTATAATGTCTATTGTCTCTCATTGTGCTTTTAATTTTGGATCCCTTATTTGACTGTCTCTGTTATTTTTTTGACAAATTCATTGAGCCAGAAAATTTGCTTGAGGACAAGCAAATGTTAAGTATGGGGGAGTTGATAAACTCCAATTTTGTGCATTTTTAGAGATATTTTTAGGTCTTGTTTAGAGCAATTATTACTAATTATACAAATTATTGATTTAATTTGCTCATTATTTTGCAGAAAGATAGAAAAAGTGTTCGGTACCGTATCTCCTGCTACGTATCCGATCTTGGATAGTAGACCGGTCCGAGATAGTTGGTACGTGTGTCCTTGGTTGTCCGAGTTGGTGCTCCGGTCTGAGGTGGGGTGGTACCTGCAATGACACTCTGACGCTCAAGTCAGTGAGTGAGTCAATTACAAGTGATTATAGGTGAGAGATGAATACCATTAATGTGAGCATTCAATGCTTATTTATAGGTATCTAGGAAGGAGGAGGGCTGTTGGATCTAGGTCTGCAATCTCCACCGTTGGATGAATTGGACCCTTTGGTGTTGGGCCTTTTTGGTGGATTGGCCATTGAGGCCCAATCCATAACAGTAGCCCCCCAAGTCGGGTCGCCTTAAGGCGAGCTAGACTTGTCGTTTAGAGATTTCGTCGAGCCCAAGCTCGGGCGAGACACTTCACGACATACCGGGCCGGTCTGAGGGACTCAGGTCGCGCCGAGTGACTCGAGGCTGTCCGCTTTGAGAGATTCCGGTCACGGCGGGGTCAAGGGACCGGGGCGAGTCGAAGGAAACGAAGCGATCTGGTCAGATCTGTGCCTTGATTTCTGTGCCAGCTGGCAACGTCATTGATGGGACGCGTCGTTCGAGAATGATTGGGGTAATGATGGCGCTTGGAACGACGCGCCTGTCTAGGGGCTAGTCTGGGGAAACGTAGCCTAGGCCCAGGCCCATCTGTGGCCTTCTTAATGTTCTATAAATAGGAGGGGGGATCCCCCTTACTTGGATTGTTTTTCTGCGAATTGCTCTGCTTCCGATCTTAAAGTCGTTCCGGGGCTTATTTCTCTCTTCAGAGTTGTGTTGTATCTCGGTGACGCCTTTGCTGTTCGCGACCTGCCCCCAGTGTTCGACGAGCTTCGATTTTCATAAGGTTAGTTTTCCTCTTTTCTTTATTGCTTCCGGCTTTAGATTACGACCGGGTTCTCTCCGGACCCGTATTTGTAGATACACAGAGTGGGGGTCGTCAGGTCGGGTTCCGACTTGGTTATGGACCCACTGTTTACGTATCAACCTGACTCGTCAAGCCCCCATTTCTGCAGGTCCGATCTGGCGAGGACGAAACAAACCCGTCGGGTTGCTGACATAGATCGCCCTCATTTCGCGCAAACAATGGCTTCCGGAATTGGAGAGTCGATGGAAATTCGTGCTAGTCCCCCCGGGTCGGCTATTCCCGAGGTTCAAGACGACTTGGGCTCCGCTCCTACTCACGCTGAAGACCGGTCTCCCGGGGTTCCCAGCAACGAGCCGGCAGATGAAGATAACACAGAGGTGGTGGTCCTTGATTCGGGTGATTCTGATGCCGAGCCCGACCGTGAAGAGCAGGGCAGCACTAGTTGGAGTTCGGGGGAGAGTGAGGAGGAGGTGGCTGAGAGCCGAAACAATGAAGACGGTCTTGGGCATTGCGGGGAGCCCGCATATGAAGAAGGTGATTCTGACTAATATCCCCGAGCCGGAGTAGGGCCGGTCAATGTTCCCGTATCCCTACCTCTCACTGTTCCCCGGGAGTATTCCTGGGTGTCGGAGGCGTTGAAGGGGATTCCGTCCCTTTATAGGACCGGGGACGATATGAGTTTCTTCGTCAACCGCCTTTCCCGGAAGGATCAGATCTGGAATGTGGAGGGAATGGCCGAAGACCAGCATGTGGCCGTCTGGCCGAAAGCTCTGAAATTTGTTATGTACGGGGTGACGATCCTTGACATGCACGTTAGCCCCCCGTTCACCGCTTTTCAGCAAGAGGCTTTGGAGATCTTGAACCTCGCTCCTTCCCAACTACATCCCAACTCATGGGCGTTCCTCCGGGCTTTTGAGTTGATGTGCATTCATCTGGAGAGGCCGATCTCCTGTGACCTCTTCTTCCACCTTTTTGAGGTTAACCGGAGGCATGAGGATGGAACCAAAGATCGGTGGGAACATGTGAGTTTCCGGGCTAAGAGAGGGGTAAAGATTTTCATGCCTTATTCCGACTCTCTTAAGAACTGGAAAAATAAGTATTTCTTTGTGGAGCCCGTGAATGAGGAGGCAGTGAGGCACGTCGGCCAATATTCTGCGGACGGGAAATCATTGGAGTTCACAAAGTTTCAACTGGGGTGGTCTCTCTCTCACTTCAACCGGAGGCCTCATTCCTACACCGTCGGCTTAGGGCGGCTATCCCAGGTTGATCAGGACACATTGGCGATCTTGACGAACTTTGCCGACCTGATTATCTACTGGGATCCCAAGAAATTTGGGATTGACGTAGCCCGATTGGTCGGGGCCGGGTCGAAATCTCAAGTAGTCGCCGTTCTTGGTAGATTTCTTGGTAGATAACCCCGCCCATTATAATTTTTTGACTGCCGTTTCTTCTAACATTGTTTATTTTCCTTATTCTGCAGATAGCATGGGGCCTGACAAGTTCTCTTGCCTGACGGCTCTTGCAGAAAGGAAGGCCGGGGTTCAAAAGGAAAAACCCGTTGCCGCCGTTCCGATCAGCACAATCCCGGAGGCCGGCTCGGCTGGAGCGGAGGATCGGGCTGCGGATCTCTTGTACCGAAAAAGGGAGCGCCCCCTCCCGCAAGCGGACCCTGCTTCTACTTCACATGCTCCGGCTGCTCGGGCTTCAAAAAAGGGGCGTCATGGGAAGCACCGGACTTCTAGGTCTTCCGGCATTTCTATTGACGCCGACTTCCTGCAGAAGCACTTGGAGGATTCCCGGGTCGACCCGGTTGAGGCGTCTCTTAAGTTATTCCGGCATCTGGCCGACGTGACGAAGCTTCAGAAGGTCGAGGCTGAGAATCAGACAAAATGTGACCCCAAGTTCCGAGGTGCACTCTTCGATTTTCCTTCTTGGTTATCTCTGTTTTTGACTTCCTTCTTTCTGTTATTACAGGAGCCCTGGTGGAGAGGGACAACGAAAAAAGAGCCCGGGAGGAGTTGCTAAAGAAATATGAGGCTCTGGAGAGGGATCAGACCGAGCTTAAAGCGGCTGCAGAAAAATTTGATAGGGAGAGGGACTCTGCCCTTAACTTGTGTATGGAACATGAGGTTCGAATCCAAGATCTCGAGAGCCAAGAAAGGCGGTCTGCCGAGGCGGTTTCTTCCCTGAGGGCTCGGATTCAGGAGCTCGAGGCCGATCTTGCGAAGGCGAGGCAGACCCAGGTCGGGTCTAGCGTTGATTCTTTGCCTCGGATTGCTGAATTGGAAAGAGAGCTTCAGGAGGTACGTGCCAAAGCAGAAACCTTGGAGGACGAGGTGGTGGTGGTGGCTCAACTGGCTGTGGACGTGGCCGAGGAGAGCTTCGAAAAAGCCCTTGCTCAAGTCACTGTCATCCACCCATCCCTTCCTCTGGACCGGGGATTTATTCGCTTGAACCATACCGTAGCAGACGGGCGTATTGTCCGGCCCTATCGGGACTCTGAAGCGTTCGATGTCATTTACCCTCCCCCTTCCTTGCCGTGATTGTTGCTGATGGGGAAGTTCTGAATTTGCTGCTTTTTGGGTTCTGGGTGGAACCGGTGGGGAAATAAAGCCCCGGGTTCCGGGCGGAACCGGAATTTGTAATATATCACCATCTTTTTGAACTAGAGGACCCGGCCGTATCCGGGATAATTTGTAATGGAAATTTATTTTAATGTGCCTCCGGTTTTATTTACCTCGATTTAGTCTTTATACTGTTGTTTTACATTCCTGCATTTGCGTTTGATTCGCTCAAGTGGTAAATGTCGCCTTAGGTACAGTTTACCGGGACTCGGCCCAGATCGAACTCGTTTCTTAGGGTCGTGGAAACCTCGGCCAACAAGTTGTTTTTACGTAACAATGATCGCCTTCGGGGCAGTTTACCGGGACTCGGCCCAGATCGAACTCGTCCCTTTAGGGTAGCGACAACCTCGGTCAGCTAAAAGAAGAGAAACTAGGTGATAAAATCGACACCGCAAGCATAATGGATAACATCGGTATACACCGTTCATTAGATAAGATGAGTTACAACATCGTTATACACCGCAAACATAACTGACATCATCGGTATACACCGTTCCTTGGATAAGATGAGCTACAACATCGGTATACACCGCCTACATCATTGATATCATCGGTATACACCGTTCCTTTAGGTAAGATGAGAGTCAGATGTAGTATTTTCTCAGTTTAGTGGCGTTCCAAGTTCTTGGGATCGCCTTGCCGGACAAGGTCTCCAATTCGTAGGCACCTCTGCCGGTTTTAGATAAAACTCGGTAAGGTCCTTCCCAGTTGGGGGCGAGCTTGCCCTGTGCGGCGTTCTTCAAACCGACATCGGCTCTTCGTAAAACTAAATCACCGACCTCGAGGTCTCTGGGGATCACTTTCGAGTTATATCGTACTGCTACCCTTTGCTTTATTATTGCTTCTTTAAGGAAAGCCTGGCCTCGGACCTCATCGACGAGGTCGAGGTTTTCCTTCAATGCCTGGCTATTGTCCCCCGGAGATTTCGGGTGGAGTGTCCTCCAGCTCAGCTCCCCGATTTCCACCGGAATTACGGCCTCCGTCCCGTATGAAAGTCGAAACGGGGTTTCCCCTGTTGAGCTCTGTGGGGTAGTTCTGTAAGCCCACAGCACGTAAGGTAACTCTTCAACCCAGTTTCCCTTTGCTTCATCGAGTCGTTTCCTCAGTCCACTGAGAATGACCTTGTTGGCAGCCTCGGCCTGACCGTTTGTCTGAGGGTGCTCTACCGAGGTAAACCGGTGTTTGATCTTAAGGTCAGACATGAGTTTTCTGAAGCCTTTGTCGGCGAACTGTGTTCCGTTGTCCGTGACTACCACCTCGGGGATCCCGAATCTAGTCATTATATTTTTCTTGAAGAATTTGATGCAATTCTTAGCGCTGATGATGGCCAAGGGCTCAGCTTCAATCCATTTGGTGGAGTAATCCACCGCTACTATGAGGTATTTGATCTGGCCGGGGGCAGTTGGGAACGGTCCCAAGAGATCTATTCCCCACCAAGCAAATGGCCACGGCGAGCTTAAGCTGGTGAGCTCCGTAGGGGGCGCTATGTGGACCTTGGCGTGGATCTGACACTTACCGCACCTCTTTACATAATTTCTTGCATCGGTCTCCATGGTTGGCCAGAAGTATCCCGCCCTTAATGCCTTTCGAGCCAGGGATCGACCTCCAAGATGTTGCCCGCAGATCCCCTCGTGGATCTCGGCAAGGACGTAGTCTGCTTCTCCTCCTTCGATGCATTTCAACAGCGGTGCAGACAAGCTTCTTCTGTAGAGGCTTCCATCGATTATAGAAAAAGAGGAGGCCTTCCTCCGGAGGATCTTGGCTTTGCTCGGGTCCGGAGGCTCGTTCCCCGTTCTGATATAGTCTATTAATGGCGCGATCCAACCCTGGCTTTCTTCTACTACATTAACAGAAAAATTTGCTTCCGGGTTCAAGATTACGCTCGGCTTGTTCAGCGTTTCCTAGATTATCGACCGGTGGTTCCCCGGAATTTTGGTGCTGGCAAGTTTGGAGAGTATGTCAGCCCTGATATTTTCCGATCTTGGAACGTGCTTCACTTCCGTGAATGTAAAAAGGGAGAGCAGCTCCTGCACTTAGGTTAGGTACCTTTGCAAGATCGGGTCTTTGGCTTCGTACTGTTTCCCGATTTGGGATACCACCAATAATGAGTCGGTATTTAGGGAAAGCCGGGAGACCTTGAGATCGATCGCAAGCCGGAGTCCAGCTATGCACGCCTCATATTCCGCCTGGTTGTTTGAGGTAGGGAAACCGAATGTGAGCGATACTTCGATTACGACGCCAACCGGGCTTTCGAGCATCAACCCTGCACCACTTCCTTTTGGATTTGAGGACCCGTCTACGTGAAGTGTCCACACCCCGTCATCCGGATCGGCGGGTGCCATCTCTGTGATAAAGTCGGCAAGTATCTGGGCTTTCATGGCCGGTCTTGTTTCGTATTTGATTCCGAACTCGAAGAGTTCTACTGCCCATTTGATCATTCGTCATGCTAAGTCGGGTCGGTGTAAGATATGCCGAATTGGATAATTAGTTCGCACCACGATTTGATGGGCGACGAAATAAGGCCGGAGGCGGCATGCCGAGATGAGTAGAGCAAAGGCGATCTTCTCTATTTTCTGATATCTCACTTCTGGTCCATGCAAAGCTTTACTCACGAAGTATACCGGGCTTTGCCCAGCTTCGGTCTCCCTGACAAGCACGGCCCCGATGGCCTCATCTGAGATGGCTAGATACAAAAATAGATCTTCCCCTGGACTCGGCCGACTTAGTATGGGCGGTTCGGACAGGACCTTTTTGAGCCGGGAGAGTGTCTCGTCCCGCTCTGGGGTCCATTCGAAAGTTGCTTCTTTCTTAAGCAGTTTGAACAATGGGAGCGATTTGAAGGCGGCGTTGGAAATGAAGCGAGATAACGAAGCTATCATGTCGTTGAGTTTCTGGAGCTCTTTCTTAGTGGACGGGGTCCGCATTTCTGTTACCGCTCGGCATTTATCCGGGTTGGCTTCAATGCCCCTTTCCGTGAGATAGAAACCCAGGAATTTTCCAGCCCGGACCCCGAAAGTGCATTTTTCCGGGTTTAGCCGCATATTATTTTTCCGGATTTCAGCAAAAATCTCTTCCAGGTCGGATATGTGGAGGTCTTCCCTTTCGCTTTTTGCAGTCATGTCGTCGAGGTAGACTTCCACGTTACGGCCGATCTGATCTCGGAATACCTTGTTCATCATCCTTTGATAAGTGGCGCCCGCATTTTTTAAACCGAACGGCATGACCCGGTAGCAGAAATTACCGCGGTCAGTCATAAAGGCCGTCTTCTCTTGGTCGGGGGGAACATCGGAATTTGATTGTATCCGGAATAAGCATCCATGAACGATAGTAAACGAAAACCTGAAGCATTATCGACGAGCCGATCAATACTAGGAACAGGGAAGGCGTCCTTAGGACAGGCCTTATTAAGATCGGTATAGTCAACGCACATTCGCCACTTTCCATTGCTTTTCTTAACAAGTACAGGGTTTGAGAGCCAAGTTGTATACTTGACCTCTTTTACAAAATCAGCTTAATTAAATCTTCAACGACCTTAGCCGTAGCAGCTGCCTTTTCCTGGCTTTGAGCTCTTTTGCGTTGGGCGACCCATTTTGCCCCGGGGTTCACCGCTAGCTGATGACAGGCGACCTCGGGGGGAATCCCGGGCATGTCCTTGGCTGACCATGCGAAGAGATCGGCGTGGGATTTGAGGCAGAGGATGAGCTTTGTTTTTACTTCGTCGGGAAGATCGGATCCGATCTGGACAGTTTGAGCCGGGTTTTCTCCCAGCTGGATTTGCATGAACTGTCCATCAGGTTGGGGTCGCCTAATTTTCTTTTTTAGCTCTCTTGTTAACTCGTCGTCGCTTTCTTCCTCGGAGCTATCCAGGTCATATCTCGCGTCGAGGTCCGTGACATTGACCTCAGCAGCTGGACCGGCTCTTTTCTTTTTTGGGCTCTTCTGAGTTCTTGTCTCTATGGGGGGAACCCCCTCTTCTGAGGCCTGCCTGTCCGCCTTGACATGAAGATAGAAGCATCTTTGGGCGGACTCTAAGTCGGCGTCAAGGGTGATAACTTCGTCACTCAATGAGTAGAACTTCATCTTGAGGTGAACCGTTGAAGTTACGGCTCCGAGCCTTCCAAGGGTGGGTCTCCCGATGATACAATTGTAGACCGAGGGGCATGGCAATACCAGGAACTTGGTCTTGACCGTCCGTTCTAGTGGCTCCTCTCCATAGGTGACCATCATTTCCAAGTAACCGGGAGGTTTGGTCCGAGACCCGTTGAAGCCCGAAAGATCCGATCCCCGGTAAGGGGTGAAATCTTCCTCTGAGATCTGCAGTTTTCTCACCAGGTCGATGAAGATGATATCAGCGGAGCTCCCTTGGTCGACTAGAATCCTTCTTATCTCATGGTTTGCCATGACCGCCCTGATTATGAGGGGTGTGTGCTTATTTGGCTTGCCATCCAATAAGTCCCGGTCGCTGAAGGTTAAGGGTGGGCGCTCCGGGCCTGAGCTGATTGCAGAGGTGGAAGCGGCACACATGACTTCCTTCCATTTTCTTTTCATTGTTTTGCCCGATGCTTCGGCGGGGTAGCCCCCAGATATCATCATCATCACAGGTCGGCCCTTTGATTTTCGATAGTCGCGCTCGTCCTTTGAGCTCTCTTCTCGTTTTTGTGGGGCTTTACCCTTTCGTTTCGGATCGGCTTCTTCTTCCTTAACCTCGGCCTCGTGTCTGGGTGCTTTAGCCACATACTGGCTCAACTTCCCTTTCTTAATCAGGTCCTCGATGTCATCCTTCAAAGCATTGCATCGATTGGTATCGTGCCCTTTGCTCCGGTGATACCGGCAGTATTTGTTGGATCTCTGTCCCGGCCTGTGTGGGAGCGGATCAGGGAACTTGACTTCTTTGAACTCAGCGTTCATACATTCCGCCAGAATCCTGGCCCTTGTTTCGTTCAGATCGGAATATTGCTGGTGTCGGTTCCGAGGTCGGAGCCTATTGTCGTTCCGGGCCTCCCTTTCATAACGGGCCTCTGCTGCCTGACGCACCGGAGCCTCTTTTTCATACCGAGGCTTGCTCGTTCCGGGGTCGGAATCTGTCTTTCTTGCAACAGCGCCTTCTTCATGGTCAATGTATTTTTGGGATCGCTGGAGGAACTCGGCAAGCGACTCAGTTTGGTTGATTCCGACATCGATCTGAAACAGACTTCCTTCCCGCAGACCGGCTTCCATGAAGAATAGTCGAAATAAATCATCTAAGTTCCGGACCTGGGCCGCCTCCTTGTTGAATCTTTCAATGTAGTCTCGGAGCGACTCGTTCTCTCCTTGCCGGATGGCTTGTAAGACTTTCCGAGATTTAGGCTTCATTTTGGAGTGGGCGAACTGGGCCGAGAACAGCTTTGCAAGCTGGTCCCGGGATGATATCGAGTTCGGCTTGAGGGCTCTGAACCAGTCTAGAGCCAATTTCTCAAGGGTGAGAGGGAAGATTCGGCATTTGATCTCCTCTGGGACATTCCGGTATTGCATCATCGTGTCGAAGTAATCCAGATGTCGGTCGGGATCGCCCGTCCCGTCATGCATTTTTAACCCCTCCGGGGGCATTTCTAAGTGCTTGGGTACCGGAAAATAGTCGATTTCCGCTGTGAAGGGTCCCTTCCGCGTTGCGGACCTTTCCCTCGGAGGAGGCCTTCTGATAGGGTGTCGGGCAGGGGATCCGGGAGATCGAGGGCGCCGACGTTCATGCCTCGGGGGAGTTCCCCGGCTTATAGAACGCCGCCTTGGTGACGAAGATGCTAATGATGAGCTTTGGTGGGCTGAGTCCCCGGGATAATAAGTCTCGTCATAAGTCTCGGTTGGGGGAGTTCTAGATTCTTGCCTCCCTCTTCTGCGTGGTGGCGAACGATGGTGGTGTCTCCTCCAAGCAGGGGACCGGTGACGTCTTTTGCTGGCGGTCCTTCTGCTAGGAGAGTAAGTTTGAGGGGAGGTACGATCCGGGATATCCCTGGCCCGGACTTCGGCCATCTCGGCCTCCAGCTGGGAGTAACGCTGACTCCTTTGATCAGCCTCGGCTTGCCTTGTTAGCAGTTGGATGAGCTGTTGGACAGCATCGATCGGTACCGGGACAGTCGGGGCTGGAGGTTGAAACCGATTTCTAGCAGAGCTTATAGGAACCATTGCCCTGGAAGAATTCCGGCCATGGGCCGAGCTGCGAGGGAGAGTAATCGCTACCCCCTCCGGGGTTTCCTGTTGCTGGTCGGGTCTGACCACGACGCTGGAGACGTTTCTCCGTCGTAATTCCGGAGCCATTTACGATCAAGGAGGTTGGGGGAAAGACTAGAGTATAAGCCGCTCCCACTGTGGTCGCCAATGTTCGGTACCGTATCTCCTGCTACGTATCCGATCTTGGATAGTAGACCGGTTCGAGATAGTTGGTACGTGTGTCCTTGGTTGTCCGAGTTGGTGCTCCGGTCTGAGGTGGGGTGGTACCTGCAATGACACTCCGACGCTCAAGTCAGTGAGTGAGTCAATTACAAGTGATTATAGGTGAGAGATGAATACCATTAATGTGAGCATTCAATGCTTATTTATAGGTATCTAGGAAGGAGGAGGGCTGTTGGATCTAGGTCTGCAATCTCCACCGTTGGATGAATTGGACCCTTTGGTGTTGGGCCTTTTTGGTGGATTGGCCATTGAGGCCCAATCCATAACAAAAAGATAAAAAACATGAAAGCCCAACTTAATGCCATGTCAAAGTTATATATATATATATATATATATATATATATATATATATATATATATATATATATATATATATATATAAGCATGCAAGGTTGCTGGCAATTGAAAGATTGGGAATGGCGCATCATGGCCCATGGCGAGATTGGGTGGAAGTTAGGCCCAATGCCTAATTAAAGTGCAAGCCTCAATTGAAGAAAGAAGAAACAAATTGATGGCCGGGAACCTATCCTTTAATTATAAATACAAAAGGGGCGCTGCACTTGAAAAGGAAGAAAACGTACATAATAAACAGAAGCCGCGGCACAAGAGGAAAATTGACGCATCAGGAACAGAAGCCGCGGCACAACAGTACCGCCGGCAACGCATAGGAGAGGTTTTTGGGTACCGTTTTCGACACCGTGAGAGAGCTCTGGAGCAGAAAAAGGAGACTAAAATTTCAGGATCAGAAATTTCTCTACTCCGGGTTATTTTTATCTCTGTAATTTATGACTCCTAATTTATTTTATTGTTCTCGAACACTATGGATAGTTAAATCCTCTTCTATGGTCTTAGGTGGATCTTGCATGTTTAGAGACCTTTTTATGTCTAATTTCTGGTTTGAATTCCTGTTTTTATTTTAATTAATATTGTCTTATTGTTTTTATCACATGATTAGGATTAGCTACCATTTGCATGTTTATAATCAATTAGTTAATCAGCGACCGTACTGCAATTAGTTGGTGGACCTATAGGATAATTGGGGCTATAATTAGGGCATGACCAAACCATAATTTAGTCTTCCAATCATTCAACCTTTTTGCTCTTTATGCTTTTCCTGAATTTAAATGCTTGCATGACCAAACGAGGGTTAATTTAGGAAAAAGAATATTAATCGCGAATGATCAAACGGATTAATAGTTTTAGTAAAGGGATTGGTAATTAAGTAAAATAAGGGAATTCAGGTAGGATTAGACATAGGGGGAATCGAAGCTTGCAAGTGAAACCGTGACCCTAGACCTCTCTCCATTTATTAAATCTAGTATTTTAATTATTATTATTTAATTCTTTTTACTTGTTTTCATTACAACTCAATTATTAGTTCGTCTGAACAATAGACAATCTTGATTAGTTTGGTACTTGTTAGTTAATCCCTGTGGAGACGATAATCTTTTATACTACTTCTGCGAAAGAGTACACTTGCTCTAAGTGTGTTTTTAACGCAACACTATTGACGCCATGTTGTCTCAAGATGTTAGAAACCGGATTTGTTCTTTACTCCCTCCTACTCAAGGGGTGGAAGAAGATCAGATATTATGGCCTGCTAATCCGCTTGGTGATTTTTCTATCTCTAGTGCATATTCTCTTCTGGACCAAGTTTCTAGTCCCCCTGAAGTTCCTTTATGGAAGAACATTTGGAAGCTTCGTGTTCAGGAGAGAGTGCGTACCTTTACTTGGTTGATGGTTCATGATCGAATTTTGACGAATAAGAGAAAAGCTAGAATGGGGCTAGGGAGCGAGCTATGATCTCATTGTGATGATATCTGTGAAGATCAGCAGCATGTTTTTCAGGATTGCCCGTTAGCTATGGCGGTTTGGATTGGGCTTGTAAAACCGGGTATGCATTCTAACTTCTTTGGTGGTGATTTTTCTTATTGGGTCGAGTTTAATCTTGATGACAATTTTTTTGGGCATGAGGGGTTAAATTGGGCCAGCGCGTGGGCAACGACTCGCCATCTTCTTTGGATGTGGCGTAATAAGGAGGTTCATGATTCTAATTTTATTCGTCCTACTCGTGGTTGGTCGGTGGTCTATAAGAACTTGCATGATTATGCTTGGGCGTTGAATAGTGTTAGTCAAGCTAGTGCTAGGACGGAGTCGGTCATTCATATCAAGTGGAATCCTCCGGACTTAGGGGTGTTGTGCTTGAATTCGGATGGTGCGGTGAAGTAGGATCGGCGTGTAGCGGGGTGTGGTGGTTTGCTGCGGGATCGGCCTGGCAATTGGATTTGTGGTTTCACAAAAATTGTTGGTTTGTGCACAGCTTTGGAGGCTGAATTGTGGGGAATCCTTGAAGGGTTGCGTATTTGTTGGTCTAAGGGCTAGCGTAAGATTGAGGTGCAGCTGGATTCATCGGTGGCTATCTCTTTTATTCATGGATCTGGTAATGGTCGAGTGGTTGGTTGGAGATTGGTTCGTGAGATTCGCAAGTTACTTGAGTTGCAGTGGGATATTAAGTTTGTTAACATCTACAGGGAAGCAAATCGGTGTGCGGATGCTCTTGCAAATTTGGCTTGTAGCCAATCTGGGACCTTGAATTTTCTAGAACACTGTCCTCCTCTCCTGGAGCAATTGTTGTTTGCAGATAGATTGGGAGTTTCCTCCCCTCGTTGTATCTTGAACTAGCTCTTCTTTTTTGGGGCTTAGGCCCCCGTTTAATACCAAAAAAAATTATTATATTTTATTTTCACAACTGTCTTTATTTTTCTCTTTATAATCAAACAATTCACTATAACTCACTAGAGAATGGAGATAATTTATTTTTCTCTTTATTTTTCTCTTTATAATCAAACAATTCACTATAACTCACTAGAGAATGGAGATAATTTATTTTTCTCTTTAATCAAACAATTCACTATAACTCACTAGAGAATGGAGATAATGGGAATATTTTATCGGAAAAAAGTACATAACTTCGAATTAAAGGAACTAGTAATGGTCACAACCGTCACTCATTGTCATTTGCTTTCTTACTCGTGCCACTCTTGAAGCCCCAATTGAAGGTAAAACTACAAAGGAGCCAACAAATTATCATCAGAGGTTGAGAGAGTGGTTGGCAATGTTTAGCAAATGTTTGGTCAACATCTCCACTATCTGCTGCATACCTTGCGTTCAATCAATTCTAAATCAGCTAATTAATTGTTTTAGTCATTAACCTTTCTGTAGAACCCATCACCGTGGAAAATTTTAAATTGACCAAGAAAAATATAAATTGAAGCCATTTGCTTCGGTGATGCCACAACTCCGCGAATCGGTGATAGGAAAGCTCAAGTTCACTCCAGAAATTCGTGATAGCGAACTGCCATGATAAATATGAAAGAGTTTGGACATTTTTTAAAAGAAAATCTTCAACAGAGACGCTACTCTACAAACAGAACCCTTGGCCCCATTTAGTGACCGTAAATTGGTCAAGTTCTTTGAAAACAAATGGGATAGGATAAAAACACATTAAATACTGCAGATTGGCCGCGTGCTGCTTCTATGCCCCACTTTGAAAACATACAGTAACCACTAGTTCACGGTTTAGCCACATAGTGGAGCAAATACCACACTACAATCCATTAAGGAAAACGAAAGTCACGCCCTGGAATTCGACTTTGAGTGGGCAATAGAGCAGTAGTAGTGACTCGAACAATTCATTCATGTAGCTACTCTCTCCCCAAAAGAGCCAATTTTCTAAGCACCATGATTAGTATTTGAACTTGGTGAATAAGAAACAAACTTATGAGGAGTACTCAAATGGTTGAGGAGGTTGAGGTTCCTCATCGACTGCCATTGCTGATGAAGAACTTTGCAATCCTTGTCCTGATCCAGCAGCAGTTGAAGTGGTAGATGCCGGTGTGTCGGTGATAGCAAGTACTTCAGGCTCGGTAGGACGCAAGTCTTTAAGAAGCACAAATCCCGAAGGTGCCAATTTGACTGGAACATATCTGCTGTCCTGCAAAAACTTAATAAACTTCTCCTGAGCAGGAACCACTCTCGCTGGATTCGTTAGGATCTCGAAAGAAGGTTCGGGCTCTGATTTCTTCTCCGTAGGGCTATCAACCTTCAAATAGAAAATGCAGGAAAAATTTCATCGATTGTAGATAGAAATCAGATATTTTAACTGAAACATACATGTGATTTAACAACTATCGGGTCTTACAAACCATAATCAACCATCTACACTAGTATTTTTAATTTTGCAATGAAATCACCGAGATAAACATAAAAAAATCAAGCATCCGATAGTTGTTAAATCACATGTATGTTTCAGTTAAAGGATCAAATCAAAGCCAAGTTGAAGTTGGGAAACTTTTTCAACCACCAGAGCCACATTGAAAACAAGCAACAAAAAGTTGAGGGGGAGGGCTTTGAAAAAATTGGTCTATATTTTAATATATATTTGAGATTTTAAAAGAATTTTGGCTTAAATAATATAACAATATAACATTTTGGCTTAAATATGTTTTAGGCCCCTGCAAATATAGCGTGTTTTGGTTTAACTTTTAAGTCCCTGCAAAATTTGTTTTTTGTAAAAAGTCCTTGCAAAATACATTGTTTTGATATTAGCCCTTCTGTTAGAGTTAAAAAAAAAAGCCAACGTGTCTGCCACCTGAGTTTCAAATGCTGACTGTACACGTTGACTCAGCAATAACATAAAAAACATAATTTGGAAAATTAAAACTCAGCCCTAATCCCTAATCTTCTTCTTCCTCAATTGCAATCTAGTCCAAGCCAAGTCCCCAGTTTTAAATACACGGCATGTTCAATTCAACGCAAAAGAAATCCTCCTCGCACACAACCGAATCCAACGAGTAACAAAAGATTCTTCTCTCTAACTCACTCCGCATACAGCTACGCACTCCGCCGGTTTGACGCCAATGATGTTGGCTGGAGTACTATCTTATTCGACATTTTTTGTGGGGTTGTGGATAGGAGTACACGATTGAGCTGAAATGGGAAAAGATTGAAACTTTTCGTGAATATGAATGAATCCTGAGATGGGTTTTTGGAATTGGGCGGTGTAGTTATTGATTTTAAGAATTTATTAATATGAATGATTCTCACTTTTTATCTGCCTATAGAGATGTACAGAAAGATTAAAAAGTAACAAGCAAGCTTCAAATGAAGGATTTGAAGATATTTCTCTAGACAGAAATAACCCTATGAGATCTATCTATTTTAATTTAATTTTCCATATACCAACAACAGGCACAATCTATCAAACAAATGTGCCATCATCTGTTGTCGTTTCTCTTTGGTTTACTCATCGTCAGTAAACAAGGATGTGCCAACAAACTTCCTACCATTGCCTTGACTTATTAATATCTTTGTTCTTGATACACCTTGAATAAAACAGACGACCCCGGTGAAGGGGAAAAAAGTTGATATGTGTGGGTGTGGATCCTCAATTCGAGAAGAAATGAGGTAGAAAAATGAAGGAACAAAAAAAAGGTCCACACCTTGTTTGAAATTTTTACGCCAAAACATTGAGTTTTTTCATGGCAGAACACAAGAAGACAAAAAAGGGGAAAACAGAGGAAAAAGAAAGAAGGAAACGATGAGGGGGTTATGGATGGAGAATCGGAAAGTAATATGCGAAGCTTCTCAAGTTTGAGCCAAGAGTGCCTGAAGGAGCTGAGCTGTAGTTCTGTGTTTTGCATCGGGATGGGTTGGTGATGGTGGGTGGCAGAGGAGGAGGAGAGGAAAACCCAGTAACTATTGAAAAAATTTACTGGGTTTCCAAATTATGTTTTTTATGTTATTGCTGAGTCAACGTGTACAGTCAGCATTTGAAACCATGTGGCAGACACATTGCCTTTTTTTTAACGTGAGCTCTAACAGAAGGGCTAATATCAAAAGTGTATTTTGCAAGGACTTTTTACTAAAAAAAATTTTGCAGAGGCTTAAACCAAAACACGCTATATTTGCAGGGGCCTAAATCATATTTAAGCCTAACATTTTTAATAACACTTCATTTTTGTTTGGAGACATTTTGTAGCTTCTTCAATTTAGAATTGAAAAATATGCCCTCCCCTCCCAAACATACCCTATGTGATGAAAATAAAAAAGGGAATACTAAGTATTAGCAACCAATACAAATCATGTATTTTGCATGCAAGCAAGCAAGCAAAGAAAAATTCCAAGCCACTTTTTCCCTCTCGAGAGTCTCGACCTTCTATTCCCAACAGTCATCTAAATGGTATCATTGATTTAGAAAGATATGATAAAAACCTTTAAAACAAACAGATTATGCATTACCTGCATGGCATCCCCATCCTTCTCACTAGAAGTCTTTCCTTTTCCAGCACTTGGAACAACTGATGCAGAGTCAGGACCAGATGAAATTTCAGTATTAGCCTTTTGTTCTTCAGCTTTCTTGGCCCTAGCTTTGGCCTTTGCTGATGTCGACAGAACAGCTGTGGGAAGTTTAACAGTTGAAGTAGTTGTGGCAACAGTTGTAGGCTTGGGGTATTCAAAAAGTGAAGGCTTTGCATGTGACAAGAACTCAAACTTTGGAGATTTCAGATCATAATTCAGACCAATAAAAGCCGTCGGTGAAAAAGCCAAGCTTACGAAATAGATAAGAGGGTACCAATACCAAAACTGGCTGAAAACTGCAAGACCAACCACTGCAGTAATTTTGTCATGTTTTGTCTTAGAAAGTAGTCTGATGGTCACATTTCTTCCACCAGCATCAAGGATTCCAGAGGCCAAAATTGCTCCCATCTTGCTCATGGTATCTTCATGCTTGTCTAGAATGATTTTCTCCAATTGTCGTCTAGAATACAAGGCATGTCAGAAAACAAATCTGTTGCCTCAATTTCTAAAATATAGGGCTTCTAAAAAATCCAAAAACAGGAATTTCTTACCGGAATGTTCCAACACGTGAATCACTAGCTTCGCTGATCTGAACCATGACCATAGCCATTGCTATGAGGGCACCTTGACGAACAAAATCAACGACATCAGATGTCAAAGGCTCCAGCAAAGATATGGCCTCACTGAGACCTGTACCCGCACAGGAAATACCCACAGCAAGAGCAGCTCCATATCGAACATGTGGATTGTAAGATTCTGATAGGAGGGAAACAATTCGTGGAGTCTGCAATGTAGGAAAGTAGCATTGCAAATCTCAACAAAAGTAACAGAATACAGCCACATAAAAGTTACTAAGGACAGGGAAATAAAAACGAAAAGGACAGAACTAACCTGCTCTGGATCAGAGTACAACACGAACCCTAATGCTAGGACTGCAGTCCTCCTGACATCATCACTCACATCAGACACAGCAAAGTGCAGTAATTGACGAATGGCCTTATTGTTTGCTGTTCCCCTGTATGCCAAGGCCAGTGCATACATGCCACCATAACGCAATATTGGATCCTGATCCCGAGTCATCTGCTCAATCAAAGTGTCGGCTTCTTCTTCTCTGCCATAAACCGTAAGAGCTATTCCCAATGCTAGCCCTCTGAAACATTAAAAAACTATAAACATCAAAGCGAGAGAAGCCATGGTTTAACACCTTGCCAAGTGAAACGCCTTTAAGTGAAAAGCCTTTACCTTATAATCTTCTCATGTTGTGTCTCATGTGCATAAGTGAGCATCTCATTAGCCTTATCACTGCCAGTTCCAACCATGAGTAAGCCCATACTGATACCAGCAGCTTCGCCAGCAACAGCACTATCAGTGTAGAGAACATTTTTTATTTCTTCATAAATATCCTCATCAGCGGTTCCTAGGGATGCCAATCCAAGACCTAAACATGCACCATGTTGAATGACCTGCCCATAAAACACATTAAATATACAATTGTCTTTTTCTTTTACAAGAGAATGACCAGATTTATGAGCACCTCAACAGTAGTGCTGCGCAGGCTATCGCGAAGAAACTGTTTGATGCCCTCTCCATGGTTAGCATGAATAAGACCGAGGGCATAGAGAGCACCACCTTCTGAGTATGGACTACCACCACCACCAGTCCCACCCTGAGGTAAGTAGGGTGCCATCAGTGACCTTCCCTGCTGCAAATGGCCTCTATGGATAACACCAAGACCAGCTGTTGCACTAAACTTGGCCCAATTAGTAGCTCTGCTCAACCAATCCTAAAATTTTCAAGCAGCAAAAATCTTAAGAAAGAAAGCAATCAAATTGCATGAGAAATCACAGAATAAGGGGGAAAACAGATAAATGAGCTAAAATAACTGACCAAATTATCCCTCAGGAAAGTATCCACAGTTGTTCCAGCATGCATTATTGCATTGGCATATATGGTAGCACTGTGACAGACACTATTCCTCATCTCCACGGACTGCTTTATAGTCTTCAGAATAAGGAGGTCGGATCTAAATGCAAATTACAACCAAGCGGTATAAGAACCAACATACTACCTGACGGAGACTAAAACCAACAAAAAAATTATGATCTAAAAAATGTGACTAAAGAAAACTGCCTCACTTGTTATGACTATAAAGGAACTGCAGAGTCAACTGTATTGAAGTTTCCCCGGACAAAATTCCCTTTATTTTGATTAACCTCTCTGCATAAAGTTTTTCACTTGGATCCTCAGGTACGTTGACGGTAGAAGCTGAATCACCATCCGCCATCTGAACGTCATCTGGTTCATTCACATTAGCACTCTGAGTAGAACCTGCATCACTGGGCTTTGGCTGAGCAGACTCTGAAGGTTGAGACTTTGGCAATGCAAGACGGTCTCTAACACTTAGAAGAAAAGCTTGGTGCTCATTCTCTACCAAATCAAAAGCTATTTGAAGTGACAAAAGAGCATCATCTTTGTTTTCAGAACGTAAAAGCTTTTCCAATATGCTCGCTACACCCTCTGGCTCGTCCAAGAACATAAGGCACTGACAAATGCTCAGATAGTCTGGTGAAGAAAGCTTTTGAAATACTTTAACAAGGAGACGAAGAACCTGGGAAAAAACGTGGAGCAATATCAATTTTCTGTCATAAACACCATTGTTAAAAGGTCTCTATCACATTTTACAAGTTTCGAGATATGCCACACAACAAGTTGTCAAAGAACAAATTTTATCCGTTCCTACAATTTTTTAAATTTCAATTTCAAATCCATCTGATCTTCCACTCGATACCACAGTTGATATAGATCCAAGAGTCCTAATAAATATCGAAACCCAAAGAGATGTTTAAAAGATAACTAAAATCATAAACAGTTTCAATAGATTATGATCCTATAACTAATAACTAAATATAAACAGAGAAAGAAGAAAAAGAAAGATTCGACAGGTATATTGTGTGTATAGCTATAAAATCCCCATTTCTCTTACCTCCTGTCTGTATTCCCTTAGATTCACAAAGGAATGAGAGACATAAATGCAATATGATAGTGTTCCTTGAACATTGTCACTCCTTGTAATTGCTTCCTCAAGTTTATCCAATCTCCTGCATTCAATGGCAGTTCCCATAGCCTGTTGGTATTTTCCATCCACGATACACCTAGATTAGGGAAAAGCAACAAAAAGTGAGGGGAACTCAAAGTTTGAGGTACATTTGGATACAAAAAACATAAGAATAATTATAGCTTGCATACTTGTCCAACAATCGCTCCACAATTGCTTCAAGTCTTGGGTCCACTTTGATAGATTCATCATTTGACTCTGCTGCCTTGGACTTGAGACTAGCATATTCATCTATAGCTTTAGCTGAAGATATAAGAAAATTCATAGAACGTTAACTCGAAGTTAACATGCTTTTATTTAGCTTAAAATTAAGTTATATGAGTGATATTATTTATAAGATCATTAAATGAAATAAATCAAACCACTGACAAGTAACATCAAATGAACCAATATTACCAAAGCAATCCACTTGGATACACAGAAAGAAGGCCTGCCATGGTCTGTATACAATGTTTTAGAATAAAATAAAGACCAGATAATGATTCTCACCAAGAAGAGTATGCACGTAGTCAGAATCCTCTGAAACATCAAACAGAGGACCGGCTCCAAGGGCATAAGATAAAGAGTCATTAAGTTCGCCCAAGTAATAAAAAACCTGAAGATTTTATGAGTAAAATAAGATAAAATGAGATAAAGGAGTGAAAACAAGACATGAAACAAACGTCAGCATCTTCTAAGGAAAAAAAATTACGGATGCAAAAATATCAAATGGCCTTAGTTGATTGCTCTAGAAGCTGAGTAAAATCTAAAGGGATGAAAGCCAGCACTTTTGTTATATCTCAAATATCCCGGAAAAGACACCATAACAGCTTAGCAACTTGAAACGAGTAGTTTCAAATAATTAGCAGAATAATAATACCTTTGAAACGAGTAGTGCAGCAAGTTGCCTCTGATGTTGATCAAACTCCTCATCTTCATACAAACTCTCTCTGTTTAAATAATACATCAAAACACTCAGGTTTAATCTCCAACGTTCCCATTTTTAACATATCACAACTAAGTAACAGATAGGAGAGTCATCATATCATCAAGCCATTTAAGGAATGCTACAAAGACGAAATTTTCAAATTGAGGTATAAATACGTCTCAGCTACAACTATTTCCCTTATTGAGAAAACATGTTTTCAAGACTACATAGAATCATGAATTTTCATTACTAAAAGCTACTTGAATGCGATGGACTCCAGCAAATAGAATTATGGCTACTAAAACGTAACTGAACCTAATGTAAGACTATCCCTCTAATTAAATAACAATTGAATTTGAAACCCAACTACACGTTGATCTAAAAGAGCATAATAAGCACGTAAAATCGAAAATCAAAAGAATACAAGTTGAGAACAGAAACGAGGAGATCGAGAGGGAAGAGGAGAAAACGTACATGAGAGGGACACTGGTTGAGATCTCTGGCCAGAAGCTGTCGACCAAGTTGTTGAGGTTGGAGAGAGCGTGAAGCTTGAGCGAAAGATTGGACTCGTTCAGCATCGCCAGCATCCCACCGGCAGAGCTCACCAGCGTCGTTGCCATGATTTCGTGAGGGGGATTGCAGAAATTAACAATTCAAACAACTAGGGTTAGGGTTTGGGTTTTGGGACTTATTGGAATTGACGATCTAAGAAGATGGAACAGAGAAGAAAGAGGTTAAGTGAGTGAATGAATTGTGTAATTCGCTTTGTAGTGTAGAATCTTCAATTCTCTTATCGAACACGAAATGTATCGAACTGTCAAAATATTAAGGAGAGTATTGAGCATATTATTTTTTTAAAAAAAAAAAAGGGACAAAAAGCAAAAATAACCCAATTTTATAAGGACCAAAAGTTGGTGAAAATTTTTTGAGTGACTAAAATCAAAATACTCAAATTTTTATACTCAAACTTTGATTATTATTTGTATTTATTGATTATTGATACTCTTCAAAGAAATGTGTATATAAAATATGAGAATTACTTGCACGCATCATAGTGCAATTTTCTCTCATATTTCTTAAATTCACATTTGAGTTACCGAAAATGGTGTACTATATAAATAACACAATACTATCTTATAAGTTTGATCCTGTCGTGACTGGGATCTCGACGCAAACGTCTCAAAAATGTGTAATTTTAGGAGTCGTCACCCAATTTATTTAATAAGGAAAATTGAGAAAACTTACCTTAAAAGTTATTGGTCTACGTGTAATAGATTGGATTCAGGAGTCGATTATGTATAGGGAATGGCAGAAACTTAATTCCACTAGACCCCCCTAGTATATTTGTCATAAGACAGTTACCCTAAATCTGGTTGTGCAGATTATTAATAAGTTAGGAACTGTTTTTTTACCCAAAAAAAAATATTAAGTAAAAAATAGCTATTTACGAAGAAATAAAATGGGGACTGATTTAGAAAATTTTAATTTTGACTTGAAGGGGAAGTCTCGCTCCTATGTATCCTCTGGTGAACTCAAAAATCACGTAGTTCTTCTTAAAAAAATTCTTGGTTGGTCGATTTTATTTTTAAAAAGGGTTTAAGATCTAAGTTGTACAACTCAGGTCTCTTAAACCGGGGTTTAATATCCTCTGACATAGTTAATGTTTTCTGAAGTAGTTAAAAAACTAGCAGCATTGAGACACAATCTTTCTTATCACAACCAATTGATTTCATGACAATAGTTTTGTGTTTATGTGTTAAGTTGATTAATCCACTAATGTGATATCCAAGGCATTAAGAATATTTATTTTCTTTCCTACATTTCCTTCAAACTTTTTAGGGTTTTTTTTATACCCCCACCACATCACAATATACCCCCATCAAATATGAAAATCTCAAAATACCCCTAATAATTTTGACTCAATCGGATTTACCTTATAAATAGGTAAATCCGATTTGAGATTAATCAAAGGCGGATTTACCTAGATCCGATTAAATTTAAAAAATTCGCATCACATATACTGATAGAAGGGTAAATTCGCTTTTGAATTTAACAAAGCGGATGTACCCCCACAACAGGTAGATCCGCTTTGTCTCTTTATCAAGTCGGATTTACCTGTTATGAGGGTACATCCGCGTTGTTAAATTCAAAAGCGAATTTACCCTTTACCAGTGTAAATCCGACTTGTTAAAAAAATTTAAAACATTTAATTTGTTTTTTTTACACATTTAGTTTGTTGGATATATATATATATATATATATATATATATATGGATAAATAATTACAAAAATGTGGGTACAATAATAAATACAAGAAATGTCAATCTAAATCGTCGGAATCATGGGCTAAGTCGACAATGGTGGGCGCATCAGTGGGAGGGAGACAGGCCATATTCAAAGCGATAGACTGCCAAAGGGCAAAACGGCCGGTATAAGGATCCAACCATGAAGTAGATTCCTCTGATCGATTATGAGACCACATCAAAGCAACTGGAGGCAACAGACAGACAAGCGAGATCGAAATATGCATCCAATCGATATCCCCGACGTTCAGAATAGATATGATTTTATACTTAGAAGAAGAATAACTACCTCTCAAAGGAAGATAAGTAAAATTCATATCCAAAGACAACTGAACTAGGGCCACATTATCCTTAGTAGCTATAAAGTACCTCATCTCAGGCAAACTCAACCATTTATCCTCCTTCTGAAAACCGGGGTATTCAATGGATAACGCTTTTCTAAGCACTGCAAGTCTGTCCTTTCCAAACATGTAAGTATATAGTTGCTCCCTCTCCTTTGTTTCTTTGATTAAATCTTGCCTAATTATAGGCCAACTATCCTCACCAAGATCGAGATCAACCGCTACTGCTCGGAACCCACAATTACCATCCCTTTCAACATCAATAATTTTTTCTACATAAGAGTGCACGTGATGAGGAACCAACGGTAAATTGAATTTAGTCTCACCCTGATGTGTTAATTTTTTAGAAACACTTTGAGATAGTTTTGAAGACCGTTGTGATGATTTTATACAAGAAGACCGCTGTGATGAATTTTTACAAGAAGTCCCAGATTCTTGAGTCAGTTTCATCTTCTCATCCACATGCTCCCACCCAAAAGGATCACGCTTGACATCATATAATTTCTGCTTTTTCTTCTTTGGTGCACCTTTTGTTTTAACTTTAAATGGTGGTGCAACCATTGAAGAAGTGGTAGGGAATGCAAGCTCATTAAGTTGTTTCTTGAGGAAAAATCTCTCCTCGGGAGTCATACGATTATCTCGCCCAAATCATCTCCATTTGGTAAGAAATATCACAGTCAGCAGATTTTTCTTGGGAAAATTTATCATCTATAGAATCCAAACTCAAGTTTTTCCAATGGTTGTCTACAACATCCAACGGAATAGGAGTACCGGAGACATGGTACACACCTAGCTCACGAGCACAAGGAAGAAGATGTGTCTTTCTAATGATGCACACACAGCAGGCTTTGTCGTATCCAACCCCAGATGTTGATTTTGAAAACTCTTTAACAATATAATCCAAAACATTTAAAGACACAACACCGCGAAACTTTTTAAACAAAGGAGTATTGGAAGCCACTTCAATACGGTTTATGCTTCTTTGAAAAGACCCAATGACTTTATCAAATTGAAGAGTAAGCATCTCATGCATAGATTTAAAAGACTTGGGCAAGTCACCTCCAGAAGTCCTCAAATGTCTCTTCAAAGTCCAATGAGCTGACTCGACTCTTAAATAATAACAATAAACACGCATAAAAATACTAAACACGTGTCAAAAAAATTTAAACTACGATAAAAATACTAAACACGTGTCAAAGTATCTATTGGTGATCTGATTCCCGAAGTCTGGGATCTGGTTTGTCCATACCAAGATAAATCTTTCCTTATGCTTTGTCAACCACGTGTCATGCACATACTTAATAAGAGCGGGCAAATCAACGCAGGAGTCCTCACAAATCTTCAAGTGAGCTGAGTACTCTGACTCGTCAAGTGAATCAATAATGTTATGCCAAAGAGAGAGGACATCCTTTTGCCTATTTACGTGCACCAACTCTTTAATCTTCGCTTTCACATTTTTAGTCACGTGCCAAGAACATAACAAATTTGTAGCCGAAGGAAAGACATCAAGAATACCGGACATAAGACCAAGATCTGTATCAGTCAAGAATACCTGAGGCTGAAGCCCGTGCAAGTCAAATAATTCTTTTAGTTGCTGCAATGCCCAAGTAAATTGAATTCCAAGCTCGTGTGAAATATAGGCAAAAGCAACCGAGAAAGTTAACTCCGTTGAAGTGACTCCTACAATCTCCATTAATGTCACTGACCACATCGGAACCCTCAACTTTTCTGCTCCAACATAAATAAATTTGCGACTCAATCAATCTCAAAAGCTCCTGAATGTCCGTTCTAGAACCCCTCTTAGAATACCTATAGGCGTAACGGTGCCTATATATTTGAGGAAGAGAAGTGACGTTGTCCGGATAATGGTTCTTCAAAGCAGTAAGGCAATCTTTCGTGGCAACATTCAGATCAGTGTGCTCATTAACAATAGCTTTCTGCGGCTTAGTTAAACGACCAAAAGCTGTCGACCCGATCGGGGTAGTAAGCAACTCATGTGTGTGAAGACCACACCTAACATTCACACGCCAACCCCCATGACGTATTGTACAAGTAGCTCTCAATGTAAACGGACAGCTTCTTTTCTTAGACCCGAAAACTCTAGAATCATTAGACCACTTCCATTGCTTCTCGCAACAAAAAATAATATTATCTCTAGAACCCCTTTTAACTCCAGCTTTGTCAGATCTTACAATGATAACCACAACTCCAATACGTCTCCCAACCGCTTTAGCCCACTCTTCTACATCCTCGCGTGTAGAAAATATCTACAAAATAGAAAAAATAAAAAAAAATTACGCACTTAATTAATTAAATATCTACCAAACTTTGATTAAAAAAATTAGTATGAAAAATATACCATCTCCGTCCAGAATGCCTCTGTAGTGTCTACTACGAAAGGAACAACCTACGACTCTGTATGCGAGTCAATATCTGTTTCAAAATAGAACAACAATTATACAGAAATTAATTTTAAAAAGAAAATAAATCGGATTTACGTACCCATAAACGTAAATCCACTTTATATTTTTCAAAATCTGATATACCCCCAACCAGGTAAATCCGATTCATTAAAAGACGGATTTACGTTTGGGGCACGTAAATCCGATTGCACATCGGATTTAGCTATATCCGTCAGGAGAAAATTTCGCTTTCTATACTGAAATAAATGGTCAAATCAGATTTATTTGTCAGTTTGATAGATCCGATTTGACTTATGCGTGTGTATTTATTACGTATTTAAAGCTAATCGTATTTACCTTGCATTTAGGTAAATCCGATTACCATGGTCCCCCACCAGAGAATATTCAAAAAGTCAATTTTTGTAAATTATTTCAGGGGTATTTTCGGTATTACAATAATGTGTGGGGGTAGAAGGGAGTTGATGGGGTATAAAAAAACCCAACTTTTTACACCTTCCAACAACCTCAAGCCCACTAAATGCATTGGGCCAATAACTTTAACCCAGTTTACAACCTTATGCATTCGGTTGATCGACTTATAATTACCATCACTCAAATGACTTCAATTTGGCTAGAATTATTTTTTATAAGCAAAAATGGAATTAAGGGGAGTACAATGGATACTCCAACCCATACATTAACTTCCCGGGGCCAAAACTCATGTTGATTGCTTGTCGTATTCGGGTATCGGCTAATTATTTTTTGGATGTCAACAATTCCCGCTCGTGTTGTTAAGTTAAATCATCATAAATGAATGCTTAAGTAATGTAATCAAATCTTCATTCTTGACACCTCACGAATCATTTCTATATCTGCATCAAATGGGTAGCATTCAAACTAATAACTCCATTTTTTTTCTTTTCTAAAAAAAAACTCCATTTTTTAAACTGATATGCTTAAGTATATGTTTGGTTCAATTTCTTCTTTTAAGGAGAAGATAAACTTTAAAAAAATTATATACAAATTACAATGAGAAGGGATTTTACAAATAGCAATTTGATTTTATTCCAAGTAAACGGACTCAAACTCAATCAAACCTTAGGGTTGGTAGAAAAAATGGCTCAAAAAATTTTGATTTTTGTGATTTACTATTTTTTTCGCAAACCAACAAATTCGAAATGAAAAGCGATGTATAACTTATATTTATTGTTAGCAAACATATAAATATTTTACCATTTTTGTAAGCATTCAAACATGTATATTTTGAGTTTATTGTAATTAATTATTTTCAAATTTACTCAAAGTAATTCTTTAAGAAAATGAGAAGCTTACTTTTCACTACGATGCTCTGCAAAAATCTATTTTAACATTGTTAAAAATTATAAATAGTATTTTTATAATGCTATAATTTTAATTTTAATAAAAATATAAATAATAGGAATTTTACTCATAAAAGTAGTGGTGACTCTAAGCAAGAACTCAAGAACGACCTCCCAGGACCCCATTTTGGAAGGAATCAAATATATATATATATATATATATATATATATATATATATATATATATATATATATATATATAAACTTAGACTATTTCATGATAATGACTTAGAGTCATATTGCAAACTCTTGAAACTTACCTAAAGCACGATGATTCTCATGTTCTTTATAGTGAATATCTATTTGAATAATTGAAAGTCAATATAGATGTTTTAACCGCCAAATCAAAATAAAATTATATAATATTGATTTTTATTAAGACATTTAAATATTTAACATTTTTCTCAATGCATTGTTGTGCATAGAATCAATACTATCATCTATTCTTGTTACTATCTCATATGCTTAAGGCATATTTTCCAAATTGAAATTGTGTTAGAATCTTATTCGTGATCTATTATTATATGACAAATTAAAAAAGTTTAACATTTTTACTTTGATTACTATTAATATTTTTAAACAACTTGATTAGGATCGAATAGTTACTAGAGCATGATTTTTAAATTATTTTAGATGTAAAAATGTTTTGAAAATCAACAAAAGAAAATTGTGTTAACTCTAATAATAGATTAATGATGATGGAGATATGGTTGCGACAAAATATTTCATCGGTGTAAGAAATTGATTAGATCCAATCCTAACAAATGAAAAAGTAAAAGGGATATCATCCTCCTCAATTCCTTATCTCTATTGTAACAGAACACAACTTACTACAAACATTAACTAACGTGCGGTTTCCCTCTGAGCTGTGGGATAGGAACATGCATTGCAAACCATTGATTCCCAAAACTTCCAAAGCAACTGGGGTCCACACAACTGAATCATTCTCTCTCTCTCTTGTTGCTTGCACCATCTCCTGTTTCTCCCCTTAACCAATCCAACAACGAGTTTTTCTCTTTCCAAAATTTGCCTTTTCCGTTGGGAGGTTCCTCCTCCCTCGTCCCTTCTTCACAAAATGCAATGTGATCATCTACCTCCTTAAAACCCCTTTAGGGGAATTCTCCATTTTCTTTCTCAACCACCTCAGTTTTTCCTTTTCTTTTTAATCATTCTCCCCCTCTCTCTGTCTATCGTTCAACGAAAACATAAGATTATGGCGAAACTTGAAATATGTTTTATAGGTTCATTCATTTTTTGTGTATTTTCATTTCTGGTTATCCCGGCAAAGTGTCAAGATGCAGAGGTGATGAATGTTTTGAAGAACAGCATTAATGTTCCAACTAGCTTCCAATGGACGGGCCTTGACGTATGCAAATGGAAGCACGTGCAATGTGACTCAAATAAACGTGTTACTACTATTCAAATAGGGAACCAGAATCTACAAGGCTCTCTCCCTAAAGAACTTGCCAAGTTGACAGCCTTGGAGCATTTCGAGTGCCAAACCAATGCTCTCACAGGTCCATTCCCTTACCTCTCAAAATCCTTACAAAGGCTTATAATTCACGACAACAAGTTCAGCTCGATTCCCGATGATTTCTTCAAAGGAATGAGTAGTTTGCAAGAAGTGAGAATCGATGACAATCCTTTCCCACCGTGGCAGGTTCCCAACACTTTGAGAGACTGTGTTCCACTCCAAACTTTTACTGCTCAGAGTGTTGGCTTTGTTGGTACCATCCCAGATTTTTTTGGTAAAGATGGTCCCTTCCCTGGTTTGGTTTTTCTGGCTTTGTCTGATAATTCTCTTGAGGGTGTCCTACCTACAAGTTTCTCGGGTAGTTCAATAGAGAATCTTTTGGTCAATGGACAAAATGGAAACTCTAAACTCAATGGCACACTTTTTGTTTTACAATACATGACATCTTTGAAGCAAATTTGGGCTAACGGTAATTCATTTACTGGTCCTATACCTGACTTGTCACACCTCGATCAACTTTCTGATGTGAATTTAAGGGATAACCAGCTGACAGGTGTTGTTCCACCTTCCTTAATGAACCTTCCAAGCCTCAAGTTTGTGAACTTAACCAACAATTATCTTCAAGGGCCACTTCCCAAGTTTAGGGACGGAGTAGCCGTTGATAATAACATGGATAGGGGGAGAAATAAGTATTGCACAAATGTTATAGGGCAACCATGTAGTCCTCTTGTGAATGCCTTACTTTCTGTTGCTGAACCATTGGGTTATCCTCTCAATTTTGCCGAGAGTTGGGAGGGTAATGATCCTTGTGGTAATAAATGGATGGGGATAATTTGCTCTAGTGGGAACATTTCTATTATCAACTTTCAGAACATGGGCCTTTCTGGCACTATTTCTCCTAGTTTCGCCATTCTTGGTTCCGTCAAAAAGATACTACTTACAAACAATAGTCTCACAGGTACCATACCAAGTGAACTTACTAGCATGCCGATTTTGCAAGAGCTGGATGTTTCCAATAACAATTTGTATGGTAAGGTTCCATCATTTCGTAAAGAGGTGGTTCTAAAATTTGGTGGGAATGCCGATATTGGAAAGGATAAGCCTACTTCTGCAATTGGCTCGAGTTCTAGAGGCAGCGATAATAAAAGAAATGTTGGTGTCATTGTTGGAATTGTTGTGGGGGTTGTTGTTTTACTTTGTCTCGGGGCTCTAGTACTTGTTAAGTTCAGGAATAAGTTAAGGAGTCATGAAGAAAAAGCTAAAAACCCAATATCAGTTGTGGTACATCCTCGACATGAAAATGTTGAGAATGTTGAAGGAAATGATGGAGCATTAAGTCCAATTGGTAGCATGGTAATTTCAATTCAAGTTTTGAGGGAAGTTACCGATGATTTTTCTGAAGATAACATAGTGGGGAAAGGTGGTTTTGGCACTGTGTATAAAGGAGGGTTGGATGATGGGACACAAATTGCAGTGAAAAGGATGCAAACAGGATTGGTTGATCAGAAAGGTTTGAATGAATTCACATCTGAGATTGCAGTACTTACTAAAGTTAGACACAGACATTTGGTTGAACTCATGGGGTATTGCTTGGAGGGAAATGAGAGACTTCTGGTATATGAGTACATGTCTCAAGGGGCACTTAGTAAACATTTGTTCAATTGGCAAGAGGAAGGGATAAAACCATTAGAATGGAAGACGAGACTTAGTATTGCCTTGGACGTAGCTAGAGGTGTGGAATATCTTCACGGCATGACACAACAAATTTTTATCCATAGAGATCTCAAACCATCCAACATTTTACTTGGAGATGATATGCGTGCTAAAGTATCAGACTTTGGATTGGTTCGCCTTGCTCCTGATGGAAAAGCTTCATTCCAAACTAGACTTGCTGGAACTTTCGGATATATGGCACCAGAATATGCAGGTAACATTTAAATCGTTTTCTTAAACTTGTGTTCCTTGTGCCAAATTTTAGTCACGTTGAAAAACATATACTTGTTAGGATGACTAAATCACACACATACATACATAACGAGCCAATTAATTTATGGTTGATTTACGTAAGGGTCATTAAAATGATTAATTATTGATATTTTGGTATCAATTAATAGTTCATTTTAATTTTTTGGGTGTTCAATATATCCAAGACACTAACTAACACATGAATTTGATAAATGATTGAGCAGCAACCGGGAGACTTACAACAAAAGCTGATGTATATAGTTTCGGAGTGATTCTTATGGAGATAATAACAGGAAGAAAAGCACTTGATGACAGCCAACCAGAAGAGAACTTCCACTTGGTTACATGGTTCCGTAGGATGCAGCTTAACAAAGATTCATTTCGGACGATCATAGACCCAACAATTGTAGTTGATGAGGAAACCTACGTTAGCATCAACATTGTTGCCGAGTTGGCAGGGCACTGCAGTGCAAGGGAGCCTTATCAGCGTCCTGACATGAGCCATGTAGTGAATGTGTTATCACCTCTTATTGAGAAGTGGAATCCTACAGAACCAGATGATGATGCGTATGGAATCAACTTTGGCATGACATTGCCAGAAGCACTTCAAAGATGGCAAGCTCTCGATGGAAGAAGTGCATTCCTCGACTCAAGTTATTCTCCTTCAACAATGCCCACTAGTGGATACAACACAAACTCAAGTTAGATATAGATAAGGAATTAATCATGTCCCCTATTCCTTCATTGTAATTACTTCTTTTATCATGTCATATGTCGTTTCTCTTTGAGCCTTACATTCACCAAACAATACTTCCACGAGTCTAAATGTTTTTGTTTGTGAAAAGAAAGATAAAGAAAAATGTGAGGTATGTTTTGGGATGCAAGAAGATGGAGGAGGTTAGAAGATGAGATGATCATTTGTGTTTTTTTGACTGTGTTTTCTTATGTTTATATATATATATATATATATATATATATATATATATATATATATAATACACACATACGCCCACACACACACTCACACATATATATATATATATATAGATATATAGATATATGTATATGTATTGTAGATGTTTATGATTATGTAATTATAATTTTGTTAAAAAATTTCCCAACAAAATTATAAAATTGTATATATACATTACTCAAAGAAAATTATAAATTTTCTATATATGCATTACTCCAAAAAAATTATAAATTTTTATAACAAAATTTTTGATATTTTTTACCATCTATTTGTAGTCTCGTGTTAAGCACCGTATATATCTAAAATGTTTAGAAATACACTTAGGATTTAGAAGAAGTAACATTTCGTATATATTCAAACCTTCAAGAAAGCCAAGATAGTTTAAATCATAAAATCATACTTTTTTACAATATAGAGGCTTGTACTATACACATTATTTAAGGTCCCCATGTGCGCTCACACATATATTGGCTTTTGAATATTTCCATAAAAAAATTTAAAATTCAAACACACGTTAAGAGATTTATTGTGCCGTTTTTATCAAAAAATAGATTTATTGTTACCGTATTTTTTGTGTTCTCCCTAAACTCGTTCTCCCTTTCGGGAACTTTTGGGCAGAGCACTGTCGACTATCTACGAAGAGTCTCAATATTTTCAATGAAAGACTAATCTCCGTTTTTGTTTAGGAGTAAATTTCGCACAAATTGGTCACGGTAAGAATCCTACTTGAGAGGATCAGGACGACCCTTCTCTCCAATGGTAGATTATGTCGTTGAATCTAACGGTGTTAGTTTCTCATTAAGGGATTTTGTACCCTCCTTTATTTTATTTTATGAAAAAAAAACAATCAAAAGATTAAATACTTCCTCACACTACTTTGAAAGAGCAGGACGAAACTCTAATGTATCTCTATCCCCGGTGTCATGCTATAATTTAGCATGATATCTAATAAACGGGTTTGAGTACCCCTTATACCCGCTATAATATAACTTTTCTCATTAAAAAAATCCATCAGTCACAATACAATACCTCAAAGGGTTATACTACATTGTATATATGCCTTACATTCTATCAAAAAAGAATCCACCAAAAATCTATCAAAGAATATGTAGATGTGCGTTGCAATTTAAAAGAATTATCCTATATTTCTTTGCCATAATAGCCCAAGTTGCATACTTTAGATTAAAAATGGTAGGACAAAATACATTCATGTAGTCTCATTTCTCAATTATAGACGGAACCCAACAACATAAAATAGTGATTATATATAGTGATCTCTGCTATCCAATACAATTGTTTGTTGCTTCAAAAGAAAATACAATTGTTTGCTGCATAATGATTTAACTAAATATTTATAAGGTTGTGTAATTGGGTTCAGTCTTATCATGCATGAGACGAATAACATAGGTGTCCTTGACTTTGGCACATGACCATATCCCAAAAGAAAGGTTCTAACCATGTAACTGCAATAAAAACAAATGTTGTTTTAGCCAAAATACTATACCACATATTTCACATATCACATTAATCTCTGTTGAGAACTCATCCACCCCTTGTCTTGATTCAGCTGAAAGAACTTTTATAGCAGCAAGTTTTCCATCTTTAAGCCGACCCTGATCATCCACCAGCCATAATACTGTTTAGATTTCATATTCATTGATAAGAAAAGGAAGGAAAAAACTAATGATCAGTTTAAAATAGAAACTAACCTTTAGCCTCAATTTCAACTGATCATACTCTTTGTCAGTCAGAATTGGTTTTCCAGATACATAAACCATAGAGGCTTCCATACACTTCTGTTCATCCGAACCTGCACAATAAACCTACAAAGACTTTAAAAAAGTTACATGTCAACACCAATTCATCAATGATAAGAGTTGCAACTACTGTTATAAAGGTTACTCCACACTTAGCATGACAACACTGCTTCCGAGATTCTTGTGCGATAAACAACAATGCTGCAACAAAGGAATTGTTTTTCTGTAAGAGTGTAATGTAAAGCCATTAGATGAACATTTAGAAGGAAATACTATATTTTTTTTAATGTCAAGACAATCAACAGATATGTTTGCATGTCCAGAGCTTGTATAACAAATTTTGTTAAAAAAGAAAATCTTGTATAACAAACAGTAACGTCATGCATTATTCCTGCAATTTAATCTTTCTCTCAGGAAATTAGTTCATCTTCTTGCAATTTTAAAACATTTCAAACATGTTACTATATTTCCCACCAAACCTTCTAACGTTCTAAAGAAATATAATACTGCAGAACTAATGTAAACGACACACAATAAGATCTAAATTCTGAGTTATTAAAAGTTTAACCAAAACTGCTTAAGTTGTCAATATATTACAAAAACCACGTCCAAAACTTATAAAATTGGGGGGAAAGCTAAAGTTTTTTCAGAATAAATTAATTGAACCATATGCTTTTAAATTGAACAAAAAATGTATCTACAAATAATAAAAGAGTTGAAAAGGAGATCACCAAAATACATCCATTCACATACCAAGTTGTGAGGCATCATCGATAGGTAAAGGCCCAAGCTCATATTGCCTACTTGATTTGTGCCCATTCAAAATTGCTATGATTTTCACCTTCTTCATACTTTAATGACACAAAGGACTTCATTCATCTAGAAACCCCAAAACCTACTGCACAAAAAACCCTTATCAGAACCAAACATTAAAACAATAGGCAAAGTATCAAAACAAAAATTCAAAAAAAGGGAAGGGAAAAGGGAGGAGGATAACCCTAAAACTGCTATAAAATTAATTGATATCAATTATTACTTTTGATCCCTTGAATGACTTATGAATCCCTACATCATAAGACCACGGGACATCATTTATTTCTTTCAAAATCAAAATATCTGGAAGGCTATTATCAAATATCCCTATAGTTTCCTTTCAACAAACATCGTAATACAATAACAATAACAATCGAACAAAATCATATTTGAGAGTAAGTAAGTAAATATCAACGGACCTAAATAGTAAAAAAAACAGAAGTCTATGCTTATCTAAAAAAAAACAGACCTAAATGGTAAAAAATCATAATGAAGTCTATGCTTGCCAACCAAATTTTATAGAGAAAATGATTGAGAAGCTACCTTATGCATAGTCTTTCTGTTGTTGTCCATATGTTGTTGTTAGCTTCCCTAAAAAATAAAAAAATGAAGATGCAGAAGAAGGATAAAACTAAACAAAGTCCTGCCAAAAAAATATAAAGTCAGAAAATAAAGAAGATTCAAAACTGGTCAAATGTTGGTGGAAACATAGTATAAGTGATAACTCTATTTTATATAGAGTTATTTACGCATCTAAACCTAAATAATTGCTCAGTTATAAGTAAAAATATATAGTAAATAAAGTTTTATAAATAAAATAACAACATTCAAAGTTAAAAGAGGGTTATGCATATAACTTAGCATCTTGCATATATTTTAGTATTTTTGATGTGTTTGTTCAATGCACCTGCACTCAAAACAGGCTACAATGCTTGAAGAAATCCTAAAACATCAAGATGCTCAAGCACTCAGCTGATGATGTCATGCTTGGTCATGAAAGCACATGCAAGTCACAGATTTCGGCACCTACCCTAAAAGATAGCTTTGAAGAGTCACTCACCTAGGGACACTTGGCCATCCATTAGAGGACCTCCCTTCTTGGTTGAGTGGAGGATTTGCATTACTTTTTGGGCTGAAGTGACTAAAGACAACCCTAACTTTGTTATCAAGTAAACCCTCTTGTGAAGGAAAACTCCACTTGAAGCCTATATAAAGACCTCCGTCTCTCATCTCTCATTTTCGTAATATAGATAGTTTTAGATTTAGTTTTTTATTCTCTTGTAAGAAGGCAAGAAAGGAATTGACAACTCTTTCTTTACTTCCACGCAAGTAAGTAGTGCAAGCTGAATGCAGTGGAGTTGATGCACATGCATTGCTTGGCAATTTCATACAAAGGGAACTCCAACCGTGTAAACTCTTACCTTATTGTTTCCCTTTTGTGATATCAAATATATGAATATGATTTATTCTGTTTATATATGTCTCGTAATGTCTAGGATGAACTAAACTCTTTTAGTTGGGATGTTCTAACCTTATAATAATCTTTTAAATAAGTTATTGTGATCATATATGATGTGTGCATTTTAGTTCTTGTTTTATACTTCTTTCAACACTTATTTTGAGATTGATTACTTAGAATAAGTAGAGTTATAAATACAGACATGGTTTATAACTAGAACTCAAGAACTAATATGGGTAAGTATTTTAATTAAGGAAATTTTGTTAAAACCATGCTAAAACTTAGACATATGATAGCATAGTCCATGGGGTGATACTGTGGATACTTAAAATACAGGAGTGAACTTATTTAGCAACTTAGACATAAGAGTTTGTAATAAAACTCTAAAGACAGTGACTGAAAAGCACATTTCTAATGCAACAGCATTCAGTGCACCTGCATCACATATAAACACAAAATTATTAAAAGTGACTTATTTGGTAAAGAACATCTCAACTATCTTTCTCACTTAACTACAAACTCATTTTATTTAGTTGTTTACTTTCTGTTTCCACATCACAAATTATTGTTTGTTACTTGGTTACTTAATACTAATTTATCTATCTATTTAAATCCTAAAGATTAATCCAATCCCTGTGGGTACGATACTCTACTTTAACTTTATTACTTGTTGTCGACTGTGTATACTTGCACATTATCTTTTTCGCACACCAATAAGGATCTATTATTTTTTATCTTTTGTTGCACAGCATATCTGAAACCCAGATGTATAATTAACTGGAAAAAAATCAGGTCAGAACTAAGAAGAGAAGCAGACAAAAAAACAACATCTAATCTAAAGAAAACATTAAAACCCAAAAGACACAAAAAACAAACTGAGAAGTAAGAATAAAATAGGGTTTCAGATGCATCTACGAAGAAGTAGGAAGGAATACGATAAAAATGAAGAGAAATAGAGAAAGGGAAAAAAGAAATGGAAAGGTGGTGAAGAATATAGAGATCGATAGAAGATAGAGGTGCGGATGAAGGGAGAGTTGTTTTTGAATTTGGAGAAGAAGATGAAAATAGAAAGATAAGGGTTTTTGTTGAAGAAGAAGAACATAGGAATTGGAAGGAGGGTTCTGTTCAACGAAATTTGTGGGTTGTAGCTGGTTTTGTTTTTCAGTTTCACATTTCCAGGTGTGAAGCCCATGATTTTCGGCCTAATTCATTGCACTGTCTAGAAGTAGTTACAAAATTCTTTACCGCGTTTGATTCTATCACATTAAATTCGGCCAGCAGAATCCCTGAAGTTATGTAATTTATTCAGTTTCGGGCCTTATTGTTCATTGACCACCCACTATTTCCTTTTCAAATTCGTTCGGTGATTAATGTTTGATTACATGGCTGCCACCTATTTTTTTCATGATTGCGTGGAATTAAATGAGAATAGGCGTGACATTGACATGGACTGTCTATGTGGACAGTTCATGGTTTAATGTAGTTATGAGAGATATATATATATATATATATATATATATATATATATATATATATATATATTTTGGTGTGTATTAGTTTTTGATATCAATTTTTAAAAACTATTTTTAGTTTTTAAAAATTAAAAAACAAAATATATGTTTGGTAGATGTTTTCCCATTGAGTATTGCTATATGACACGAAATTTCCTGAAATCCTCCCGAATTAGCCACATGGTCATTCATTAATAAATAAAAAAGGAAAAAAACCGGCATCATATGACCACTTTGATTTGACGATAGATAGCATAAAATGGAAAGACGTGGTGCAGTGCAGTGTTGTACACGCTAGCTAGATAGCTCAGGCCTCAGAGAACGGATGGAATGGTATGAGACAAAGGAAAAAACATGAGAGAAGGTTGTATTGTATTTTTGGATAGTGGTGGTTATGGAAGAAAAATATAACTTTTTTTGGAATGTACTGTACCGCGTGCCCACTAACTCACTCACAATGAAGGCTCTCTGATATGCATAAACTCGTACTCTGTTGCAGGAATTCACCTCCGTAAACACAACTTACTCTGTTTGGCTTTCTCACTTAGAGCAGGTAAAGGATGGTAGGCAACAGTGGTTTCCTACCCATTACGGTAGACAGTAGAGAGCTAATTAACGCGTAATGGTTCACACTGCAATTTGGCTGATATTGTGAAGTTTTTGGAGTGATGGTTTCTGGTGTCTTCTATTTAAGGTAGACGGTAGAGAATTATAGATTGTGTCATTTATTAAGGTCACGTCATCTGATGCTGTAGCACTCGTTACCACGTTCGTGCCCAAATCTCGTGTTATTAAGCAACACTCTTTTCTATTCAACTATTTTTAAAATCTATTTTTGAAAACTGTTTTAAAAACTTAAAAACAAAAACAACTTTGAGATGTTTCAGTTTTAGAAAAGAGGCGAAAAATAAGCCATTTTCATTAATGGCACTTTTGTAAATATGATGAAACTTACATTTATTTTACTAGCTTGCATCATTATGGAGACTCACAAGTCACACAGGTGGATGATGCGGGTGATTTAAAAATGAAGAGACCACACATTGTTGTTCGTACCACATTTGAAAATGTGCTTTTGCTATTTTGTGGTTCCAATTAATTAAACTTATACTTATTATATTTTTGTTGGTACAAAATTTATACCTATTACAATATAGTAGTGAGGGTGTCAAATTGTGATTGGTTTCATTAAATTAAATAAATATTAAATTTATATCTATTATATAATTAAAGTTTCTGCTTAGAAAAATAATTAAAGTTTATCAATTAACAATTTTTTTTGGTGTATCACACTTTTTTTAGATTATTATACCCTTGAATCAATTAATTTTTTAAAACAAGTATTTTATATTTAATTTTAAAAATTAATAAACTACATAACATTATTTTTGAAATCAAACATCAATCAAATATAAGGATAAAATTATGACCAACATAAAAAATGTCAGTATGTGAATATAGAAACTTTTAATTAAATACAAGAGATTAAGGCGAAGAAGAAGGTTGTGTGTGTGTGTGTGCGCACCTAAAGTTTAGGAAGTCGAGATTTGATAGTTGCATTTTTTGCTATACAATGAGTGAAAATTGAGCAAAGGGACCAAAATCACACAATTGTGATACGTAGAGAAGTAAGAGAACCCGGTTCGCTCAATCAAAATTTAAGTTACTAGAATCATGCAATAGTGATACCTAAAGAACCTAATTCACTCATTTAAGATATGAGCTCAATCAAAATTTAAGTGACTAGAATCATGCAATAGTGATACCTAAAGAACCTAATTCACTCATTTAAGATATGAGCATCGATAACAATTCAACTCATACCGATTGGGCATCCGTAAAAACTACCTTATGACGGGTGCGTATTACCCATAAAAATGGGTACAGACTCGGATTTGGGCACTATAGTGCCTGCCCCGCACCCACACCACACACATATACATGAGTGGTCATTATTAAAACTTGTTTAGTGAACACATGACCGCTTAAAAAAGTCACATGACTTTTTTATTTTAATCTTAACCATTCATAATTTGATCAATCACCACAATTTGTTCCTATCACCCTCTCATTATATACCATCTCTCTCTCTCTCTACACACACACACATATATTACTAATATTATAATGTTAGTTATGTACAATTTAAAAAAAAATAAATTATTTTTTTAAAGTTTAAGTGCGAGTACAAGTATTTGGGCTCTAGAAAATATGGGGACGAGCACTGAACATGCTCCAAATGCGTGTACCAGCTCGGGTACAAGCACTAAAGTACCATGTCCATAGGGTGTCCATTGTCATTCCTAAATATGTGGGAGTCAAATCAGACATTTATAACACCGGGAACCAAAAGTGCGATAAAGCCAAAAAAATATTGTGAGTTTTTATTATTATTATTATTATTATTATTATTATTATTACTATTATTATTATTATTACTATTATTATTTAATATAATAAATATTATCTTTGAAATATTTTGAATTATATTCAGATTAAATGTAAACATATTGAAAGAGGACTATTGTGAAAAACATCAAATAAAAAGTTCTATGTTTTTTTAGTGTTCAAAACATATTTTTAAAAAAGTTATAACAAACAAGTTTTTTTACCCATCTTTAAAACAATTTTTTTAAAACTAAGATTACCAAACAAGTTTTGTTTTCATTGTTCTTAAAAACAGTTTTTAAAAATTCATTTAAAAATAGTTTTTAAAAACTAAAAAATAAAACTCATTCAAACAGGCCTAAATTTTTTTGGTCCTGAGGTCTTAATTAAATTCAAATATGAGTGGAGTAAATGTTATAAAATGCATTAACTAATGACAAAATTATAATTATAATAAGAGACATTTTTCTTGTTAAAAAAAGAAAGAGACAAAAAAGAGCAGAAAAACGTCACTTTTACGGCGGATTTGGTGCATTTTTGATGGATTTTTTCCGCCAAAAAAATGCGTTTTCTGGTAGTGTCAACATCTCTTAAACATTTCTTCAATGTGCTGCAAATTGATTCAAAACCCAAACTGAAAACTTGTGATTCAAAACCCAAATTGAAGAAATTGATTTGTGAGTTTGCAAACCTAAAACCCAAACTGAAATTGAGTTTGCAAATCAAAACCCAAATCAAAAGCGTTTACCCAAATCAAAAGCATACAAGAGAGAAGACAGAGGGAGGAAGAAGAAGGGGTGACATGGTCAGATTTGTTGATGGTGGCAGCGAGAAAGAGAAGAAGATGAGAGGAAGAAGAAGAAGAAGAAGAGAAGAGAGGGAAGAAGAAGAAGTGAAATGTTCTTGCTTATTGGGTTATGAAGTGAAGTTCACATGATTTTAATTTAAGTTCTTGTTATTTAATTTTAGTTTTAATATTATATTAATGATTTTATGATATGGCAGATACATGTGGCTCATTAAATGACGTGCCAGCCACATGTGGTGCCAACATCAGACGCCACGTCATTTAATGAGGGTCACATCAGTTTTTTTTGGGGCACCCCTCTTTGTACTAAATATCTGAATTTTTTAAAACTAGGGGACTAAATGTCTGAATTTTAAAATAGGAGAACCAAATGTCTGAATTTGTGAAAATAAGTGGACAAAAACTATAATTTAGCCTATTTTTTTCTTGAATCGACTACTTATTGCAAGTGTGTTTAAAACCGAACCAAACCAATAGAAAACCGCAAACCGAACACCGCAAAAAACCGCTTCTTATTGGTTTTGTTTGGTTTTGTTTTTCATTGCACCGCGCGGTTCGGTTCGCGGTTTTGATTATAGAAACCAAACCAAACCAAACCAAACTGCAAGTAACACTAAGGCTTATTGACTTACAACCTTCGTTACTAACTTACTAGCCCAAATGCAACTAAAACTCAACTCTCACTCACTTACTAACCCAAATCCAATTAATTCTTTGACTAACTTACAAACAATCCATATTGTTATGCTATATTTAAAAGTTACAATAAAATATTTAATTCAAATTCTTTTAAACATTGTCTTAGTTATCTTAAAAAAATTAAAAGAGAGTAATTTATATACTACATATATTTGAGTAGTTTTTTTCTTAAAAATTTATGTTAGCCATTTTTTATGTTAGTTAATTTTAACTTCATTTTAAATTATGTTTTGTCTTGGAAAAACCGAAACAACCGAACCAATCCAAACCGCATTGGTTTGGTTTTATTTTAGGAAGCCAACCAAACCAAACCGCATGTAATTTTACCTTGCGGTTCGGTTCACTTTTTGTCTCAAAACCGAACCAAACCGCACCGCGAACTTATTGTGTTGTTACTCCAAATCTTGGAATCAAGAGAAGTTGGGGTGACTTAAAATGGAGAGAGAAGAACATTACAAGGATGTCGGTTAAGTTATATTGGTGAATCTATAAAAAGACAATTTAACTATATCAATTTATACAAGAATAAAATATAGAAAAATTAATATTTTATTTCAAACATTGGACATATTTTACGAAAATTTTCATACATATTAATTAATTAATTAATTAATTAAAGATGATAGTAGAGTAGACCAAAGTAACAACATGATACAGCACAAGTGGTAGATATTTGGACTCCTTAATCATTTTGGTCACGCGTTCGATCTCTGGCCGGTACGTATGGAAAAATACCTGGTGGGAGAGGTCAACCCCTTAAATAGATCTCAGTACCTTGGGAGATTAGTCTCTGCAGTTGCGCGCAAGAAATACACCGGTTTAACAAAAAAAAGAGTAAACCAAAGAGAACCTGCAAACAAAATGATGACACAACTTATGTTTAAAGAACTGGTATAAAATTTTAATGGTTTAATTTTATTATTCATATTCATATTATTCAGTATATTGTTTATTATTTACTTATTAAAAGATAATATAATAATAAAGACAACATTATATGCATTGGTCTACTAATTGTTTTGACAAACAATCTAAGATTAACTTACAAAATATACAATATTTAATATTTCAATAGCAAAACTATATCCGTGCATGACACAAGTTAATTACTTTACCAATTAATTAAATTAAAATTAAGTACAAATAAAAATACAAACATGTGGGGTTCAACGGTTGGGGCTGAACCTTCATTAACCAAGGGTCGGGGGTTCGATCCCCGTATTGGTTACGAAACAGCGTTAAAACTCTGGGTCAGTTGTCCTACCCCACTCGCTAATATGCAACTATCATTAGAGTAAAAATTATTTGGTTTCTATATTCAAAAAAAAATAAAATTATTTGGCTTTCTTATAAATTACTCAAATTTTAAGTGGTAGTTTAGGTCGACAAAATTCAATTGATTTTGTCCATTTAAGGAATCTCCACTAAAGTTGCTCTTAATCCCCACTTTTTGATTCATTAAAATTCACGTGAATTGGTATTTTTGAGGCGGGCACAATGGCCACAAATAGGGGAAATAGGGAATGAGAGTGCCGCATACCGGGTTCGAATTCGGGAACAACCGAAAAATGTCTTTATTTGTTTATTATATTTAAAACTTTAATAATTAATTCTCAATTTCTTAAGAAAGAAAATGAGAAGATCTCTACACTTAGACAACTTCAACTAATGCCCAATGATGGAAAAATATCTGCTATTATCTGCTGCTATTTGTTTTTTCAGTGTCCCAAATATAAAATCCTAAAATATAAATCAGGGGGAGTCTTGGCGCCAACTCTCCCGCCAAGCTCTCCCCTCCCTTTTTATCCATTTTTTCTTTTATCTTTTTCCTTTTTCTTCTTTTTTTATATTTTTTAGGTAATTTTGAGTCTAGAAAAGATTTAAATTATTTAAGTACGCGAAGTTTGTTCATTCATAACTAGATTGGTGAAAAAGAAAATTAATTTCGTGGCAAATTACGTAAAGTGTGATGCTGGACAGTGTGTTTTAAGGTATTTTAAGATATGGAAAAAAAATTAATTGTTCAAATACTTGAAGTTTGTTCCTACATAATCGAATTCGTCGAAAAAGAAATTAATTTTGTGACAAATTGTGTGAAGTGTGACGTTAGACAGTATGGTTTGGGGTACTTTAAGATCCGGAAAACAATTAATTGTTTAAGTACGCAAAGTTTGTTACTCGACAATTAATTTTATTAAAAAAATAATAATTTTGTAATAAAATATGATCCTGTTCTGTACCTAGTGTTGCGCCCGAAAAATCCGGTTTGGGACTTTTCGTTTGACAACGTGGAAAAAGTTTGGAGCCGCCACCAATATTTTAATTTTAAGACCAAAACATTGAAAAAGGGTCTTTTAAACAAGGCGGATGGTCTTTTGAAAACTAGAGATGTAGGTTCGGGGGTCGGTTAGGTACGGGGAAGGTATTAGCACCCCGCACCTCCTTTCTACCGAAAGGGAACCATTAACTTGATGTGTGGTTTGGACAAAAGTTTGAGTTTGAAAGCGGTTTATTCTACTTCTTTTCTTTTCTTTTTTTTTTGATTTGTTTTACTGAAAACAGGAGGGAAGAAGAATATTTTTGGTTATCTTTGAAAAGCGGAACAAAACAAAGATTTTTTTTAAAAGGGTGCTTGGCGGGACAGGACCCCGTTCCTACGTACCCTCACTGGAAGAGGGATCAAAGCTACGTAGTTCTCGGGTTTTTTTAAAAGTGTGCTTGACAGGACAGGACCCCGCTCCTACGTACCCTCACTGGAAGAGGGATCAAAGCTACGTAGTTCTCAGTTTTTGGTTTTGAAAAAGGATTGAGCTTTCGCGAAGACCGAACAACAACGGTTAGAATGATCTCGCTACTAACTCCTTTCGAAAACAACATCATCATTAACGACCTAATCGGCAACGGCGCGATTGGTGTTTAATGACAATTGGTTTATTTTTGAGAAATGAATAAGTTTTCGAAAATGGGATAGAGCTTTTGCGAAGACCGAACAACAACGGTTAGAATGACCTCACTACTAACTCTTTTGAAAATGAAAGCATCATTAATGACCTAACCGGCAACGGCGCGATTGGTGTTTAATGACGATTGATTTATTTTTGTTTTGAAAGTAAAAGTTTCTTTTTGTTTTGAAATGATTTTAGGAAATGGGTTTTAGAAAAGGAGTAGAACAATTCAAGTCAATTCTAAATCCATAACCAAATGCAAATGAATGAATAATACTCAAGCAAACATGAACATATCATTCATTAACCAAGATTAAACATGCCCATACAATCAAAGGACTCAATTCTTAAAGATGCAAAACAAAGTTCTCAAAGTAATTGTGTGTGTGCAAGAAGAATTGTATTTTCCCTAATGGCTCTATGCTACAACATGCATGTAGACTTACGTCTCCATTAGGAGGTCATACAAGTGGAGAGGAGGGTACACAATCAAGTCAAGACATTTACATGGCATCAAGAACAAGTGAATACAATTGATTGTAAACATAGAGTATTCTAAGTTAAATGAGTGAATATGTAAGCAAGGACGCATGATTAGGTAAGCATGTAAGTGCATGAGTGTACAAGGAATGAATGCATAACACTTTATTTATGAATGGATGGCATACCAGGATGCATAAAAGGATGCAAGAGATATAAGCATATGAGGATGCATGAGAGTGTCACATAAACTAAGTATGAATGAAGATGTATGAATGTGAAAATGTTTTGGGTATTTTTGCAAGTTGATAAGTTGTAAATCTTTAAATAAGAAGTTAGTGAAAAGTAAAGTAAAAAATGCATGAAGTAAATGGTAATTATTTAATGAGATGGTAAAGTAAAAATGCATGAAGTAAATGGTAATTATTTAATGAGATGGTAAAGTAAAAAGGTAAAAAGTAAATAAACACTAAAACCAAGTTGAATCACATAGAGCAATCCTCTCACTTTGAGAAAAGTGCACTAGGCACTAGTGAGAATCAACTTGCCTATCATCAACAATTTACAATAAGCAAATTAAAATGCAAAGATTAACTAAACACACAAATAAGTTGAATCACCTAGAGCAATCCTCCCACTTTGAGCAAAGTGCACTAGGCACTAGTGAGAATCAACTTGCCTATCATCAACAAAAAAACAATAAGCAAATGAAAATGCAAAGATTAACTAAACACACAAATAAGTTGAATCACCTAGAGCAATCCTCCCACTTTGAGCAAAGTGCACTAGGCACTAGTGAGAATCAACTTGCCTATCATCAACAAAAAACAATAAGCAAATGAAAATGCAAAGATTAACTAAACACACAAATAAGTTGAATCACCTAGAGCAATCCTCCCACTTTGAGCAAAGTGCACTAGGCACTAGTGAGAATCGACTTGCATATCATAAACAATTTACAACAAGTAAACTAAGACACAAAAATGGATGGACACATAAACTACATTGAGTCATTTCTAGCAATCTTCACCACTTAGGTCAAGGTGCACTAGGCACTAGTGGGAATCATATTGCTAAATCATCAAACAACAAAAGTAACATTTAACACTAAAATGAAATACTAATAACAAGAATAAACATCACCAAACAAAGAACAACAACAAAATCAACTTGGAAATATTTTTAGATCTATAAGCATGTGAACCAAAGGAAACATAGATCCACATTTTATTTAATAAAGAAAACACCAAAATTAACACAAAGCAACATAGATCTATTTTTTGCAAGGATTTATATGATTAAGCAAGGAAGTGCAACAAAATCATATCAACCCTAATTTTTATGATATGCGAAATGCTAAAGCCTATAAACAACAATTTTATTTATGAAATCTAGTGCACAATATGTAAAGATGCAAGGGAAATTATTCAAGTAAAAGAATAACTCCTTCAAGGCCAAGGACCCGTCTCAAACACCCAAAGCTCCCTAAGTCTTTGTCAAAATGTTTGAAATGGATCCTCAAAGCAAACAACAATCAAGAAGGAGTTTGGAGTAGAGGAGAAATTATGCAAGAAAATTAAATATGAGGTGCAAAGCTTCAAGGATTACCTCAAAACTACAATGAAATGAAGAAGGAGATGATAAGCTTAAAAATTACTAGCTCTTAGCAATTTGATGATGCAACCTTGAAGAGAATGGAAGGAAAGATGGTGATCTAACAAGAAATGGAGGATTTGGTGGTTGATTTTTGAAGAAAATATATGGAAGAGGGGAGGAAGAGGCTACGGCCAAGGAGAGGGAAGGAGAGGAGAGGAGGTGTGCTAGGGTTTTGTGTAGGAGAGAATGAGCAAAAAAAAGAAGAGGATCCTTAGGTGTGGGAATGAGGGAGTATTTATAGGATGAAACTAGGTCTAAGGGTAGTTTAGTCTTTGTGATTTTGATGTGCTCTAGGATTGAGCTTTGATTTTGAATGGAGGGTTGAGATCACTTATCACAAGGATTGAGGGTGGAGAGAAAACACAAAATGTGAGAGTGAGAGAGTGGGGGGCGAAAGTTAGAGGGAAAAAAGAAAGAAAAGAAAAAATGAATTTCTTATTTTGGAAGAGATATTTTATGTGAGGTAGGGTTAAGGGCATTTTAGAAAAGAATTGTTACCAAAGAGGGAAATTTGGGTTTTCTTATGAAGGGGTTAGTGTAAGTGAGTGAGGTATTTTACCAAAGAGGGTATAATGATTACAAATTGGAGAGAGAAGGAGAGAGAAGGGGGATTTTGAAATTGAGGAGAGGAAGAGAGAAAAAAACTTGTTTTTTTGGTCTTTTGTCTTATTGAGGACACTTCCCTTTTTTTGAGTTTTTTTTGAATTTTTGGGCATGGGAAATAATGGGAATGCAACTATTGAAAATGTGTCACATGCTTTTGGGCACCATAAAATATCCCCTCTAGTCACCTATGACAATAAAAATTGTCACTTAAGAATTGAGGAATATTTAATGGTCATTTTTTTATTTTTCTATGCACTTAAAAATGGAAAAATACATTTTTAATTATTTTGACTAGGGTTTTCTTTCTAAAAAACTGTACAAAAAGTATCCTTGATAGAATAAAAATGTACTTTTTGTGGATGTGCATTTTTGGCGAGAAAATCATATTTTTGCGAAAAATGACCAAAATGCCCTTTTTGACCCTAAAACCCTAATTCGCCTAAAAAGTGCATTCCAACCCTAAAAATGATTTTAAAGACCTTGGAATGACTTCTAGGACCCAAAATGCAATGCATGATGCTCTTCATTCTTCGATTTATTTATTTATTTTTTTTGTGGAAAATTAGGGTTTTGACCTAAGCCGGACAAAATTGGGGTATGACACCTAGCAGTATTTTGGTAGGCTGCTATTGGTAGGTCTCTTGCTGCCCTGGCAGGAGGTTAGTGAGCGCCCGGGGGGGGTACCTGCAAAGCCACTCCGACGCTCAAGTCAGTATGAGAATAAGCTAGTGAATTTGCAAGGGAAGAGTGTGTACCGTATAAATGGCTATGTGAGCTGGTTGGTTTGGCAGTGGGGGTTGGTTTGGAAGGTGTAGTTTTTGGTTTCTTTGGGCTTGGGGTTGGATCACATTGTATTTCTTCAGCTTGCTCCTCCTCCTCACTCTCAGTTTCTTCTTCAGACTCACTTTCCTCTCCTGATGATTCTTCATCATCTTGCTTTTCCATCTCTTTCATAACTGCAATTGTTTCTTCTTCATCTTCCTCACTAATGTTCTCAATGTCATCAGAATTCAGGCTTTCCTCCTCTACTACAGCTTTTTGCATTTTCTTGACTGGGATAGGCTTTGTTTTCTTTGCTGAACTAGCCTGTGTTTTCTTTGATGGACTGGCCACTATCTTTTTCTTTTCTGCCTTAACTCCCTTTTTCTCTTGCTTTTTACTTGGTTCTTCTTCCAGCAGCCAATCAGGGAATTGAGGTGGGGGAATTGATGTTTTTCCTTTGGATATTTGAGCATACAATGCTTTTTCCCAGTCAAATTTTTCTTTCACAAATTTGCAGAGGACCTGCTGCTTCAGCTCTAAGCACTGTAGCGCTTGAGAGTCAGAAGACGCTGCAGCGGCAGGTTTCTGCTTAACTTTGAAAATGCAAGGAAATGCCCCAAGAGGGGATCTTCTTTCTTCTTTCATTTCTACTTCTACATCAGCCTCCAGACATAACTCAGAAATTAAACAAGGAAAATATAAGTTACCACTACTACAATTTAGGCTTTTCGCATCGGTTAAAAATGACTTTTCGCATCGGTTCCGTGTCCGTTACAGATTCAGGTGATGTTAAAAGTACGCACATTTTGCATCAGGTACGGACCTGATGCGAAAAGTATTTTTCGCATCGGTTGTATTACCACCCGATGCCAAAAGTCCTTTTTAATTAGATTTTAGCACCTTTTTGGCATCGGATATTTAGAACCACCTGATGCGAAAAGTACTTTTCGCATCAGGTCCTGATGGGAACCGATGTTAAAACTAACTTTTTTTTAAAAAAAAAATTCTCAAAAGCTAGATCTAACAAATAGTAACCTGAACATTCAAGGATAAAATTTACCACATGTATCATAAATATAAAAGCTGTGTATAACTTTATATGTCATAACACTTTATATGTCATAACAAAGGATATGTGTTTCATTAGCTAGAAATTCTTTAACATTCAAAGTGGAATATAATAACATAGTTGAGACCATTAAAAAGTAATACTACAAAAGACTATAACTAAAGCACCAACCATCCTCAAGGGTTTACTAGAAGATCACTCTCATAATCTACATATACTAATTTCCATCCTGAACCTTTTGTGTCATTCAGAAGACCATCCAATCCAAACATACATTCGATTGCGCGGATCAATTCCTCGTAGTTCTTGAAAGTAGACACATCAATTGACCTTCCTACTGAACCTGCTTTTTGCACCTGTCACCCAAAAAAATGCACAAAACCATGATGATATATATATATATATATATATATATATATATATATATATATATATATATATATATATATATATATATGTGATCAAAACATGTTGAACCAAATACTCCCTCTACATTTTTCTCTTGTAAATAAGACTAGAGGTAGTAATAAATAGTTGAACTTAGAAAACAATAATCTCCATGCTTATATTTGCAGAAATACACATTTCATAAATCACTAGTATGTATGGCCCGTGCGCTGCACGGGTATACATTTTTTTTAATTTTATTTGAAATTATTTTACTATTAAAATGTTGTATATATATTTGCATGTATGTGTTGTAGATGTTTATAATTATGTATGACCTGTGTTGTAGATGTTGCACGGGGTAAAGCTTTAGTTAATACATCAAGAAAGTATTATTAAGTTGTAGAAGTTTTATATTGTAAAAACCTGGTGAATAAACTAAACATAAGCAAATTAGGAAATAATAACATAAATTAAAGGGATAAAGCATAATCCAGATACAGTCATCCACACAATTCATAGACATTGTTTTAAAGATGAAGTCGAAATAATAAGAAGTCATAATCCATAGACATTAAATAGAAAAATATAATCCAATGCTAATCAATATTAGCAGTTGCCGGTGCATGAACATCAAAAACTTTGCGACCATCATTAACTTAATCATCCAAGTGAATTATAATTGGATTCTCTACATCCCATGATCCGACTTCATATCACCACTCAATGGTTTATAAAGATTTTAAAAAATAGCCAGAAAACAATGATTTTTCTCTAATTATTCCTATGAACGACACAATACCCCGCTAGAAGAGCTTGATCTTCCTTGTCCCGTCTTGCATTTCACTTCACCATGTTGGGATCTAGAGTACCATTCTTTCAAAGCAAGCTGCATTGGCATCCCATAAATTTAGTTACCATATATAGTACTATGTATAAATATACATTGATAGGTGTAAATATGAATTGGGTCCAATGTGCAATTGTTTTTACCTATTTTGCCTAATATAGTATAAATTCAATTAAAGGAGTACCCAAAAAATATCCAAAACCAAAAGTCACATGCTTGAGACCATTCCAACCCACCATCACGGTCCAAATTGGTTAGTATGCCCTCCTGACACTAATCATATTAAACCACATAAACAATGTAATCACTCAACAAATGAAAATTTAATAAATTCCAATTTCAAGACTTTTTGAGCAACCCATAAAATCAAGATTCAGAGGAATGAAAGAAGCAATCCTGATACAAACCTTAGGTACCTCATATATGGGATATCTATGGGACTCAGAAGAATGCCTATTATGATGCAAGGATCCAACATGGAGTAGAACCCAAAGACTGCATTATTGTTCGAGAACATTCATTTGGCCTTAGTGGCCTTCTCCTTGTCAGGATCTTTCTTTTGGTATAGTAACAAACAACTGACATTTACTGACTCCCTTCATGCTTTGGAAGTTTATTTCAAATTCATCAATCATACATATAATTTCAACCAATCAAGGAGAGAAGCCAAACAAATTGTTTGCTAAAATTTAAAACACTGGGATCACAACAAAGAATCAAAATCAATCCTCAAGTCTTTGACCATGTAATTTAGAATTTAGAAGGCAATCCTTGCAATTGTCAGCAGTAACACAGTGTGCAATCTATATACATACAATTCCCTTGTTCACCCTGGTTGCAAAAGAGGCATTGTCTTTCTCTTGTTCTTGCTCTCCTCAATACAACAATGACAAACAAAGACTAACAAAGGGAGAAATTTAAGAAGCAAATATAACTAATGTCTTAACATTTCACACTACATGCTTCATGATTCAAAAGACTCACTATCTGGTTGCTACCACCACCATCAAAGTGAGACTTATTCTCATTTTGATTTTCCACCTCAACATTTGTTTTACATGACAACAAAAACCAACCCAAGTACTCAGTAAAACTCTTCAGCAAAAATATTTTTTGGAAAAACAACCCATTTAGAATCTCTCCATTTTGGCATATTTTGAAAAAAATAATCAGTAAAAATTAGGGGGCTATTTGAAAAGAGTCATCTAAATTGGATGATCCGATCCTTTGATTTGCTATAACAACTTTTCTCTTTCTCTGGAACCAATTGTCATCTTTCTCGTTTTCTTCTTCCCCTATCTGAGGCAGATCAAGATAATGCCCCAACCATGGTATCCAAGGATTTCACTGTTTACATTCACATAGGACCACTCATATTCCTTCTTAAGGCTCTCAGTTTCTCTTTAGCCTTCTGATATGCTTTGAACTCTCACATTCACTTGCTCTAAACACTGCATGCACCAGTTCATAACAAAATAACTTAGAATATGAATTGCAAACTGCAATTGAATCACAATCTATGCATATAGCCAATGTTTTTTGTATATTTATATTAAATAAAATTAAATAAACACTTATCATTGAAAGCACAAATTCTACATCAAAAGCAGGAATTGTTATTAGAATCATCATTCATTGATTACCTGTTGGCTTCTTCTCCTCTCAAGCTCAGCCTGAAGAATAAAATCATGACCCTTGTCAGTTTCTATAGTAATTGAATCACTAAACAAAATCTGCAAAATTTCATGTTATTTCGCAGTATATACCATTGCCTGTTTCAGCTGTGAATTCTCTTCTCTTAATTGGTTCAATTCTGCTTCTAACTCAACTGTATATGCCTGCCAAGCCAAGAAACAAAAAAAAAGTCACAAAAAAAAACTCAATAACAACATAACCTTGTTTACATCACACAATAAGATTCAGTCTTTGTCGCTTAGATAAAAGAAGCGATAAAAAAAAACACAGACCAACTTCTAATTCTTTGAATCTATATATTGGATTGTAGGAAATTTTATAGACTTAAGAAGTTAAATGATGCACTCACCTGTTTCTGGCTCTTGATCTAGCCGTTGACTCTCTATTCTTGATCATCTTCCTCTGCCTTCTCTCTACAACTCTTTCCACAGGACCATCAACCATTCTCTTTCTTCCTCTTAAACCACTCATATCAAGTCCAATGAAACCAACATAACTTGAATTCAATGGAACCAATGAAACCCGGGAAACACGTGATTGAAGCCAATTATATATATATCAAAGAGATTATGGAAAACACTGACCTTTAACATAATCAAAATACACAAAATACACATAGCTGGTAATAAATACAATACACAAAATAACCAAATTAGTAAAATCCACAAAAGCCACAAAATACAAAACTATGGTTGCTACCCTTTACACAGTTGGTCTCTTTTACACAAAATACAGTAAATACAAAAATACAGTAAAATACAAAAAATAGATGTCCGGATTAATTGTTACATTCTTCTATCATTTCAAAATAGATCTCAAATCTCCAACTCAAAATCAGTAAAATTCCAATAATAAAAAAAACGAAAAATCCCTATCCCTAAAATCAGCGAAATCCCAAAAATCCCTATGCTTAAAAACATGGCTGCCTTCAAATCAGTCATAATAAAATAATGGTGAAGAAGAAGAAAAAGGAAAGAGAGAATGACATATGTACAGGGAGACGAACATCAGTTGAAGAAGGAACCCAATAAATGGAAACAACAAAATACCTAACCTTTGAAGAACTTGAAAACAGTGACGAAGAAAACTGGAAGAGTTACAAATGAGTCTGAGATGGAAGCTTTCTTTCAAATTAGATGAATAATATGTGTGTTTTTTCCTTACTTTCAGTTTGCTTGCATGCGCACTTCCGTGGCCATTTTGTACTGATAAAGCTAATGTGAATTTCATTATTGGAACCAAAAATGAATGCCAATAATATTGTTGACCTCAACCCATGTTATTCGGCCAATCACCATTAATGCCGTTGATTACGTTATAACGCGTTTTCTTCCAATGATTTTGTTGTGGCCCATCAATGATTAACTTGTTGTGCACACAGACGCGTATTCCCTTAAATAACATTGTGACCGGATTGAATCCCATTAAATTCGGCCAGCAAAATCCCTGATTTTATGTTCTTATTTCAGTTTTGTGCGTTATGTTTCATTGACCACCCACGATTCCCTTTTCAAATACGATTAGTGTTTAATGGTGGCTGAGCTAGTTGACACCTATTTTTCTTCATGATTGCGTGGAATAATTTCTGAATATGCGTGGCACTGACATGGACTGTCTATGTGGACAGTTCATGGTTTAATATACTTATGATGTCAACATAAACAAACCTACATGATTGCATAACATAAGAATAGCATTTATAATAAGGATGCAAATTTAAAAAAGTTATTTCACTACAAATCTCTGCCCTTCATTGTGCACTACATGATTGCTTCTAGGCGTGTGACTCTGCTAAACTCGCAGAGGTTATCTGAGACTGACCATCCTGACTAGAACTCAAGTTTCCTACAATGCAATCTTGTGGATGCTGAAAATCTCTGCCCTTCATTGTGCAAAAGTCATCCAAAAATGTACTTGAAGTAGTAGAAGGATCAACCATAGTTGTAGTATTCACACTATTACTAACATCAACACAAATTTCACTTTGGTTATTGCTATGAAAGACGCAACAGCACATGCACAGACACTACTGAAATTGCTCTTTCCAGTTTCCACCCATCTAAAATTTACCACATGTATCATAGATGACTGAAAATATTCCCTTAAAAATTTTAAACCTTAAGAACATATAACTATCTGAAAATATTATTTGCAACTCTAACAAAATGCAGGTGGTCTTCTGTAGAATAGCTGACATCAGGTATGTAATTCAAGGAAACTTACACTAGAGAAAGCACCATTATGTTGAATTTCAGGCCCCAATCTATTGATTAAAATGTTTGGGTTTACCCATTAGTATTTAAGTATTATAATAACCAGTCTTCACTCTTGACAGATACAAATATCTACTTTCAGATCATCATGTCTTACAAACTCATAGGATCCAAATGTGTGAGCAATATGAATTGATTTCTAAATTAAAAAACAGTTTCTTCAATACTATGCAAGTTCATATGCAGATTAGCATGTAGAGTTCTGTATCTCTGGATCTAATAGATTGGGGCCTGAAATTTCAAAATCAGATGGTTGGGTACTTGAATGGAAAAGTAAAATTATTAATACTGTCTTGCGTTGCAGTCCATAAAAAAGTTTCTTACTTCTTCGATTCTTTATGCGCACCTTCTATTATTATAACTGACCATCTAGAGATTAGGTTGTAGTTATATTGTTCATTAATTAGTTAAGCTAACATCAAAAACACCAATTAGATCCAGAGATACAGAACTCTACATGCTAATCTGCATATGAACTTGCATAGTATTGAAGAAACTGTTTTTTAATTTAGAAATCAATTCATATTGCTCACACATTTGGATCCTATGAGTTTGTAAGACATGATGATCTGAAAGTAGATATTTGTATCTGTCAAGAGTGAAGACTGGTTATTATAATACTTAAATACTAATGGGTAAACCCAAACATTTTAATACCACTAGCTTAGCCAGATATGAGGAGAATAATAAATCATCCATCCTCCTCTACTGGTTCAAGGAGCTTATTTTTCTACAAGCTAAAAAAGAGTACGCTAAAAAGCAAGCCAATCTGAATGGCAAGGTTCTCTGGTCTAATGAACTTCAACTTGAGAAGATTCAACAATAGACAGTATGAATGAGCTTAGAAAAGAAAAGGGCATTACTATACCTTCCTTGCTGCCAATTTTGATTGGTGCTCACTCTTAGCTCCAGTACAGACCTAACCAGGGCAGTTAAATTTAAAAAAGCATAAGAAATAGAAACCAATTACAAGCAACAAACTTAAATAATTTGTTATTGCAAGCAAAAAAAAGACTAAGCACATACCGTCGACAGCAAATGCCACATGCTATCATCATGGACTCCCTCTGACACCACCAGCAGAATATGACATATGAATGCTAGAAGAACAGCAAGCTAGAGGATTCCTTGCAGCATCCCAATACATTCAAATTTATTAGATACAGTCATAACGATGGGTGAGGGGGCAATACAACCATGATAAGGCTAGAAAGTTTATTCACAAAATCATATTATTATTCACAAAGCAAAAATTGAGCAGAAGATATTAAAAGAGTGCCTAATCGAACAAGCTGAAGCCCATGTCATCATCACTCTCTTCTTTGGGTTCTTCCTGTAAAATTGCATCAAACAAGCCAATTAGCCAACCAAAACATAATGCAGTGTTCAACAACAAACACATGAACGAATATTTCCCAAAAGAAATAACTTACAACTTCTGTACAATAAACCCTATTTCATGTAAACGAAAAACTCAATTCTACTCCCTCGGTATTAAACCCATTCCAAACAAGATAGAGAATACGGATTATATTGACAAAGTTTCTACGCAAAAAATCATTTTAACAGAATCATTAGATCCAACAAAAAAGGGCAACAACAAATTAATTAAAATTAACTACCACGAAAAAAGGCTCAAACTAAAAAATAATTCGAGCATCGTAATAATAATTAACAGAAATGTTAAGGTCGGAAAAAAGGATACAGTGCGGTGATTTTATCATCCTCAAGGTTGAGAAGGGCGTAGGAGCAAGCAGTCTCTCCGTAAACAATCTCAAACAATACAAAACAAAATCAGTCCCAATCAAAACCAATCTCAACAATACAAAACGAAATCAGTCCCCTTTATCAACACCACTTTAATTATAACACAGACAATGAAGAGCGAGGCAGAACTTACAAGAAGAGGCGATAATGTGAGAGACCGAGACAGCGACGAAGTGGGTTTCCAGAGACAGCGTCGGCGCAGCAACGGCGTGGACAACGCAGAGAGAACGACGTGGAGAACGTTTGGGGTTTAGGGTGAGAGGGTGAGACGCAGAGTGAGAGGGAGAGAACGGCGCCGTTGATGCTGTGAGGTTAGTGTGAGAACGGCGCCGTTGATGCCATGAGGTTAGTGTGAGAAAGATCGTGTGAGAAAGAACGACGTTTGTGGCTTTGTGCTGTGAGAAACAGTGAGAACGATGTCTGAGGTTAGGGTGAGAACGACGTTTGTGCCGTGAGGTTTGTGCTGAGAGAACGACGTGTGAGAGGATTTAGGGTGAAGCGCTAAAAAAATTGGGATTTTCCGCATCAGTTCAATTAGAGAGCTGATGTTAATTTTGGGTTTTCCGCATCCGTTTCCATTGGACCTGATATTAAATATGTAATCTTGCCATAGGTGTGCAATTCTACATCGGTTAGAGCCTCAACCGATGCGAAAACTTTCATGATAATTTCAAAAATGCCACCGCCTTATTTTTAACATCAGTTAGTTTTTGAACCGATATTAATTGCTGATGCAGAATCCATTTTTTCCACTAGTGTACCTCCCTTTTTAACTCTGCACTTCTCTATTTCTCTGGCTATCAATCTGCCCACGTCTATCTTTTCTCCTGCCATTATAGCATCAATGACAATGAGTCTTTCTTTCTCCACAAATGTTGTGTGAGATGTTGGCAGCAAGGAGTGTTTGATGAAGCTACACCACAGATTTGCTTCTTCACACAGATAGGCTTTTTTAAGTTTGTATTCAGCTCCAAATTTGTCCCAAATTGCTCCTTCCACACAAATCCTTCTTTGAACAGCTTCCATTTCCTCATCTCCCCAGTTCAGAACTTTAGTTTCCAGCGCTTTTCCATGATAACCTAAATGGAAGATATCATTGATTGTTCTGGAGTTGAAGTTCACAGTTTCTCCTCTTACTAGTGAATGAGTTTGAGGCTTTCCCTCCTTAGGTTCTTCAATGCCAGAATAGAACTCTCGTACCAAAGATGTCATGTAATCTTTGCGATGCTTGATGAAGCTCTCCCATCCCAGCGATGTGACAGCGGTTGAAAACGCATCAGGAGCATTTTCTGTCTTGAATCCTCTTTCAGCTATGAAATCCATCTTCCAGAATCTTTGAGGATCTTGGGTTACCTTAGGCATGGTGTTTTTCGTAGGATTTGAGGGTTCTGATTTCTTAGTAGCTCCCTTACCAGATCGTTTGAGTGCGGCTTGCTTTTTGGTCATGGTTGGTTAAGAGTTTTGCGTATTTGCTTCTGGGCGCTTTGGGAAGTGTTGGTGTGTATTGGGACGAAGGAAGAAGAATGAGTGGAAGTTTTTGAGTGGTGAGTGTAACGGTTGCGAGCAATTTCTGAGATGAAGGAAAGAGAAAGAGAAAGAGAAAATGGTGGCGTGGGGAGTTGTGGATATTAAAGTTACGGTTTTGTGAGTGAAGTGGGAGAGAGAAGATGAAACTGTTGATTTGACAATGGCAGGTGAGTAGGTACACGTGCTTGTCAGGCTAAGGATGGGGGTACAGTGCCAGCTCATCCTGAGCAAGATCTTTTTTATTTTTTTGTTTGACCTCACCCAGTCCTGTTTTAAGAAAAACGCTACAGCGTCGTTATTCTAAGCAACCGCTACAGCGCTTATCCTAATTTCCTGCATAGAAAATAAACATAACAATTTTGTTAGAATTCTTGGGGTGCCTCCCAAGAGCGCTTGCCTTTAAAGTCTGCAGCCAGACTTTCTCTTTCAAATTAGAGATCTTTAAGCTCAATTGTGGTTTTGTCCCTTACCACATTTTCACCAAAATATTGTTTAACCCTTTGGCCATTCACCTTGAAGGTGGTATTGGTTGTTACATCATAGAGGTCTACAGCCCCATGGCTATATATTTTTATCAATTGAAAAGGGCCTGACCACCTAGATTTTAACTTTCCAGGAAACAATCTTAACCTGGAGTTGTAAAGCAATACCTGTCCTCCTTCTGTGAGATCTCTTTTTATCAGTTTTTGATCATGCCATATCTTGGTTTTCTCTTTATAGATTGCTGCATTCTCATAGGCAAAATGCCTAAGTTCTTCCAATTCATTCAATTGCAGCAATCTAGCATCTCCTGCTTTCTTATAGTCAAAATTGAGTTTTTTTAGAGCCCAATGGGCCTTGTGTTGAAGTTCAATTGGTAGGTGACAGGACTTCCCATAAACCAACCTATAGGGGGACATCCCCAAAGGTGTTTTATAAGCTGTTCTGTAGGCCCATAAAGCATCATCTAGATGTATTGACCATTCTTTTCTTGAAGGCCCTACCATTTTTTCCAACATCCTTTTTATTTCTCTATTTGACAATTCAGTTTGACCACTGGTCTGTGGATGATAAGCAGTTGCTATTTTATGTTTGACTCCATATTTAGCTAATAGGGTCTCAATTAGTTTATTACAAAAATGAGATCCCTCATCACTTATGATGGCTCTAGGAGTTCCAAAACGAGTGAAAATGTTTTTCAATAAAAATTTGCTCACAGACTTTGCATCATTGTTGGGTAAAGCAACAGCTTCCACCCATTTTGAAACATAGTCTACTGCTACTAAAATGTATAGGTTTCCATGAGAAGGGGGAAAAGGTCTCATGAAATCCATTCCCCAAACATCAAAGAGTTCAACCTCTAGAATGTTTGTTAAAGGCATTTCATGTTTGTTTGAGATATTCCCTGTTCTTTGGCACCTGTTACATTTTTTAACAAAGTCTTGAGCATCTTTGAAAAGTGAAGGCCAAAAGTAGCCAGATTGCAATACCTTTGCAGCAGTTCTAACCCCACCAAAATGCCCACCACATGGTGCAGAATGGCAGTGCTGTAGCACTTGAATTTGTTCTTCCTCTGCTAGGCATCTCCTCATTAACTGGTCTTGACACTTCTTGTATAGAAAAGGTTCATCCCAATAATATTGTTTCAGTGTGTGGAAGAACCTTCTTCTTTGCTGATAAGTCATCTCAGCAGGTACCACCTTGCTAACCAGAAAGTTCACTATGTCAGCATACCAAGGTGTTGCTGGTTCAGCCGCTACAGTGCCAAGTGTTGTTACATTGACCGCTACAGCGGTTATTGAGTTATCAGTCATTGCCAACAGTTGCTCATCTGGAAAGTATTCCTTAATCTCCCCACCTGCTGTACCTGCAATGTCTCTTTCTAATCTAGAAAGATGGTCAGCAACTTGGTTCTCTACTCCCTTTTTGTCCCTTATTTCTAAATCAAACTCTTGGAGTAGGAGAACCCACCTAATTAGCCTAGGCTTTGCATCCTTTTTTGTTATTAAATATTTAATGGCTGAATGGTCCGTGAAGACTATTACCTTGGTGCCAACCAAATATGATCTAAATTTATCAAATGCAAAGACTACAGCTAGTAGTTCTTTTTCAGTGACTGTGTAATTCAATTGAGCTTCTACAAGTGTTTTGCTAGCATAATATATAGAGTGAAAAATTTTATCATACCTTTGCCCAAGGACAGCTCCAATGGCAAAGTCACTAGCATCACACATAAGCTCAAAAGGCTTACTCCAGTCAGGAGCTATAATAACTGGTGCTGTTATTAAAGCTTTCTTTAACTTATCAAAGGCTAATATGCATGTTTCATCAAATATGAAGGGGTTATCATGCTGTAACAGTTGGCACAAAGGTTTGGAGATTTTTGAAAAATCTTTTATGAATCTCCTATAAAATCCAGCATGCCCCAAAAAGCTTCTAATACCTTTGATGTTTGTTGGAGGAGATAGCTTCTCAATGACTTCTATTTTAGCCCTGTCCACTTCCAATCCTTTTTTGGATACCTTATGCCCCAAAACTATACCTTCTTGTACCATAAAATGGCATTTCTCCCAGTTCAGCACAAGGTTAGTTTCTTCACATCTAATCAAGATTTCTTCCAAGTTGGATAAGCATAGATGGAATGTTTCTCCAAACACAGAGAAATCATCCATGAAGACTTCCATGGATCTTTCAATGTAATCAGAGAAAATTGCCATCATACACCTTTGAAAAGTGGCAGGTGCATTACACAGGCCAAATGGCATCCTTCTAAAAGCAAAGGTGCCATATGGACAAGTGAAAGTAGTTTTCTGTTGGTCCTCAGGTAATATTGCAATCTGGTTATAGCCTGAATAACCATCAAGAAAGCAATAAAATTCTTTACCTGCTAGCCTGTCCAGCATCTGGTCAATGAAAGGTAGGGGAAAATGGTCCTTTCTTGTTGCCTTATTCAACCTCCTGTAATCCATGCATATTCTCCAGCCTGTTATCTTTCTGGTTGGAAGCAGCTCACTCATTTCATTTGTTATTACTGTTACCCCTCCCTTCTTTGGCACACACTGCACAGGACTAACCCATGCACTGTCAGAAATAGGGTATACAATACCTGCATCCAACCACTTGATGATTTCCTTCTTCACCACCTCTTTCATAATTGGATTCAACCTCCTCTGCCCCTCAATGTAATTTTTAGAGTCTTCTTCTAACACTATTCTGTGCATACAAATGGTTGGACTGATACCTTTTATGTCTGACATTTGCCAACCAATTGCCTTTTTATGCCGCTGTAGCGTCTGAATCAGATCCTGTTCCTGCTTTTCAGAAAGGTCAGCAGCAATTATAACAGGCAAAGTACTATTGTTACCTAGATAAGCATATTTGAGGTGTGAAGGTAAATCTTTAAGTTCCAGAGTTGGTGGTTGTTCAGTGGAGGGGAGATCCTTTCTTATGTTTGAATTCTCCTGCTCCAATGATTCATATCTCTTGGCCCAGATTTCTTTGGCTGTCTGTTCCTCTTCTCCTGCGGCTTCTGTATCAGACCATGTATCTTTACTGTTGCTCAATAATTGCCTCAGATGATCTGTGCTTTTCTGGAAGTGATCTTGAACTACTTTGTCAATAACAGATACAAAGGAGCACTCTCCAATGTTGGGATCTGGAAATTTCATAGCATTGAGAATGTTGAACTTGACTTCTTGGTCATTGACCCTCATGATCAATTCTCCTCGTTGCACATCTATCAAAGTTCTTCCAGTGGCCAAGAATGGTCTTCCCAATATGATGGGTACCTCTTTATCTGCATCAAAGTCTAAGATTACAAAATCAACAGGAAATACAAATTTGTCTACTTTTATTAGAACATCTTCTAAGATTCCTTCAGGATATGCAAGAGTTCTATCAGCAAGCTGCAGTGTTAGTGAGGTAGGTCTGGCAGTTCCCACTCCTAGCTGAGTGTATATGGATTTAGGCATGAGATTTATGCTGGCTCCCAAATCACATAGGGCACGGCCAGAGTAAAAGTTTCCAATTGAGCATGGTATAGTAAAACTGCCAGGATCCTTTGATTTGGGTGGGAGCTTATTTTGCATCAACATGCTGCATTCCCCAGTCATTGCCACTGTTTCAAATTCCCCTAGTCTCCTCCTCTTAGTAAGCACATCCTTCATAAACTTTGCATAGTTAGGCATTTGTTGGAGAGCCTCCACCAAAGGAACATTAATGTGCAATTGTTTAAGGACTTCTATGAATTTGTTGAATTGCTTGTCTTCATGAGCCTTTCGAAGTCTTTGAGGATATGGAGGATCTGGGTATGTTGGAATAATTTTGGGTGGTGGTGGTGTTTTCTCAACAACAGGCGCTGTAGCGGTAGGTTCAGGCGCTATAGCGTGTGTTGTAGGTTCTTTTTGTTTTTCAGAATTTTTGTTTTTTTCATCATCTGAAACAGTTGAAGATCCTATCAAATCTCTCCCACTCCTTAAGGTTATAGCTTTTACATGCTCCTTCCCTGCAGTACCTGAAGTTGAAGCTTCTGTAGTGGATGGTAATGATCCACTAATTCTTTGGGAAAGGACATTAGCCATCTGCCCCATCTGCACTTCTAGATTTTTAATGGAAGCTTCATGAGTTTTCAGGGCTGTCTTGCAATCACTCATGAAACCTTTCATCAATCCTTCTAATGAATTATCTATCACAGGGGCATTCTGTCTTTGGTAATTCTGAGCAGGGAATCCTGGTGGATTTGCTGGAGCACTATAATTAGGTGCTGTTGCATTGTTGGCTCCCCATCTGAAATTGGGGTGGTTCCTCCAACCAGGATTATATGTATTTGAATAGGGATTATTGTTTTTATTGAACCCCACAAAGTTCACAGAGACAGGATTACCAGGACAGTCTTCATACAAATGCTCTCCTCCACAATATACACAGCTTACTGACCCTGGAGAGGCTTGCTCAATAACAGCTACTGTAGGTTCATGTACCGCTGCAGCGGTAACCGCTACAGCGTTTGATGTGCTCATAGATTTTATCATGTTAGTAAGAGAGGCAACCTGTGCAGATAAAGCAGAAACTTCACTTACTTCATGCACACCAGCTACCTTCTTTTGCTGAGCTAACCTTTCTGTAGGCCATTGATAGCTATTTGTGGCAATGTCATCAATCAGTTCACATGCCTCATTATAGGAGGTTTTCAACAACACACCCCCTGAAGAAGCATCTAGCATTTGTCTGGTTGTTGGATCTAGTCCATTGTAGAAGGTCTCCATTTGGATAATCACAGGTATACCATGATGAGGGCACTTTCTCAACAGCTCTTTCCATCTCTCCCATGCCTCAAATAGTGTTTCAGCATCTTTTTGTCTGAATGCAGTAACCTCATTCCTCATTCTTGCATTCTTACTTGGGGGAAAGTATTTTGCTAAGAATTTCTCAGCCATTTCATTCCAAGTATGGATAGAGTTAGGCTCAAGAGAAGTTAACCAGGCCTTTGCTCTATCCTTCAAGGAATAAGGAAAAAGTTTTAATCTGAATGCATCATCACTTACCCCTGGAATGATGAAGTTACTGCATACTTCCAGAAATTGCTTTAAGTGTAAATATGGGTCCTCTTGAGGAGCACCACCAAACTGTCCCACTGTTTGCAACATTTGGAACATCATAGGTTTGAATTCAAACTGAGCTGTGTTGAGAGTAGGTCTTGCTATGCTTGTCTCCATGGTTTGTGGATCAAACACAGCATAGTCCCTCATTGGTCTATCTCTGTCATTTACCATTTGAGCAGGTCCTTCATTTATGAATTGATGTCTATACCAGTCCTCTTGGTCATGTAAGGTTGGAGTGGGTGGCTGCTGATGTCTACCTCTACCCCTTCCACCTGGTTCAGTCCCTCCTCTACCAGAGCTAGATCTGCCATGTAAAGTGGTAGCTCTACCAGAAATGGTCCTATGGCTATGTTCTGACATGGTGGGTCTGAGCCTGTGAAGATGTCTTAGCTTCCTGAACCTTCTCTCTGGTTCTGAGTATGGTTCAAATTCTGGTGGTTGAGACCTGGGCATACGCTGTAGCGCTTACTGCTGCAGCAACAAGAAACAACACACCAGTGTAAAATAGGCACTAAGTTTACTAAAAACTTAAACAATGAAAATTAAATGCAATCCCCGGCAACGGCGCCAAAAACTTGTTGTGCGAAAAGGTGATGTGCAAGTATACACAATCGCAACAAGTAATATATTGATAAGTAAAGTTCGTTCCCACAGGGATTGGAATTAATCTATGAAGTTTAAGTGATTAGAATCTTAGTGAAAAGAATTAAGTAACAAGTGAAAGTGAAGAGTTGTAAACATTATAAGTTGTGATAAAACAGGATTAAATTTGCAGTAATTAAAAGTGAGTTGGATAGCTCAATAGCATGTAAGTTCCCAAGAGTAATGTTCAGATAATACTAGACGCTGTAGCGTTAAGCGCTGTAGCGCTTCAGAATCCTTAGACGCTGTAGCGTTAAGCGCTGTAGCGCTTCAGAATCCTTAGACGCTGTAGCGCCTTGGTGGCGTGCCTTTCAGTCACTTTCGTCAGGGCTATGTTACAAGACTCCTATGTCTAGGCTCTAAATAAGTTTTACCCCTGTATATTAAGCTCTTACAACATTTGCCTTATGAACTACTACTCCCCTATGTCTAGAGTTAAGTAGTGCTTCCTTTAAATGTCTTTAAAGGGTTTTCATTCATATCATTCCTTGAGTTCTCTTTGTGAACCATGTCTGTACCCACAAAGTTACCTTGTTTTAGTTGATCATTCCCAAACCAAGATTGAAAGCATTATGACACAAGGAATAAAACACAAACATCATAATATTATACAAAAGTTACTCAAGGTTCATTACATACCAAGAACAATCCAACTACAACAAAGTTAGCTCATCACAAGTTCCATCAACATAATACAACTAGAGAGTATGTATTACCGTATGAAGACAAGAGAAGAGTGGTTGCAAAAGATGCACTCCAATGATCCCAAGTTGCATACAAGAGATGAAGTTGAGGCGTGAGCAAAACCTTGGATGAAGAACTAAAAAAAACTATGTTAAAACTAAAAGCTTAAAAGTGTGTATCCATGGAGTGTGGCTACGGTGTCAAGAGTAAGTCTTCTCTCTAAAGTTACAACCACTTGTCTACGTGCATTGCCTCTTGGTGAAGCAATCTTAATTAATCTAATTAATATCTAAGTCTTAATAGTATAATAATATTACATGATGATTATTAAGCTTAGATATTATCCTTAAAGCACTTTACAAAAAGTGGTAATGATGGAATACAACAACTATCACATGGGTTCCATTTAGGAGGCGCCAAGTGTAATTTAGCATCCATTTGAAAGTCAACAATTCCAGCTGAGAGGAAGAGATACGGGTGGTGACTCATCATGTCCTCAAGTGGCCACACAAATATCTCAATGGTCAGCCGTCATATAACGCTGTAGCGTTTCCTTGATAGCACACGCTGCAGCGCTAAAGCAAAACATCAAACATATTCACAAAGGCATTGACTATGCCCAACTTTTAAGGAATTGACTTATAACCTATATTTATCCTAATATTCATATATTCATATATTTAAGCACTAGAATTACTTGAGAAATAAGCTTGATGTAAGTTTTAGGAGCATAAATAACCTATATAAAATAAGGTTATCAATGGGCGCCATGTCTGGCTGCCCTGTTGTTGTTGCTGGCGCACTGGGCGCCAAGGGCACCAAGTCTGGCTGCCTGTTGCCTGTTGTCTGATTGTTGCTGGCGCACTGGGCGCCAAGGGCGCCAAGTCTGGCTGCCTGTTGCCTGTTGTCTGATTGTTGCTGGCGCACTGGGCGCCAAGGGCGCCAAGTCTGGCTCCCTGTTGCCTGTTGTCTGATTGTTGCTGGGCGCACTGGGCGCCATGGGCGCCATGTGTGGCTGCCTGTTGTTTGTTGTCTGCTGGTTGCTGGGCGCACTGGGCGCCATGGGCGCCATGTGTGGCTGCCTCGTTCGGCTGCTGGGCGCATTTGGGCACCGTCTTATGGATTGTTGGGCGCTTTAGGCGCATTAGGCCCACAGTTGGCTGATTGTTGGTTAAGTCGTTAATTGTTAATCATTAATTTGTGGAGTTGTTAGCCGTTGGTTGAGTTGTTACACTATTAACTTGTTAAGTTGCTAAATTGTTGGCTCAGTTGTTGAATTGTTAGTGATGTTGCACCTAGTTGGATTGCCTCTATTTATTGGCAAGATATTATGTTGTAGGCCTATGGCCAACGTTGAATTCCGTTGTTGTTGTGTGTTGCTATGTAATCATTGTTAGTTGTTTGTGCATTCACATCGCGTCGCATACATAGCATTTTCATGTTGGAGCTATGCTTAAAACACGTTGGCCTGGACTGGCAAATTATGTTGAAGGCTTATGCCTTGTTGATGCCTCTATTTATTGGCAGATTTTTACGTTGGGAGTTCTGCTCCGATGGTACCACATGCATATGCATAGTATCGAGTCGCATTCATATTGCACCCTTAAGTGACTATGTTGATGACTTGTGATTGATCGAAGTTGATTGTTGACTGTGAAGTGGTGAATTCATATCCTCTGATTCTAATATACTGTTTTTCATATGTCCTATTATGTGGTTTGATATCTCACCCCTTCTGTTTGAATGTTACCCTCCTGTTGGTAACGTACAGGTAATCACGAATGAAGGCTGCTTACCTTCGTTTGATCGAGTCGATGTCGTCGCTCTGATATGTAACACTCAGGGGGATGAACACGTGTTTTCCTTATTATTTTGTTAGGATTATTTTATTGTTGAAACTTAAAGTCGTTATTATCGAGGATTTTGCTGTTTTTGAGCTGTCTTAAGTTGGTTAGAGACGCCACGATTATTTTGAATTGACTTTTGTTGTGAATCCGCTGCGTAGTAATGAATGTGACTTATTTTTAAAGACTAAAAGGTTATTTATTGGTTCATCCAAAAGTATAGTGTTATGTATCTGTTTTCACAGGCGAATTAATCATGTTTGTTGTTTTTAAGAAGAAAGTGTGGCACTCCATTCATTCGTTGGAAATTTTTATAAACTCTGATTTTTCGTATTATTTTACCGGGTAGAAATGGGGTGTTACACGCCATACGTCGGGTGTCTTCTCGTGGAGTAGGTTTTGCGAGACAAGGTTTTGGTGCCCTCATGGATGCCTATACGTGGAGTGTCTCCTCGTGGAGCAGATTTTGCGGGTCAAGGTTTTGGTGCCCTCATGGGTGCCTATACGTGGAGTGTCTCCTCGTGGAGCAGATTTTGCGGGTGAAGGTTTAGTGCCCTCATGGGTGCCTTGGACGCCTTGTTGCACAGTGCTGGTTGCCCCCTTGCGAAGGATTTATTTCCAGACCACCTCCTGCCAGGAGCCCCCATGCCAAACGCCTCCTTGCCAGGTGCCCTTCTTGCCAGGCGCCCTCATGGGCGCTGCCTTGCTGCTTGGCGCCCTGCCAGGCGCCCTCATTGCCAGGCGCCCCTCTACCAGGCGCCCTTCTTGCCAGGCGCCCTCATGGGCGCTGCCTTGGTTCTTGACGCCCTCCTTGCCGGGCGCCCCTCTGCCAGGCGCCCTCATGGGCGCTGCCTTGGTGCTTGGCGCCCTCATGGGTGCTGGTTAATTCCTTGCCAGGTGCCCTCATGGGCGTTGGCTTGTATGGACGTGTGCTCGACACTTTGCTTTTTTGTTGCTCATCTTGTCCCTTAGCCTGTTTTTCTTCTTGATGAAATTTCAAGGCTTGCTTGTTGCCGAGGGGCATTGCTTCTTCTATCCTTACCATTATCTGTTTGACATTTCCACGATCTTTCAGTTTGATCATGAGGTTCTAGACGGGAGGATTGTCACATACCGCCCCAACGGGGTTGACTTCGATGTCATTGCCCCCTGATTTTATACGTTTCATTTTGAAGCATCCATGCTTACTCTTTGTCAGGCTTGTTTCTCATACTTATAACTGGCACGCGTAAGATGGCATTGCGCGCCAGTCATTGCCTTGCGCATCTGAATGTATGATCTCATATCGCCTCGTGGCAATGTTAACTCTGGGGGCAGTTTATCAGAACCCAGTCTGAATTTAACTCGCCCATCAGAGGTTGCGACACGCTTAAAGTCGCTTCGTGCCTCGTGGCAAAGTTAACTCTGGGGGCAGTTTATCAGAATCGGTCTGAATTTAACTCGCCCGTCAGAGGTTGCGACACGTTGAAAATCGCTTCGCACCTCGTGGGACTCTGGGGGCAGTTGATAACCATCTTTTATGATGGTTATTACTTGCTCTCTAAGCTTGATTTTAGGAGATTTAATAAACTTGTTGTGTTAATTAGTGTGTAAATAAGTGTTTTGGTTAGAAATATTGGTGCAAGAATGATTTGGTTTTAATTGGGCATTTTGATGCCCTTAATGCATTTAATTATGTTTAGTGTCAGTGCTGCAGCAACAGGTGCGTGCACAATAGTGGAAATGCGGAAGATGAGAGAGAAAGCTCAAGGGGAGTGCGGAAAACACGAAAATCAAGGCAAGGACAGGTGTCAGAGCTGTATGGCACGGAAAGATATGACCTAATGTGGGTTTCCCACAATTGCCCTTTAACCTAGGCAGCATTTTCCCAAAAAGGACATCATTTTAGGGTTGTGTGCAAGGAGACACTATATAAGGACGTTTCCCTTTCTTTATTAGCATGCTGGGCCGTCAGAGGAAGTTAGAGATAGCTCCTCTTGCGTGCAAAAGCTCACCCCTCACTACCAAACACTTCCATTGCTGAGACTCTTACTGCAGCATCACTGGAGTTACATTTTTCTCGGTGGATTCTACTTGGACGAGCTGGATCAGTCCTCCATTGTCATCCTTGGAGCTCTCCTACTGTTCTCTCTTCGTAGTATCATTTCTTACCTTGAAATTTGTAATATGACTTCTACTATTTTGTTTAAGTTATTTTCCATGTTTTGCAAGCTCAATATGAGCTAAATACTCATAGTTGAGATGCTGGATCTGATGTAGCTAAATTATTATGTGATTAATGAAGTATGTTCAATGTTATGCATTTTATCTTGTGTGTGAAAATATTTCCATTTTAGAGTAGGAATGGTCCGCCTATTCGAAATAGCATTTATAAATTCAGAGATGGTTTGTAAATTTATCTCACAAGGTAATATGGGTAGTGAACATTAACGAGAGATCTTGATGTTCCTTGCTTAACCCTAGAGATAGGAGGGCATAACCCATAAGGTGAATACTGCCGGTGCTCAAGCAGCCTAGGAGGTACTTCTTTAGGGTTTAGAGATAAACTCTTGCAAGGAAATCTAGTGTGAAATATTCGAGAGAATAACGTCTTATTGCTGCAGCACCTAATGCTGTAGCATTGAACGTACCATTAATCACATTTTAATGAAGCTACTGAAGTGAATGCATCTTGACTTGTTCTCATCACTGATTTCCATTACCCTTTACTTTTTACTACTGTTTATGTTACCCAAAACTTGTGTGTCATTTCCTTTCCTCACTAAATTGTTAATCAAATTAAACTCTCGTTATTTAGCATAATTCCTCGTGGGAACGATCTCACTTACTCTATATTACTTGTTGACAGTGTATACTTGCACTACCTACGTTTTCACGCAACAGCAGTTTATCAGAATCGATCTGAATTTAACTCGCCTATCAGAGGTTGTGAGGCCAGTGGCCATGGTTTTCCATCTTCTGTTGATAGCGCCCTCTTGGGTGCCTTGCTTGTTGATAGCGCCTGGGTGCTGGGCGCCTTCTACGGTGCCCTCTATGGTGCCTTCTATGGTGCTGGGCGCCTTCTACGGTGCCTTCTATGGTGCTGGGCGCCTTCTATGGTGCCAAGCTTTGTTTTCTTTTTGTGCCAAGCCATGAGGAAGGCGCCAAGTGCTAGGCATCCTCTATGGTGCCATGCCTTGGATCCCCGCTGGGTGGGTGTCGTGACCTCGGTTGCTTCGCTTTAGGAAGACGAGGGTGCCATGACACCCTTGACTCCCCTAGTTGGAGAGATGAACTTGGCTTTGAGCTAATGTTGAGGCTGCCCCCGCGATCCAGGCGGTCCCTCCCTGCATGAGATGTTGGGTCCCAGACTTGTCTTGCTCCACTCCTGACTATGGAGTTGGACCCTTTTTCTTTCTTGATCTTAAAGAATTTTCGTTGGAACAAGTGTTAATGCTAGTGAGCTAGAGCAAAAACTGTAATTGCAAAATGAATTTTTGTTAATCATTCATATTTTACATTCTGCCTTTGTGCTTTAAACAACAAAATTCATAACTAGGCCTAGCCCTAGGCTTAAGTCCTGATGCCCTTCCCTATTCGGAGTCACGAGTTTCATCCTCTTCTTCATTCACGTATTGGGCACTGTGCTCATCACAAGTCAGATCAGTCTTCATGTTGCCAATTTTGGCCTCCTCTTGGTAGACCATGTTGTCTTCTTCATAGTCCATGTACTTTTGTGCCTTTCGAAGGAACTCGTACAAGCTTCGGGTTTGTTAACCCCCATGTCTCTTTGAAACAAGTTTCCCTTCTTGAGGCCATCCTTCATCCAAAAAAGCCTCCTCTTGTCTTCAATGTTCCTGACGTTGGCAGCCTCCTTGTTGAACCTTTTCAGATATTCTCTAAGTGTTTCTTTCTCTCCCTGCCTAATTGCCGTAAGAACCTCTTCAGATTTGGGTCTCAACCGGGAGGCAGTGAAACGAGCTGTGAACATTCTCGCCAGCTTCCCCCATGAGGAGATGGAGTTCGGCCTTAGCTCTTGAAACCACTCTAGTGCGGAACTTTCGAGAGTGAGGGGGAAGATTTTGCAGTGAACAGGCTCCCTGGCGCCTCTATAGCGCATCATCAGGGAGAAGTGTGCCAGATGGCGGTCTGGATCTCCAGTTCCGTCATACATCTTGAGGGTTGACAGCTTCTCCAAGGCCCTTGGGATTCGGCATTCATCCACCCTTCGAGTGAAAGGTCCTTCTTCCGAAAACTCTCTTGATTTTCGGGGGGATCTCCTCGAAGGCGATCCCCGATGGTGCCTCCGATGGGTATCGACCTGGTTCCTCGACCTCCTACGAGAATCAGGGGACGCGCGTGAGGAGGTCCTGGAGTGGGAGTCGTGAGGCTGGTATTCCTTCAACTTTGTATAGTTGCTTCCATTTTATTGGTGATTCTCATCCAATCCTACATGATACCCACGTTTTTCACTTTCTAATTGAGTTGTCTTCTTTTCTTTCTAATTGCTTCCATTTCAATGTGTTTGTTAATTAAAAAAGATACTTTTAATTATGATTTACATTGTCACACACTTCTACAATATATAATTAATTTTATCTCCACTCATACAATGTTACAATATTTATGTATTAAATGAAGCTTTTGTCCCCCCCACCCCTTTTTTTTTTCTGTTTTTTTATATTTTCATTTTCACCCCCCCCTTTTTTTTTTCTTCCATATTTTCATTTTTAAGAGTACATTAAAATTTAGGAGAAGTTTGTGCTAAGTAGTAAAGATGAAAATACATAAATTATATATTGTAACATTCAAATATACAAAGTTTGTGCCTCAGTAATCGATTTTGATAAGTGAAAAAAAATATAATTTCGTAACAAAATATGTAAACTGTGATGCGAAATAGTGTGTTTTGAAATACTTTAGTGTTGGAAAAAAATTAATCGTTTAAATGCTCAACGTTCAGTCCTCAATATCGAAAAAAAATTAACTGTTTGAATGCGCAAAATTTGTTTTGGTGAAAAAAATAATCAAAACAAAATATGTAAAGTCTGATGCTAAGTAGTGTGTTTTTTTATACTTTAGTTTTTGCAAAAAAAATTAACCGTTCAAATGCTCAACGTTCAGTGTTCAATATCAAAAATAAAAATTAATTATATGAATGCGCAAAATTTGTTTTGGTGAAAACAAAGTCAAAACAAAATATGTAAAGTTCAATGCTAAGTAGTGTGTTTTTTTATACTTTAGTACTCGTAAAAAAATTCATCTATTAAAATATGTTATGTAGTGTGTTGTTCTGTGAGATCTTATATAATGTGATAATGCGTTAAACTAAAGTTATTTGATTATCATTTGTTGTCTATATTTTAATGGATCAATTTCATTTGTGTGCTGATTTAAAAAAAAATTAACTGAATTAGAGGCAACTCGAAGAGTGGGACAGCTGGCCTAAAAATTTAAAGCTACTCCGTACCCAAGACGAAGATCAAAGACTCGACACTTGGTTAAGGGAGGATGACCCAACCGCCGAACCACCCTTATTAGACAGATAAATGAAGCAACTCTTATTAGACAGATAAATGAAGCAACTCTTATAAAAGATTGATTGTAAAAAATAAGGCTAAAGTGCTCCCGTGGTCCCTTATCTTTATTTAAAGTAACGAATTAGTCATTTATGTTTTTTTTGTCCCAAATAAATCCTTTATCTTTCAAATTTTTGACACATAAATCCTTTTCCGTTAACAGTGCTGATTTATGTGTCAAAAAAAAGGATTTATGTGTTAAAAATTTGAAACATAAAGGACTGATTTGGGACAGAAAAGGATTTATGTGTCAAAAATTTAAAACATAAAGGACTGATTTGGGACAAAAAAAAGATAAAGGACCAAATCGTTACTTTAAATAAAGATAAGGGATCCCGAGAGCACTTTAGCCAAAAAATAACTATTTTATTTTTACCAATGTAAAAAATAACTCTTATAAAATATTTTTCCTTTTCTTTCATAATTCTTGTAAAATTCACCCACACCGGAATCAAAGATGCAGATGTCCTGCTGAAACGCTAACCCCCTTTCTTCTCTGGAAACCCTAATAATTTCCCAATTTCGTTTCATGGAAAGGCGATTCTCTTCTTCTTAAACCCTTATATTCCCAGTTCACATCCACACCTGAAATCACCTTGCTTCTAGGGTTTGTAATCGAAAAAAAATGTCTGTACCTCCGGTGGAGTGTGTATACGTAACAGAAGACTGTGTTCGCGAATGGAGGAGTGGCAACCCTTCTTTCAAGGTCTCCCAACCCGTCCCAATGCTTCGCTTCCTCTATGAGCTCTCTTGGACTATGGTGTGTTTCTTCTCTCCACTTTTCGCTTTAATTTGATAAACCACTGTTTTTTTTTGGGTGTTTATATTAAGATTTTGTGATTTGGGCGGTATGAAAATGCTTTGATTTCTTCATTTTTGGGATAAAGGACTGATTTTTGGTTTTTGGCTGTTGTCAGGTTCGGGGTGAATTGCCGTTTCCAAAGTGTAAAGTAGCATTAGATTCTGTTATATTCTCAGGTAAAGCTTCGGTTGAGAAAAGAGCCTCAAATTTTGCAGATATAGTAAGCCAGATGGCTCAAGACGTGAGTTACTGCTGCTCTTCATCTTAAAGTTGTTGTTAATCATCTAGTTGCTAATTGCTATACCTTTGATTTTTGTTTGTTGCCACAACTTTGATTGTGAATGTGAATACAAAGAAATTATTTTAAATGCTCGAAGTGATACACGTTTGGATGGAAGAAGTCATTTGCACTACCTTTATGTTCTGTTTTAAATTTGTATGAACATAGCTCGGCAGAGGTTTCTTTTGAAATTTGGTTCAATTGCCGAGGGAAAAGGAAATTACCTCCCCCAAGCTATATCAGTGGGACCTGTATCAGAGAAAAGTCTTAATTCGGAAAAAGAAGATTTCATCAAACTTGATCTGACTGGTGTCAGAGATATTATACTGGAATATCATTTGAACCTTAATTTCTGTGAAGTACCACTTAAATATCTGAGCACACATACACGCATACCCACAGACACGATGCAAGCAATGATATACTGAATTGTGTTCCAATTTTGAGTGTTTAAGAATTTATCATATATTGCTTGTACTAAGCCCACCTAATATATTGACGTCCTTATATCTCCTTGGTTACAGCACACAATGTCAGGAGAGTTCCGTTCTCGTCTCATTAAAATGGTCAGTATTTTATCTTGTGTACTTTATTTGGTACAAATTTCATTGTGTAAATCTTCATCTTTTGAGCAACCCTTATGGTTCTCATTCATTGAAGTTTTTCTACAATTTTTTTCCTTATAAATTATCCTTTTCTTAGGCAAGATGGCTTGTGGAATCTGGGTTGGTTCCAGTTAGGTTACTTCACGAACGTTGCGAGGTCTGATTTTCTGGTTTCCTCCTTCATTTCATATTATTAATTACTAATCTTATAATTCGTTTTATGACTTCTGCCTTCTGGTTAGTTAGTTGAAAAACTTTAACTAGGCATAAGCTTGTATGCATCAGTAAGTTTCTTGCATTTACAAAAAATTTATTACTATTTTATGCATTTGTAGGAAGAATTTTTGGGCGAGGCTGAGTTGATTAAAATAAAGGCTCAGGAGTTGAAGGGAAAAGAGGTTAGCAATTAATTTCTATAGGTGTATGCCATAAAGGTGCTTTTGTTTTTTGTTTTTTTTCCTTTTGACTATTCTTATTTATTCTGTTTTATTTTATTCTAAAATCTCACAGATTTTGTTTTAAAAAGAAAGAAATTGAGCTTTTTGTCCAGAGAAAGAAGTGGGTGTTGTTAACTCTAAACCCCCACCAGAAGGGGATGAGGTTAGCAACCCCATATATTTGTTAGACTTAGACAGACATATCCGACGGAGAGATGAGATTTTTATTAGGATAACATATCCTCTTAAACAAACATGCAAAAGAAAGGAATCAGAAAACAACAGAAAAGCTATGAATGCTCCAAGACTTCCTAGTTTCTCTGCATGTCAACCATAGCAACACTCCCCCACCCTTGAACAATCATGGGCAGAAAGCCAAGAGAAACTAGAAATGTAGTCTTATCTGAAAGTTTATTTAACAGCAAGCATACACCCTTAAAAGTGCAGTCTTCTGCTCTAAACTTCAACTAACTTTCCCAAAGAATAACAAACTACCGCCAATGAAATTTTGCCACTTTCTTCTCAAACAAGCAAATATAGCAAACCAACAGGACCTACGCCAATAGATTGTTCAAAAGAAAAAGTGCTGACTTGCATTGCGGAAGTGAGTTGGTTGCCATGTGGCCATGTCAGAATTAGATTTCAACACAATACACATCAGGGAGAGATCTTTGGAAGGCCTATGATCTGTACCTCCATATGTATAATTATGTTAGTGATAGAGTACAGTGATCTATTGTAAAATAGAAGATTAGGCAGTTAGTTAGTTGACAGTTCTTTTACAGGTATCACAGTTTGTAAGATTGGATGCGTGCTCTTTATATGTAATCTCTGTGATTACTGATTAGAGAACTCACTTTTAGTTAACGAAATCAGAAACAAGTTTCAGTTCTCCCCCCCCTCTCTCTCTCTTACATGGTATCATAGAGCATCTGAGCCATTTTCATACTGCACCTCAGCCACTTCTTCCTAGTCGTCCCCTAGCTCACCCCCACTTCCTCCTCAAACACTCATCCCATTGCAAACCAGATCAAACGTTAATCCTAGACTCCATCCCAGATTACTTTTATCTGAAGCTGACCCACATACTATCTAGTAGCCCCTGTTCCCTTCCTGTTGGAAACAAGCCATGCAGCAGGAATTTGATGCTCTGCTGGCCAATCAGACCTGGAACTTAGTGCCTCTCCCCCTTGCTGCAAGGCAGTGGTTGCAAGTGGCAATATTAAAAGAACTTAAGCTGTTGCTAAGGGTTTTCATTGAAAAGAAGGTTGTGACGGCAAACTTCTCTCTGGTGGTTAAACCAGTAGCTATAAGGCTTACCTCACAGTGGCTCTTACCAACAAGTGGCCTCTTAAACTGGTCGAGGTTAGTAATGCCTTCCTTCAAGGCTACTTAAAGGGAGATGAGTAAATGGTATAGCTGCTGTATGATACACATTCCGGGGTTTGAAAATAATGACATAAATCTGGTTTGTAAGCTTCAAAAGCCCTTTTATTGATGGTTGAAAACAAGGCCCTACATGCCTGGTATGAGAGATAAGCCAGCATCTTAATCAATTTTGGTTTTCAGCAGCCTAAATTTTACTCCTGGTATAGCAACTAAATTCAAGATGTGGAGGATATTCTAATCACAGGTACTTCTTTGCCGCTGGTATAGCAACTAGTTACTAAGCTGAATATTCTTTTTGCTCTAAAGCAGTTGGGGGACCTAGATTTCTTTCTTGGAATTAAATTAAATATACTTCCTGCCTTCCTCTGGTTCTCTTATCCTATCTCAAGCTATGTATAGACGGATCTACTGAACAAGGCTGAAATGGTGACTGCAAATGAATTTCCACTCCATTGCCTGCAGTATAAAACTATCAAGATATGGTTCAGATTTTGTTGAAGATCCTGCTCTTCATAGATCTATTGTGGGTGAAGTGCAACATGTCACAGTCACTAAACCTTCGTCTGGTTCTCTTATCCTATTTCTAGAAATGAAGTTTGTCAATTTATGTCACAGCCATGAACTCCAGCCAGCTTCTGCTATGTCTCCTCTCAGCTTGAAGGCCTCTTGTGATACTGATTGGGCCTATGATGTTGATGATAGGAAGTCCACATCGGGAGCTTTTGTCTTCTTTGGTCAAAACCTTATCTCTTGGTGGGCTAAGAAGCAAACACCAGTTGCCGAGTCTGGTAAAGAGGCTGAGTACCTTGCTGCCTCCGAGATTTTGTGGATCCAGTACCTATTCCGTGAGCTTCAGATTCAGATTCCTGCACCCATCATCTTCTTTGACAACTAAAACACAATTGTTTTAAGTACAAGACCCAGTCTTCACTCAAGAACAAAGCAAATGCTATTGGATATCTTCTTTGTCAGATAAAAAGTCCTCAGCAAGTCTCTCAATGTTGCTTATGTACCATCTCAAGAATAAGTTGCTGATATTCTGTGACCAAGCCTCTGCCAAAAACAAGATTCTGCAGTCTCCGAGACAAACTCTGTTTAGCAGCTCTCACCTTCTAACTGCCTCTTGAGCTTGAAGGGGAATGATAGAGTACACAATGATATTCTTTTGTAAAATAGGAGCTTAGGCAGTTAGTTAGTTGACAGCTGTATAACAGCTGTCACAGATTGTTAGATCAGACACATGCTCCTTATATGTAATATCTCTGATTACAGAACTCAATTTTAATTAATGAAATCAAAAACAAGATTCAGCTCTCTCTCCCCCCTCCCCCTCTTTGCTAAACCTTACAATTAGAATTGCTTTTGTAACTGAAACATCCATGGAGAACACCAAAGAAAAGCCATATCTACAATTTTTTGGTATATGTAAGTGCAAATAGGGCATTAATTTCCAATCCAATGAACCTAAGTGTACGAACTGCACATAATGACCTTAAGCTTTATTCATTCTTGGTCTTTGTGGTGCTTGTGTTAAATATACTAGTACAATGTGTCTGCTTGAATGGTATTCCATTGCATTTGATTCACTTGTGCTGTTGACTTCAGGTCAGAGTTAATACACGACTTCTTTATCAGCAAACAAAATTCAACCTTCTCAGAGAAGAGAGTGAGGGCTATGCCAAACTGGTATAAAAGAATTTCCTTTCTCTTGACTTTTTAGGATGTCTTCTATGAATTATAAATTGTCACTTGTTGCACCCATTGAGATTTTGGCTGAAATGAATCTCATCTGTCACCATTGTTTTGTTCTTGCATCATTATTTTGTTTATGTAAATTGCCCAGATCCTTTATGCATGGATGGATTTTCTATATGGATCTTTGTTAAATGTATGACTATTATATGTTTGATCTGAAGTTTGTGTGCGCTTGGTTTAACATTATCAGACTTATGGCATATGCATTTCAGTCTTTTACTTGAACCACATTGAGAACATTTCAACAAAATTGAACAACACAAGCTCACCAAAACCTCTGTAGTTAATAGCAAATAGCGTAGCGTAGCGGCCGACCCCTAAAAGGCTATTGCGGTGTAGCGGGTAGCGCTACGGCCGCTATGCCGAAGTCTAGGGAAACAATATGCCAAGTTTATACCATACACATATAAAGGCTAAAAAAAATAAGAATACTCAAAAATAAACACATTCATAAGTAATCATCAAACATAAGAATTTTCAACGTTGGAAGAGTGAAGGAGAAGAACAGTAGTTTAGGTTAAAATAGATTCAACCCACTGTGAAAAACATAAGAATACTCCAAACACGTTCGTAAGTAATTAGGGCACTGAGCTTTTTAGAAACAGAGAAGAAAGTTCAGTAAAGAGAGGACTAAAAACAGAGGAAGAAGAAGCTTTTGCTTCAGTTGGAAATAGAGGGTTTGTTTTGGCTATGGCTGTTGTCGTCTTTCACTGGGCACTAGAATGGAGTGATGAACCGTGAAAGGTGAAAGGGAAGAGGGGGGCACGTTTTGTTCCTGTAACTTGCGTTTCAGAAGTCAGAACCAGAAGAGGGAGGAAGAAGAAGAGTCTTTGAGTTAAAATAAAATAACCCACGGTGAATTTGGGTTAAAATAAAATAACTTGCAGTGAAAACGAAAGAAGGATTTAAAACATCCGCAAACAATTTAAATACTGGGGGTATTATAGACTTTTCGCCTTTTAAATAGAGGGCAAACTAGACATTTCAAGGATAGTTTACTGTTTCTCCTTCTCCGCGTGGCATCCGCTCCAGATCCGCTTCAGATCCGCTTTTCACTCCGCAATCGCGCCGCAACTGGCGCAACCCTAATCTGCGACGCAACACCTCATAGCGTGGCGCCGGACCTCCGCGACGCGATGCCGTGACGGCCGCTATTAACTACAGAGACCAAAACAAGGTCCTAACTCCTGGAAAACATATGGTTTGTTGGAGTAGGTTGTTAGACTGTAGCTCCTTATCCTGGGTCATATTCAATCATAAGAAAACCCAGTACATGTAACTTTGTAAGAGAAATTTTATATTGATTTTCCCTTTTGAAGTTCAATTAGTTAAGCAGTCTTTAGGATCTTGAGAAGAGTAAAACGGTATTTTAGGTTACTATCGGTATTACTACGGTGTTAAAAGACGTTCTTCTACTATCATAGTTAATTGATTTCATGTTTTACTTGGTCTGGAATACGCATGGTTGGGAATTCTGAACCAAAATGATCTTTTATCTCAGTTGTTAATAGCTTAAGTATATGGCAAAGTTGCTTCTTGACATGGTTACAATACTTTTGAAGAAGCTAGGAGAGTAGAGACTTGTGCATCAAGATAAAGAATAGGCAAATCTGAAAAACCGAGTAAGATATCACAAGTGAGATATAGTAAGGACTAAGGAGTGGCCTCAATGAAAGTGATATTTACTTACATAAAAAATGATGAGGGAGAATAACATCGATAACATTTCTGAACTCAAGAGTATCCAAGAAAATTACACTTGAGAGTATTTGACAACAAGAACAAATAACTTATTACGACTTAGAAAGATCATGCATAGAACAAGTAGATATTAAAAATCAAGGAGCAGTAATACTATATGGTTTTAGGATTGTTATTTAACTCACAGTATGGCATCTGGTTAATCAAGTATAAGGATGGCCCCCTTAGTCTCGTGAAGTTGCACCAATGTGGAATTAACAAAAGAACACTAATGAGTGAAATTATAGGTCTTTGCGAAGGAACTTAAATATAATGCTTATTTTCTATTTTGGGTGCTCTGTTATGATTATTAATTTTTTTTTGTAGTTTTAGGAAGGCTCTGGGCATGGTTGATAGATATTACATTGGATCATATCCTGTTAACTTTGTTTGGTCTTTTTCAATCAACAATGTTTCTTGTTGGTGTTCTTACATATAACATGATTGGATACAATGCAAGTATACAAGTTAATGTCAGTTTTTAATTTTTCTAGAATTTGGATATTTTGGCTGAATCATGCCCCATGCTTTCCAGATAAGATGGTTTTGTATGCCGTATTCAATTTAGTTTATTTGTATAGGTCACTCTTCTTTGTCGGGACTCTGATGCGCCAACTCAAAAAACATCTGCAGGAACAATAGGCATTATCAAGGTTTCAATGATTTTATATGCTGACTATTCCATGCTCTTTTTTTTTTGTTTTACAATAAAGATCATATTGCTGATTTAGATTACTTCTGCAGTCACTCATTGGCCATTTCGATTTGGATCCAAACCGTGTTTTTGATATAGTAAGTTGTATCTCTTCAATTGTCTTTCCCCCTAATAAACTCGGGTAACTATCTGCAAATTCCTATTTCACGTTTTATCTAGCTACTGACATGTTTTTGATCAGGTCCTTGAATGTTTTGAACTTCAGCCCGACAGTGACGTGTTTATAGAGCTGATTCCTATTTTTCCCAAGGTGGAAAAAAAATTAGTCTGGGTCATTCTTATATCACAAATTTAACTTGCAAAATTTAATGGGCAATTTTTATATCACAATTTTATCTCTTTTATGCAGTCTCATGCTTCTCAGATTCTTGGATTTAAATTTCAATATTATCAGCGCGTGGAAGTTAATGATCCCGTACCATTTGGGCTTTATAGACTTACTGCCTTGCTGGTGAAGCAAGATTTTATTGATCTTGATAGCATGTAAGATGTTGTGCTCATGTGCTGCTTAATATGTATCTAGAAAGTATACACTTAACAATGATTCAATACTGAATCAATATTTGGCTCTATGATTCTGAGTGGTTGCTGCATTGAAGGAGATTTACTTACACCATTTTTGTCGGTCAATATTAACCTTTATTATGTGAGCTCTGTTATTAACTTTATTGGAGAAATTTATGTTGTACAAAAGATTGAATGTATCATACATTACGCCAAAAAATTAAGTAGGTTCTAGTGTGGGCTATTTTAAGGTCGGTCCTGACTAAAGAAAAGGTCAGTTGGTTGGTACTGGCTGTCTCTCAATCTGCTAATTCTTAGTCGATGTATTCATTTTTATTGGTTGGCATGTAGATTGAAGTTGGGTTGTGCAATTTTTGAGACACCTTTGTAACTCATGTTTGATTACAGATATGTTCATCTACTCCCCAAGGATGATGAGGCATTTGAGCACTATAACACTTTCTCTTCCAAGCGCCTTGATGAGGTATTCATGCTTTGACAACTGATTCACTATAATATAATATTTACTATTTATTCTTATTTTTTAATAATAAGCAAGTTGCAAAACTGGCCTGAACGTCTCATGAACCAATCTCCCTTTTGCTGAATGTTGAGGCATCTCAATAAACTAATTGGGTTGGCTTGTGAGACTTTTAGTTTCACCGGAATATATCAACTTCCAGTTCTTAATTTTTCAAACTGGTTGATCTATTTCTATCTGTGGATATTTGATGCTTGAAGTGTCATGGTATTGATGTTGATTTTGCATTATATTTATTGACAAACACATTTATTTATTCCTATCTTCTGTTGTTTTCATATTTTGTCTTGACGCTGGTTTGATATCTCTAAGGTTAACAATCTTAATTACAGGCTAATAAAATTGGAAGAATAAACCTTGCTGCTACCGGAAAAGATTTAATGGATGATGAAAAGCAGGGGGATGTCACTATTGATCTCTTTACTGCTTTAGCCATGGAAACTGATGCAACTGAAGAGCGGAAGTCTGAGCTTCAAAACAGTCAAACTCTGGGCTTGCTAACTGGCTTTCTTTCTGTGGATGACTGGTATGCATGACTTGTAAATCTACGTATAGCATGTGGTGGTAAAGACAATTGTTATCAGAGGTTATGTTATTTTTTCTCTTTGGTTGCTTTGTTTATGGGATGTCTCAACAAAGTGGATAGCCTTCCACCTTCTATTTACTTATAACATGTGGTGGTAAAGACATTTATTATTACAAGCAATGTTAGCATTTCTTTTTGGTTAGCTTTGACAAAATGACAAACACCACACACTATCACATGGTCAAACTCGGGTTCGAACCCGACAGCCAGTGTTCCCATCTCGCTGAGATTGCTAATGCAGCCAGCAGTGAGTGACTTTTTGGTTGCTTTATTTATGGGATGTCTCAACAAAATGGATAGCCTTCCACCTTATACGTCAGGTTAAACTACTTTTGGATGCTATTTCAAAGAATGATTATATTGTACTATTAAAATATAACGAGTTTTAATCACTTAATGATAGAGATGGTAAACATTTTTGCTGTACATGGAGAGATTTGTCGTGGAGTTAATCTCTTGACAATGATGTTAGCACTTGCATTAATGTTTTTATTATACATAGTGTCTAAAATCAGCGTTGTGTGTGGTTATTGACATATATTGTGGATCGCAACCTTTATGAATTTTTCTCAAGATTCGGTTCCTTTTCAGTCCTAATAAATTGATTTATGGCTCAGGAGCTCCTCCTCATTATAATATATGTATATATATGTGGTGTTGGTAGAATTTCCCTCTAGTGCAAATATATACATTTATGGGTTCTTTTGCTTTTGTTTTAATAGGTATCATGCACATATGCTATTCGAGCGCCTCTCACCACTCAATCCAGTGGAACATATCCAAATATGTGATAGTTTGTTTAGGTAAAGTTTGTGTACAATCTCTCTCTCTCAGACCTCAGTGTAGAGGACATTTATTTGGATGCATTTGTTGACATACTTGTCTATTGAATGAAATTGTGATGTGTTTTTTTTGGACTATACATTTGCAAATATACGTCAATGTTGTTGAATGTCTTTTATATTTAATCGAGGTCGTAGTAATATAAGAGAAAAAGAGGGGAAAATAGAGGGCAGGTGATATATCGTCCAAAAACTAAAGCAATATTTTTCTTAGACCAACTACCAGATATGTTTAAGCTATTAGGCGGAAGACATAAGTGGTTTTTACATCATGATTTCTAAATTGCCCTTGATGCCAAAGCTCTTTGGGATTTAAGTGTGGACAATGCCAAGCTTGCCCAGGTTGTGCTGAAACTTAACTTCTTATTAGAACATTGAGGTGGCAAGGCCTCTACCACTTGGGTCGCAGAGAGGCTTTGCTACCATGTTATGAGGTAACTATCCTCAAAGCTTAAGGTATTAGGTGAAGACTCGGAAATGGTTTACAACAGCCTTATCAAGATTGCATTGATGCCGTCCAATGCCATTGCATATTAGAAACTGAAACTTCCTTGAAATAGCCAGGAGCATTGAGTATGATACCTGAAGGAAGCCATAAAAGCTAGCTTATCCTGAAGCACGAGCAAAGGAAAACAGGAAATACCCTTGCACATGTTAACATTGCATACCAATCAAATACACAGATAACTGCTCTGGCTGCATGCTGCTACCAAAACTTGCCGTTGCCCCGATTTATCCTTCCAATTTTTATTTAGTTTGAAATGGAATGTGAGAAGCTGTTCCAAATTGGAGGTGCACGCCAAACATTCATGGATGCATAGCATATGCATGCATTTAATGACATTTATCTTTGGGTCAACTCATTTTAAGTTTGTTACGGTCAACATATTGTTTGAATAGTTGTTTTTAGCAGTAGCTGTAAGTAATATTGAGATCTTCATCCAGGCTTATTGAGAAGTCAATTTCCTCAGCATATGGTGTTATTCGCCAAGCACGTCTTCAAAACCCTGGATCATCCACTGGAGGCAGCACTGATGCTATGGACGTAGATCGTCACCCTTCAGGACACAACTCATTTATAGATCTTCCAAAGGAACTTTTTCAGATGCTTGCTTGTATTGGACCTTATCTCTACCGAGATACCATACTGTTGCAGAAGGTGCATTAAGTTGTTTTAATATTATTTTAGCTTATCTCCTTGGTATGTTTTATGCTGGTTCTGATTTCCCCTTCCGCCCCATTTTCCCTCAAAAACACGTGTAGGTTTGTAGAGTGTTGAGAGGTTATTACCTTTCTGCTCTTGAGCTTGTAAATCATGATGATGGTGCCTCAAATCCCCAATTACATGTTATCGGGAATCTTCACCTACACATGAAGGAAGCAAGGCTAAGGGTGGAGGATGCATTAGGAACATGTCTACTACCTTCTCTACAGTTGATTCCTGCCAATCCAGCTGTTGGCCAGGAAATTTGGGAATTAATGAGTCTCCTTCCTTATGAGGTTTTATTTTATGATTTGCATTAGTTGTTTATCATTTTACCTAACATATTGTTATCTGTTATCGACAAGATTGGTTGATGAATGTTTCTATATAGGTGCGATATCATTTATACGGTGAATGGGAAAAAGATGATGATCGCAATCCTATGCTTTTGGCTGCTAGACAAACTGCTAAGGTTTGCATTCAATGTTGGACCATCTGCGCAAAATGTTGCAAGCTTTATTCCTTTTCATCCTCATTCTCTTTGCGTTATTTCTATACAGTTGGACACTAGACGTATTTTGAAACGGCTGGCGAAGGAAAATTTGAAGCAGCTGGGTCGAATGGTTGCAAAGTTAGCTCATGCCAATCCTATGACTGTACTTCGCACAATTATTCACCAGGTGCTGATTTAGTAAAGCTTCTATCCTGTAAAGTCTAATGTGCCTTGGCGTCTTCTAATGTGCATTCTTTTGTGTTAATTTTCCCAATTGTGTGATATGCAGATTGAGGCATACAGAGACATGATTGCTCCTGTAGTGGATGCATTTAAGTATTTGACTCAGGTGTGTACATTTCTTTGTATTTTTTCCTGCCTTTTTTGTTCACTGCATCCATTAGAGATATCATGATATGTGACCTTGTATTTTCCCCTCCCTTTTGTGTTCACTGCACTCCACTAGAGATATCATGTGACCTTGTATTTTCCCCTCCCTTTTTTGTTCACTGCACCCGGTAGCGATATCGTGATATGTGATCGCATAATAAGGAGTGTGAGATGTGTTACTTTTTTTTTCAATCCTTTGAGTCACCCCCATCCTACTGGATTGTGGTCTCCGGAAAAAATTGTGCAAAATAAAAGATATGAATAAACTCAAATTATGGTAACTACCATCTGTGAAGAAAAAGGATGCCTTGCAATTGGTTAGAAGGTTGGAAACTTTCTAAACACGAATTCTGTCTAGAAAGAAGCAGCCTGTGGATTCAGGATTACCACCTAAGGGAACACATAGCAACAGAACAAAGCAGCCGATCCTCTACATAATGTGCACAATGCCACACTCAGCCAAAATACCACCTAAACCAAATTCCTTTTCGAACAGATGAAGACAAAAATGATTGCCATCTTCAAACTACATTAAAATTTGAGTAGGTGAGAAAACAAAAAAATTGAAAGTCTCAGATAGAACATTAGATAATTTGATCTGAGTTTTTAGAAAACTGTGATTCCATTGTAATTGATGTGAGCGAAACCAAGGAAAATTATAGAGGGATTTTGCAGATCAGAGAGAATCTGTAATTGTCTTTCAACAGAAAACAACCTAATTCATTGCAAACTACATGAGCTACGTGCTGTGATTTACAAACAGATAGCATATTAACATACTCTGACTTACTGCAAATGAGGTGCTGCAGTGTTTTAGTGATCATTCTCCTTTTTGTGTTAATCTCACTCCTTCATAGTATACTGGTAACTGGTAAACTCAACCATTCTTGATTTCGTATGTGATGGTACTTTGCCATTTGTTTTTTCTTTTGTGCATTCATCATGTTTTGCTTCTGGAAATTACTTTTGATTTGGAGTGTTACTTTTTTAACAGCTTGAATATGATATATTGGAATATGTTGTGATTGAACGATTGGCACTTGGCGGACGTGATAAGTTGAAAGATGATGGGCTTAATTTGTCAGACTGGCTTCAATCTCTAGCTTCATTTTGGGGCCACCTGTATGTATAGTTGTTTTCTCTGCACTTTTATTATGTTTGTTTTCTTGACATGTCCTGTGCATCTGGTTAACTTATAGGGAGTAATTAAGATCCTTTTGAAATCTACGTTCAGGATGTGTGACCGAATATTGGGTTATATGTTTTATTCGTTGGATTAAATCACGATGGCAACACATTTTCCTCCATATATTGTTTGGGTGATATTTGTCTTTTTATTGCTATTTCTTGCTAATTATTATTTATTAGAATTAGAATTATGTCGTGTTTATTGATAATAACATTTTGCAAGTCATTTTTGTACATTTATGCCATCCTATAGAATTTAGATATACCCGGGATGCCTTGTATCAAATTCCAGGTTGCAGATCAACCTTAGCAAATGCAGGATTACTGGACATAGCAGCAGTTTGTATCCCTGACTGGTAATGTCAGATCAATTCAAACCATTTTGCTTGCCAGTTGATGGGCATGCACAGGCATCTGTTTGATGTGCGGTTACTGTTATTCGGTCTCAGATTTTTTGGAACAGATATTTGTTGGGTTGAAAGGGCTGGGCATTTCTTTGTTATCCTTTCGAAGTTCAACGTTCAAACCTACATTAGTCCGCTGTCCTTGTAATTTTTTAAGGACCATTTATACTGTTAAAGTGCCATTTAAGATATACAAGCGACTTGTCAGCTGCAATAGCACTCTACCACAGTTGATGAGAATTATCTGATTTAAGTGAAGTTGTTCATTAAGTTGGTTGTTGATCTCTCCTTTTTGTAGCCTGGAAGGTTCATTACTGTTACCAAATACAATTAGTTAATGGATATAAAAGAATGAGTGCTTGCATTATGCTATGACGACAGTTGGAAGTTGGGGTTTTTTTAATGTGAAGGATGATCTATGTTGTATGCATGATATTTGCGATTTTCGAAGATATCTGTCATTTCTAATCTTGATAATGAAACGACATTTTAATGGCATTTACGAGGTACTATTCAGGAGGGAGACATATTCATATACTGTGTTAAACATTTTGTCTTTGCTTAATTGATGATGGGTGTCAAAAACTTAGGGGATCAAATGCCTAAGCTATTGGCCTTGTAGAGAGGGAAGAACCTGGACTGTTTACTCTGGGTTGTTGTTTTAGTCGTTGTGGAAACCCAACTTTTGGACATGCATGCTTTGTCGTTGGTGTTGAGCTGATAATTTGTAGGTTTGGATCCATTTGATGAGATTTCAGTTGGTAGTAGCATTCTTGTGAGTGGTCTACTCCATTAGTTATTACTCTAATCTTGTAATGCTACTGCAAACTATCAAAGAAACCATTATCTCTTCCCAAAGCTGTTTACATTCTGTATCTGCAAATGGACATAATGAATGTGTAGAACTGTTAGATAGCATCTTCTTTCTTCAATTACGGGGGACACAGAAATAAAGTTTTTCATTTGACTTTATCATCAGTAGTATACTCGGTTGACTAACGGCAGTTCACTGCAAGGATGATTCGTGATCATGTTGTCTGTATAGAACTCATTGAGAAATGGGATTGAGTTGCCCAACTTCTGATGAATGGATAGCGTAACAAGTATTTGTAGTATCTGGTCTTAGTGTGGTATATACTTCGAAAATGAAGAGTGATATGCTTGCTGCTGCATTATGTTTGCTGAGCATACATGTAAATCCTGAACAACTTTGGGGGCCACTATCCCGCTAGGAATTTATTTTTGCCATGGAGGGATGGGGATTAAATTACCTGGAGCAGTTTGGTTTGGTTTTCTTTCTCTTGTTCTATTTTTAAAAGCATTCCTTTCTTTTTAATTCAATAATATTGAGTGCGCTCTAATACAAAATAGAATTGGAGTGTAGTTATATTCAGCATTGGCTTTTTGAATTCCTCTGATTTGCGAATTGAAGTACATTTTAATTGGTCTTATTGAATTATACTAAAAATACATGATTTGAATTTTTTGGGACGCTTGATAAAATTATGACATAGGTTGTGTAAAAATAGGAAATTGGAGTATACGTAGGGTCAATCTTTCATGATTCAGCAAAAACAAGGAGAAATAGATCAAAGTAATAATTTAGAGAAGAATATCAATTTTAAGTAAATATGTTGTATGCGTGTAGTTAACTGTGAGGTGATAGAGATCATGATTAAATGTCTGGCAAATATAAAATTAAAATGGATTCAAGCAGCAGTCAGTCAATAAGAATCAAGGATGGAAACAATGGGCAAGGGAGACGGAAAATGAATTTTAACAAATAGAATATCAAAGGAATAAATTATGTTGCTCAATATCGTTGACCCTCAAATTTTGAATGTGCACAATGTCTCTAGTGAATGTGCCACAGGTTACATTGTCGAGCAAATTCATGATCTATGGGTGAGAAGAGTGCTTGATTTTCTTTGTTTAATGAGATTCAACAATTTCTTATAATTTGGCCGAGTTCTTGAGATGTGTGGCAGTTATTATTACCGATTTAAGAGGGTCTCCACTTAACATGATTCTAGTTGATTAAACTGTGCATTCAATTTCTTGTAGGATTGGTTGTATGATTCATCGTGCTTATTTATTTATGCCAATGCTCTTATAACTTGTTATAGATATTTTTGTTCAGAAATGAGTACTACCTTTGTGTTTCTTGCTTCAAGAGGTGTGATCTTCTTTGAATGTTTTAATGAGTTCAAGTCATCTGTATATGATAGGTGTAAAAAGTACCCGTCAATGGAATTACGCGGCCTTTTTCAGTATCTTGTGAACCAGTTAAAAAGGGGACAAGGGATTGAGCTTGTTCTACTGCAGGTTTTTCTTTGTTGTTTTCTAATAAATAATAATATTTTGCGAGATATGGCTCATGAAAAGCCAAATGCTGGCCGAACTTAAATATTCTTGCTGATTTTTTAGGAGCTTATCCAACAAATGGCAAATGTTCAGTACACAGAGAACTTGACTGAGGAACAGCTGGATGCAATGGCTGGGAGTGAGACTCTTAAATATCAAGCAACTTCTTTTGGAGTGACTCGAAATAATAAGGTACAACAAGTAAATCTTATAAGGTTTTGGAAAGCAAGAGATTGATGAAATTGTAGTTTGGAAAGTTTGAAATACTATTCTGTTAAAGAGAGTTCTATTGGTGTGGCAATCCACTGCTTTAATTTGCACTGGCTCGGTTTTTTTGGTTTGTACTTACTGAAATGGTTAGTAAGCACTTGTTTGCATTTGGTTTTGGAAAGTTTTGTGATAGATATACAATGAGCACCACTTTGTTTATTGCATAATTGATTTAGCTCAAACCTGAACTTCCTGAAAGTGGACAGTGTGAACTGGGTATATATAACTTCTTAGAATTTGAGCTTTTTGCCTAACTCAACACCAAAAGCTAACTCATGGATTGCCCAAGCCTTGTATGGACTACTCTGGCCATATAACTAGTTAATGTGGGATCTCAATTCTCAACACCCCCCTCATGCCTAGGATTGGGCATTTGGAGCATGAGCTAAGGTGGGCATCCCAATAAAAACATCCCCTCACACCCAAAAATATCCCCACACCTAGGGCTGGAATTCTAGAGCGTGGACAAATACAGGTGATCCAAAATCTATAAATCTAGGATAGATTTTGATTGAATCTTAGAATTTAGGTGGTAGGCCCAACTCACCCCCAAAAGCTAGCTCAAGATGTGAGGATTACCAGTAGTTGATGTGAGATATAAACATAACTTTGTTTTTGGTTGATCTCATTTCTTTACTTTACGGAATACAAAGCAGAGTGAGCAATTACTCCTTTATGATTATTGTTTTGATTGGTGTTTGTCTTTTCCACTCAAGTAGGCTTCTGAAGTGTTGTATTGAATTTTTATTTTAGAGGATTATCCCTAGTTTAAGGTTTATCATGTGACTTGGTGATTGATTTTGTAAGTCACCAAGAGATGTCTAATAATTATTGCAGGCGTTGATTAAGTCAACTAGCAGACTTAGAGATGCATTAGTTCCTAAAGATGAACCGAAATTGGCAATCCCCCTCTTGCTGCTTCTTGCTCAGCATCGATCTCGGTAAGCTCTTGAATTTTTAAGTGTTAAAACTGGCGATCAATATTTTGTTCTAAAATTTAATGTTCCTGCAGGGTTGTCATCAATGCAGATGCACCCTACATTAAGATGCTCAGCGAACAGTTTGATAGATGCCATGGAACTCTTCTTCAATATGTGGATTTTCTTGGCAGTGCAGTCATACCAGCATCAAATTATGCTATTCTTCTCCCCTCACTTGATGACCTGGCCCACCGTTACCACTTGGACCCTGAGGTTTTTGCTCCCCTTCTGTCTCTATTTTACTTATAACTCATTAATGCATGGCGATATTGCTATTTCTGTTCTGGCTTTCTCTGGAGTTGCAGTATTTATGGTACACCATTATTTTGTTGAATCTGCATTTAAGTCTGTTCTTTTGTTTTTCTGGACATAGGTTGCTTTCTTGATATATCGCCCTGTTATGAGGCTTTTCAAGTCTCAAAGGAATCCTGATGTTTGCTGGCCCTTGGATGATAAAAATGCTGCAAGCGATGCATCTTCGAACTCCGAGTCTGACCCTGTGGATTATTCTGGAAGTATGGTTCTAGATCTTGGCTCTAACCAAAGTCCTATAAGGTTATAATTCTAACCTTTCTCCCTTATTTTGTTAAAACTTGCCTGCTATGCTTCGACATAAAACCATGTTAGGTGTTGTCATGTATTGTTGAACTCTCCAAGATGTCAAGATGGTTTTAGATGCCATTCCAGCTGGAAAACTTGAGCTTAGAAGTATTACTTTGTGATCTGTATCAGATGTATGATAGATATGCAAAGATTATTTCTGCTATTTTCTGTATTGGTATTTAATATTTAATAACTGTGCAGTTGGTCATATCTTCTTGATACTGTTAAAACCATGTTGCCTCCAAAGGCATGGAATAGCCTATCTCCTGATCTTTATGCAACATTTTGGGGTCTCACATTATATGATCTGTATGTTCCGAAAAATCGTTATGACTCAGAAATAGCCAAGTTGCATGCTAATCTTAAATCTTTGGAGGAGCTTTCTGACAATTCAAGCTCGGCAATCACCAAGAGGAAGAAAGAAAAGGAAAGAATCCACGAATCTCTTGATCGTCTAATTAGTGAACTGCATAAACACGAAGAAAGTGTTGCATCTGTCCGTAGACGGCTTTCTCATGAAAAAGACAAATGGTTAAGTTCCTGTCCTGATACCTTGAAGATTAACATGGAGTTCCTTCAGCGTTGTATATTTCCACGGTGTACTTTCAGTATGCCAGATGCTGTTTATTGTGCCATGTTTGTACACACCCTGCATTCCCTAGGAACCCCCTTTTTTAACACTGTCAACCACATAGATGTTCTTATTTGCAAGACTCTACAACCAATGATATGCTGCTGCACTGAATATGAGGCTGGCAGGCTTGGCAGATTTTTGTATGAGACTTTAAAGATCGCTTACTATTGGAAGGTATTTATTTGGTTATTACTTTTTTTTTTGACAATGTTATAAGCTTTTTGTATAAGCTTTGTGTTTCTACTTTTTATTATTTTCAGAGTGATGAATCTATTTATGAACGTGAGTGCGGAAACATGCCGGGATTTGCTGTTTATTATAGATATCCAAATAGCCAGCGGGTTACATATGGGCAGTTCATTAAGGCAAGTTCAACTGTTTGCTATTTTGCAACTGCTTGGATTTTTTTCGCTTGCATGTCTTATGTAGATCTAATTGTTACTGTTATCCTTCTAAATTTTTGGGGGAGTGGTTAATTTGTTACTTTCTGACTTTACTAGAGATATATAATTCTGTATGGACAAATTTTGTAATGCTTTATTTATTTCTGATAGGTACACTGGAAATGGAGTCAGAGAATCACACGGTTACTAATCCAGTGTCTGGAGTCTAGCGAGTACATGGAAATTAGAAATGCTCTTATAATGTTGACTAAAATTTCTAGTGTTTTCCCTGTTACACGGAAGAGTGGGATAAACCTTGAAAAGCGGGTAAGTTATCCTTGTAATAAACAGTTATATTGAATACTGATGCAGTTTTTAAAAATTATCTTATCATGCATGTAGGTAGCTAAGATTAAAAGTGATGAAAGGGAGGATCTTAAGGTGTTGGCAACTGGTGTTGCAGCAGCACTGGCTGCTAGGAAGGTATGCTGTTATCTTGTTACAAGCTTAGTTGTTATTTTCTTCAGCACACTAATCTCATCCATCATGCAGCCTTCTTGGGTTACTGATGAAGAATTTGGTATGGGTTATCTTGAGTTGAAGCCTGCACCATCTATGACTAAATCTTCTGCGGGAAATTCAGCAGCTGCACAAAGTGGAGTAAGTCTTACTTTGTCTCAAGCTGAATCTGCCACTGGGAAACATCTGGACTCTGGAAACACAGTCAAAGACCAGATAATAAGAACAAAAACTGCAGATGGCAAATCAGAAAAAACTGAAAGCATTTCAGTGGCAAAATCTGATTCTGGCCACGTAAAACTGAGGGGTAGCTCAGTGGTGAATGGATTGGATGCTCAATCATCCCTACCCCCACCTGCTGGACAATCTGGGGCAATAAAATCTGGGGAAAACCCAAAGCATGTGGATGAATCCATAAGTCGGGCATCAGATGAGCACGTAACTAGAAATGCTGAGGTAGCATTAATGTCTCAATTATATTTGTAGTTTGCATTTTTCATTTGTATGATGGGATAGTATAATATAATCCAATTTGCATCACTTATCACATTGTTGACTACCTGCTAATTGCCTCAGAATAAATGTGATCTGAAGGGAAAAGTTCTACTAGCTGTGATTGATAAGAGAGGAGTTGAAAACCTTTTTTGTAAATCGTAATTCATGCTAATCATTAAGAGGCTAATAAATTTACATCTTAGACACCAAAGTTTGTATTCTCAAGAAAATTGTAAAAATCCTCGAGCCATTGCCAAATCTAATTGTTTTAGACAAAAATACCAATTTCAAAAAGTAAATTAGTTTTTCAACATCTTTTCTCTAGTTGCAGCCACCTGACAAGGATTTGTTTATTTCTAGTGCTTACTTAGTATTGGAGTGCTGATTCGCTTCCTGCTTTGATTCTTTTTTTTTTTGGTGACAAATTCCTGCTTTGATTCTTGTTTGCCCCGTTTTCAATGTTACTGCTGCTTTTCTGTCTACCAATAATTATTTGGTTCTCCCATTTTCAGTCAAGAATTACAGCGAAGCGCGCATTGGCTACTGGTTCACTTTCAAAGCCTTCAAAACAAGATCCTGTAAAAGAGGATGGTAGATCTCTAAAAACTGTTACCCGAACTTCTGGGCCCTCAGGTGGTGATAAGGATCTACAAACTCATACATCAGAGGGAAGACACACTGGGGCTAATATCTCTTCTTCGGTTAGTGCTAATGGCAACACCATTGCAGGTTCTGCAAAAGGTTTGGTTCCATCGGCAAAAACTTCATTTGATAATACCGGTAATGAATCAAAGACAGAGGTTGGAACTGTCAAGTCTTCTGATATTAGGGCTTCTATGATGAAGGATGATGGAAATGATATTACTGACGTCACAAGAGGACTCTCTTCTCGTGTAGTTCATTCCCCTAGGCATGAAAACACAGCTACCTCAAAGTCTAATGATAAAATTCAGAAGCGAGCTGGTTCTGCTGAAGAACTAGACAGACTAAGTAAACGACGGAAAGGGGATTTAGAGCTAAGAGATTTGGAGGGTGAAGTTCGATTCTCTGAAAGAGAGAAGCTGGTGGATCCTCGATTGGCTGATGAAAAATTGGGACCAGATGAACTTGGTCTGTACAGAGTAGGTGGTGATAAGACATTGGAAAGGCCAAAAGACAAAGGCAGCGAAAGAAATGAAAGGGAACACAGGGAAAGATTGGACCGTCTGGACAAATCTCGTAGTGATGACTTCGTTGCAGAAAAACCTAGAGACAGATCGATAGAAAGATATGGAAGAGAACGATCTGTTGAGAGAATGCAAGAGAGGGTTAGTGAGAGGAGTTTCAATAGACTTCCTGACAAGGCTAAGGATGAAAGAAATAAATTACGATACAATGATGCATCTGTAGAAAAATCTCATGCTGATGAACGCTTCCATGGGCAAAACTTGCCTCCACCACCCCCTTTACCTCCGAATGTGGTTCCTCAATCTCTTAGTGCTGGACGGCGTGATGAAGATGCTGACAGGAGGTATGGAGCTACAAGGCATTCTCAAAGACTTTCTCCAAGGCATGAAGAAAAAGAACGCCGCCGGTCTGAAGAGACTGTGATTTTGCAAGATGATTCCAAACGTAGAAAAGAAGATGATTTTCGAGATAGAAAGCGTGAGGAAATGAAGGTATGAATCAATGTTCGTATCATTATTTCTCAATTGACACAGGATGCACTCCTAGGGATATCTACTTATTTGTGAGATAACTTTCACAGAGTATTATATATTATACATGTAGCATTAGTTTCAACATTTCACTAGTGGTTATGTGCATTAAATCAATGTCTGTCATATATAGACTTTTTGGGAGCTGATTATGTCTATGCATCCATTAACCAAACTAGTTCTTTTATTCCTTCGCGGCTAAAAGAATAGGATGCTTTATGATTATTTTTATATGCTACTTGTTAAACATGGGTTAAAATGGAAAACTGTGATAAATGTCATCAGTGATCAAATTGATACCAAGTGAAGCAATCACCGGTATTTGTCAAATATTTTTTTCTACGAAGAACTGCTTGTTATTGCAGCTGTTGGGTAACATCAATTATTACTGAGGTTAAAATGCAACAAATGTGGGAAAAATTACGGCATACAATGTTAGAGTAAGGCATTGTAAGGTTTCATCGGTTAGAGTTCAGGCCTAGAGTTATTTGCTGCCACGTAGCTAAGATTGCTTCTCGATTTTGGTTTTCTCTGATTTAGTGTTACATTTTTACATACATATGCAATGACTTTTAAGAGTTTGGGGTTTGGTTTTTTGTTGCCCCAGATATTTCGTTGTGTTATTCCCCCTTCTGGTGTTTGAATAGAGTGGACAGATGATACGGCTTTGTTATTCTTCTAATGTTATGCTGTCTTTTATGCAGGTGGAAGAGAGGGAGAGGGAAAGAGAGAAAGCAAACATTCTAAAAGAAGACTTGGATTTAAATGCTGCATCCAAGAGACGCAAACTTAAAAGGGAGCATTTACCAGTAAGTGAACCTGGGGAATACTCACCAGTGGCCCATCCACCTCCTCCCTCAGGTATTGGTATGTCACAAGCATATGATGGAAGAGATAGGGGAGACAGAAAGGCCCCCATGATTCAGCATGCTAATTACATAGATGACCCGAGTCTTAGGATTCATGGTAAAGAGGTACCCGGCAAGCTGAATCGTCGTGAATCAGATCCGTATCCTCACTTGCAAACTTCTTAGACTGAAATGCATGCTTATTTCATCCATAAGTTAATGTCTTTCAGTATATCTTTTATGCATCACTAGACTGTTTACAATTGCACCTCATCTGCATACCTATTTTCTCTTTCTTTTGTCATGCATGGAAGGAAGCTGCATAAAGATGCATGATGTGATATGATATTTATGTTTGTGTTTCATGCTGTTCATGTTCATTCACTTTTTTCCTTGACCAAAAACAGAGTCAATTTAAAATCCTAGAGTAAGTTGAAATACATGTTTCTATTACATATATATTATCTATTAATGATTGTGCACTGCTGTGTCCTTAATTCACTATTAGCTTGTATGACCGTGAATGGGATGATGAGAAGAGATGGGATGATGAGAAGAGACAAAGAGCTGATCAAAAGCGAAGGCATCGGAAGTAACAAATCAAGTGGTTGATTATGCATGTAAACTTTTTGGATGGTTGTTCATTTCATGAAGGTGTTGAAATGCCAATTTTGTGTTGGGCGTTTGAGTTGAGGTGCTGCAGTCACATCACACATCACTCTTAACTGCTACCCCCTCATTTTCTGGCAACTTGTAACAAATTTTAAACTGTTAAAATTATTAATTGATTTATACACTTGTATATAGTGTTGTATATGTATATTTTGGGTAGCCAGTGACCGAAGGTACTCTGATCATGTGATTAATTCGTGTGAACCTTCAGATACATGAATAGAGTCCAACCAAGGAAACATAAATTTTTGTAAACTTAGTGTAACTGTTTTGCTGTTCTTACATGAAAGGTGTTAGATGTACGTGGTTTCATCCCGGTCATCAGGGATGAATGCTGCCCATTCTCATTTACTGGACTAAGTGAATTAAGATTATAAATTTTTGCTGTTAATTTCATCAATGCATTCTCTTATCATTACTTATGCGTAGCATAATTTTAAATGAATCTGGCTTGAATTGAAAACCTTTTTACGTTGAAGTTCTTGTTCTCTTTTAAAATTTGTATACAAAAGACTTTTAAACGTAGATGTTTTTCTTAGCCAAGAGCTTATCCTCTGTAGTTAAATAACAGAGTTGTACCGATACATTTGCTTATATAATTTCTTCGTGAGTGATTCAACACTTGAAGAAAAAATCATTTCCTTTCCTTCTTATTAGAGTCTCCAATTAGGACTCCTTATTTACTGCTAGAAATAATAGTTGATTTATCTAAACAAGTTGAAGGCATTACCCAAATTATAGACCCCAAGGGTAGGAAGGGTTATGAGCAAAGCTCCCATTGAAACTGGACTCGTATTCCTGGGAAAAGGGGTTATAAGCAGCCATCGCAGTTGCATGAGAAAAAGTAATAGAAGTTTCCAACAGTGTCTCCCAACTAACATCATCACCATCATCATCTAGTTCAATCAAAGGTTTCTCCTCAAACTCAATCTCTTTACCTTTGACATGGTGTTGTCTCTCATCTCCCTCTTCAGTAAAAACTGATGTAGATTCCTCAGACGACGTTGAAGACTCTGTCGTCAACTGCCATATGCCACTGAGAAAACTCTCTAGAGCTTTGATTTGTATATGTGGTATTGCTTCTAACAAAGGGTATTCATAGTAACCACACAACCCTTTAACCTTACACCTTCCATAAAACTCATAAAGCTGATTAGTCTGCACTGCTGCTTTCTTGTATATATTAAAAGCAGCTATACAATTCCTATAAGGCATCTGAAAAAGATTATCCAAAACCACCACTATTTCTCTTCTGAACTTTGAGTAGCAAACAAAACTATCTCTAATTATATGTTTCATTGCAGACCTAACAATGAAACTTGTTGCCACTCCCACTGGGTAACAATCTATCACCCTATCTATCATGCTTTGTAATCTTGGCAACATTTCAATCACCTCAACCATTTCCTTCATCTTCTCTTCTTGGTTTTCAAATTTCATGCTATTACTATTATTATCATTGAAGGTGACACAGTTAAGAGCTTCATCAAGAAGGTGTGCATAGGATGTGACAAAATTTGTGTAGGAAAGCGAGGATGAGTAAGAAGTAGAAGAAGCATCTTTGAAATGACAAGGGTATAGAGATATCAAACCATTGGAACGTGTCAATAGTAGTTGAGTCCAAAGGGGACTGTTACCTTGGACTGAACGAAGCAAACGATGGAGAAGAATGAGAGATTTGAGTGCCACTCTCCAACTGCGTGTGGTGCCGAATCGACGAGTGAAGCTGATGGCGAAAGAATGACATGATGAAGAAGGAGATATGGTGAAGAGCTTCAAAAGATGTTGTATGTATTTTTCATGCACTGGTAAATCATCTGGTGATGTTGCTTTTATGATGATTAAGTTCATATCAGAGAATCCTGCAGCTGAAGCAATCTTTGCATAGTTCATGTAACTTTGCTCTTTTACAGAACTGTAAACTTTTCTGAAACGCCTCTGCATGATTCTTAGCTCGTTGGTTTTTCTATGTGGAAAAGAAAAGAAGATTTGGTGGGCTTGTTTGCTATGGGAAACCAAGCTTAAAAATAATATATAATGTAAGTGGTGAGTTTGTGTTATTGTCACTATAAATTAATATTGTTTTTATAGTCTTTGGTTCTGTCGCGGCTACAACTACAAGGGAAAAGGTTGTTTTGTAATTCAAATAGGAAGGAATGGAGCTGAAAGAGTAGACAAGCCTGCAAAACTATAGCTTTAAGGTTTGGGGGTTAATGTAGGTAAAATAAATGAATCCGGTTGTAGAAGACAAATTTTTGGTGTCTTAGCCAGCAGCATTTTTAAGGAAAATTCACCGGCTGACAGCTGTTACATAATTCATGATTGACTTGATTTCCTTTGTAAGAGGAATAGGGAATTCTTAGAATGAGGTTTGGGCTAACCTAATCCTACAAAATCGGATTGTAAGGTGAGGGACTGAGGGGTGCCCTTTCATTATATACTTTTGAGATCTTAATACTAGTTAATAAGGGACTTGGGTTTCTCTCAATAGGAATCGATTCTCTCAATTGACAATTTCACTTGAAAGTGACAAATGTCAAATCTAAGTCATTCATTATCTCTGCTCCATTTTTTCATGTGTTAAAATTTACTCCATCCGGACTCAATTACAAGCAAAAAAGTGTCGTGGACTTAAATATAAGCAAATCTCAACTAATTTACTCATATTTAATGCTAATTTTCCACACCTACCTTTAAATTACTTTCATTAATGTTGTGAGAAAATGATTATTAATTAAGGATAGTTTAGTATAACTATTTGTTTTTTCTATGAGTTCAAGGAAATTTAATGCACAAAACTATTATTCTTAATATGTGTAAAAGTAATTATTTTTGATTATAATTGAGTTCGGAGGGAGTATCTCTTTTACTTTTTAATCAATGAATGAAATTTCAAATGACAATAATGTCAATGAAGAAAATCAATTTCCATTGTGTTGACAAAGTATGGATTTAGCTTTTCTAAAGTGAACAACTCAATTACTTATGAGAAAATTAATATTTAATAATACATGCGAGGTAATGAAAGTAATTTTCCACACCTACCTTTAAATTACCTTCTAAAGTGAACAACTCAATTAAATAATCCCAATAAGAGTAAATGCTAGCTGTATTGCTTTTTTGGCTATCCCTAAAATGCATATAATTTCCATAGGCTTTAAAGGACTTAAGCTTAAGCATCGTCAGCCATAAAATGCAGATGATTTCCCAACAAGGGTCTTTAAAAAAGTCAACAGAAGATGCAAAGCAGCCCTTAGAACACAAGGAACCAAGTCCTTAGCTACCCAGTGCAGACCACATCTAAGACAGAAGGAGATGTATAAATGAGTTTGAAGGTATGTTCCATGAATTAAGGGAAATTGTTTACCTAGGTCATACCTTAACCGAATACAGAAAAAATGTTGACCCATAAGTTATCAAATATAGAATAAGCGTCAAAACTTCACGTGTTGGTTTACACATTGTTCTATTTGCTTAGCCATGACTATACCATATTGTAACTTGAGCGTTAAAATGCTTTTGCAGCTATACGTCAATGCCATGCATGTTCTACCAAGACGACCATAAACCATTCACTAGACCAGCAAAGGGAGGCCCAATCCATTCACCAACCAACAGAAGAATTAGAACAATCAGATGCCAAAAAAAATAACATTAAAATAATCCAAAAAATTTCCTCTACATTTCTTAATCTCAAACTGTATAAATCCCATTATCCAAATCATCAATCATAAACCAATAATTATATACTAGTAGATGAAAATAACAATTATAAATTTTACATAAAAGAAAATTAAAGACTATACTAGATTCATTTAATTAATTTTAAAAAATTGATGAAAAATGTTTTGAAAACTAATTCGTTAATTGAACTAGTAAAGACATTGGTTAACCATGGTTGAATCATGGTCGAACATTTTATAATTAAATTTAATTTTTTAATATTTATATGTTATTTTTGATAAAAATTAATTAAAAGGATAATTAATAAAACTCTATACATTGACTTTTATAACTTGACATTGACCTTTAATTTGGCCAAACAACTATTTTTTTAAATCATAACTAGAAGTTCTAAAAATATTAAAAGAGACCGTTTCAAGCTAATTCACTTAGCGATTCTAGGTAAATTTTCACCAATTCTAATATAGTTTAATCGTTTCTTGCCTGATTCCCACCAATTTAAAAAGAATGATTTTTTCTGACGAGGTGGACAACACAAACGAATAGGTGCTTTACTCTCTATTTTTATTGAAAATTATCTAGTCAAATATTTCGTAAATAAGTATAAATTCTATGATATTTTTTAAATGTATAAAAAGTTAATATAAATATAACCGAAGGGATAAATCTACAAATAAAATTATATATAAATGTATATAACTCTCGTTTATTATATAAAGTTTTCTAGTAATTCAATTAAATTAACTAAAAGCTTAGTTTTTTTTAAATTTTATAATATCCTCTTTTTTCATACATTTTTATTGAATTAAATCAGTTTTTGAGTAACTTAATAATATAATACAATAATATATATTGCACAAAGAAAATTACAATAATACATTTTTGGTAGACGAAATAGGGTTTAATTGAAGGACATTTTTATAATTTTACACGACCTAACCCGTCCATTATATAATTGGTTCGCAACTATTGTTCGAAACCCTAATCCCATAACTGAAGAGTTCGGCTACTGCTGCTGCCGCTGGTGTGGTGAGGAGGAAAGAACAAAATGGAGCAGGTGCAGTGCTTTGGACGCAAGAAGAATGCCGTTGCAGTGACATACTGCAAGAAGGGCCGTGGTCTCATCAAGATCAACGGTTCCCCAATCGAGTTGGTCCAACCGGAGATCCTCCGCTTCAAGGCTTTCGAGCCAATCCTCCTTCTCGGCAGGCACCGTTTCGCCGGCGTCGACATGCGCATCAGAGTCAGGGGAGGTGGTCACACTTCTCAGATCTACGCTATTAGACAGAGTATTGCCAAGGCTTTGGTGGCTTTCTACCAAAAGTACGTTGATGAGCAGAGCAAGAAGGAGATCAAGGATATCCTCATCCGTTATGATCGTACTCTCCTCGTCGCTGATCCTAGGCGCTGTGAGCCCAAGAAGTTTGGTGGTCGTGGTGCTCGTTCTAGGTTCCAGAAGTCTTACCGTTAAATTATTGTTATTTCGTCGTTCGCTTCTCTCTTTTATGTTTTCATGTACTCTCTAATTTACTCTGCGAATTTTCATTGTGGTTCGGTTTTGAACTTTATTTAAAACGATTTTACTTTATTTGATTAGCGTGGATCTTTCTTATTTCAATATATTATATAATTATATATTTTTGGTTGGATTCAGTTTGTAGTTTGGATTGGTTGTTCTTACTGCAATTGCTGAGTTCTGAATGATAATGGTAGGATAAGTCTTGTTACATAATCTGCGTTCTAGGGTTTTCTTATTATGTCTCTAGTGGATTGAGTTTTTCAGTTAACTGTCTTTTGAATCATCAGATTACAATTAAGCCGGATATTAGATGTTGATGATGTTAGGGACATGTATCAATGGCTTGCTGCCTTGGTGTGGTGTTTTTTGTTGAGTATCCTTTCAAATTGATTTTGATTGGAAAAGGGCTTTGATGTGGTTGTCATCATAGTAGATCTATTTTTTTAAGTATTGAAGAGCAAAGCTTATTTCAATGATGTCAGTTCCCACAGTGACTAATAGGTACCTTACATATAAATTGCAAATATAAATTGCAATTGCTATCGTTTGTTGCTAGCAACTCTGATATTGCTGCAAAATGCAGGGAATTGCGTTTGCAGACCGCAAATTAGAAACATCTCAACTTTGTTATTGATGTGGTGGTTTCCTTTTGTTTCAGATTTATTAATGTATTGATGTAGTTCTCATCTACTGTTGTCTATATTTTAGTATGTTTCACAATACAATATGGGAGTCTAAACCAGATGATTATCTTTGTATAGCATGTCTCAAGTACAACAAAGCATCGATTAAGTACCCCCAATTCCTATATATTAGGGTTTTAGTGGTGGCCTCTCCTTGGTCATGGTTTTATTTGTCTTTGCTCCCTCCTTATAGGTTTCTTTTTCATCCTGATAGTGATTGCTCTCTAATTTGAGAGTGCCCCCTCAATATTACTCTGTTACATCCACCACATTTCTCCTTTGAACCATTGCTAATGACCACCATGGATCTCTAATCCAAGTCTAGATCGTGGGACTAGAGTTCATGTTGATGCCACCAACCCGCATCTTGTGCCTATGCGGCCTTGCACAAAGACCTCCACCCTCCTCAGATCAAGTCACCCCCACATTTTGAGGAATCGAGTAGCTGTGCTTGTCAAGGAACTCCTCAAGTCTAGCCCTCACCCACCCTCCACCATACCCATCCGATTTCAGGGTCATGCCCTTCATACGGTGGTGTACATGTTGGTGCTTCTATAAATTCTTTCTATAGTAAGTATTGTTTGAATGAATCGAGGTGTTTGATTTCTGGTCAAAGGGTTAAGGTGGATTGAGACCACATATAATCAAAATGTGCTTGTGGAAGAAAGAACATTGTCTGTATTGTAGTTATTGTCTGTGTTGGCTTTGCTTATGGTGTTTTGGGATCTATTTGCTGGTTTTAATCTTGTAATGCTTGAGATATAAGGTTGATGCATCATGACAAGTCAAAAGAATATCGTTTTTTGGATTCTTAAAGATAAGTATTTTACCCGAGGAGACTTCTTCGACAGGAGCTTTACTTGGTGTAGTCTATGAAACCTGATGCTTTGAAAATGGAGATGTATCGTTTCCAATACGATACACACGATTTCTCAATTATATCTTTGATATACATCTTATCGACAAAAAATCTGATTGTCACCTTAATATAAACTAGTTTTTTACCCGTGCATACTCAATGGTTGGTGTATTGTCATGAAGTCATAATAGTAATTTGGAAGATATTGATAAGTTTTGAACAATGTCCAAAATGTATGATTTGAAATTCATATGCATCCCGTTGACAATTAGAATTACATCGATCCATAATAATGTATTTGGACAATCAGAATTCCGTTTGCATCCTCGCACTCATGTTGGCAGTTTCGTTGGCACTCCCGTTGGCGCTCTCATTGGCACTCCCGTTTGCAATTCCGTTGGCATTTTACTCCTTTTTAGTAATTATAAAATAGTTATTTGGTAATTTTTTGTAGTGATTAAATTGATTGATTTTATTTTTTATGAAAAAATTAATTGATTTTACTCATTCTAATTGATTTTAGTAATTTTAGTAGTTTGAGTAAATTATAAAAATAAATAATTTTTTTTTAAATAGTTGTCTTGGAAAAAGTTAAAAAAAAGTAGGTTCTCCGTTGGCACTCCCATTAGCATTTTATTACTTTTTAGTAATTATAAAATAATTATTTTGTAATGAAGAAAAAAATATTTTTTAGTAAAAAACTGACAAAAAAATGATTTTTTTTTTGAAAAAGAATTGAAAAAAGAAATTAAGGAAAAAAAGTGGAAAAAATTAATTTTGAAAAAAGGGAAAAAAGTTAATTAAAAAAAATTCAAAAGAAAAGTGACTAAAAAAAAGGAATTTTTTTTTTTCAAAAAACTGTTATTTTCAAAAAATTTATAAAAAAATGAAAAGAAAATGAGTTTTTATAAAAAAATTAATTTATAAAATATTAATTAAATTAAATGAAAAAAAAATCAGATTTTATAAAAAAATGAATTTTTATAAACAAAAACAATTTATAAAATATTAGTTAAATTAAATTTTTTTATGGAAAATTTTTTTATAAAAAAAATAGTTTATAAAATTTTTTTAGTTTTTTAGTTAAAAAAACGTATTTAATAAAAAATAGAATCTAACACGCGTCAGTCTGCGCGCAGGTAAATTTTTTTTATTTTTTAAAAAACTGCGAAATACCATAGCATTTTGTTTTTTTGTGCGAAATGTATAAAATGTCCAAAAAATTGGACACGTGGCGGCCTAGTAGAATGTCTAAAAATGTTATTTTGCTAGCATATGTTTTTATTATATAGAAAGTTGATAATATGTTCTAGTACGTGGAGAAAATATATGTAAGTGTCCACTTATTATGATTATGATTGCAAAGTAATTTTTTTTATATTGTAATAGTCGTATATTGATTACTTGTATATGTATATTAACAGTGTCGTATCTTGAATTTTAAAAAATTCATGTAACCCCGTATCGTACTATATATCCGGCTTCTTAGTTTTTAGGGCGTAGTACTTGATCTTCCTAAGAATTGTTAAGATTTGGATACTCTTGGAGGATTAGTAGTGGCACTAGATTTTATGAAGGGATTTAACCCTAGTTAAGACTTGGTCAATGGCAGCTTAAAACTCCATTGAACACTGAATATGGCTATTTAACAGTACATGATGGCTGCAGTAAATGATATTGATATTTGTCTCATCCCGAAGATTGCTAGGCCGGAGTTTATTAATCAGTTCAGGCCAATATCCCTTTGTAATGTGACGTATAAAATCATTACAAAGGTTATTGTCAATAGACTGAAACCTATCATGCCGAGTATTATTTCCCCTTACCAGACTGGCTTTATTCCCACTCGAAGCATTCATGAGAATATTGTTGTTGCCCAGGAGCTTCTTCACTCGATGGGGAAGATGCGAGGGAAGAATGGTTTTTTTGCTATTAAAGTGGACCTTGCCAAAGCATATGATAAGGTACGTTGGTCCTTTATTAATTTGGTTTTGAGTGAGTTAGGAATGCCTCCTAGTTTACGCAATCTTATTATGGAGTGTGTCTCTACGGTAAATACCAATGTGTTATGGAATGGTAGAAGATCTGAGAGCTTTACTCCACAACGGGGTATTCGGCAAGGTGATCCTATGTCCCCTTATCTCTTTGTTATGTGTATGGACAAGCTCACTCATTTGATAGAGGAGGAGGTTGAAGCTAGTCGGTGGGTGCCAATTCGGGCGGGGCGGAGTGAGCCTCAGGTCTCTCATTTAATGTTTGCGGATAATTTGCTCTTATTTGGTAAAGCGACAGATGCAACTATGACTAGCGTTTTAAATGCGCTCAACAAGTTTTGTGGGATGTCTGGTCAAATGGTGAGTCAGGAGAAAACTAGCTTATTTTTTTCTAAGAATGTTGATGTGGTGACTCGTAGAAGGTTGGAGCGCATGTCTGGGTTTAATACTACACAAGCTATGGGAAGTATCTGGGTATTCCGTTATTGGGGCGGGCCCCTAAGAGGCGGGATTTTCATTACTTAATTGAGAAGGTGAATCACAAGCTCTCCGGGTGGAAAGCAACTCATTTATCCTTTGCTGGGCGTGTAACTCTTGCTCGGTCCGTTATTCAGGCTATGCCTACTTATACTATGATGACAAATCCCATACCAAAGGTGTGCTTAAGAGAGATTGAAAAAATTCAAAGAAGCTTTATTTGGGGGGATAGCAATGAAGGGCGTCGTTTGCATATGATCAAGTGGGATACTCTCACTCTCCCTAAGGTCAATGGTGGTCTAGGGCTGAGACGTTTAACTGATATGAATAAAGCTTGCATCATGAAGTTAGCATGGAACCTCAAGGCCGAAAGGAATAAGTTGTGGAGCCAAGTGCTAATACGGAAGTATGGGAGAAACAATTGGGAGCAGGGCGAGGTGCAATGCAAAGTAACTAATTCTCATTTGTGAAGGGCCATCGCTGATTGTTTGGAGGATATCAAGAGTGAAGGGGCCTGGTCTATTGGAGACGGTGTAACACCCCTTTTCTACCCAGTAATTATTATTAAAATACCAGAGTTTCAAAAACATTTTTCTTTTCACTACACCCACAAGGGATGTCACATTTACACCAATTTTCATCACCCGCCAATAACAACATTTATTCATTAAGGTAGTACGAATACATAGCACAATATAACTGGGACGAACCCCAAACACCTGTTCAGCCAACAATGACTTGGTTCACCATCTAGCGGAAATAAAAGTAAAATTCGAATAAAACAATTATAACATCTTTGCAAAACTCCAAAACCGAACGGTAACCACAATAACTAAAACTAGTGTTCATCCCCCGAGTGCTACGTATCAGAGCGACGACACAAGACTCGACTAGCGAAGGTAAATACGCATTCACTCATGATCACCTGCACGTTACCAACATAGGGGTAACATTCAAACAGAAGGGTGAGATATCTAACAATATAGTAGCATGTATGATAAGTAATATGCTACAGTTACGACAACTATGACTACCGCTTCACAACAATATCAGTTAGTAAGCACCAATAAATACCACCAAAAATCAACACCATTAGTCACCACCAAAACATCACCAAAATTATCACCAATATTCATCACCAAAATTATCACCAACAGTCATCACCTAAATTATGCGTAAATGAATGAATGCAACCCACACCAACGGGCATATGCATGTGGTACCAATCACCAAAAATAGCCTTTGTGGCTTCATCACCTATATTTGAGCATAGCTCCAAGGCCGAAGCCTTCACCTGAAAGATGCATATGAAATGCATGCGACACCATGACAATGCATCAAAGACAATCAACAACAGTCATATAAGTGACACCACAACACCAATAATCAACAAATGGTCATAGACCTACAACATAAAATTCATCAACAGTTTGGGCCATTCAGCGATACCCTCAACAACAATGTGGGCCATCCGGCGTTACCCACAACACAACAACGTGGGCCATTCGGCGGTACCCACAACAACATCAACAACAAAGTTCAACAATATAATCAACAACACATCAACAACGACAACAGCATCAACAAAATAATGTGGGCCATTCGGCAGGTACCCACAACCAAACAATTTACCATACCTGGGACAACAACAATTTACACACCGAGAATAATGACAAGTTTTCAACACCAATGATGACAACCACCGGGACAGCCACCCAGGCGCCCATTCACCATCAGAAAAATAGTTCACTTTGCCTTAAAATTAGAATATCCAGTTAGGCCTTTGAATAAGCTTTCCAACGCATTTTAAAACATTTCAATCGGGTTCCCGAGTCAAAAGATGTTGCAAAAATAAAACAGGCAACGGGCGACGGGAACACCCAAGAAACGACGCCCAGGGAGGCGCCCAGCAACAACAACATAGGAACTGGTGCCCAGGGAGGCGCCCAGCAAGCAACACATCAACACAGAAAGTGGCGCCCAGGGAGGCGCCCATAGGCAACATCACGCAGGAAATGGCGCCCAGGGAGGCGCCCAGCAGGCAACACTGCAGGAAATGGCGCCCTTGGCGCCCAGACAGCCCAGAACACAACAGAAAACGCAACATGGCACAGGAATTGGTGCCCTTGGCGCCCAGGCACCTGCAGCACAAAACGCAACACAAAACAGGAACACGCACCAGACACGGCGCCCAGCAGTAGGGCGCCTAAAACTGCAACTCACACAGGGAACACGCACAGACATGGCGCCTAATTCAGCACAGAACATCAAGGCAACAGGGCCAGGCATGGCGCCCAGGCACAGGGCGCCGTTTCCAGCAACAGAGACCGCAACAACAATGGCGCCCATGGCGCCCATGGCGCCCATGGATCCAATTTTCAGAATTTCACGCAATTAATCATCAAACACCAAATTCAATCCACAAAATCACATTTAAATATCATCAATTGAACATCAAGAAATCGAAAGGCAACATAGGACCTAACCCCAACATAATCCCCATCATATACCCTATTATAAGGAAGAACCCCACCCTTACCTTAGATTTGCCGAATACGAGATCCCCTTGCACGAAAACCCCAAAGAACCACAGCAACTAGAGATCCTCTCCTCTTTCTCCTTGTGCGCCGTCCCTCTCTTCTCTCTTCTCTTCGCAATCTCTCCTCTTTTTCTAAAAAAAAAACGCAAATGATCTAAACCCTAACCAATGCTCTCACTTAGGCGCCTATGTCATTGGGCTTTTGGATCACGGGCCCCCTTTCACTAATCCACTTAGTTACTAAACACCACTCCCTGATTTAAATAAAACACCATATTATTATTTCTACCACACGAATCCCATTAAATTAATTAAATAAATTAATCAATTATTTTTGGGGCGTTACAGACGGCACTGCCGTTAGCTTCTGGTTCGATAAGTGGCTTGATAGTAATCAACCCTTGTGTGAGTTGGTGACTGAGGTTCCTGCTTCCATGCATGACTGGAGGGTGGTGGATTTGGTTGATGAGCATAATAACTGGAAGTTGGATGTGCTTCATCATATTTTACCAGGTCGGATGTATAACAAGTTGTTATCCATGCCAGCGCCTGCTCCTTCTATGGGGTCGGATTTGCTCTTTTGGCCGAAAGAGAGAGCTGGTAACTTTACCGTTTCTAGTGCGTATGTTTACCTTCGGAATGCTACGAGTTTGGGCAATGAGGTCAATTGGAAAATTATTTGGAAGCTTGATGTTCTGGAGAGAGTTAGAAGCTTTGTGTGGCAGATGATGCATGGTAAACTTCCAACAAGAGTGTATTGTAGTGGGTGGAGTGGGGATACTTCAGGTTGTTATCATTGTGTTAGGGTGGATGAGACTATTATTCATGTTTTGCGGGACTGTCCTCTTGCTATAGTTGTTTGGAAGTTGTTGGTGCCGCAAGATATGAGATCCAATTTCTTTGGGTATGATTTTGAGGCCTGGGTTCGGTTTAACGTAGGGGTAATGGATGGCTCGGGATGGAGGAATGTGTGGGCAACAACTTGTTTCTTCCTGTGGGGGTGGCGTAATAGAATAATGCATGATCCTAGCTTCTCTAGACCGGCATTTCCTGCAACGGTGGTTCAGAGATATGTTCATGAGTATCAGGTGGGAAAGAATCAGTTAAATTCGGGGGGAGTTAAGGAGATGGTTTTAGTGTCTTGGAAGCCTGCGGTTGATGGCTGGGTCACTGTTAACACAGATGGTGCGTCAAAGGCGGGTGGTGGTATTAGCGGTTGTGGGGGGCTTGTGCGAGATCATCATGGTAGGTGGCTTGGGGGTTTCACGCGATTCATAGGCGAGACTCACGCCTATATTACGGAGCTTTGGGGGGCCTTAGAAGGGTTGCTGTTGGCTTGGACCAAAGGATACAGGCACGTTGAGCTTCAATTGGATTCTAAGGTGGTGGTTTCTCAATTGACTGGCAATGGTTCCGGGACAATGATGGGTAGGGGGCTGGTACATCGCCTCCAGCAGATGTTGCAGCGTCAATGGCAAGTCAAGATTTTGCATATTTATCGGGAGGCCAACATGGTGGGCGATGGTCTGGCATGTATTGTGTGAAGGTGGGGAAGACATGTACTTTTGAGAGCACCATCCGGAGCGCATTTTACAATTTTTGCATGATGATTGTATTGGAGTTTCTACTTCTAGATTAGTTTCCGTTTGACTCGTGGTTTTCGTTTCGGGCTTTTGAGCCCCTATTATATTAAAAAAAAAAGAGTACATGATTTGTTTTTTACATATTCTAAAACTCCATTGGTCGCTGTTTTTTTTTTGTAAACTAGTATCCTCTACACGTGAATTCGCTATTTTGTAAAAAAAGATGTCAGCCATTGTTCATATTGATTTACACCAATTGCTGAACTTGGACCACCGTATTTGGTGCTTCAACAGACGAGGAAATTATTCAATTGTTCCAAGTTCCAACAAGATCAAAGTTGCTCTGTATTTGGAGACTTTGTCGTGTCGTGATGTTATTCCAACAAAGAGGAGTGAATTGCACCTAGAGTTGAGGAGGATTGGAAGGAACTAAATTCATGGCACACAATGTAGAATTTGCGCATATTTGGTTCATTTTTCATTGATCTTTGTAGTTCTAAATCATCTCATGAGCAAAACTGAAGGGAAATGGGTCAGAAATTCTATTAATCCTCCTAGTTTTTCTGCTGCAGCTTCCCATGATGATGTTGTCAAAACAGGACACACAATATTGTTTACGCAGTTCGGCCAAACTTTGCCTACGTCTGTGACTACAGAGTAGCTGTAGTTCTGTTTTATTGATTATGTTTTGATCCCATGAGTACAAGCACAAAAGCGTTTAAATAGGTTTTCTCTGAGAAAACCTAACGGGCCTGAGCCAAATACATATAAATAAATCTACAAATCCACTATTTACAACTTCCTTATTTCCTTATTCACACCCCCCCTCAAATTGATGTGGGTCATCAAGGAGCATCAATTTGCTGACAAGAAACTGATGGCGTGGACAAGGAACAGCTTTGGTCAAAATATCTGCAACTTGAAATTGAGTATTGATATGAGGGATGGATATAACATGATTATCATAGGCTTCACGAATAGCATGACAATCAACATCGATATGCTTAGTACGCTCATGAAAAACCGGATTTGCAACAATCTGAATGGCACTTGTATTGTCAGCATATAAAGAAGTCGGTTCGGTTTGAGGAAATCCAAGTTCACTCAAAAGACCACGAAGCCAAAGTATTTCGGAGCATGCCGTAGATATAGCACGATACTCCGATTCGATTGAGGACTTAGAGACTCTCGCTTGCTTCTTACTTTTCCATGAGATCAACGAAGAACCAAGAAACATGCACCAACCAGTGACAGAGCGGCGAGTGTCAGGACACCCAGTCCAATCGGCATCACTGTAGGCACTCAACTTAATGGGGGTTCCACTAGGAAAGAATAAACCCCGTTGAGAGGTACCTTTCAAGTAGCGAATTATACGATGAACCGCTGCCAAGTGAAGATGACGAGGAGAATGCATGAACTGACTTACTTGCTGAACGGCAAATGAAATGTCGGGTCGTGTAATGGTCAAGTAGTTAAGACTACCCACGAGCTGTCGATACAATAAAGGATCAGTCAAAAGTTCACCCTCGTCACGGTGGTATTTAACATTAACTTCGGGAGGAGTATTCACAGGATTAGCAGATTGGAGGCCAGCCATAGCAATAAGGTCGGTGGCATACTTATGCTGATGGAGAAATATACCCTTAGAGGTAAAATGAACCTCGATTCCAAGAAAATAATGTAAAAGACCAATGTCATTCATTTGAAATGAGGCTTGAAGCTTTTGTTTAACTTCCTGTATGGATGCTGCATCAGAACCAGTAATTATCATATCATCAACATAAAGAAGGAGTAGAACAATGGCCGTAGATGTGCGGTGAATGAACAAAGAAGAATCATACTGACTTTGAGTAAAAGAGAACCCAAGTAGAGTGGAACGGAATTTCGCATACCAAGCTTGAGGCGCCTGTTTCAAACCATATAGAGAGCTTTTGAGCTTGCACACCCCCTTAGATGAAGAGAAGAGGCCCTGAGGGGGAGTCATATAAATATCTTCAGTTAGGTCGCCATGAAGGAATGTATTCTTCACATCCATTTGATGGAGAGACCACCCATGAGAAGCAGCTATAGAGAGCACCATTCTAACAGTAGTCATTTTAGCAACTGGTGCAAATGTCTCATCATAATCAATACCATATTCCTGCTTGTTGCCTAAAGAAACCAATCGAGCCTTGTACCGATTGAGAGATCCATCAGAATTCAATTTCACAAAATAAACACATTTACAGTCTATGGGTTTGATACCAGGAGGGCAAGAAACAATATCCCAAGTGAAATTGTCCTGAAGGGCCTGAAGTTCCTCATTCATGGCATTTACCCAAGAGACATCTTTAACAGCCTGCGAATAACAAGTAGGAATAAATGTGCCGGATAGAGAAGCGGTTAAAGCAGTATGTGAGGAATCAAACCTGCCTGGGGAATATTTATCAGGTGCTCGAGACGTTCTACTAGAACGCCGTGGTGCAGACGGTACAGGATCAGGATCAGGTGGCGGATCAGCGTCGGAAGGGGAAGTGGGAACGAGTCCTGGTTGAAAATGTTCTATAGGTGAACGCGGGGTAGAAAATTGGGAAAGTATAGCAATTTCATTCAATCCAGGAGAAGAGCAAGGAAACATAAACTGATTATCAAAAAATGTCACATTCCTAGAAATGCGAAAAAGATGGTTAGAGACATCATGACACACAAAGCCCTTATGAGACTGACTATACCTCATAAATACACATTGGACAGATTGTGCTCCAAGCTTATGTCATTCAGTGGATGGGAGGTGAACAAAACATACACACCCAAAAGTATGTAAACTATGGTAATCAGGCTGAGTTTTAAAAAGGCGAAAGTAAGGAGAATCAAACCCAGTCACTGTGGAAGGAAGGCGGTTGATAAAAAAAAATAGCTGTGGAAAGAGCCTCCACCCAAAATTTGGATGGAACAGGGGCCTGGAGAAGTAAGGTACGCGTCACTTCCAACAAGTGACGATTCTTACGTTCTGCAATATCATTTTGCTGAGGGGTATTGGGACAAGATCGTTGAGACAGTATACCTTTTTGCTGTAAGAACTCTTGAAACTCATGAGACATATACTCACCACCAGAATCAGACCGAAGAATTCTAATACTGGTTTGAAATTGGTTTTCAACATACATCAGAAATTTCTTAAATATAGAAAACACTTCAGATTTAGATTTAAGAAAATAAATCCAAGTAAAACGGCTATAATCATCGATAAATGTGACAAAATATTTATAGTGAGCATGAGAACCGACGTGAGAGATTCCCCAAACATCACTATGAATCAACTCAAAACAAGTAGAAGCACGATGAGCACAAGAGGGAAAAGGAAGTGTTTTACTTTTAGCTAATTTGCAAATAGAACATGAAATAGAGGTACTAGAATCCATCAGCTTAGTACCTAACAAGCCAGTCTTAATAAGTGAGACAAAACAATAGAGTTTGGATGTCCCAATTTCCTATGCCAATCCTCACATGCTTTCAAAACACTATTACAAGCAAGAGATAAATGATTTGAAATAAACTGGAGTGGAAAGACTCGTCCAACTTTAGGACCCTTCGCGATCACCTTCCCGAACACCCGATCCTGTACAAGACAACCATCCGGAGTAAGATTAACATCACAACCTTCATCTACTAATTGACCAGCAGACAATAAATTTGAGGCAAGCACAGGTGCTACCAGCACATTTTGAAAATTAGAATTTATGTCACCAACATTAGTTATAGGAAGGGTACTGGCATTAGCAATTTGAATTTTCTGATTACCAATATAAGAGCGTAAATTGTGCAGGAGTTCAGAGAAACCCGTCATGTGATTCGATGCACTAGAGTCAAGTAACCAATATATGAAAGAAGACATACCAGTAATGGCCAAGGCAGAAAGAGCGGATAGTGTACCATTTGTTGAATTAATTTAGCCTGTAGAGCACCACCATCAGATGCACCAGTGGTGGAAGGACCAGCTGTAGAGCTAGTAGTGGCATGGAATGCCTGCACCGGACGCTTAGTCGGTCGAGGAGGACGCGTAGGACATGCAGAGATGATATGACCCTGCTGCTTGCAGTAATTGCAAAATTTCTTAGGACAACTACGAGCAACATGTCCAAATTGTTTACAAGAGAAGCATTGAGTTTGTCGCATATCACGACCCACGCTTCTATTTTGCGCAGCATATGCAACTGTCACAGGTTCATAATGGACGGGATCATTAGACATGGTGCCTTGAGTATTAAGACGTTGTTCTTCCCTGAGCAGTTCACCAACATAGATATCCAAAGAAGGAACATGGTTCCTATTCAGCAAAGCACCTCGAACGACCTCAAATTTCAGACGAAGTTTCATGAGAAATTGATCCCGTTTACTAGTATCATAAACATCACGAACGACCGACAGTGACGGCGTGGGAACAGCAGCATAGATAATAGCAGAGTGTTCTGTCCATAAATTCAGAAAGCCAGAATAATATTCTTGAATTGACAAATTACCTTGTTTGTAATTGGCGATCTCTAACTCCAATTGAAAACGCTTGGCCGTATTGTCTTGGTTGTAAATACACTGCAAATAATTCCACTTTTCTTGAGGAGTTGAAAATGCGCGCAAATTATTGATCATCTGAGGATCAATAGTACTAAGGATCCAAGAAATAATTTGAGCATCTTTTACTTCCCACGCATCTAAGGCAGATTTATCTTCCGGCGCCTTAAAAATCCCATCAAGGTGACTTCATAAACCTTTCCCTTTGACATACATTTTAAATTGAAATTCCCGAGCAGCATAGTTCTTACCGGTAAAGCGAACACAAAAATTGTCTCTTTTTTTCTCCGAAGCCATGAAAAAATTAATAAAAATAGCCAATAGGAACAACACAACACAACTAGAACCATTGAATAGCACAAAGCCAAGCAAACAAGAGTAACAAAACCAAAACAAACAACGAAAACAAGAGTAACACAACCCAGCGAATCAATCGTGAGAAACAACAGGGAAAGACGTACCGGCGTAAACAAAGCAACAAGAGTAACACGTACCGGCGTAAACAACAGGGAAAGACGAAACATAACCCAGCGAATCAATCCGAGAGAAATACACGGACCCACGAACGAAATCACAATCGGAACCAAACAGCGAATCCACGAACCAGAGCGAGAAAATGATGAACTGCAAGCAACTGAAGCAACCAACGCTGAACTGAAGCAACCAAAGCAACCGGAACTGCAAACAACGAATCCACCAACACTGAACCGAAGCAACCGAAGCAACAGATCGCGCGCAGAAGGAAGCAACAGATCGCGCGCAGAGACAACCGATCAAAGAGAACCAAACAGCGACTAGAGAAATCCAGGGGAAACGCGATCAATAATCGCAAGGAAGAGGAAGCCACCAGATCGCGTGCAGGAGGAAGGCAACCGAAGAAGGCCAAGGCAAGAGCGACTAAAGGAGGAGTCGCTAACGGAGTCATGGTTCTTGAACGAAACCCCAACAAGATCACAAGTATGATCGAAACCCTACTGATACCATGTCAAAACAGGACACACAATATTGTTTACGCAATTCGGCCAAACCTTGCCTACGTCTGCGACTACAGAATAGTTGTAGTTCCGTTTTATTGATTATGTTTTGATCCCATGACTACAAGCACAAAAGTGTTTAAATAGGTTTTCTCTGAGAAAACCTAACGGGCCTGGGCCAAATACATATAAATAAATCTACAAATCTACTATTTACAACTTCCTTATTTCCCTATTCACAGATGTTTGCTAGAATGCATATTTGGTGCTAGTATATTTGCTGATAAAGATTCGGTTGGCTGGGGTTGTATTGTGATATAAATAAATTTATTTACTGATTGAGTATTTCTCTCTTCTACTGGAAAAATATAGAGACCAGAGAGGATCTTAGTTTGTATTATGAGAGACCATTTGGTGCTTTCAATTGTAACATCTTGCTCATCATGGTCAATTTTTTGACAGAATATAGGAATGTGAAGCCAAAAGCTTACTTCAAACTTTATAGTTGATGAGAATTGATCAAAATTGGTCGTGACAATTTCAATATGAGACAAATTGGTCTCTTGACAATTTTTAGAGACACATTAGTCTCTAAGATTTTCAAATGGGGGTAAGTTAGTCCATCCGTCCATCCAAAATTAAAGTCATCAATTATCGTCAACTACGTGACACGTTAATTGCCTGCATGTCATGTCAAGTGACACCTGATATCGTTTTTAAATCCAAATTAGTCTCATATTTAACTTTTTTTGAAGTTTTTTAAAAAGAAACATATTGCCCAATGAACTTTTGGGACACATTAGTCGATTATCATCTTCTCCAAAGGTGGTTTCTCGAAACCAGAAATCTAGTGGCACGCGCGGAAAACATAAGGTTGAACGTAGAGAAAAGAATAAGAGGCAACACAAGGAGAAGAAGGAGAATTAACGAAGAATGATGAAGGAAAACGATAGGGAGCATGAACAACAACACAAGAACAACAATTCAAGGTGATTTTTGTTGGACTATATAATAACTTTAGAGGGGGGTGAATAAGGTTATACACTAAAAATGATTTTTTTTTTTATTTTCAAAAATTAACGATGCACGTTTAAATCGAATGCGGAAAATAGGATTTGAACTATATGCAATACCAAAGCAAGCTATAACTATGACAGAACCAGTTACAGTGATATTTTACGCTAACCACACTATTATCAAATTTAACGATAAACAGATTGTGATATTGAACGCAGCGCAATGAAATCAAATATAACGATAAACAAATATAAACAAAAAACAAAGTAAAGAGAAGGAAAGAGATACACTGTAATTTTTACGAGGTTCGGGATAAAAAGCCCTATATGAGAAGAACTTCTTCAACGTCTTACAAGCAAGCAACTTCCCTATAGCTACCACACCAATCTCAATTTTCCCCAAATTGAGAACCCAAGGATTTTGCTAACAACTCAATCTCCCCGATTGAATTACCGAAGAACACTTCCCAGGATTTCACAACAACCAAGTAATAGATGAATACAATTGAAAAACTATGATCCAATCACTCAAGAAATATAACAATATAGTATTTGAGAGAAATGAGTGATTTGGATTTAACGATGAAGAACTTGAAGAAATAATATGACGGTGAGAGTTCTTTTCTTCTTTTTTGTTTTGATTTTTGAGTTGTGCGTTGTGTTCTCTTTTTCGTGAAAAACCCTAAGTGCCTATTTATAGGGTTTGTAGAAATATGACCGTTGAGGCAATTTTTCACGTAAAATAGATGAGTAGTAAATCGATTGATTGCTTAAAACAATGTGTATGTGAATCGATTCATTTACTCAAAATATGACCGTTGAAAGCTTCTAAAAAGAGATGAATCGATTATATGCTTAAATAGGAGTGTATAGAAATCGATTCATTGCTTGAGAAATAGGAAGGTTGAAATCGATTTATGGCTTTAAAAGATAAGGAAGAAATCGATTTTGCTCTTCACAATAGCAAGTGAAGAATCGATTTCTTGCCTGTGGGAAATAGGTGAGGAATCGATTCCTGGCTTTAAAAGAGAGAGAGAGAGAGAGAGAAATCGATTTTTCCATTTAAAAACACAAGGCCGTCAATCGATTGTTTTCTTTCCAAAACATATTCCTTTAAAAAACCCATAGGCTAGAAATCGATTTCTAGCTTTGTGAAGGAAGCCACAAATCGATTTCTAGCTTGAATAATTAGGCTAGAAATCGATTTTCAACTTATAAACACAAAGTCATCAATCGATTCTTAGCTTTACCATTTTCTCATGCTATGTGCCTACCTATTAGGCTTTTACATAAAAGATTTTTCTAAGCTTTTAACACAACAGTTATATTTTAAAAAATCATCTCTCAACTACTAAAAGTTATAGAACTGAAGTGATAGGATCTTACACTGTGTCCTATCAAAAGCAGATTAACAAATAGTTCTTAAACTCTAGAGTAGCTTCTCCTCCAAACCGCTACACTTTAAAATATCCTGTTCTTTGATTCATGAAGATATCCTGCTCTTTGATTCATGTCCTGTACTCTTGTTCAACTGTAACCATTAGTAGACAAATTGTAATTTGTTATCATACAAAACAAGAAGTGTTTGACCTTTGTTCAACAATTTTAACATGTCTGTGAACTAAATATTCTCTTGTTTATGCAGAAATAAGAAAATGTTTGTCTATTTTTTTTGCATTTTCTTTAGTTGTTTAATGAACCGAGCAAATTTTAGGAGGTGATTTTGAGTTGCCCCCTTCTTCTCTCTATGTTCAACCTTGTGTTCTCTGCGTGTGCTACTGATTTTCTGGTATCCAGAAATCACCTTTGAAGGATGATAACTAGAGACTAATTTGACCTAAACATGTAACGGCAAATATGTCTTTTCCTTAAAAAAAACCAGAAAAGTTAATGAGATAGTAATTTTGACAGAAAAATGACAATAAGTGTCACTTAACGTGACACACATGTAGTTAACTTAACGTGCCACGTAAGTGATGTTTACTGATGATCTTAACTTTGAATGGTCTGTCTCTATTTGAAAACAGAGACTAATGTGTCCCTTAAAAAATTATCAGGAACCAACATGTCCCATAATAAAATTATGACTTAATTACAGTTTTGGTCCCCCTATTATGACCAACTCACGATTTTGGTCCCCAAAGTTTTAATTTGACGAATTTGATCCCCCTATTTTCCCAATTTGTAAAATCAAGGTCCCCCTTCTTAATTTGGTCAAAATTAAAACTGTATTTTGACTTTTATCCTACGTGGCAGTCCACGTGGGGGGAGGGGTTGAAGAGGAACAGTGCCACGTTGGATAAAAGTCAAAATACAGTTTTAATTTTGACCAAATTAAGAAGGGGGGCATTGATTTTACAAATTGAGAAAATAGGGGGATCAAAATCGTCAAATTAAAACTTTGGGGACCAAAATCGTGAGTTGGTCATAATAGGGGGACCAAAACTGTAATTAAGCCTAAAATTATCAGAAACCAATTTAGACATTTTTTTAATAAAGACAAACTTTTTTTTTTAGAAAAAACACGCACTATTCTTGTTTATCAAGAAATATTCATTCACATCTAGTAAGTTTTATTTTATTTTATTTTTTTGGTAGGGGTAGTAAGTTTTATTTTAATGACACAAATGCCCACGAGAGCTTGGATGAGATGGATTGGGTATCTTCCAGCTTAACCAAGGTATTGATTTCGAATACAGACTCGGGAATGCAAGAGTGTTAAATTTCTTGAGGGAGAGCTTTGCCGCTCATTGTGGTCCTACCCGCTCGAGGGATTAGCTTCTACAGTTGCGCGCAGAGGATACCGGTTCACACAAAAAAAATGACACAAACATGCCACTATTTTATTATATTGAACAAAAAATTTAGTATATATTTTTTTGGTATATACCAGGGTATCCACCGCCGAACGCAGTGACTAATCCCCTCGCTGAATTGGAGGCACCTCGAAGGGTGGAACAGCTAACCCAGAGATTTAAAGCTGCTCCATACCCAAGGCGATGATCGAACCCTCGACACTTAGTTAAGAGATGATGACCGCTCGACCACACTCGTATAAAATTTAGTATATATGTGTTTCCCCGTCAAAATAAATAAATAGATATATGTGTTATTTAAGTGGAATACAGAAGCAAGTGTAGTTTCCCGTTTTTTCCGATAGTGATTCGGGTAAGGGGTTAAAACCCGCACCCATTAAAACGGGCCGGATTTTTGAAGTGTGAAGCGAGAAAATAGAGCGAGTGAGTGAGTGATGCAAAAAGAAGCCAGCTAGGGTTTTAGCTAGCACAGAACCACGCAGTCATCGAAAGTTTTTTGGGAAGAGGGGTTTTAGAATCCGATTTCATTTCATCCTCTTCCTCTCTATCTCTCTCTGATTTCTCTAACAATGGCGACTATGGCTCCTCCCAATCCCGCCACCGACGACACCAAGGTCGATGAGAAAGTCGATTACTTCAACCTTCCTTGCCCCATTCCTTTCGAAGAGCTCCACCGCGAAGCCATGAGTCTGTCCCTTCCCAACCTCTTCTTTCTCTTCTTTTTTTATTTAATCTTCAATTCTGTGTTTTTCTAGGATTACATGACACTTTGAATTTCTTTGTTTTTGGTGATTTTACAGTGTCTTTGAAGCCAGATCTTTTTGAAGGTATGCGTTTTGATTTCTCCAAGATGCTCAATCAGAAGTTCTCCCTAAATCACAGGTAGGTACCTCAAGTCTTTTTTTTTTTCATCTTTTTTTCTTCCTAAAGTTCACTTATGTGAACTTTTATTTATTTATTGTTGTTGATGTTGTTGTTATCTGATCAGTGTGATTATGGGACCTACTGAGATTCCTTCTCAGTCCACGGAGACCATTAAAATTCCAACTGCTCACTATGAGTTTGGCACAACCTTCATTGATCATCCTAAGGTATCAATTGGGATTGAAATGTCGTTTTAGTTGCTTTCTTTATACTGCACTCTCAGCCATGTTGATGCTCTGCAGTTGTTGCTCTGGGGAAGAATAATGACTGATGGTAGGCTCAATGCAAGAGTCAAGTGTGATGTATCTGAAAATCTCACTTTCAAAGCCAATGCTCAGGTTTGTATGCCTCTTTAAATTATGAGAAATGCAGACTGTGCTTAGTTACTTTATACTGGTTACTATGTATCTTTGGCTCTACTATAACTTATAAGTACAAGAGCATGGTAGTGGTATTGTTTTTCTTGTGTTTAGTTTCGAGTTTAAGGTGGTAGTTTACAACTTATTTGTTCGGGAAAAAGAAAAGAAAAGTTGCCTTTTATGGAATGGCGACTATTTATTTGTGAAGTATTTGGTTTATGACATCTCCTATCTCCTCCCCACCAACGCTTCTTTATTGTGGCATTCCTTGTCTCTTTTACTTGTTATGACCTTCTATTTTATTGGCTTCTTGTACAGCTAACGAGCGAGCCACATATGTCTCATGGGATGATGAACTTTGATTACAAGGTCAACTAGTTTTCCCTTGCTTTCCTCTTCTAGTTGCGCATTAGCATGTTCCTTTCCATTAAATCTTATCTTTTATTTAACTTATATTGTGTTGGAAATTCTCAATGAAGTTTCACCTACTCTCCAATACATGCAAATTGTCTCCAAGTCTTTTCCTTATTTTATAATTAATTATATTTTCAGGGAAAAGATTATAGGACACAATTTCAACTTGGGAATGGAGCCTTGCTAGGAGCAAGTTATATTCAGGTAGGGACTTGCAGTGTGCATTATTCAGGATTTCAAGTTATTTTACATGTTTGTAATCTCAACGTCGTTAGAGTTAGGACATTGAAGGATGTCAAAATGTAAGTTTTACTAACATACAGATGTACATTTTGGTTTTATTGATTGGCATTTCGTTGTTGACAATCATGTCTACTCATTTCGGTGTGGCTAATCAATGATAAATGACCAAGTTTAAGATCCATTTCATCTACAGTCCCTTCCTTTGGGGGGGATTAAAAGAAAGGATAATAATAATTATGCAGTGCTGGGATTCTATGTGAAAATTAGTTTTACTGTTATTTAAAGATGCATATTTCTAGTTATGCAGTGTGGGGTAAAAATGTTGAAGAATGCTAAATGTCTACAAATGGAAATAATCTAGCTTTCTACATAAAGTTCATATATAATTGATGGTTGTTATGTTTTTCAACTACTCCAAGCTTTGGTGCGAAATATCTCTTACTATTCCAGCCTTAAAAGCAAGGTAGTCAAACTCGAGATTCTATGTAAGACCAGAAAGGGGTTGCAAGATTGTTGATCGTGGGATCGTAACACGGATTGTAAGATCCTACCAGAAATATTAAAATATGTATTAGTGTGAAAATTTATTATATTTTGTCTACTTTATGTATTATTCTGAAATTTTTTTGTTACCATTATATTTTTATTTATTATCTTCTTTATTATTATTTAATTATTTAATTTTTATATTATTAAGCGGGTTTTTTATTACTTATTTAGAATTTAGATTATAGTGTTATTATGTGCGTCGCAAAGAAATTTGGGCCACTTAAAATGTAAGGGACACTTGGCTCATTCCCTAGAACATTAATAACCCCCTTACAGTAAGTCACATTGCTGCCACCTCTGAGAAAATGAAACGACACACATGGCAGATTCAAAGAACTCCAAAGTAGTGCCGAGAGATAAAGACAACGTCGGGAATCCAACATGTGACCACATTGTTGTGCAGATTCGGTTTAACATGTAGAAACAGATTGATCCTACACCTGAACGGTAACCAACTGCAGCTTGCAAATTGCGATTCTACAGTGACATGAAAACGGAAGAGGTTAGCAAGATCGTAGAATCGTACAATTCTACAAATTGAATCGAGAGTTTGACTGTCATGCTTACAAGAAAATCAACCATAAGTTATTGGGATCATGGGGTGAGGGTTTCCCATCTTATAACCACTAATTAGGCCATCTCACTACCCCATGTCGGAATTCAAAACACTCCCTTACATCCAGGATTGGAAATCTAGAGCGCAACTTGGGTGAGTGTTTCCTCTACTTAGAATTTAGGTTTGGGCTTAGCTCAACCCCAAAAGCTAGATCATTGGATGAGTGTTGCCCCGGCTTTTAGCCACTGATCAGACTCTCACTATCACACGTGGGACTTCCAACAGGACTGATTGATTGGTTTTGGCTAATATCTGCCGTCATGCAGCGGGAAATCTGTCACTTTCTTTGTTGAATGATGAAATTTTCATTCGCCTTTTAGTATGAAGTGGTTTAATAAGTTTGAATTGTATATGTACATTTATGGATATGTGCTCATTCTTGTTGTTTAGATATTTACTTTCATTTGGTTCCATGGACACTTTTGAAAATAATATTTTTTGCAGTTATTTTGATTGTGGCATGGTTTGAAGTCAGCCAGATGTTATTTGTTGATGTTCTGAATTTTGTGAATATTTATAATTGATCTATACAATTGGAGCATTATTCTCGATTTGTTTCTTAATTTGTTATGGTCAATTTTTCTTGTTGCCTTGGATTGATTCATTGTTTTTGTTATTATTCTAAGAGGAAGATCACTACATTAGGTCTGTTTTAGAGTTTCGTTATTCTAAAAAATTGATGTGCTTACTTTGTGATATACCTTAATCCTAAGCCACATCCGTTGGTCAACCTCACTGCCTGGTGTGGGATAATATATGGACATGTGAATCAATCTAATTTATCACTGTCACTGATAATATTTATTTTTCTTTTACAGAGTGTGACAAACCATTTATCATTGGGTGGAGAGGTATTTTGGGCTGGTCAGCATCGGAAGTCTGGTATTGGTTATGCTACTCGCTACAACACTGAAAAATGGGTATGGCAGCTTAAGAATTACTCCTGCTGACATTATCAGCAGCTTACCTGCTTCCCCTGTTTATATATATCGGAATTCAAATGTTTTATATTTGTATATTTATTGATGAATATATATTCTTGCTCTACAACTTCATTAGTCAAATTCAAGGATTTTGTTTCAATCTTCCTGAAGAAAAACAATTATGTCATAAAGTACTAGTATTATGCTTCTTACAGTTTACTTATTCCACTTGTCAGTCTTTATGTTACACATCATCTCTTCTATGTTTTTTTGTTCCTTTTTATTTTTTATGGTAACTGAAATCTATTCACTTGCTCGTGTACATACAGGTTGCTACAGGGCAAGTTGCTAGCACTGGAATGGTTCTTTTAAGCTATGTTCAGAAGGTATCTGACAAGGTGAGTCAATCTAACTTTTAATCATGGCTTATTCATGTTTTTGATCTCTAAAATATACTTACATTTTTGTTTTAGTCGTTTTAATTATTTTTTTCAAAATAGTCCCTGTAATATATTTTTCATTTTGGTCCTTTTTTGTTCAGTCCCTCTAATATACTTATTTTTATGTTAGTTCTGTAAAATTTTGTTCATGTTCAATTAGTCCTTGCCTGATAGGGACTAAAATGAAAAAAGGATATTACGAAAAGAAAAAAATTATATTATAGGGATTAAAATAAAACAATGAGGACCAAAATGTAAAAATGCTATAAGGAAGAAATCGAAAAAAATTAATTTTAGAAGGACTGAAGCAAAAATGTGGTATGTTTATGTTATAAGGACCAAAAATATATTTAAGACTTTTAATGCTAGAGTAGATTTATATTTTCAATCAAACTTTTTGTTTCTTATAAAATAAATTACTTTCAGGTTTCTCTAGCTTCAGAGTTAATGTGTAACTACTTGTCAAGAGATGTCACTGCTAGCTTTGGTTATGATTACATCCTCCGACAGGTAGTTTTTTCTATCATGAATTTCTGTCACAGAAACTAATACTACATGGGTGTGAGTGTGTGGGCTAGTTGACAGTATCTTGTTGTATATTAGTTATAATTGAGCTTTGAAGGGAGCCTTGGCGCACTAGTTGAAGTTGCTGCCTTGTGACTCTGATGATTGCATGTATGTGCACTGCATTATGATTGGGATGCAGAAAATGCCACTGGAACACATGACTAGAGGGTAGCACTGAATGTGTAGTCTTGAATTTGAATATGATAATTTTTCTCATCTTTCAAGTTTATTCTTATTTTATGTAAATTTAAATATGCACTCTAGAGCTATGAAACTATATTTTTCTCAATTACATGGGTGCATAGGAGTGAAACTTGCAGAAATGAAAGAGGTGTCCTATCTATCAATATCTGCTTCACATTTTTCAAGTTTCAGTCCTCCCTGATCACCTCAATTTAATGACATTAATTATTAATTATAACACCATCAAGGCTTGCAAGCTCAAGAATTTTCCTACTGATTACATATATGTATGCTTCGTTGTATGTGCTTCTTAGAATGTGGTTTAGGCCTAACTCAACCCCACAAAACCGGCTTGTAAGGTGAGGGATGCCTCCCACTTATAAACTCTTTTATAGGCCATATCACATCCGATGTGGGACTGGACAACTGGAGCGTGACCCGAGTGGCCCGATAGCGGGTGGCCCAGCGGATCTTGGATTGGCTCTGATACCATCTTAGAATGTGGTTTAGGCCTAACTCAACCCCACAAAACCGTTTTGTAAGGTGAGGGATGCCTCCCACTTATAAACTCTTTTATAGGCCATATCACATCCGATGTGGGACTCTTAACAGTGCTGTCTCCTCTCCTCCAATGATTGGGCGGCAGAAAATACCAGTAGGAAGTGTGAGAAGTGGATAGTGCTCTGAATGTGTAACCTTGCACATGATAAATTTTATCATCATTCAAGATTAGTCTTATTTTTTGCATTTTGAATTTTACACTGTAGAGCTATCGAACTCTACATTTTTTACTATGTTTTCTCATTTCTTAAACATTGTCTTCATAAGTAATTTACACGTTTGGACAAATGAACACTCTCACACCTGTAAATTTTATTTAAGATGGACCTACAATTTTCGGCTGTCTTTTCTAATTGATAAAAAAATAAACCGAAGAACATCCAATGTTTTTTGGCAGCATTTTCTTTAGCAGAACCTGAATGGGAGTGATGTTTTGTTTTACCTTTGCTGATAAAAAAGTTATGTCTATTTTATCATCACTTGGCTGTAAAGTCATTTAAAGTTCTGCTTTGATCTTTGATGATAATGATGAATTGCTTGCTAATATTGTCCAGTTTTGAAGTTACTCTAGCTGCTTTCTAAATATCTTGTGTTGGTTGTTGCAGTGCCGCCTTAGGGGAAAGATTGATTCCAATGGCTGTGTTGCTGCGTTTTTGGAGGAGCGGTTAAATATGGGTCTGAATTTTATTCTTTCTGCAGAGGTCAGAACACTTTCCTTTTATGAGATCCTTGTAGGGGTGTGAAATACCTGAAAATCTAGTTTGGTGGGGATATTTAATTAAGTTGGTCATGTTTTGCTTTTTGTGCCTTAACGTGATTTTCATATTTATTCATTGCAGCTTGACCATAGGAAAAAAGACTACAAATTTGGTTTTGGTTTGACCGTTGGAGAATAGATTAGCATGACTAGAGCTGTGTTTCTATCGCTGTAGCCAGCTTAGCAAGCTTTCTTGCTTCTTTTACCTTTTTGGGGATTTTGTTTCTGAAAAAAAAAGACAACAAAGGAGGAAATATCATTTGTGTCGGGAAACAACATTTATCAGCCACGAGTCGCTGCAGAAATGTCAGTAGCCATCGATTTATTTGGAACTTGGCTCCGTAAAAAAGAATTTATTTGAAACTCTTGCCCTGTTTTCCCTTGAGGGGGATGTAGAGTGATAGTAGCAGATTAATCCATATTGTGAGATTCAATTCAATAATGCTTCTAATGCGCGTCTTGCACTTCATACCTATCCAATTTTTAAGACTTTCGATGATCTATTCGACCTTTTCTCCAAGAATGCCTAGGTTAATCAAATTAATAAGCGAATACTAATTGTATTTAGTCTCAAGAAGGCTTTGGCAACTGCTCTCTTTCTATTTTTGTCCTCAATTTTCAGACTACCTTATATCAGATTGATTAGGGCAACTTCCCTCTTTTCTATTTGTTGTCTTCACGGAACCAATAGATTGATTTAGATCACCTAGAAAGATAGTTGTATTTGCTTGAGCCAAACATGCTTTTAACATTTTAAATAAATTTTGTTTAATGTTCGAATTACCAAACTATGGCACTTGTGGTGCAACAATGTATTTGGAGTTATTTCTTTGTATCTACCATCTATTTTGCAATTTTTTTATATTTTTTAGAGTTTAATTTATATACACATGTGTATACATGTTTTATACTATCTACTAATTATAGGCTGACATATTTTTAAAAAGAAGTTACTCAATTAGTAATCGTATGATGTGTCATCCTTACTATGTACTAGTATTGTTATTGATAGATAGTGTAATAAGTTTTACAAAGTATGTTGCTATCTGCACACTAATTAAACTCTATTTTTTATGGTAGGGATTATGAGTGTTTTCTGTTTTCCCTCAATATAAATTTTGTAAATTATTCTAAAGCTTATAAAGACAAATTAACAAATTTTATAGAAACAACAAACTGTTTTTGCAATTTTTTCTTCTGACATACCTTTTTCAAATGTACAAACAACTTATGTATAAACTCTACTAGACTCTACTCCGTTATGTTAATAAAAAATATTATACACACACATATATATATATATATATATATATATATATATATATATATATATATATATATATAGTGGGGATCAAGTTACTATAAGAGTAACTTTTATAGAATTACTCCACTTAATATCTCTTTGTAGACATTAAATTTTACCGATCCAACCATTAAATAATTTTATATTATCTTATAGATCATGCATACCAAAAATTATATAAATTGAATATATGTAACTATTGAATCATATAGTCTATATTTTACTTGTATTTTGAAAAGTATAATATACGTTGAATTGAACTTATATGATCAAAGATCAAACATTTTTAAAAATTTATGAAAATTTGCGTATTTGATTTACTCAATTAGAACTATTAATTTGACGGTTGGATTGGTATAATTTAATGTCTACAAAGAGATATTAGGTGGAGTAACTCTTACAAGAGTTACTCTTGGAGTAACTTGATCCCCAGTCCCCACTCATATATATATATATATTACATATGGATCTTATAAAATATAACTTTATGGGTAAAATGCTTCCAATTTATAATGGCATTCACAAGCAATAATAAATGGTTATTAGTGGGTGCAAAAAATAGTTAGTAATATTTATACATAATAAAATTACTATAACTTTGAACAAAATATGAAATTTCGTAAGTTTGGCTGCATGGACAGGTACTGTAAAGTACTACAAAATACACCGCTTAATATCGCACTTTACGTATTCGACACAATTTTTTTTGAGTACTCTAAAGTACAACAAAACACACCGTTTAATATCGCACTTTACGTATTTGACGCAAAACAAATTCGGTACTCTAAAGTACCTCAAAACACACCGTTTAATATCACACTTTACGTAGTTGGCACAGTTTTTTTTTCACCAATTCGGCTATTGAAGAATGAACATCACGTATTTGATGTTTAAAATTTTTTTTTGACCCTAAAGTACCTCAAAACACACTACTTAGTGTCACGCTTTACTTATTTCATTATGAAATTAATTTTTATTTTCACCAAACCGGTTATTGAGGAAAGAACTTTGCATGTTTGAACGGTTAAAATTTTTCTGAACTCTAAAGTACCCCGAAAGCACACTGCTTAAAATATGAAAAGAGAAAAAAAAAAAAAGGGGCGCGAGTTTTGGCCGTGGTGTACGTGAAATATCCGCCCTCATGCTCTTATCAAAATTGCAAAACTGCCACCAACTTTTTTGTCCTTATTTGGCCCAGATCTGCCCTCATGCTTTTATCAAGATTGCAAAATTGTCACCAATTTTTTTTGTCTTTAATTTGGCAATATCTGCCTCATGCTTTTATCAAAATTGGAAAACTTCCACCAACTTTTTTGTCATTATTTTGGCGAGATCTACCCTTACGCTTTTACCATAGTTGCAAAATGTAACATCCTAGATTTTTAGCCGACAATAAAAATCTGTGACATTGCTTTTTAGACCATTCAGAGTACGCATATATAAATTGGATTAATATAACAACCTTAAATGACTCATATTGATAGGGCTTTTCATCAAAATAAAACTTAGTCAAATACAAGATAAACCGTTCGTTCAAAATCACCTATCAGAGCCGACACATAACTTAATCCAAACATAAGTACTTAGAACTTAATACAGCCCAGTTCTTGCCTTAACATAGACAATTACAAAAGGTCCTACTATTGGAGCTAATTCAAAACCTAAGGTAACTCCAAGACTTGCAAATCCACTCTTAATTGGATTTCTTCACCGAGCCTTCATTCACCTGCTTATCTGAAAAACAACAAATATGAGGGATGAGATTACATATTCTCAGTGAGTCCTTTCGAGACCCCTTACTAATACGCTTCGAATATCTTTTATTATTTTACCTATGATGCATCCCCCTAACGCCTTAGACTTACATAATATAAAAGCTACGACGTACACTATGGGGAACCCGCACTCAATACATAATTGAGCAAAACCTGATAACATCTAACATGATCTTTTAAGATTTGGACCTAGAAATATGGCAACTCAAATATTTTCTCACAAACACATATTCAACAACACCAAAGGAAGACACAAATACTTGCATGAAAGAGGAAGAAAGATAAAAAATGGAGAAGATGGAAATGGAAGTGGAGAAGGAAGTCTACCACTTCTTCCTTGGGAAGATGATAAGGACAACACTATCATTGAGCTCTCCTAGCCTCAAGGTTGTGTGCTCAAGGTTCTCATCTCAAGAAATCTTGGAGAATCATGATGAACCTTCACCTACACTAGCAATGGAAACTTGCCCTCACCCTCTCTTGGTATTATGGCACTCACTCTTGCTCAAGTATATCAAATGAATTTCATTCATCAAGTTCTAGGGTTTACAAGGAAGGTAAAATTATTTATATGTTGGGTCTAATGGATCCTAAGCCCAACATACAATCCACTAAAAGGAAAGGAAAATAAGGCCCATGGCCACATCAAAGTAACTAAAGGCCATAGCCTCCTAAATGGCCAACAATGCTAAAAACAAATGTTCATTACAATTAGAAATGAAATACTAAATTTATTGAAAAGCCCTTGGTCACCTTTAGTGTGTCCTTGTCAATTATCAATGTGGACACACAAAAGTATATCCCCCTTAAGTGTTGAATCTCTTTTCGGTCTTTTAAGTCTTTATCTTTCTGACCTTCATCCAAGCTCCATAATTAGGCTAGGCATGCATGTGTGCTCACATCAAAACCTTAGCCTAAAACCTCTTGGGCCTTGAGACAGTTCATGACACCGCCCCAAGTACATCATCCATTCATTAGTTTGTTTATGGGATACTTACATAGGTACTAGATAGTTTTTCCCCTCACTCATATTTCGAAAAAAGATTTGACTCGACACAAAATCGTTCAACCATTTATGTATGTAAACATCTTAAATCATGACCTAAGTTGGTTTTTAAAATTTGAGATAAGTTGGTTTTTAAAATTTGAAGCCAACAGGACGCACTGATTGTGCTTGATAAAAATCCAGCACCTCTCAAAGACAGCCTCACGCACTGGTCGTGCTCCCAGGCGCACTTGTCGTGCTTCCTGGACAGTTTTCAGAAAATTGCATTTTTAAGTGTTTTGAGCATTCCTTTTTGGTTCCAATTCACCCTAAACTCATTTCTAACTCAAAATGCAACATTCCCCCTATGATATTGAGTCCAAAACATGTCCAAAACAACAATTCACATCAACATTCATCATCAATTCATACAATTTCCAAGCCATTCATTATGAGCTAATTTCTCAAATATTCACATAACAATCATGACTTCAACAACTCATGAATATTCAATCCCAAAATGCATTCAAGTTCCAGAATACAACAATTTTTAAAACTGAAATTAAACTTAGAGGGAACACAAAAAGGGAAAAGAACTCACATTGTGCAGCTGGATTTCTAACAAACAAGATTTTGTATCCTAAGCAAAACCCAAAACCTTTAGAAACTCAGCAACTATCTCCAGCTCCAAAGCTCTTCTTTCAACACTCTAATCTCAAATGTAGCTTCCAATCCTCCCTTTTTAAGCTTCTAGACTAACATGCAAGCTCAAATGATGTAATCCCAACTCTCCAAACTGACATGCAACCAGAAAATCAAAGTGAAGAGTGGGTTTTGTGAGAAGTGTTGGTCTTTGAGTGTGTTGGAGAGATGAATTTCGAACTGCTTGAAGGTGGAAGATGGAATGGGTGTGATTTTCAGTTTGTTTGAAGGTTGGTGACAATGCTTGAACACTTCTTCCTCTCTTCTCTTTCCTCTCCCTCTCGAACTCATTCACTCTCCTTCTCTCTAGGTTTTTCTTTCTTAAATGCTGGAAATGATTTTGTGTGTCTTTCATCTCACGTGGGTATTTATAGGGGTTGTTTAATGAACGGTAGGTTGGTCATTTGGTGTGGCTGAGTTAGAACAACATTAATGTGGTTTTAGTACTTCTAATGAAACCTATACTCTCACTCAATGATTCCCCTTAACTAATGTATCAAGAAAATCAATCACCACAATAATTCACACAACAAATTCAAGCCAACCAATCAAACAAGAAGTATATCATTTAACAATCAAAGTAATTGAAAATTACTTTGTAAGGGAAACTTCTAATGCAATACTCTTCCTATTGTCTATCTTATGAGACCAACTTTAAAACAATCTTAACACAAGAATACTTATTAAATCAAGCAAATAAGCCAAGCATTCAAACACTCATGGTTATTTAGATAAAAAGAGATAGATAATACTCAAAGTAATTGATTCTACTCAAAATTTCACACAAAACACTGAAGGCAAAATTACACATAATAATCTCAATCTCTATTATACTCAACCATGAATAGTCCATGTGTCCATATAATCACACAAAATAATGACATCATTGATGATGTCATTTCCACATAGACACAACCTGTACACCTCAGCCTCCAATAAAAAAACCGAATATTAATCAGTGATTCCACCAACATGTCATTAAGTATCCCACGAAAATAGCATTAGATGGAGAGATGAAAACTACATTTAATAGAATGACTAGGAGAGATGTAAAATACGTATATTATAACGAATTGAATAAATACAAATATCTGTGGAATGGGAATAAAAAAATAATTAAAACATAAAATGGCTGTAGACATTCAATACGTAATCTTCAGATTAGGAAGTTATGGTATTCATAATTATCCGGTTTAATGGCTATAAAATTGTCGTTCAAAAATTGTTTTTGAAAAACTAATTCAAAATTGAGTTAAACTACTATTACTACATTGCTATATTCAGTTATCCAATTAAATTTAAGGAATGTGATATTTCATAATAAAAATATCAAAAATGTGAAAATTTATGGACTACATATAAAAGTAGAGAATAATAAAATATTTTCTATTTCATTGTAATCAAAATGCCAAAAAAAAATTAAAACTCTTTCAAATTTTCATTTTATATCATAAATTTTATAATTAATTAGTAGAACTTTGTAACCTATAATATATTTCACATAATAAGTGTATAATAATCATAATTACTATGTAGTAAATCGAAATTCAAAATAATTGCATTAATAAGTTTCCTATATGATACATATTTTTTAAGATCAGAAATTCAAAATTCAAATTTTATTATCAATGGCATTAAGACATTTACATGTTTAAACAATAATTACTTTGGTTATTGGCACAAAAAATTAGTAGGATTTATGTTTTGTTTGCCATATATTACATACGCATACACATATCTGCATTTTACTTGAAAACAATCTGCCCTATACCTATCTCTACACACACAATAACCATAAACTCCAACCACATCATGCTTCCTGGGATTGTTCCTGGGAACCCATCATTTGCCGTTGTTGTTAGGGTTATCCAAATACAAAATGTTAGGATCTGAACAAGGGAAAAACTCCTTACACAAAGGAGATGGTGGGGATGGATAGCACAGTTTGTATATCAACAAAGATATATTAAATATTTCTCTAGCATTTGTTTTATCAGTTATTTTCACGCATGTTTTTTCATTATATACGCAGGTGATCGCATTCAGGCCGCTATCAGACGAGAATTGATTTACAAGTTTGATAACCTTCTACAAGAGGGTCTTGTTTATATGATTGCTTATAATTGTAGCAATTATCCCAAAGAAGAGGGGCAGAGTTTTGGTGTCAAGAAAATTCCAGTAACTCTCCCAAAGAAGATTATAAAAATTGAGGAGTAGTCCATTTGGCAACATACTTTTAGTGTTTGGAGTTTAAGTCTATTTTGAATTCCCAGTTTTTCAATTTATATCTATGTTGGTCATGATTTTATTTCCATATAAGGATGTCTTGAGTACAGACTCAAGTCAATTTTGAATTTAGTCTTTTTCCAATTATCATAAACTTTTGTTAGGTAGTTTTCTCTCATTTACAATTCTGAATCCATTCTTTGGACGTGTTTGTCAGTAATATTACTATTATTGTCAATAGATTGTTTTTTCGTGTTACAAATGTGTCACACTTGCTTTATTGTGAATCCTTTGTTTGAGTCCAAAAAAGAATCCTTTGTTGCAGCAATCGGTTCTTTAGCTATATTTGATATTAAAAAGAATCCTTTTTAATTCATATAACAATTGTAGAACGTAAATTTGATTTTAGAGAATTGATTCAAAATTATGTTAAAATAAAATATTAACTATTTGTTGTTTTAGGCAAAGTAAAATTGTACATTTTTTAAACATTTATTTTGAGAGCACCAACAAAATTTTGTTGTGAATCAAAGCTATATTTGTTATTTGGCAATAAAATATAACGTTAAAATACGTTATGAAATATAGAATTTAAATTGAATTAAACAATTTAAAGTGAATGATTTACACCACAAGCATATCTTAATTTAAAGTGAATTACTCTCCAAAGAGAACCTTAGAGTGAGTTACTCTCCATTAGATTTACACCACAAGCATATCTTAATTTAAAGTGAATTACTCTCCATATATTTCAGTAAATTTGGGTTTTAGGCTTTTCTTATGACTTTAATATTCAAATTAGGATCGGTCCAAAGGTAAAGCTACTAAAGCTATGACTTTAGGCCAACTAAGAAAAAAAATTCATCAATTTTTATAAAGCAAAAATGCTTCATTTAGTGAAAAAGAAAACAAATATAAAACTTTCTCGCTTGAAAAAATGTCTCAACCACAATTTGATTTTTGTCTCAACCTGTAATAAAGGTTTTTGGACCGCCCTGATCCAAATCCCGTTGCTTCTGTTTCTCGGGAATTGATCCTCTAACATTGAATCCTCTAAGTTTACGTACATTTCTCTCTATTTCTCCCTTATTTTGCTTTCTCTCTCCATCTTAAATTAGTACATTATCCTCATTTTGGCTAAAAATAGAGAATCTTGGGGGATCCAATGTTAGAAGAACCATTCCCATGTTTCACTCTTTTCCCAGCCATCCTGTTTATACCCACGTTCGATTAAATTAATTTTGAAAACAACAAATCTGCATTTTATATATTAAAAAACATCCTTGTAACCAAAAAAACATCCTTAATAATAATAGATAGAAGCGAGATAAGAGTCGGTGGTGGCCGGGGCATATCCATGTGCTACAACAGTTTCATTTTTTTAGGACGGGGCCGGCTACATTTTAAGGTTTAAAGACACATCTTCAACCTCAATAGTCAATAGTCAAAATAACAATTTAGATCGCTTTCAAACCAAGGATATAGAATAATACTTGCATGTCGTTTACAAAATTAGTATCATCTGTCTTTGTCATTGTTAGATTTAGGTTTCTTATTCAGTGTTGTGGGGACACTAAATCTTTGACATCCAATTCACTTAACAATCTCGGTGCTTCCAACCTGACCTTCCACGTTGGAGTGTCACACAAGCTGTTACTAAGATTATACACATTTATACCTAAGGAAAAATACTATGAAGATAAATGAAAATTTTATGAATAAAAATATACTTAAAAACATCATCAAAAAAATACTTGGACCATGCAGGCCCGAAAACAATAATGGTAGTATAACATCCCACCAAGTACTGTCGGAGACCGTAGATCCTTCAGGAAAATATAATTATGTAGTACTGCCGCAATATTCATTATTTGCCAACTATACAAAGAGCATGCAGGCCAGAAAACAATAATGGTATACTATAATATTTTAATTATAAATACACTACTAACAATAATGAGATATGCTAATTTCCATCTTGACGAATATGCCCTTTAAGCCGATTGATCAATTCTTACTTATGTTTCTTGCTCAACACATTGTGTCTTGCATTTCTCAATCAAGATGGACTCCAATCGGATAGTAGTGAAATTATATGAATGAAATGTTTGTCCGTAAGTGTATGTCAATAGCAATACTCTAATATTATCTTAAGCTGTACAAGATCAGCTAGTGAAGTTGCGCTAGCTTCCCTCAAATGTTTAAGAAATCTTATTATCCAAAATTGGAAAGCTGGAAGCAAAAATAGAAAGGAAGAGAAATAGAGTAAGTAAACAATAGAGTAGTGACAACTTTTAAGAAATGAAAACAAAGAGGGGCCTCTGAGGTGTGGTTTTTCTTGGACGCTTTCTGAAATTCACAACTTCAACCCACCCAAATGGCTCAGCTTCAGAGATAGATGACTCTGGTTCTGAATTATGGTTATCATTCATAGTATACTCAATAGCTTCAGGTTTTGGATTCATGATACTTTTGCCATCTTCTGAGTTCCTTTGTGTGTGATGATTTGGACCTTGGTTTTGGGACTCCGTCGGAAGCACCGATATCTAACAACAGCAGGTGATTTGAGTTACAAGCAATATACAAGTTAAACGATAAAAATTTACTAATGAATAAGAGAAGGACTGTTACCTTGCATGTAACAGAGCAGAAGCGATTACGCTCATCTTGTAAATGTTTTCCACATTCTTCACACGTACCACCACCCGACTTCAGTCTCATTGATAAGTTGTTTTCTTTGGAGGAGCATTGATCACCAACTTTAGATTTACCGATTGAAGGACGAGGTTTGAGATGCACAATCCTTTCATTATTTGATATGTAAGTCTGCATAATCAATCATTTACCATTGTAAGAAGAAAATAATGCTCATGTATCAGCTTCTAGTTATAAAACCAAGTTCAGAGCTAAATGATAAATAGAGGATAGTTAGATTAAGTGACTGTATAACTACTAGTATAGTACAACGGGGAAAAAACATAGCATATTTCATGGATTTCCTGGATTTAACTGATTTGGAAAATCTAGTCCTTGTAAATTCAACAAGTTCTCACACCATTAATGGCTATGTCCACTAACAAACAGCAACTCGAACTACACAATCATTTGGAACTGTCATGGTTTCCATCAGATCATTAAGCAAAACAAAACAAATCAAGCACACCATAGTAGCAACAAACTGAATAACATCAATAAATTGAATTGAATATCAATCAGTTATAACTTGTAATAACGAATTCTGCAGTAAACTATCTTGTGACAAAATAAGAGGACCTGAATTTTGGAGCAGTCAAAATACTTGTGCAGCTCAGCATGGCGAAAGACATCCTGATATGAATATTTGTATATCTGAAACCTTCTATGAAGTGAATGAGCTTCCTTACAGTGTTTACACATTCTCACTGCACAATCTACACAGAAAACATTCTTCTCACTAGATCGAAGGTCTTGGTGATCAACACAATAACCAGAGCTACTATTCATAAGAACTCTAATCCAATCCCTATTCCTTTCCTTTGGTAACAGATTTTGCCCCACCTGCAAAATCCATTATTAGTTCAAGAACCCTTCAACAACAAAAAAAACCTAAAAGCAAAAACACAGTTCAGCAATCAATGATGAAAATAGTAAACTTTCCAAAACAAAAAATCAAAACCTAGTACCTCGAAATAACACACTAAATCTCAAATATTCAAGTTACAATGATAAACCAACCTAATCTACACATGCAATTTGCAAATTTGATATACTCTTTACCTTAACTGAAAACAACGAACCAACGCACCATTATAAAAATGATTTATAGATATAGATATAAAGATTACATCGATGATCATCATGAGTTGATAACTAAGCAGGATGATCAAGAATCAGACGCATCCAAAGTGCAAAATAATCAGCAGTTTTCAATGATCATGCAATAACAAGAAATAAAAAGGGAAAAATTAAAACTTTATAAGAAGAGATGAATGGAATTGATGATTTGCTTACCATAACTTTGTTTCAGATAGTGACAGTAGAAGATGCGCCTTGTGGTGAAGTGAAGAAACAGAGAGAGAGAGAGAGAGAAAACCTCTTTTCTCACTCAGAGAATGAGAATGTCAAGGGATTATTGAAATAGAAAGAGAATATTATTATTGTAATGGCTTTGAAATAGAAAATAGAATAATTAAAAAGAAGAAAAATAATATTATTAAAATATTGTGGGAAAAAAGTGAAAATGGGGAAAATCGCTTCTTTTTCTGAAGAGCAGTGAGGATCGTACATTCGGCGGGAAGTTGAATGGTCTGAGGCCGTTGGATTGGAGTGATCGTACGGTGTTGGTTGCGTTAGAATGAATGTCCAGTGGGACCCACAACGGGAAAAGAATGGAAATCCCAAAAAAGTAGCTAGCTGCCTCCCACCAATTTCCCGCCAATTCAACCGAAATTCTCGGAATCTTTCAATTCCTTAATTATTTTGATATTAAAAATTTAATTGGAATGCAATTATGTGGTGGCCCAATAGATACGAACTCCGACCCGCATAAACTCTAACCGGGCCCAATAGATACAAATACGATACTCCTATTTTATGCTGCGCCGAAACCCTGAATACGAAGCGGTGCTGTACTGTCACTATGGTAGCTCAATCAATGTGATAAAAGCATTCACGGGAGAAGTGTTTTGCAATTAAGTCACAAAATGAGTTTGGAGAAGAAGGATAACATGCATTGGCAGCTTCAGGATATTGCGGATTTGAATCTACGTTCTAATTCATGTTTGCTTACACAAGTCTAACAATTTTCCTAACTTGAGGACCAACAAATCTGTTAATATTCAATCAAATCTTTAAATGATTTTTTAAGAGCACAAAAGGCGAACAAATCTTCAAATGATTTATATGATATATTAGAAATTCCTTTTTTTTCTAGTAAGTGTACTCAAATTCGATTCCCACAGCAGGAGCAGAGATAGAGATAGGGGTGTTCAGTGGTTTTGTAATTTTAGAACCCGCGAACCCGAACAAATCCATACTAGGTCATACTAGTTTTGTAATTTTTGAAGTACATGATTTTATTTACTTAGACTTTTTATCTTAATAATTTATGATTAAGTTGTAAAACTTTAATACTATAAATGAGAAGGCTATAAGTGGATTAGAGTTTGATGTGGTGTGATTTTTAAATACTAGAAGTTTTTTAGTTATTTAGAAGTGTTTGAATATTATAAAAAAGTTTTGTTTTTTTATTTTAGAAAATTAATATCGTAATGAATGACCCGTCAATCCGAACCAACCCGTCCAATATCGGTTTGGTTTGGTTCAGATTTTGGAAAGAAAAAATGTAAAATTCAAACCAACCCAAATCGAATAATTATAATTGGTTCGGACAATGGATTTGGTCAAATCCGATCCAAACCAACCCGCGAACACCCCTAAGCAGAGATTAGTCTTTCGTTGAAAGTATTAGGACAGTCCATGAATAGCCAACAATGGTCTAGAAAAAAAATTCCTAACCTAATTTGGTTGTAAATGGTAGGAGTTGTTACTTTGATAGTTATTCATATGCCCAAGGCAGTAAATATAATCACCCATGTATCATGTTATTATGGAGGTTCCAAATCCTAATTTTCCGATAGGGAATGAAGAGGAAGAGGAAGAAGAGAAAAGAAAAGAAAAGAAAAGAAGAGAGGATATAATCACCCTCCTGATTATCTAATATTGTATCCTATGGCTCCTGATTATTTGACAGCAGCGACTGGAGTCAATTTTGACTGCGGCCAATCACTTCCGTGATTTTTTGTGTCAAAAACCGAATGAAGGAGATTGACCGTTGATTGGTTTGTTGAAAAACTACCCCACTAACGCAAATCTGAAGCGAGGCGCGCGAACATTTTGCATTCTTAAAACAACAAAATACCCCTTTCATCCTCATTCATCAACCTTCCCATTTTCTCTCCATCCCACCATTGTTTGTCGCTACCTGTTCTCTATTGAGAAGAAGAAGAAGAAATAACATACGGTATCGAAATGTCGGTATGTTTTTTGAACGTTTAGACGTGAATTTGTTTGGTCATTGTAGTGTGTGATTGTTCCCTGAAGTTTGTCATCTTTTTATATCCTACATGGATATGTTTTCTTATGTTATAGGCTTCCTGGTTTACACAATATTATCAAAGAAATACCTAATTTTAGCATATTTTTTTTGTAGGCTCCAGCGAACCATACCGATCAAGGGGTTGGAGGAGCAATTCCCCCCTCTACAGTTACACCGAATTGGACAATTAATGTTTCAGATGTAAGGAAGAAATTCTTAATGATATTATTGCTTATTATTATTATTATTATGATTGTAGAATACATGATATATCCATGAACCAATATCATGCTTCTGGTGTAATGCCTGAACACGACAATTTTATAGCTACGTGCCTTTTTCACATAAAAAACTAGAAATAGGCATACAATTATCATTTTACTGCAATTTTGGTTAATTCTTCACATAAAAAATCATAATTGTGTTGTATTCCCCGTGTTGGTATTTGTCTCATGCCAAATTATTGAACTGTTTATCTGATTCATTTATCCCATACTGGAAAAGTCCTAAGTTGATTATTTGTTTACCTCTAGCACATAAAAACAATTAAGGTGAGCAATGTATCAACGGCTACTACGGAGAAGGAAATTAAAGAATTTTTCTCATTCTCTGGTGACATTCAGTATGTTGAGATTCAAAGGTTAGAACACAGAACCTCTGTGGTGTATTTATCTTGTTTTTTTTTTTTAATTTGTGGATTTTATTGGTAAAATGTCTCCTACTCACCCTTAAATCCTTAATGTCTTTCATGATAATTTTGCAGGGAATCTGAGAACACTATGAAAGCGTATGTTACCTTTAAAGAATCACAGGGAGCAGACACAGCAGTGCTCTTGACGGTATATGTAGTTTTCTACTTTAAAAGGTCATTTCATAATAATGAGATGCAAACGCGATGCACCATTTATACTATTAATCCCTTCTATTCGGGCACTAAAATTGATAAGTACAACATATAATTAATAAACTATGAAGCACAAACACGCAGACACCTGTTTGAATATTTTTCCAAGGCAATATCAATGAAGTATCTATAGAATCTATCTATCTTATTTTAGCTGTTTTATTTCTTTAAACATTTGGTCTAACTATTTTTAGATGTTTTCAAGAATGTGGCGTGAGTAAGGTTATATTTTAAAGGTTATGTTCGGTTATTAGTTTTTAATTCTCTTAGGCGTGTGTTTTTCATGGAGGTTTCCATTGTATCCTCTGAGAGGATTAGGCGAAAAGTAGTAGGTGTTTAGGCTTGTATGTGATCCAATAAAGGCTTGTAGTTTGCTCTTCGTTTCACCATTTGGTTAGACTGTATCAATAAATTTCATGCTCACCCAAAAAAATGCAAACACTGGTTGTAATATGAAACATACAAATAATTGAAGTGTCAATGTTGGTGTCATACATGATACGTGTCGGACACCGAACACGTCTTCAACCTGAAGTGTCGGTACTTAGCATATAAAAGAAAGAGATAATCTTATTTGAATATTTTTCCTAGAGGTAAGAACACGTGCTTACGTTTCTGTTTTGAGTATAGGGCTCCAACATAGCGAATGTTCCTGTCACGATCACACCAGTTGAGAACTATCAGCTGCCCCCTGAGGGTCTTCCCACTAGTCCAGTAAGTACCTATTTGTCGATTCAAAATTGTGTTGTACGCAATAGTCACGTGATAGTTGGGAATCTAATTTCTTTAGTAGTGCTTGTAGAATTTGTTCCTAACTCAAGTGATGTTCTCAGAATAAAGGGGAAGCTCCTGCTGCTGTTAAGAAAGCTGAAGAAGTAGTAAGCACCATGCTAGCCAAAGGTTTCATTTTAGGAAAAGATGCAATTAACAAGGCAAAATCCTTTGATGAACGCCACCACCTAACCTCAAATGCTTCAGCAACAGTTGCTACAATTGATCGCAAAATAGGTTTGAGTGACAAACTAAGCATTGGAACAGCAATAGTGAATGAAAAAGTGAGAGAGATGGATGAGAAGTTTCAAGTTTCTGAAAAGACAAAGACTGCTATTGCAGTTGCTGAACAGAAAGCAAGTAGTGCTGGATCTGCAATCATGAGCAATCCTTATGTATCAACTGGAGCTTCATGGGTGTCAAGTGCAATTACTGCAGTTGCAAAAGCAGCTGAGGATGTAAGCACATTGACTAAGGAGAAAGTAGAAATGGCTGAGGTGGATAAGAAGGAGATTATTTATAGTGACAAGAAAGAGGTTGTGGATGAACTGGCGCAAATACATTCTGAGGAACCTTCACCTGGGACAAGGAGCCCTCCAAGTCCCAAAGTTACTGTTAATCCTGCTGCTGATAGCAAATTGGGGAAATGACTTCGGCTAACACTCATGAGTACAGTTGCATTGATTAGTTTTGCTTAGTTATACACTGTTTCCTCAGTCTAACTTGTTGGAAGTTTATTGTATGATATAATGACAATCCTTGTTAATTATTATTTTAGCGATGTAAAAGTTGTGTCACATACTTGATTCTTAAATATGGATAAACATTTATGACAGATTAATCATTAACCATTTATTTTGTTTTTTTGTTTCCTCTTCACACATACTACTACTTCTAATGTTAGTTGTTAATTTTAGAGGGGTGAGACAAATGTTAGTTTCCGGAGTTTAAATATTGGACCTCCTTCTTATATTCATTCGGTATCTTTTAGCTCGCCAATTGAGCTATCCTAGTTGAGAAAAAAAAACATAGCACTTCTTTAACCAAAGACAGGTTGTTCCAATAGTTTGGAAGTTTCTTTTGGATTCTAAAAATAAACTTTGCTTAGGAAACATTTAGAGTGAGAGGCTGCCTGCCTCTAATAAACATTGATCCTTGCTGATGTTGTTATCGACCAATTGCTACAAAAAACACAAAACAATACTTAGTAAATCTACTACATCTACTATATATCTACTATATCTATTTATTATGATCCTTGCTGATGTTATTATCGACCAATTGATACTGGGAATGCATTGAGCATGTACTTGAGCCCCAGGGTACATGGTTCGATTCCCACGGAAGACAAAAACTCTACATGGAGTAGAGAATAAGAAAAGGGCCCAGGATGTTACAGTATGTACACCATAGTCATGATACTGGTATAATTGTGTAGCCCATTTAAGGGTGATGGACTCTATAAGTAACTTAACGTACGATTTATTCATCCTCGCCGTAGTAGCTGTTTTAAGGGTGATGGACTCTATAAGTAACTTAACGTACGATTTGTTCATTTTTTCACACAGGAGTATCGTTACTATCGTCATGTGACATTTTCGGCCGTTGCAATGCCAACTACAGCTACTAGGGCGAGGATGAATATAACGTCCTACCGCCCATGTCCTCCTATCCTTAACGCGGGGTTCAGAAAAAGAATCTACGCACCGTGTTACCTCTAGAGGACTAGATTGAACTTTAACTTTATAATTTTAGTGCTGTGGTGATTTGTAGAAACAAATGTATAATTATTCTCCATGCGGCCATTTAGTTCGCATTGAAACATAATGTTGATTCTCCAGTGTTTTTTTACTGTTTGCACTATTTGTTACATGCCATAATTTTTAGACCCATCGTCATTAGGACATAATGGAATAATTTCGTTTAATCATGTTTTTTAGATTTGCGCTTTTTTAATTTTAAATTTATTAAAATAACCCTCTCATATTCAATACCAAATCAATTTCAAAATCATCAAATAATTGAGTACAACCGCATTTATGTAAAATAATTACTGCGGGATTCAATTAGGATAGAGTATTTCAAACTGTGAATTTGAAACCTTGAAAAGAATCAATTTAAAACAAGTATTTTTTGACAATTATGTCACACATTTTGTGGAATTCAATTCCTAAATTGAAAACAAACATAAATCATACATTGTCCTTAATTTCATTTTAATCATATTGCACAATACACATTATCAGGATATTCATACTTATGCACAGAATATTCACCACGCTAATATGGGATGTCGAGTATGGCATAGAATATCTCATATATTGCACCAACAATTTCGTTATATCTCACACTATAATAATTAATGCATATTAATAACCTATTAATTCTCTAACAGCAAGTATTTCGAACATAATAAATATTAATTACCCTTTACAAGGGAGAACAGTCAAATATAGAATTAAATAAATTTAAAATTAGAAATTCTAATTTAAACACAAACACATGTGTAATTAAAAGGTAATTATTATATTAAAAAATTAGAAGGAAATTAGTGGAGGTAAATTGAACCAAGTCGCTTTTCAAATTGGTTTCGAATAACTAAATTATAGATAATTTATATATAATTATTAGAGCTTTGTAAATTACATAATTTGAAAAGTTGTATATTAGTCAATTGGCAACAAAATGGGAATGAAGTTTGAAATTGGCATTAACGCATATTTTTTGTAATTTAACAATAAAGTTGTTTGGAAACAGTTTGGAAACAAATATTCCTCACCAAACCTCTTGAGGAACCTAATATTCTGCCCCTTTGGAAGATCATATTCGGAAACAAAATCATACCACCCGATGTCAAAGAATCCCTGATTTGGCCTTTTTTTTCTTATTTCCTGATGACATGGTTCATATGAATGACCAAATTTTAATCTCACCATTCGGCATCATAACTTTGATGTTTGATGGTTTATCAGCAAAGTAACGTTTTACCGCATGCACCGGTTTATATTACAAAAAAAATTATTATAGCGAGAAACAGTTTCATCAACATTTACATTAGACTAATTCTAATTTAGTACACGATACCCACTTTATTTTTTTTTTCAATTTTCCACAAAATTCTACCCACTTTTATCACCCACCCTTTTTTTAGGAATGTGATCACCTTTCTTTTAGGAAACTTAATCTATAAAAACAATTTAATGTTTGATATGTATATTTCATTCAATGTTTTTTTTTTTAAATTCGCTAGCCTTAACATAATAGAAACTGTTTACTACTTAATACTACATATCAAATGTAAAAATAGACACAAACCAATCTATATGATTGATCTAATTTTTTAATTTGCGGAAGACTAAATCAAAAAGATATTTTCATAACAAATACAAATATTAAAAAAATAATGCTTCTAATATCCAAAATGATATAACATTTATAAAATTCGTTTTTTCATCGATTAAACAATATTAGACAAATCAAATATATATTTCAGTATAAAATATATCTATATCACATATAAAGTTTATTTTAGCTGATGTACCTCTTAATAGTTTTATTTCTTCACAATTGCTTCGTCAACAAATAAGATTCATCTATTTTATTTAGTTTGAGAAATAAAGTACAAACAAAACATATTATACCCAACTTTTATATTTAATCTAATTAACATAAATATTCAAATCTATTTTATATTTTAACAACAAAATCATTACAAATTAAGTTAAAAAAATGTATACCGTGCAGCGCACGGGTCATACATACAGGTATATATATATATATATATATATATATATATATATATATATATATATATATATATATATATATAATATAATCAAACAAACCACTAACAAAAATACTAAATTACCCATTTCTAAAATTTTGACACATCATCAACTTTAAGGACAAATATCTCATTTCCAATTATTTTATCTCACCTTTTCATTTCTCTTTTTCACTTTTATCATTTGTGGGTCCCACTCTCACATCATATTTTAATTTTTTATTTCATCTTTAAAGCTCACTTCTCTCTCTCTCTCTCTCTCACTTTTACCTTTCCCACTCTCTCTCTCTCTCTCTCTCTCTCTCTCTCTCTCACTAATATAGTTGGAAACTTCCCTGGATGCCTCACGGACTGACTGCTGTTGCTGTGACAGCTCTCGGCCAGTCCACTGTAGCAGTAGTGGCAGTTGCTGCTCTCGGCCAGAACATTGCAGCAGTGGAGGTTGATGATGTTCTAACCATTTTACAGGATGTTTCTCCATCAAAGGGGCTGTCGGATTCTTGGTTATGGCTGCCGGATTCATCGAAATCTTTTACTGTTAAATCATGCTATAATTGGCTTGTCAATTTGAGCAATAATAATGGGCTCGTTGATGATTTAAAGAAGCTATTTGAGCCTATTTGGAAGTGTGCTGCTCCTTCAAAAGTATCTATTTTTGGTTGGTGTTTGTTCCGCAATTCTTTGCCTACTCGCGGTCTTCTCCTTCATCGTAACGTGTTAACAAGTGCAGTTGATGCATGCTTCCCCTTTTGTAGGTTGCATTGTGAAGAATCTCATCACTTATTCATGGAGTATTGCTTTGCTAATGAAGTTTGGACTAAAGTTTATTCTTGGCTGGGTATTGATTCTGATGCTCCTAATGTCTTGGCCGAACATTTTCATTGGATGGGTAAGCTTGTTGTTGGGAGAAAAGCAAAGAAAACAAAACATTTGATTTGGTTGACGACGTGTTGGTGTTTATGGTTGACCCGAAATAGGCTTATTTTCAAGAATGAGGAAGCAAACATTGATTCTATTATCAGGCGTATCAAAAGTTTATCTTGGTTCTAGCTTGTTTATAGAGTGGGCCCTAATTCTAATTTAGCTATTTCCTCTTGGTGGAGTAATCCACGTAATTGTCTAAACAATATGTAACTTTGTTGTTTGGGCTTGAGCATCCCTAATGCTCCGTTAAATGAAGTGTTGCTTATCAGAAAATATATATATATATATATATATATATATATATCCACCCATTCTCTCTTTTCACATTTTAATTTTTTTATTTATCTACTATCTACTATAAATCTACTATAATCTACTATAAATATAATCAAACAAACCACTACCAAAAATACTAGATTGCTCATTTCTAAAAACTCGACAACGGGGGTGAGACAACGGGAGAGGAAACAGAGAGAAAACGAGAAGCAGCAATGGGAGTGGCAACGAGAGACTAGCACTAAGATCAGCAACAAGAGAGCAACCGATAGCGGCAACGGGGAGAGGCAACGAAAGAGACAACGAGAAAGACAACTGATAGCAGCAACAGAGAACGGCAACGAGAGACTACCAACGAGAGAGGCAACAGAGAGAGGCAACGAGAAGCGGCAATGAGAGACTGACAACGAGGTCGACAATAGGAGAGGCACTGAGAGAGGCAACTGAGAGTGTCAGGGAGCGACAACAGGAGCGGCATTTTTTACATATACCATAAGTTCTTGCTTTCATCTTTTCATGCAGAATGATAAGCACATTTTTTTACCCATAAGTAGTATATTGACATAAGTTTCTTGAAATCTTATATCTATGTGAAATATAGTGGCATTGATAGAGTATTCAGTTTTGGATTTGACATTTTGTATGATTCTTATTGCCATTTAAACTACTGCTCTTCTCAAGAATGCTACTTAAGAATGCTAGAACTTTATATTTGATATCACTTTTTTCTAATATCTTCTAACAAATCTAGAAGCATTTCTGCTTTTTTGCTCACAATTTAATTTTTAACAGTCTAATATTCTTTCAGCTATTCACTTTAAACAAGCATAAAAAAATGAATCTATGGTGTTGGACTTTGCAAACACAGGGAGGTTCAAAGTCAGGAGGGGAAAGCAGTAACTCAGGATCAACAGAACTCCAAGAATATTAAACTCGGCATAATTAGGTCTTTAATCTGATTTGGATGGTTAGGCTATGCTTTGTTGTGTTTATGTTGATGTGCTTTTCTAATACTTCAAATTTTTCAACTATATGTTCTTGGTTTTGTATTACTATTGTGACTTATTGGTGTGCTTGTCCATTACTCGAAACTTTTTAAGTTTTTCTTAATATGTGATCTTCTTAGTTATTTTAGTCGCTAATTAAAATGATTAATTTAATCGATACTAGCTCTCCCCGTGCATCGCATGGGTGATGAGGCTAGTAACATTAACACATATAAGAGAATTGAATGGCACGGACAGCAATTAGCAAATGAAAATAGGGATACTTTCGTATTTTCCATATAAAAGCTACTTTCAGCCAACATTCCGCTTGCTCCTGTGCGGAATTGTTTTTGGTGTGGAGCCCACATATTTGAATCATTCCCTCCACTTTCTTGCATGAACCAAACGATGGAAGCTCAAATACCAAGAAAGCTTCCTTCCTTTGGCCTTTCTTTCCTTCTATTTTCATGGAACCAAACACAATCTAAATGATTGATTGACATCTATAGACTATAGAGTATCCAAGGGATTAATGACAACACATTTTTGTTTCTTTCTTTCAATGTTTGTGGTGAGCAACAATGTATTAGCTGAACATGCTTTTCCTCAATAATTGTATGTTTTTTTTACAAAACAATGACATGGTTTGTTCAAAGCTTTTTTCTTTGTTCCTCGTGCGGGTTATATTGACAATTTCAGTGATATAAAGACGTCGACTCTCAAGTTCAAACCCGAGTATATCTATTAGATAGTGCATAAAGTACTTTTTCATAATCATTAATTTAAAATCTTATGAAATAAATTCATTAAAATCTTGACCGTAAAAGTCACAAATAAGACCATTGAAATCCGAACTGCAAAATCCTTTCAAGTCGTATTGAAAGTTTGAAACACTACATTCTTACATATTCTTTTAAAATTCACAAGACTTTTTTAAATCAAAATCTCCTCTTAAAATCTCAATCCAATGCACCCCTAGGTTAAAAAAGTAAAAACCTTTCCATTGTTGATTTAATTTATATACACAATACGTGTATAAGTATTTTACACCATCTACCAATTATATTAAAAAGAAGTTAGTCAATTAGTAATTGCCTCATATGTCAGTCATACTATGAATTATTATTAGTTGTAATCGTAAAGAAGTTTACGCAGATAGGCGTAACAATTAAACTCTTCTTTTTTTTTACATATCTTTCATAATTTTTATGGGTGTGTAATAAAGTGAGTATTAACAAACCAACGAGGGTTGGCCAGAGTGGTACTAGGCTCGCATCCTACTCTAAAGTCTCGGATTCAAATTTTGATTGTGAGTTGTCACAAAAAACTCTGTTATGAGGGGGAAAATACACATACGGGCAAAACTTGTAGATATTAAAGCACCAAAAAAGTGAGTGGAAAATAAAAAATTAAAAAAAAAATGGAAAAAAAATTGATTTTGGGAGGAGACCGGTAGAGAGGTAAGTTTGGTGAGGGAAGAGAAGAGGCAAAAGTTAGAAGGGAAAGGGTTTGATCGAAGTTGGATACTGAAAGAGAAGGGAATGGGTTTGTCTTCATCATCAAATGAATCGATTGAATTATGCATTTTCGATTTGAAGAGAGGTCAACATGAAGGTCAAGAGCTCGATAAGATCCTGTTCTTCTTCCCCGCCGGTTTGCCCTTCTCTAAGCAACTCTCCGTTATCGGTCTCAGTGAAGGACTCATCACTTTCACTAGAATTTTCTCTCCAGAAACTCCTTGTGAACTCATCGAAGCAGAAAAACATTCTCATGTTTTTCACGAACCCGAACCCGATATATGGATCGTCATGGTCCGTTACTCTTTTCTCCCTTTCCTTCTTAACCTAACCCTAATTATTTATTTATTGCTTACTATAATTCACCTAAATAAATGATGTGCAATTTCATGATATGATATGAAGGTTGTGGAGAAAAGCAATGATTCAGAACCTATATGGAGAGATGATGCATTGAGAAAAGTTCTCAAGGAAATTCATTCGCTTTTTGTAATGTTTCATGGATCCATAAGAGCAATGCTAGAGAAAGAACCTGGTGGAGGACTAATAAGACGTCATTTGCATTCTTTCATCATGGATTATTTACGGGGTAAGTGGCCTTTGAAATTGATAAATTATAGTTTTTCAACAGACTTGTCATTCAAAATATTTCATTGTAAGTCATAACATAATTGTCAGCATGTATAAAGCGGTCTCCGTCCGATGATTGCTGCTGTGGTAATGCTGAAGTTGCTGTATCAAATGATTTCCTTTCGATATGTGCTTCCTGACTGATGCTGAAGCAGCTGTAAGCTAAGCTGTCTCTCATATTATGAATTTTCTCTGTGAGGCAGATTTTTTTGTGGGGAAAAAGCTCCTTTTACCATCATTCCATGATTGCTTAAAGGAACGTGGAACTGTGCAGATGCTGACAATCAGTAGGGATGCTGCAATTGAGGTTCAGGTTAGATAAGTTTTAAATTGTGATATGAAAGAATGCAATTTCTCATGAAGTATTGAAGTTTACAATTTTTCACAGAATTTAGAAAGCTAGTTAATATTCCATTTCACTTTGTTTTGTCTAAAATTTGGTATACATGATTGTCAAGATAATATTATATAATTCAATGAATGAGTCATTTGAATTCACATTTAACAAAAATTTATTAGACGGTGAAGTGCCTTAGGACATACACTTGGACTTGGTGTATGCGGATGGATCCCATCCCATATAATATACCAACAAAAAGAGATAACATCAACAGAGCAAAGCTGCATAATATCCGTGTAGGGAACATCCTCACAGGGAGTCAGGGACTACTAGGGTGTTTGGTTGAGCGTTCGAGCGAGGTGAACATCCATTCCAAATTTCCAATGGAACCCCATAGTGTCTTTCATGTTTGAGTGCTCCGCTGATTTGAAAACAAACACACACTAGCTATTTTATAATAAATAGAAGCCAATCCCCTAACTTTTTCACAAATGATCTGTCGAGCCAATGAAATGCCTGTTATAATATAAATGTTACATTCCAAATGAAGGCACCAAACAATGAGGGTAATTGTTTCTGTTAGATGTTCCTCTTTCATGGTATGATGGCATTAATATTTGAAACTTCGACGTTTATAAACAATCAGCTCAACGTATACAATGTCTCCTATCACATTGTCTGTGGAAGTGGTGTAGCATGAGAGTTTAGGTCTTATTCATATTAAGAAGGACTATCTCCAGTTTCAGACATTTTTAAGTTTACTTTATCATGCAAATACATTAATTTCTTTTGGAAAATCTCCCTAAATTGCAGTTGCCCCTAGTCGCCTTCATTGCGAGAACTATGGGCTGCCTTCATTGCAGCTTCCAGCACCTTAATTGCGCTTGGTATATGAGGTGTGTGTTTAGTCCCACATAGCCTAGACATATGACCTAAGTAGTGTTTATGAAGTTTGGGCATTCCTCACCTTACAAGCCAGTTTTGTAAGGTTGTGTTAGACTCAAGCCCAAATTCTAAGAGTTTCAATAAAACAAGGTGAAGTTGTCTAATGAATCACCTCATAACACAATTTTGATAGCTGTCACTGGAATTCGGGAAAGTTGTAAGTGCTCATAAATGACTAGTTAATTATGACGAAATGTGTTTTTTTTAATTTTCATTTATTGTAGGTATTATTTAAGTGTTTAAACTTTGCATGCGTTTCTATCTATAGATGTATGTATTTTTCTTCCCATACTTTGTATCTAGTGTCCACATGAGCTATTAACTATGTTGCAAATATTTTTTACGTGAAAAGAAAGGAATTTTGGCTTCTTAATGAAATTCCATTTTGTTGATTTCTTCTTGTTTTGTCAGTCGCTTGTTAGGGTGCTGGAGTCTTCTGCTGGAAACACTCCCTGCTACTCTTTGATTTTATTTCAAGACCTGCTGGTGTCTACAACACTATCTCCCGTATGGTTAAATTTTCAAGTAAAATTTTGTTGTTTTTATATAATTTATTGGGCAAGATGCTTGTTCATTCATTAAGTCACTCATTAACCTTGACTTTTGACTCTTTTCTCAGGATGACACCATTAATTTATTCACATATGCAGTGCTAAGGTTGACTCCACATGCTCTATCTTCTGGAGCAAGTTCGTGGTCCTACTTACGGAAAGGGAATACTGCATCTAATGCTCTCACTGAGACTAATGTGGCCCATCCAAGCTCTATGCCTGAAAGTTTTTATGGATCATCTGATACATCCCCTGGGGAGGATAACAACTATCATGTTGTAAGGCCCTTACATAGGGACAAATGGTCGAAGGGAAAAGATGGTTATCTTGTCACTGATTTATGGGGTGCAGAGGTAGGTACGTGGGTGTTTGCCACTCCAACGGTTTGGATTCAACAGACAGGAGAGAGAATGTATCTTTGTGCTTATCAGCATAGAAGCCTTACTTTGGTGCTGCTTATTCCCATATCCTCCATCCCTAATGGGGAGCAAGGTGTGTCGGCAGTGAAGCAGCAAGTTCTTGAAAATGTTAGTTTCTATTATAGTGAATATTTGCTTCCTAGTGAAGTCTCATAACTTTTTACACATAAAATGAAATGGCAGAGTGAAACAGAGTACTGTGGTGTTTTCCATTTGGTTAAATTTTGTTTAGGGTTCAACTCCTTGCATGTACAATGCACTGACAGGACCCCCATATAGTACTTTGGATGAGGAGTAAATTATATGTGCATATATATTTTATATGCTAATTGTCAATTGAACTCCAAATGTCTGGTTCTCTGCTCGAGTGATGTGGACACAATAGTACTATCATGTGTGGTCATCAGGTAGAATGCTAAAATGGTAAAATACTCGTCAGTTTGTACATTTTTCAGAGTGCTGGTTTATTTCTACGTGCTTCTAAATGTTCTTTAGTGACCATGATTCCAATTTCTTCTGCTTGTTGATCTTGTATTCTTGTTGATTGACAATGGTTCTTAAGTTGAGAAGCATATGAAATTGATTCAGAGATATTAGCAAATGAATATTTTTCTCTTAACCTCGTCTTTTCTTTGCTGAATACATCAGGCATCACTTAAGATATTAAAAGTTGAAGAGAAACTATCCAAAGGATGGGGTGGTGATAATGCATATCATGTCAGTGGGTACCGCTATTTATTAGTGGATGGTGATAGAAATGTATCCAGGGCTTCTCCAGCAACAAAAGTAACAACTTTAACTAAGGTATGATGTTGGCATTAGGCTGTATTCTGAATTCCATCTTCCTTGTTTTTTTTAAGCAGCATGTGATATGCATGTTATAAATTGAAAGATATGACCTATTATTCAAAGTTCAACTTTACTCTCGAACTCTAGAGGCCAAACTTCTAATGGCACAGGAAATGCCAATGGCACTGCTTGGTGGCTGGTAGCCTGGTACTGCAAAGTGCATGTCACTGGTGCTCTCATTGCCTATGAACTAACTAACTTGAAAGTTGAAACAGGGTAAACGTTGATTTATTTTATACCTGGTGCAGGAGTCCTTACTTGCTATGAATAAGCTTAGGCAGGAGGTTGAGTCAGAGAAGAGACGAGCAGAACTAGAGGGGCGTAGTTGTGAGAAAGATCTAGAGGTGTGCATTAGAGCAAAAAATAACTCTTGGGTTATTTCTCGAGTTACAAGAGGGAAGGAGCTTTACATGGTTCTAGAGAAAGCCAATGAAACTCTCTTATATGCCTCAGATGCTGTTGAGAAGTTTAGTAACAGGTATTCTATTGCTTTCTGATCATGAATGCGTTCAATAGTATATTTCCTATGCATATCTAGTTATCCTTTTTACAAAAGGAAAAAGGAAAAAACCATTATGATCTTCCAGATTTCAAGCTAGCTATTACTTTACCTAGGTTAAAATCATCTTTCACTGTATTCTTTTCTTTCTCCTGTGGATACTCTATCTACAAATTATGAGTTGTATGTGATTAGGATTATTAGTTATTCAACAATTTCTTGAGCTTTTGGTGTAAGTTCTTTCGACAATAACAAATTCCAGCTATACCAAACAAGACGAGTTGTAATTTTTGTTTGTTTGGGTGTTGCATTGCAGGTATTGTGATGGAACATTTTCGCTTGATTAAGGAAACCCAGTAATAGTATATGCGGACTGAAGACTAGGATGCTTAGCGGTCTTCTGGCGTTGTTTTCCCCAATCAGGTCGGGAAGTTTTCCACTGTTGAATTTTCTCACCAGTAAATTTCAAAAAAGGAAGCAAGAATTCTACTGTGTATAAATCTCTCTGTATATTAAGTGTAATTTATACTTTTGAAGGGTGCCAAATTAGAAAGATCTGAAATTAGAGTAAATTTAGTAGAGGATTCTCTTGGATGCAGAGTCCCTTAGATTTTAGTTTGTTCTTTTATGTATTATGTATTATTTGTTTCAAATTGGTTTGTTTTGTGTAACACTGGTGTGTTTCCTCTTTTTTGGTTTTAAAATTTTGAAATGATTTTTGTTTTGTTTTGCAAAATATGGGGTAAAAAAGAGATCACATTGTTATATAAGAGACTATTTTGTAAGAGAGATAGCATTGAAATGAATTCTACATATAAGGACCAACTTTTTTTTTTTGAAATTCCCTAACGTGAAAGATGTAAACAAATTTGAATACATCTTTCTTGTTGGTTTCTAAATTTTTAAAACACACTCCAATAATTTCTCAAATTTTTGAATATCAGTGACAGTATTTCTTGAGATAAAGGGGGAGTTGAAATTTGAAATTTGGTTGGTGGGATTTGACGAGTTTAAATTTAAAGTGGCAGGGTTGTGGGAATTAAAATTTAAATGTGTAGAATACGAGAATATATGGAGCAATGTTGTGGATGCAAGTCTCTCCTTGAGAGTCATGTTGGAAAAGGCCTTTTCAGCTTGATCCACACACATCAAGGAAGGAGGTAGTAGTCTAGTAGGGGGGACACGACAATTTGAGCTTCAAGATTGTAGGAACCAAGCAAAGTAAGATAGATTTGGTTATCTTACCTAGGGGTGGACAGATTTGGCAACCCGACCGAAAACCCGCTCCACCCGAGCTAGCTGAAACCGTTGAACGGGTATGGGTGGTTATCCGGTTTCACGGGTCAACAAAATGGGCCACTATGGTTATTATTGGTCGGGATTGGGTGTGAAAACACCAACCCATCCAGACCCGTAACCGACCGCCCAGTTCCTATAAGTGACTGATATTAATATAATATGCTGTAATTAACCCACCCATATAAATACTATTTTTAACATTTCAGTAACCCTAAATTGCATTCCATTCATCCGCCGCTTGTGAAACTGAAAAGAAGCGCTAGTAGCAGAGCACCAGCAGCAAGCCAGCAACGATGAAGATGCTCTATTCGTTTCTCCTCCACCAACAGCGTTCGTGAATCGTCTCTCTTCCATTTCATTAGGAACTGTTTACAAGTATTATAGGTAAGGAAAATAAATCCAAATTTGTACTTCGTTTTTCGTTAATCTTTAGGAACTGTTTTCGTGAATCTGTAGAACTGTTTGTGAATCTGTTTTTCGTTGATCTTTAGGAACTGTTCGTGAATCTTCTCTCCTTTAATCTCTTCACCTTTACTTCGTTTTTCTTTAAATCTGTTTTTGTTAATCATTATTTAGTTCTTTTTCTAAATCTGTTGTTGTAGGAACTGTTCGTGAATCTTCTCTCTTTTTCGTTAATCATTATTTAGTTCTTTTCTAAATCTGTTTATGTTTAGAGTTTTTGACTAACGTTAGTTTCTTCTATTTTTTTGTGAGTTGAGCCTCAGATCTAATAGTTTGTGAAGAAGGAGCATCTAAAAACCGATCCAACCTTGAGTCTACTTAAATAGATTGACCATAAATCAGGTAACTATTTTTTTAGGGTTTTTACAATTTTTTTTTGGTTAATGTCTATTTTTTTTAGGGTTTTTACTAACATTATGTTCTTCTATGATTTGTTTACTTGAGGTTTGGACTTTACACTCTACAAAAGAGCATCTGTATTTAGGATTGGATTTGGACCTTACTTGTAATTTATTTAAGTGTTGTTGGCAACTATTTGGTAAATATATTTTAGTGTTTACTATTTATTTAAATTTTAAACTCTGTTTGCTCAGTTTGTTTCAAACTTCCTTTAATTTTCTGTCTACTAGTTTACTATAATTTGTCAACATGATTTCTTAGTTACTTGCTTGTTTAGTTATCTGTTTTGCTTTTGTTTAGTTATGTGTCAACACAGTTGTGTATGGTATTTTTGTGTTTGCTTGAAACTTCATTCCTTAATTTTTTGTTTCCTAGTTTACCTTGTGTGGTAACATGATTTATTAGTTACTTGCTTTTATAAAATTATTTACTTTAGTTTCTTCATTCTTCAGTAATGGAGCAGCCTAGTCAAACACTGACTATCATTCAAGGGACTGAGAACGTCGCCAATGCTGTAGACGAAGCTGCTGCTGCAGCAATTGCCGCCAAACCTCCTCTTCCTAAGAAGAGGAAAGCTAATGCTAATGGTAAGCGTCGCACATCTTTTGCATGGCAGCATTTTACTAGGACTGTAAATGAGGATAATGAGCCAATAGCTGTTTGCAACTATTGCAACAAGAAATACAGATCTGACTCGAAACAGCATGGTACCACTAACCTCAATGCTCATAAAAAGGTCTGTCCTAACAACCCAGACAATATAAATAGAGACCCAAGCCAGCCAACACTTACCTTTAAGAGTGGGGAGGGTGGTAGCTTAGTCCCTACAAGCACCAGATTTAATTTTGAAGCTTGTAAAAAAGCTTTAGCAACTTTTGTTACAATAGATGAACAACCCTTCAGAGTTGTAGAAGGTGAGGGATTTAAGTACCTACTTAAACAGTTGCAGCCCCAGTTTACACCCCCTTCTAGGCGTACTGTAGCCAGAGATTGTTTCCAAATGTATCTTGATCTCAAGGGAAGGTTGAAAGCCCTTTTAAAATCTGATTGCTCTAGGGTGGCCCTAACTTCTGACTGCTGGACTTCAATTCAAAATCTTCATTATATGACTTTAACAGCTCATTTTATAGATAGTGATTGGAAGTATCAGAAGAGAATATTGTCCTTTTCAGTTGTTCCTAACAGCAAAGGGGACACTATAGGTAGGAAAATTGAAGAAATTTTAAGGGAGTGGGGAATCCGAAATGTGTCCACCATTACTGTTGATAATGCATCCAGTAATGATGTTGGAGTAGCTTATTTGAAAAAGAGGGTTCAAAATATGAATGGGTTGTTGTTTGATGGGCGTTTCTTTCATATGAGGTGTGCTGCCCATATCCTTAATTTGGTTGTAAAAGATGGTTTGCTTGACTTTCAACCTTCTATTTCTAGGGTAAGGAATGCTGTTAGATTTGTTAGGAGTTCTTTTCAAAGGTCTTCCAAGTTTAAAGAATGTATTGAGTTTTCTGGGATTACATCTAAAAAGTCTGTGTGTTTAGATGTAAGACAAGGTGGAACTCAACGTACATCATGTTAGATACTGCTGAAAAGTTTCAGGCAGCATTTGACAAGCTTGAAGGGGAAGATTTAAGCTATGTTGAGTACTTTGGGGATGATGGTCCCCCTAGTACCACTGATTGGGAAAATGTGCGTTGTTTTGTGAAGTTTCTTAAAATTTTCTATGATGCAACCAAAGTTTTTTCATCTTCACAACAAGTCACTTTGCATACTGCATTCCATCAACTAGCCCATGTTTATTGTGAGCTTAAACAATCATCCATGAATCTAAATACCATTTTAGCCACTATGGGGTATGAGATGAAAATGAAGTACGACAAGTATTGGGGTAAAGTTACTAACATAAACCATCTTTATTTTGGTGTAATATTTGATCCCCGATACAAGTTGAGGTTTGTAGAGTGGTCTTTTGTGGATACGTATAGTAATGAAGCTGATTTAGCAAAACAATTGTCTGATAGCTTGAAAAAAAATCGGTTTGAAGTGTATAACTGGTACAAGTCAAAATATGAGAGTCTTAATGGAGTCAGGCAGTCCTCTAAGGGTCCTGTAGAGGGTGCTACCCAAGCTGAAAACTCTATAAATGTTGAGATTCCTTCCACATTGGCAAGATCAGATGCCTTTAAACAACATTTGAGAGAGAAAGACTCCATTGATAAGAAAAATGAGCTAGAGAGATACCTAAGTGAACCTTGCATTGATGAGGGTGACAACTTTGAGATTCTTCTTTGGTGGAAACAAAATGCCTCTCGCTACCCCATAGTTTCAGGTATGGTTAGAGAAATCCTTGCCTCACCAGTTTCCTCAGTTGCTTCTGAGAGTGTATTCAGCACCGGGGGGAGGGTCTTAGATGCCTTCCGATGTTCTCTTAACCCTCAAATGGCTGAAGCATTAATCTGTGCTCAAAACTGGCTTAGGCCCTCTATTGTGCAGTTCAATGACCACAATGAAGGGTTCGAGATATCTGAATATGTCATCACAGGTTTTATTCTTGTATTTTAAGTTTTAGATATTATTCAGTTTATTGTTTCCTATCACTTAGTCTCTTTAACACTTTATTTTTTGTATTTTAAATAGAGTTTCAAAAACTCTCAACTGCTGGGGCCCAAACAGCTACACCTGCTGAAACTAGAGGAGCGTCAGGATCCGAATCTGCTGGTTGTGGACCATCATCCCAATCAGCGCCAATGGATATTGGCTGTGACTGATTACAGAAGTTGTAAGTATCAAATTTACTGACTTTTTCAAATTTGTCTTCCTTTTATTTAAGGTATTAACACACTTTATGTTGACAGTTTTGAACATTTTGCTTTTTTGGAGTCACGTGACTACCTCTTTTGTTGTAAGGCATGCCACCTAGCATCAGTATCTAAACACTATCTTTTTGGAGTCATTAATGACTCATAATGTGATCCAATTTCATGTGAGGGGAATGCTATTATGAATTCAAATGAAAGTAAGTGTTTCATTACTCTTGTATCAAGTTATATCTGATATTGGATTCTATTTCTTTTGCTCTTTGTTTAGATGACTCTTGTACTCTTTCTTTTTCAGTTTTTTGCCACTTTTGTTGGAAACTTTGTGCAAGAATGGAAACATGCTTTAAACAAATCTGTTATGGTATATTATTTTTAATAAAACATTTTCCACTACATATTTGCTTAGTGTGTTATTATATTTTTAATTCCGAGTTCTTTGTTGTTGCTAGCACTTGCTGTACATATAACTTCTCTCAAGTCATTCCGTCTCTTCATACTTGCTGTTACAAATGATGTGGTAAGAAATATGGTTTATAAATAGATTGTTCTGCTTTAGTTTAGTCTAGATTGTGGACTAATAATAACTTAAATAAAACTTGTTTCAGATTTGATCTAAATGTATCCCATGATACTAAGATTATAAAGATTAGATGGAATGTCAAGTAATATGTGGTGCAATATGCTATTAGATTGAATCTTACCAAGGTTTGTTCTTAATTACTTTGTTCTTGATTACTCACTTTTTTGTTGTGTTTGCTGATTTAGTTTTACTAATATTGAAATGATGTCCTATTTGTTATGCAGATTCACTTGGATATGAAACTGGATTCTTGCTTCTTCTTTAAGAAGTTTATCCCCTTGCATGGGTGTATGTGCATTTGCACGGTAACCAAACAATTTGGAATACAATTAATTAACTATTAAGTGTAGCTTACTTTAGGTAGATGATGCTTGCTTTGGCTGCCTCTGATTTTATCTTGGTAGTCATGTGATGTTAACTGGTAGTTATGGATGTTAACTTGGTAGCTAATGGTGAAGTAACACCATGGAAGGTTTGTATGTGATGTTAACTATACTTAATTTAGTTGCTGTTGCTGTTGCAGAATGTTGTTAATTTAGATATGCAGTGAATGTTTAAATTAATTGGCAGGTGCAAAACAGTTGTATCTGAGTTATAGCAGTTTAATTATAATTGTTAGGTGCAAAACAGTAGTATACTGATCCATAATTGTTATAGCAATTTAATTAATTGGCAGGTGCTAAAACTATACTGATCCAGTTTTTTAGTAAACTTTATTGGCCCAACATGGCCTAAAACCGTTTTAAACCATACCGATCCACCCGTCACCCGAATAAACCGATCCGTCTATACCCAAGCCCTATATGGTCGAATTTGGGCCTTGTTAATATGACTACGGTTTCAGCTGGATTGGCCCTATTGAAACCGAATCCAACGGACCCGACCGTTTGTCCAGCCCTAATCTTACCAACATCAATGGAGATAAGCAGGATCGGAAAGTATCCTTTTCGCTATAGCCAATGGTGGTAGCTAGGCAGGGAGTTTGGCCTGAAACATAGTATGCAAGATTATTTGCATTAAGAAGATGCATAATTTGTTTTGTGTCAACTAGGATAGTTGGTATCCAATAATTTGATAGGAAGATTAGAAACAAAATTAAACTCAAAACCCAGAGTGTGGGGTTTAGCGGTTGGGGCTGAACCTCCCTTAACCAAGGGTCGGGGGTTCGATCACCGCCTTGGGTACGGAGCAGCGCTAAAACTCTGGGCCAGCTGTCCTGCCCCTCGAGGCACCTACAATGAGCGGGAGATTAGTCACTGCTGTCCGTGCGGTGGATACCCGGGTTTACCCAAAAAATTAAACTCAACAAGATAAATTTGAGGGGAAGTGGTGACGGGAGTGATGGTTGTAACATAGTAACCACCTCTCGTGCCTCCCACAAGATCTGAACTCATGACCTACAACATAAGTAGATGGAGTTATTCTTATGTCTCACCGGTTGAGGAGGTGAGGGTGGTAACTATTCCCACGAGTGATAGACTTTGTAGCACGAGAGAGTGACCAATCTATTAAAAAAAAGTACATCGAAAAAAATGCTTGTGAAATCAATTATTCTCTTGTAACCATATTGAGAACAATACAGAAAATAATTATTTACTCAAGTTTGATATTGACACATTTAAATTTAAATTACATAAATTTGAATTTAAAATACAATAACTATGTCAATAATCCAATAATCTCAAATTGGGAAAAAGAGGGCTTATTTGAAAAAAATTATAATCCATGTGAATCACAATTGTTCAATTTAAGTTGCATATAAAAAGAGGTGACTTCTACGATGAGAGATCAATTAAGTCTCTACTAAAATTGACCATAAGATATCGTGTAAAATACTATGAATGATTAATATTGAATCACCCAATATTAAATTTCAACCCTTGATAAGGTTTAATGGTATATCTTATCGTCAATTTTAATAGTTCGCCGGGGAGATATTAGTTGATCTCTCACCCTATAAGCACTCGTCAAAAGGCTTTTTTTTTGCTAAGGGTGTAAACATTAAAACAAGGTTAGGGCCGCCAAAATTGAAATGGGCCTTCCCAGCAGACTAGGTTTTTTTTGACAACTGCAGACTAGGGTTTTGAGCTGTTAAAAACAAGAAGAAAAAAAAACAGCTTGAAACAACTGAACTAGGGTTTTTGCGACTTCACCAGTATAAAATGTACCGAGTGTGCCAGATATCTTATTCTTCGTCTTCATACCTTTCAATTTTCAGATCTTCGTTCTCTGAAGTGAGGTAGGTTACTTCTTTACTTACTTGTTTTCTTCGAACTTCCGTCGTTTGCTTTAATGTCCTTGATTCTATGCTTCGTTTCTTTTGTTTCTCTTTTGTTGCTGTTGGTGGTATGTTCTTTAATTTTTTGCTCTTAATTCGTAAGTTCTGTTTGGTTTACGTTCAAATTTGATTATAACGGATTAGGTTTTAGAGCCAATTATATTTCGAGTTTATAAACATACGGGTGCCCTTGTTTACATCCTGGTCTTGGTTTGAACGATTGTTATTTTGAACTGTTATTTTGATCCATTTGTGGTCTTCATTTCGTGTATTATACTTCATTCAAAAACAGTCATAAAGTCTCTGATGATGATCTTTAGGGTTTAGGGTTTACTTAGTTGTCCATGCGGAAAATAACTTGAGACCTGAACTGAAGAGACTTTTTTTACTCCCTTATTTCTCTAACGATTTCGGTTTTTTTGTTAAATTTGGTTATTATACTAATTAACATTAAGCTATTTTTAATTAAGCTTGATAATTGGATGGTTTCTTGTTTGCTTACAGCATTTTTGCCAGATTAGGTCATCTACTTGCCTAAGTCTTGATTTGTGGAGTGTCCTACCACCATTTCACTCATATAGCTTCTGAGGATGATCAAAAACATAACTTTCGTTCTTCCGAGTTGTCCATGCGGAAATTACATGGAGACCTGAACTGAAGAAGCTTTTCTAACTACCCTGTCACCCCTTTAGGATATCTGTCTTTTGTTTAATATATTTATTACTTTTTTCATCTATTTTTAATTAAGCTTGATGATAGGAAGATTTCTTGTTTGCTCACAGCATATTTGCTAGATTAGGTCATCTACTTGCCTAAGTCATTGTCTTGTGGAGTCTGTCCTACCACCATTTCACTCATATAGCTTCTGAGGATGATCAAAAACATAACTTTCGTTCTTCCGAGTTGTCCATGCGGAAATTACATGGAGACCTGAACTGAAGAAGCTTTTCTTACTACCCTGTCACCCCTTTAGGATAATCTGTCTTTTGTTTAATATATTTATTACATTTTTCATCTATTTTTAATTAAGCTTGATGATAGGAAGATTTCTTGTTTGCTCACAGCATATTTGCTAGATTAGGTCATCTACTTGCCTAAGTCATTGTCTTGTGGAGTCTGTCCTACCACCATTTCACTCATATAGCTTCTGAGGATGATCAAAAACATAACTTTCGTTCTTCCGAGTTGTCCATGCGGAAATTACATGGAGACCTGAACTGAAGAAGCTTTTCTTACTACTGTCACCCCTTTAGGATAATCTGTCTTTTGTTTAATATTTTTATTACAGTTTTCATCTATTTTTAATTAAGCTTGATGATAGGAAGATTTCTTGTTTGCTCACAGCATTTTTTCTAGATTAGGTCATCTACTTGCCTAAGTCATTGTCTTGTGGAGTCTGTCCTACCACCATTTCACTCATATAGCTTCTGAGGATGATCAAAAACATAACTTTCGTTCTTCCGAGTTGTCCATGCGGAAATTACATGGAGACCTGAACTGAAGAAGCTTTTCTTATTACACCCTACACCCTTTAGGATAATTTGTCTTTTGTTTAATTTATTTATTACAATTTTCAGCTATTTTAATTAAGCTTGATGATAGGATGGTTTCTTGTTTGCTTACAGCTTTTTTGCCATCTTCTATCTTGAGGAGTCTTTCCTATTTATCACATTCAGATAGCCTCTGAGGATGATCAAAAACATAACTTTCGTTCTTCCGAGTTGTCCATGCGGAAATTATATGGAGACCTGAACTGAAGAGGCTTTTCTTGCTATGGCTTTGTCTCATTTAAGAATGAGCAATTTTTGTGTTTAATCTTTTTGTCACAATTTTTAGGTTTTTATTTATTTAAGTTTGATTATTGGATACTTTCTTGTTTGCTTACAGCTTTATTATTGGATTATCTCTTCTACTTGTTTGAGTCCTGTCTTGTAGAGTCTGTCCTGCCTTGAAATCATCCAGATAGCCTCTGAGGATGATCAAAAACATAACTTTCGTTCTTCTGAGTTGTCCATGCGGAAATTATATGGAGACCTGAACTGAAGAGGCTTGCGAATGATTTTGTTTCATTCCCTTTCTGCCGTGATTTCCTTCTCCCATGTTATCTATTACAATTACAATATATTTCTTTGCAATTAATTTGAAATTTCAGCGTGCAGTTCCCTTTCTTTTTTCTCATTGTCATTTGATTGGTGTTTTTATTTTATTTCAGTTCAACGTTAATAGAGGAATTTTTGCAACTGCGTTGTTCCTTCCAAAATGAGGTGCTTATTCTCTTACTGTTCACTTCGAATTTTAACAATACTATCACTGTCATTCAATCTTCTAACATTTTTCTTTCCTTTTTCTTTCTCTTGTCAAGCCGGCCAATGGAAGAGGATGTAAGTTATTCTATTCTCCAATTCTTTCATACTATTTACAATACGAGGAGTTTGGCATTATGATCCTGACTCTGCATGTTCTTTATCTTGTATTAACCAAACCTGGTCAGCTGATTTGGTCTGGTCTTTAGTAGTGACTCCATTTTTCAGTTTTGTTTTTCACTGCTTTACTAGATAAATGATTAGTTTTATGACAAAATTTTCAAAATCTTTATCATAGATTAAATTGCAAGAGGATGTAAGTTATTCTATTCTCCAATCCTTTCATACTATTTACAATACGAGAAGTTTGGCATTATGATCCTGACTCTGCATGTTCTTTATCTTCTATTAACCAAACCTGGTCAGCTGATTTGGTCTGGTCTTTAGTAGTGACTCCATTTTTCAGTTTTGTTTTCACTGCTTCACTAGATAAATGATTAGTTTTATGACAAAATTTTCAAAATCTTTATCATAGATTAAATTGCAAGTTGTAAACTATATGAATATGTTAATTTGCAAGCATTTTTCTGTTGTCACATTGTGAAACTTACCCATGTTTTCTTTTTTTTGCATCACTAACTGATCTTCCTACTTCCCTGTCTTTTCTTGTAATATTAAATTGTCTGTAATAAGCTTTAATATTAAATTGTATTTAATAAGCTTTAATATTAAATTGTCTTTAATAAGCTTTAATGTCTCATCTAGTTAACATGCTCTTTTGTTACAGACAGGAAAGAATGAAGAAGAGGAATTCAACACTGGACCACTATCCGTACTCATGATGAGTGTTAAAAATAATACACAGGTATATTTGTGTTTGTATCATATAGAGTAAGAGTAATATTGGATTTGAGACTGGCGCAGAAGGTAATTGATGTGTTCTTTTACTCAACATTTATGTAGGTACTGATAAATTGTCGGAACAACAAAAAGCTTCTGGGTCGTGTCAGGGCTTTTGATAGGCACTGTAACATGGTTCTTGAAAATGTTAGGGAAATGTGGACTGAGGTATGCTTTGTTTATTTGGATTCCCTTCTCCTAATTGGTAGTTACTACATCAGCTAAACTTGCTGTGCTTGATCAGGTTCCGAAGACTGGCAAAGGAAAAAAGAAGGCTCAGCCAGTCAACAAGGATAGATTCATCAGTAAAATGTTCCTTCGTGGAGATTCTGTCATCATTGTTCTTAGGAATCCCAAATAATCTTGTTTCTCAATCAACCTGCGGAAGTAATTGGCCTTTTAGTGTTGCCTTTTTGTTGTCTTGATTTCTTGATAACTAAATGTGGTTAAGACGTTTTGGCCTTTAAAATGTGTTGATATGTGGAGATATTGCCGGTTGATGTAGACGGTATTCTGATTTCTGATGTGAATGTTCAGGATTAAAAGAATTTGCGGAATCTTTTTTCAATTAGTGTGGCAGGCAACGTATGTAAGAAATATTTACATGTAAATATCCTGTTTTTTTATCATAATTTTTTCATATATTTTGCTGGATATTTTGTTGAAATTCCTCAATTATGTAGGGTTTAGGGTAAGTTGTGCCGTAAACAATGATGACTTCTTAGTTAAAACCATCTATAGGTATGCTAAAATGCAACAATCATTCAGCCTTTTTAAACGGCTCTATATCATGACTTGTAATCCTTTCAGTATTGGAAAGGGAAGTTTAAGGAAATATACAAACGAGCAAGGCTCCAAAATAACACACTGCTTGACTGCGTTCGACTGACTGCATTAAATCCAATTCCACATGAATTATTCTGTACGGTATAAAGTTTGCTACTTTCATGAGTTCTGCCAGTATCCTTCAAGAGGGTTATAGTTCATACTGAAAACGCTCCTTGGACAAAGTTGCACGCAGCCTGTACGCAGTCTTCACTGAAAACGCACTGCAATGCTTGGACTTCATAGTTTATTTTATAAGCAAATGATAGTGGGTGTGGGGGAATGTTAGTTTCTGGGGTTTGAACCTGGACCTCTTTTTTGTAACTTTGCAACTCTTTTATGTCCCTTAGCTCGCCAACTGAGCTACATTCTTGGGACTTCATAGCTAATACTATGCTGTCTTCGCTGCATTACCCCCCACAAAAGAAAGATTAGGCATGCCGCTCAATACTTTTTTGTTTACTTGGAAAGGCGTATTGCGTTAATGTTTTGAAATTTTAAAGAAGAATTTGAAAATAATTTAAGTGGCACGTTAAGTGCCAGCACAGTTAACGCCTCCTATGTGGCACGTTAAGTGCCACGTCACGTCAAACGACATGTAAGTGAGTATTTTGGGACAAATAAGTTCCTGACGTTGCAAAGGGACAAATCAGTCCCTGATTGTTTTGGGACAAATTCGTCCCTGAGTCACAAGATGAGTGGTATCTGGTTTTCAAAACCAGAAAACCATTTTAGAGTTATTTCATGGAGAGAGAGAGCGCAGAAGAAAGACGAAGGTTAGGTTTTATTCTGTCCTTTCATTTTCTTCCACCATTTTTGTTTCTAATAGGTTATTTAAGAGAAAAATCCTAATTTAAGAGGTTGTTTACTTGTTTCCCTATTTTGATTTGTTTACTGATCCACATGCACACTAATTTAAGAGGAAAACCCTAATTAAGTGTTGAAGTACCTTTTTAGTTATTTTGATTTGTGGTCACGGAATGTGTTTCAGATGATTTTGAGTTGTTTAATGTTGTGTATTTTGTCCTTGTTTGACTTGATTTTGAATTGTTTAATGTATGTGTATTTTGCCCCAATTTTTAATTGCAATTTTCTTCATGAGAAGTTGTGCTATAAACTTCACTCATCATGTGAATAACACCCCATCAGTAAGATAACCCCATCATGTGCAATTGTTTAATGTAAGTGTATTTTCGAAGTTGTATGTGGTCCCTCATCATGTGCAATTGTTTAATAACCCCAAACCTGTATGTGGTCCCTATGTATTACTTGTATGTGGTCCCTGTGATTTTAAGAATGCTGTTTTTTTGTGCTTTGTTTTGTAGATGACAACAAATATCACCTTCTATTATCACACCCAAGGTAAATTTGTACGAGACGAAAATCGGAAACTCTTTTATCCAGGTGGTAGAGTAGACAGTGTGCCTCCAATGGATATTGATTTGGTAAACTATTTCGATTTGGTGGAGTTATTTAAGTCTTTGGGCTATCACGATTTGACGGCAATGTATTGGATGCATCTGAATTATCTTCGCCTTAATAGTGGCGAGGATAATTAGGTCAACTGAATGTAGTGTTCATTTGTATTTTGAGCATCCGGTGTTAGGTTTGAATGATGTTGAGATTGTTGAGGATTTAGGTACCAAGCTTGTCACAGGGAATGATGTTGAGATTGTGGAGGATGTTGAGATTGATGAGGATTTAGGCACCAAATCAGTTGATGATGTTGAGGATTTAGGTGAAGATGAAACTTCAGAGGATTTTACATACACGCCGTCTCAATATAATGAGAGTAATGACACTGATTTGGAAGAAATTCTTGATGCTGAACTTGAAAACTTTCCGGTAAGAAAAAACCGGCTTCTCCAATCAAGAAATGTTCTAAAAAGAAGGATCCTGTGGTAGAAAAAGGGGGTAGTGAAGATAATAGAAGGATGTAATTTGAAGTCAATGGGTATGATTCATATTTGTTGTGAAAAAGGTGTGCAAGTATACACAGTCTTTAACAAGTAATACAATGATAAGTATAGATCGTACCCACAGGGATTGAATTAATTTTTGAGAGATTAAAACGGTAGCAACACTAGTGATAAATAGAGATCCAAAATAAAATAAAATATGATTGGTGTGTGTGTGAAACAGAAATTAAAGTAAGCAAGATAGAAATGGAGTGTATTCAAGTGACAGAAATAGTTGATATGCTCTTCACTAAGTAAATAACTTTTTTTATAGCATTATGTTATATATGATGCTAGAGCAATTATTGCTAGGGCAATGATTGCTCCCGCAATGGATGCTGTAGCAATTGATGCGTACTTTTCAGCAACTAACGTCAGAGTTTCATTACAAGTCTTATGTCTAAGCTCTAAATAAGTTCACCCTTGTATATGAAGTTCCCATAGTATCACCCTATGGACTATGCTATCCTATGTCTAGGTTTTAGCATGAAATTAACAAAGTTTCCTTTTATTAAAACACTTATCCATATTGGTTCTTGAGTTCAAATCATAAACCATGTCTGTATTTATGACCCTACTTATTCTAAGTGATCAACCTCAAAATAAGTTTGAAAGAATTATAGCACAAGAACTAAATTGCAAGCATCAATATAACATAATAACTATTTAAGAGTTCATTACAAAGTTAAGGCATCCCAACTAAATATATTTAGTTCATGCTTGACATGACTAAGCACATATAAACATAAAGATTCATATTCATATGATTGAAAATACAAAGGAAATGAGATAAGATAGAAATTACACAAATGGAGTTCCTTTGCATAATCTGCCTAGCAATGCTGGAGCAATGATACAACAATACAAGATGGTATAAAAGTAGAGAGAGAGAGAGAGAGAGAGAGAGAGAGAGAGAGAGAAGTTGTTAATTTCTTTCTCTCCTTCGAACCTAAATATTATATCTAAGACTACTTCCTAAACTTTGAGATGATTTCAAATGATGAGGGAGAGATGTATTTATAGGCTTCTTGGAGCGGAGTTGTCTTGAGCATCAAGGTTACTTTGAGATGAAATTAGGTTTTCCTTTTTTTTATTTTATCTCAAAAGCTTCCATGTGATCACCCATCACGTAAAAAGAAGAGGTCGATTGATGAGAGGACAAGTGTCTCTTAGAAGGGTGACTCTTGTGAGCTATAGGGTCTATGGTAGGCGCCGAACTCTCCCACTTGGCCACTTGCCTTACTTTTGACGCTTCTTGACGTCATCACCAGGATGCAGGGGCATTCTGTGTTGTGAAGATTGCTGGGGCAATTGATGCTGGCAGCGATGCTGGGGCAATGCCTCTGCTTCTATTGCTGGTGCATCTATTGCTGGGGCAATGATTGCTGCAGCAATTGAACAAAACACATAAAATACCACAAATCATCTAAAATAGTCATGAAGTGTGCCTAAACCTTTCTTAACTCTAAAAGTTGTATTTGTTTGGTATTTCTTTTTTTAACAACACATTATTACTGAGATTCTCACAAATATTTAGATTTGAAAGAGTAAATAACTATATATAAAATAGAGTTATCACACCCCCAAACTTAAATCATTGTTTGTCCTCAAGTAATGACACTTGAAAAATTTAGAAACAAAATGTTTTGATTTTTTTCAGAAGAACAAATCAGCTAGACTTTTCAAAAATATGTTTTCAACAAGTTCACTTCTAGAACTTCACGTTGGATTTTCATAGAAATTCATAGCCATATGTTCTTTTCAACATTCAAGGTTATTGCTACCATTTTATGTGAGTGTGTGCTCCACTGAACTTAGATTGGTTCTTAACTAGTTTCAAAAGTTCACTTAACATTGGATAGAAAAAGTTTGTGTTTGATCAAGCTAAGAGATTTTTCAAAAGATAGAATAGGCTAATAATTTCCTCAGAGTAATTGGGGGCTTCAAAGCACAACAAAGGGTCTTGGATTAAGTATTTCAAATTCAGGGTCAATGCTAATCTTTTTTTGTTGTGGCCTTTTGGATGCTGGAGCAATGATTGCTGGGGCAATTGATGCTCCTGCATTGAGAACTACTTTGAAGAGATTTCAGCTATATTGTCCTCCTTTTTGACCCCCTTTTTTTGCATTTTTCTTTTTCTTTTTCTTTTTGATCTTTTTATCATGCATTTTTGGAACGGGATCAACTTTTGATTCAGGCAAAAATAGCTTTTCATGATTGTGAATTTTTGTAATAGTTCATAAGCCTATTGCACTGTCTTTCCTTTCCTTATCATACTTAGTCTTAGTATCACCGATGCACCCCCAAACTTAATTCTTTATGCTATTATATATTTTTAGTAAAAATTTAGCAATTGATCTTGGGTCACTATTGCTATCCTTTGTATTTAGTTAATTTCTTAGCTAGCTAAGTTCATTTCTAAGCTCAGTTGTTATAGTGTAGAGGTAGTAATAACATTGATCATTTGCTTAGAACTCATGCTACTTTGCAAACAAGTTCTAGTTTTCAAAAATTGAGTTCAAAAAGGCACTTTTTTATTTATTTCTTTGCAAAAATTTTGTTTAGCTGATCATGCTTCTAAAATTTGTAACCCATTAAAAAAAAGCTATAACAAATAACTAAAAACTAATAGACATGCATCATATTTATAACATAGCAAGTATTAAGGTTCACAAAATCTTTAAACAGTTCACAAAATGTTTAGTCCTCCCCCCTAACTTAAGCTTCAGCAGTGTCCTCACTACTTAATTAAGGGGGAACCAAATAAAACATCTGCATATGTTATGATCACAAAATATATAAGTTAGTTTATACAACAGACATATAACTACTTTTAAAGAAAAGTGTTGCTGCTTAGGAGTTCCACTCCTCAGCCTGCTGCTTGCCCTTATTGGAGCAAGCTTGATCCTCTTCTTCTTTTTCTTCTGAGCTGCCTCAGGTTTGGATGCTTCTGCAACAATTGCAGGGGCATCATCAGCTTTTGGGTCCTCAGCAGCAGTTGTTATGGTAACAGTAGGGGCATTGGCAGCAGCTTCTTTGTGCTTGATTTTAGCTAATTCCTCTTCCTCTCTGATGGAAGCCAATGTCTGCATCACAAACCTTTTCGTAGCTTCTGCTTGAACAGGGCCCACTGTTGTTGCTGTCTTGGATGCTCCAGCATCAGGTGCTGGTTGTATTGCTGGAGGAAGAGCTGCCTTCTCCATTGCTGGAGCCAGTGTTTTAAAACTCGGACCGGTGACCGACTCGGTGAAGGTACCGGATCACTGGGTCAATGGTCAGACTGAGGGGTCGACAGTTGAACCGCATGACCAAAACCGGGACCGCATGCATGACTCCTACCCGGTCTCTATTTCGCGAATTTTCAAGACCTATATAGTATATAATATAAATTTTGTACCTGTAAAATTAATAACTATGTTTATTTTATATTTACTAAAATATAAAAATTAATATCTTAATTTATTAATATTTTTTCAATTTATTCGTACATAATATTAATCGATTTTAGATCACACAAATTAATATGTACTCAACAAATATGGTGCTTATTTTTGCTAATAATGCAATAATGGAAAAGAAAAAGATGAAAAAGCGCAAAAGAAACAGATTAAACGACGTTGTTTTGATAATAATTTTTTCTTTTTTTCTTAAAATTCACAACCCGGTCCGGGTCACCGGTTCACCGGTTTTTGCAAAACCCGGCTGAGTCACACCTGTTTTCACCGGTTTGCTGCATATCCGATCCATACAGTTGACCGGCTCGGTTACCCCCCCGGTTCCCGGTCCGACCGGCCGGGCCGAGCCGGTTTTTAAAACTATGGCTGGAGCAATAGCTTCAGTTTTCTTCTGCTGAGGTGCCTGTTCAGGTTGCTCTTTTTCATTCTGTTCTTCTGGTTCTTCTTCTTCATTACCAATTTCTTCTCCTCTTCAAATTCCTGAATGTTCTTCAATTTTCTTTTTGTACCTGCATGTTCAATATTAGAAATAGATGCTGCAGCTTCGGATGTTGCAGCAGTAACAGGGCCTTCAGATGGGGAATTTGTTGCAGGCTTTTCTGGCTCAGCTGTTTGTTTGACTGGTGAGAGGGTGGGTTTTTTTTCTGGTTCTTTGACTGGAGGAGTAGTTTGTTGTGTGGGTAGTTGAATTGTTGATTTGTGGTTTGTGATGTTTAGGTTTGGTGAGGGTGTTTGCTGGGAGGGTTCTAATGTTTTTGTTGGTTTTGGTGACGTTGTATATTTCTTTCTTGGGTCCTCTTCCATGTCAACATCTTCAGCAGCTCCACTTCCTGCACTGTCCTCATCAGTTTCTGTTTCCTCTTCATCCACATCATTCTCTATCTCCTTCACAGCCTTTGTAGCTTCCTCCCCCTCACTAGTTTCCTCCAAATCCTCAGAACTTAGGATTGGTTCTTCTTCTACCACTGTCTTTTTCTTTCCTTTTTCCTTCTTTTGTTGCTGTTTCTTGACAGCCTTTCCTTTCTTATCCTCCTCACTTTCTTCTACCTCAACTTCCTTTTCATTTTCTTTCTCTTCTTCAAGTACCTAGTCTGGAAATATTGGTGGGGTCATGTTGTAGTATCCTTTGGTCAATTTGTTGAACATGATGGTTTCCCACTCAAGGTGTTCTTTCATAAATTTCCACACAGCTCGTTGCTAGAGCAATGATTGCCCAGGCAATGAGGTGCTGCTTGTTTTGTCCTTAGGAAACTTGCTTCTATCCTCGAAGTTAGCAGAGAATGCATTCTGTGAGAATTTTCTCAGTTCATCTTTGTCAATGGTCACCTCAGCATTGATGCACAGACTTGTGATTAAGCAAGGGAAGAATAGATATCCAACTTTTTTAGTTTTTCATGCCATAATTTCCTCAGCATTCACTCTCCCCACATCTATATTAGATTCTGTCATGATTGAATCAAGAGCAATCATCCTTTCCTTCTTGATTGAAGATGTGTGTGATGTGGGCAGCAGTGAATGTGCAACAAACAGGTGCCAGTTTCCAACTTCACTCCTAAGGTATCTATTCTTCATTGTGTACTCCGTTGCTGTGCAACTCTCCCAGACAGCATCACTAACAGAAATTCTAGATTTGACTTTGTTCATTTCTTTTTTTCCATAGTTTAGCCTTTTGTTTTCAAATTCAGGCGCATTGTAACCCAACAAGTATTCATCATTTATTACCCTAGATTCAAAATGAAGTCTTTTACCCCTAACTATGGAAAAATAAAGGGGCTTACCTCCTCATTACTCAGTAATGCCAGCGTAGAATTCACGAACAATTTGCTCACAGTATGATCCTCTATGCTTGAAGAATGTATGTAACGACCGAAAAATCTGGGTGAGGATTCCTCGAAGGTTCAAAAATGAAGCCGCCGCCAAAGTTTAGTTTAAGGGCAAACATTGGAAAATCCCTTTTGGAATGGATAAGGGTCCTTGAGACCAGATAAGGGTTCGGGAGTCGGTTATGCGTGGGGAAGGTATTAGCACCCCACGACATCCTTCCCAATGAAGGTTACCTGCTAACTAGTTGTAGGAAAGAATATTAAATTTGAAAATGTTTATTTTACCCTTTTATTGTGTTGCGCCCGAAAAAGTCCCTGAGGGAATCTTTCTTCGTTTACAACTTTTTAAAAATCAATGAAGTCGCCACCAATATTTTTTATAAGGAAAATATTGAAGAAAACCTTTTTGGAAAACGAATGGCCTTTTAGAAACTGGAAAATTTGGGTTCGGGGGTCGGTTAGGCATGGGGAAGGTATTAGCACCCCACATCTCCTTTCTATCGAAAGGCAACCTTTAATCAAACGTGTGGTTTTAAGTGCTGATTTGGAAAATACTTAAATTTGCCCCTTTTTCGAAGAGAGAATGAAAAGACTTAATGAAAATTTTTATTTTTGGCGCTTGACGAGAGTTAGCCTCTCGCTCCTACGTATCTCTTGGTGCGATGGAGAATTCAAAGCTACGTAGTTCTTGTTTGTCCTGAAAAGGGTTTTTGTTTTTTAATCTTTTTGGAGTTTTTCGCAAAGGGGTTGAGCGTTCGCAGTGACCAAACAACAACGGTTTAGAGTGGTCGCACTACTAACTCTTATGAAAATGAATTATCATTAACGACCAAACGGCAACGGCGCGAGTGATGATTAATGATAATCGGTTTTTATTTGGAGCATTGAAAAGGTTTTCGCAATTGAAGGAGAGCGTTTGTGAGGACCAAACAACAACGGTTTAGAGTGGCCACACTACTAGCTCCCACGGGAATGAAATCATCACCCACAATCAAACGGCAACGGCGCGAGTGATCATTAGTGATGATTAGTTTTGATTTCGACGTTTGAAAAGATTTGTTTTTGAAAAGTGTCTTCGTGGGTTTTAATTGGAGAGAACGTCGTGATGAAAGGAATTTGCAATTGGATTGATTTTCGTTCGGGGAAACATTTATCCATCATTGGGAAAAAAGGTTTGTGAAAAGAAAAGAAAAAAAATAAATAAGTTTATTTAGGGGAAAAGAAATAAAATTTAAAAAGAAAGACAGGGGGTGAAATAGTAAAATGGGGGGTGCAAATAAAAGGAGGGCTGTATTATTAAAATGGGAGTGCAAATAGTGAGCCCAGTTCGTTTTTGGTGAGCTCGGCTGCGTTTCAAAAAAGGAATCGTGGGCTTCAAAAAAAAGGGGGGGCGAACTGAGTAAAATGGGGGGTGTTAATAGGAATCTGAAAAAAATAAAAACGTGAAAAGACCAAACTGCCCTTAGGTTCATACTATAAATACCTAGACCTAAAAAGAGAAACCCTAATTTCTATCCTCCCTCTCCACGCGGCGCCCCACTCCCCCAAATAGCTAAACCTAAAAAAATTTTCCTTCTCTCTCTCTCTCTCTCCATGCGCCGCACTCCTCCTCACTTCCCTCATCCCCTACCCGTCGCTTCCCCCTTCCTCCACCTCTTCTTCGCCGTCCTCCGCCTCCCTCTCTCACCCTACCCTAATCGCATCTCCTCTCTCCACTAGCCCTCCTCTCGCTCTCTATCTCCTCACCGCCACCAACGACGAAAATGGGGAGAGGGGAACGGTCGTGGTGACGGCGATGGCTGCGGTGGCCGTGGTGTTGTTTTGGTGGTGGTTCGCGAGATCGTGACTGTAGGATGGTGACTTGGATGGTCGTTTGGTATTTTGGGGTGGTGGCCGTGAGGGTAGTGTTTGGTGGAGGTTATGGTGCTATGGGTGGTGGTTGGCCGTTGGATGGGCGGTGGTGGTGACGGTTTGTGTGGGTGGTAGTGGATCTGTTTTGAGGAGTGACGGCGGTGGAGACCGTGGTGTTGTGGGGGTGGGCTGTGAAGGTGGTGAGAACGATGGTTGAGAGAGTTCGGTTTGGTCACGGTGTAGGTGGCAACCGTGGGGGCTGACCGTGGTTGAGAGGAGCGTGGGCGGCGTTTTCTTTGGACGGTGGTCATGGAGTTTTCCGACGAGGCTACGGCGGCGACGCGGCGGCGACGCGGCAGTGACTGGTGTTCCAGTGAGGTAAGTCCGATTCTGTTTCTCATTTTTGTTACCCTTTCTTTCCTTTCACTCATTTCTTCGAACCCTTTTTTACACTAATTTCCTACATTTTAATCTAAGTCAGTATCTCCTTTATTATTTTTTTACACAGAAAATAAAAGTTGGTTTATTATTTTTGTTCCAAAAACGTGTTCCTCTGACCCTCTCCCAATTTCGAGACCTAAGTTATGTTAATGAAATCCTTCTTGCTCCTAATATACTGCTGTATGTATATATTTACTATTGCATTCTTATGATATCAAGGAGATAAAAACCAAAAACGCATTTAGTATACACTCCGATCAAATATATTGCTCCATATTTTTAGAACTAAACACTACATAAAAAAAAACTGAACTGACCTACTTTCCAGCTTCTGAGAATCACCCTTTTTTGCTTTGCTGCTCCTCTTTTTGAACTAAAACCTCTTTTGCTCTCTATTTTTAAACTGATTTACCTCTATTCTGTGTGTGTATATTGCTCTCTGTGTTACTGTCTTCTCCCCTAATACTGGCTTCTGTTCATTGTATTTATAGGCAAAGGATTGTGGTGTAGGTGTGGTATGCTAATGCAGGGGATCAAAACTCTAGGAGACCATAAAGCACAACAACCTCTGGTGGAGGCAGTATGAGGCAGCAGGGGTGGAGCAGGGGTTGCTGCCAATTGCAGGAGTGTTTTTGCTGAAAATGGGAAAAGCAAAGGGGCAAGATGAAAGGAGCTTGAGCCCTATTCTAAAGATGTATTTCTGCTGCAACATACAGCAGCAGCAGCGCCTCTGCCTCTTAGTTTTTGTATTGTTTTTTTTAATTAATTGATTTTTTTGTAAGAAAGAGTGGACTTCTCTTTTTTGTACTATATTCCCCCTTTTTTAGTTTTTGTTTGTATGTGTAACAAAATCAATAAAAGGGACAGCTGATTTTATTCTACTATTTATTATTTTTTTTTTATTTTTCTTTATGATAATAAAAGCGGTAAAAACAACGCGCACCGACGCGACGACTCACATGACTCGGAACGAAACGCGCATTCGCCTTAAGACTAGGGACACGTACGTGATTTGAATACGCACGCGCGCACGTTTTTAAAACCGATTTCATTCTATTCTCACTTTTCTAAAAACGGTAAAAATAAACGCGCACCGACGCAATTACTCACGACTCGAGACGAAATGCGCGCTCGCGTTATTCATTATTTCATTATTTATTTTTGGATTCTTTTTTCCCTTTTTTTTTTGAAAACAACGAGCGCCAAACAAAACCGTTGCACGAGAGTGCCAAATACACCCGCATTTAGAACAATATGCGAAGCGATAAAATTTTTGGGATTTTTCAATTAGGCGGACAAAATTGGGGTATTACAGCTGCCCCTCTTTATTTCACATCTCGCCAAGAAATATGAATTGGCCTTTTCATATTTGTTGGTGAAATGGAAATAAAGATATAGGAATAATACTAATTTTGTCCGCTCCAGAAAAGCTCAAATTTTCTTTTTGTTATTTTCCTTTTGAGAAAAGGGGGGTTAACACTTGTCGCATTAACGGGAAAGCAGTAAATTGGGAAAAGCGGTAAATTGGGAATTCGGAGGTTGCCTAAAACCTTCTAACGGACTCTCGTCGAGTCCGAGCTCTGGGGGTGGCCTTTTCAAGCGGCCGATCAACATCAGGTCCGGAACTGATTTGATCAATGGATTTACGCTATGCCTTAGGCTGACACAACTAATCCGAAGGACTTAACGAAGTCTGATGGATCCATCGCGTGCTCGTACACGATGTTGTGATCTGTGGGGGGAGTTTACTAACTCTGTGGGAGTTCACTAACTCTGGGTTGATGGAGTTTACTAACTCGGTGCTGATGGTGATTTTCTAAAAAATGAGATTTTTGGGACTCCCTGGTCCGAAGTAACTTCCCTCTTGGATGGTGCATGAAATGTATGCCCTTGGACATTCGGATGCTCCTGGATGTAATGATTGATTTATGCGCATTTGAAAGTGTAGTGCACTACCGTTCGATGCCATGGAGTGACGAATGGTATGGATGATATGAGAATGATGAATGATATGAAGATGTTGTGTTCTTTTTATGTTCCGTCTCCTGTAACTTTTTACTTTTTGTTTATTCTGTTTGTTTTCTTTAAGCAGCTTTCTTTTTTCTGCTTATTTGTTTTTTTTCTTCTTTGGCACTCTTTTTTTTGCTGGTTAAATCGATCTGCTGGACGGAGGCTGTTCCAGGACGATGATCCCGCGAGGATTGTACACTGGTTCGTCACGACTTTTTTTTCGCAATTTTATTCACTTGGGAAATCACTTCTTTCTGTATTTTTTCAAAGATTTCGCAATGATCCTGTAATGCTCTGAATGTGCACATGTTTTGCAATTCGATTTCATCAATCATAAAAGTTATTATTTTGAAAGAAACTGAATAGATGAAAGCAGAGACACGAAAAGCACACATATGAAAGAAAAGTTGGACTTTTATTGATATAGAAATTGGACGTGCAGAAAGTCACGCCAATCGAAAGTGCATTGCAATCTTTCTTTTAAACTACAAAAAATACAAGCAAAAGGAACAGATCTCGTGGTTCCATCTCTGAAGTAACGGTGCCCACCGTCCATACTCATAATACTGATCACCCCCTTATCCGAACCTTTGGAACGCTGATTGCCTTTTTCTTTTCTCAAGCCCAAGTTTTCTGACCCTAATTTTTGCCTGGATCGCCCTTTGCGGGTTTTCGATCCACCGGGACACTCTGATTTTGCCTAGGTCGCCCTTTGCGGGTTTTCAACCTAGCGAGCTGATTTTTCCTTGGCTTATCTTTCTCTTTTTTCGTCTATTTTTCTAGGCATAATACTTCTTGACCACATCTGAGTTCACTGGATTTGGGGTCTCATCTCCGTCCATGTTTGCCAGAATTAAAGCTCCTCCCGAGAATGCCTTCTTCACCACATAAGGTCCTTCATATTTGGGAGCCCATTTGCCCCTAGAGTCTGTCTGAATCGGCAAGATCTGCTTGAGCACAAGATCTCCTTCTTGGAATTCACGAGGACAGACTTTCTTGTCAAAAGCCCTCCTCATCCTCTGCTGGTACAACTGTCCATGACACATTGCGGCCACCCGTTTTTCGTCAATGAGGTTCAATTGGTCAAGACGGGATCGAACCCATTCGGCTTCATCAAGTTTTGTCTCCATTAACACCCGCAGGGATGGTATTTCAACTTCAATGGGGAGGACTGCCTCTGACCCGTAAACCAGTGAGTAGGGGGTTGCCCCTGTTGAAGTGCGCACTGAGGTTCTGTAACCGTGCAGGGCAAAGGGGAGCATCTCATGCCAATCATTATAGGTCACGACCATCTTCTGTATTATCCGCTTGATGTTCTTGTTAGCTGCCTCAACTGCCCCATTCATCTTTGGGCGGTAGGGAGAAGAGTTGTGATGTTGTATTTTGAAGTCTTTACACAAATCCTTCATCATTCTGCTGTTCAAATTACTACCGTTGTCTGTGATAATCTTGTTTGGAAGGCCGTAGCGGCAAACCAAGTCTTTCTTGATGAACTTAGCAATCACTGAGCTCGTTACATTGGGATAAGAAGCAGCCTCCACCCACTTAGTGAAGTAGTCAATAGCAACCAGAATGAAACGGTGACCATTGGAAGCTTTGGGTTCAATGGGACCAATGATGTCCATGCCCCACATTGAGAATGGCCATGGTGCGCTCAAAACATTCAGAGAAGTTGGAGGTACATGGGTGTGATCTGCATAGATTTGGCATTTATGGCATCTTCTCACAAAACTGTAACAGTCTGATTCCATCTGCAACCAGTAGTATCCAGCTCTCAGGATTTTTCTAGCCATTGCGTGCCCGTTGGAATGAACCCCAAATGAGCCTTCATGAACATCTCGCATAATCTTTACTGATTCTTCTCCTGTTACACACCTGAGGAGTACCAAGTCATGGTTTCTCTTGTAAAGGACGTCTCCACTCAAGAAGAAACCTGTTGACAGCCTCCTGAGGGTTCTCTTGTCATTCTCTGTAGCTCTGGGAGGATACTCTCTGTTTGTGATATACTGTTTGATGTCATGGTACCAAGGCTTACTATCTGATCCTTCTTCGACTGTCATACAGTAGTGATAAGCAGGCTGTCCTCTGTGCTGGATTCTGACAGTCGTCAGACTTTTGTCACAGCTGACGTTGAACATAGAAGACAAAGTTGCCAAGGCATCCGCCAACTGATTCTCGCTGCGGGGTATGTGCTGGAAAGTGATTTCCTCAAAGGGCTTGATTAATTCTTGAATGTAGTCACGGTAAGGAATCAAATCAGAATTTCTTGTTTCCCAATCTCCTTTTACTTGATGGACAACTAGAGCTGAATCTCCGTACACGTCGAGCCTCTTGACTTTCCGATCGAGAGCTGCCTGGATACCCAAGATACACGCTTCATACTCTGCAATATTGTTTGTGACATAGAAGCTTAGTCTGGCAGTGACTGGCATGAAGCGGTTGTCTGGGGAGATCAGCACTGCTCCGATCCCGTGCCCCCACATGTTAGAGGCACCGTCAAACAACACTCTCCACCTTTCATCATCTTGAGATTTCCCTGCGTCAAATAATGCCATAATGTCCTCATCCGGGAATTCACATTGCATTGATTGGTAATCCTCAACCGGTTGATGTGCCAGGTAGTCCTCCAGTGTGCTACCTTTAATCGCCTTCTGGGTTACGTACACGAGGTCATACTCTGACAGAAGCATTTGCCAACGAGCAATTCTACCTGTGAGCGCAGGTTTTTCAAATATGTACTTGATTGGGTCCATTTTGGACACCAACCAGGTAGTGTGACTCAGCATATACTGTCTCAGTCGATGCGCAGCCCAGGCTAGAGCACAACAAGTCTTCTCCAATGATGAATACCTTGCCTCACAGTCTGTGAACTTCTTGCTTATGTAGTAGATCGCGTGTTCTTTCTTTCCTGACTCGTCGTGTTGCCCCAGCACGCAGCCCATAGAATTGTCTAGCACCGTGAGGTATAGGATGAGAGGCCTGCCAGACACAGGTGGCATTAGGACGGGTGGATTTTGAAGATACACCTTGATTTTCTCAAATGCTTCTTGACATTTATCATTCCACTTCATCTCTTGGTTTTTGCACAGCAGTTTGAAAATTGGTTCGCAACGAGCAATCCTGGAAGATGAATCGAGAGATGTAATTTAGTCTTCCCAGGAAACCACGAACCTCTTTCTCTGTTTTGGGTGCTGGCATCTCCAGGATTGCTCGTACCTTGTCCGAGTCTACCTCAATTCCCTTCTGGCTAACAATGAAACCCAACAACTTCCCTGACCTAACCCCAAAGGTGCACTTAGCGGGGTTCAACCTGAGTTTGTACTTTCTGAGACGCTCGAACAGCTTCTGCAGGTTAACCACGTGCTCTTCATCAGTCTTTGATTTGGCAATCATGTCATCCACATAGACTTCGATCTCCTTATGCATCATGTCATGGAATAGGGTTACCATCGCTCTTTGGTAGGTTGCCCCGGCATTCCTCAACCCGAAAGGCATGACCTTGTAACAGAAAGTTCCCCAAAGGGTTACGAAGGTGGTTTTCTCCATATCCTCTGGAGCCATTTTGATCTGGTTATAGCCTGAATATCCATCCATGAAGGAGAACATCGAATGCTGAGCAGTACTGTCCACCAAAACATCAATATGGGGTAGAGGGAAATCATCTTTAGGGCTTGCTCTGTTCAAGTCACGGTAGTCGACACACATTCGGACATTTCCATCTTTCTTAGGGACTGGAACAATGTTTGCTACCCACTCAGGATATTTTGCCACAGCTAAGAACCCTGCATCAAACTGTTTCTTGACCTCATCCTGATCTTTAAAGACATTTCAGGCTTCATCCACCTTAACTTCTGTTTCACCGGGGGACATCCTGATTTCACCGGCAATCTATGTTCAACAATATCTGTGCTCAACCCTGGCATGTCCCGATATGTCCATGCGAATACGTCAGCGTAGTCGAACAGGAGCTGAATCAACTTTTTGCGCTCTTTATCCTCCATTGCGGTACCAACCTTGATCTCTTTTCTGTCTTCCTTAGTACCCAAATTGACCATTTCTGTAGACTCCTCATGGGGTTCGATGACCTTTTCTTCTTGTTCTACCATTCTCATGATTTCTGGAGGAGTATCCCAATCATTCTCAACATCTTCCTCGGCTTGATTAACCGGGTAATCAAAATCACAGTATGAGTTATGGGCATTGTTATTTTCAGAGTTTATTTTTGATCTGCATTAGAATGGAGCGGCGAATAAAAACAAAGAAAAAGCAACACAGATAAAAGATGAAGACAGAAATTTTATTGAAAATTCAAAATAACACTTTATTGATTGATGATTTTTTGCCGAAAACATGTGTGCCCGAATGAAATATCCCGAGGCCTTGGGCAGAGCCGAGGGATCTGCATTACAACGATAATTACTTTAAATTGAAAAATACGGGGAAATCCATGATCTCCCAGTTTTGCAGCTTCTCTCCAGCCGCACAGCAGCGCACCAGACCTACAGCACGGCCACTTGAGCTTGATCCTTCTTCAACCACATTAACCTGGTCAGGGTTCAGCATATTAGCACTCCGGAAGTTGTTCTTAAGATTAGCGATGACCATTCTCCCCTGATTGGGTGCCCTTCCTCTGAGTTTGGCCAGCCATTTCTCCCTCCCGTCAGATGCCAGCCTCTCCCGATCAGCAAGACTTGGGATGTACCCAACACCGAACTTCTCAATATTGCCCCTCAACTGGACAGGCATTACAATTCCTTGAGCAGCTTTTCCTAAGCCCTTACCAACCTGATACCCATGTCCCAACATCACCTTTGCAGCCATCATGTCAGCCCTGGACCACTTAGGCTTCCACCGAGGCTCACCTTCGACGAAGACAACGTTTGAAATCTCCAATCCTTGGAAAGCAGTCTCAAAGGACTCTTCTGCTGCTTCCACATAATATTCGGGTGGTGATCGATTTATCAATGTTTCTTCCTCTCCGGAGATCACTATCAGCTTTCCCCTAGCCACAAACTTGAGTTTCTGATGAAGCGAGGATGACACTGCCCCAGCCGCATGTATCCAAGGACGTCCTAGCAGGCAACTGTAGGATGAATTGATGTCCATCACCTGAAAGACGACATAAAATACTTCAGGGCCTACCTGCAGCGGCACTTCTACTTCTCCAAAAACTTCCTTCACTGACCCATCGAATGCTCTGACCAAGGTGGAGCTCGGTTTTAGATATGAACAGTCTACATCCAGTTTATCCATTGTGGACTTAGGCAGCACATTCAAGGATGAACCGTTATCAATAAGCACCCTGGCAAGTATATGGTCCCCACACTTGACTGAGATGTGAAGAGCTTGATTATGATTCTTTCCTGCCGGAGGCAGCTCAGTGTCTGAGAAGGTCAAGTAATTAGAGGCTACAATGTTGCCAACAATACCATCGAGCTGGTTTACTGTAATGTCATGGGAGACGTGAGCTTCATTCAGGATCTTTAGCAGTGCAGCACGATGTGCCTCTGAACTAAGCAGCAAAGAGAGCATTGAGATCTTGGATGGAGTTTGATTCAGCTGGTTGTTCGCGCTCGTGTGTGTTTTATAGTCGCAATATCAGTGCAAGTATACACGTCGTACAAGTAATAAAGTGGATAAAAGTAAGAGATCGTTCCCACGAGGATTGATTAACTTTCAGAGTTCAAGTCTTTAAAACACAAGTGAAACAGGTAATAAATCGGCACTAAAAGTAGGTGTTAAGACTAAGAACGTAAATAAAACAAGTAAATGAAAAGTGGTTGTGAATATGGAAGAGTATGAGTTGGATTGCTGCATGCAAGTAAATCTCCTCTAGTCAGACGTTATAACGTTTACACACTAACACGTACAAATGCTATGTTGTATAGACGTTATAACGTTTGAACGCTGTTGCAAAAGAGCTGTGCTTTTCAGTCACAAAACGTCAGAGCTTCAAGTACTAGAATTCCTATGTCTAGGTTCTAAGTAGGCCTACTCCTGTATTTTAAGTACCCACAGCAATGTCCTATGAACTATTATCCATTCTATGTCTAGACTTAGATAAAAATGCCTAAATGTCTTTAGTGCACCTTTTCATTCATATAAATCTTTGAGTTCTTTTCATAGACCATGTCTGTACCTATGAATCTACTTATTTTAAGTGGCCAGTTCAAAACAAGTTTGGAAATATTAACATGCAAAGATTTAAAACGCATAAACATCAATACTTCATAACATTAAACTAGAGGTTCATTACATGCAAAACAACAACCCAACTACCAATGTTTAGCTCATGCTGAGCATCCTTACAGAAATAAGAGGAGTTAAAATCCGAGTACCGTGCATAGAGAAAAGGAGGCTAAACGCAAAAGATACGCCTATGTGTCCTTCCTTCATGCACGCTGTAAAGACGTTACAACGTCTGAGCTTTACAGTAATGGTTGCGAATGAAGATGGAAATGGGGGCTTGAGAAAATTTAAAATGAAGAAGTCTGTGTCCAGAACTTCTTTAAAAAAAACTATCTCTGAAGAATGGAGGAAGGTGGATGATGAATGGAGTCGTGTGTAATCCGCATGGTGCACCCTTGCCTTTTTGTAGAGAGAGAATAGCCATGGTCAAAAGAGGGTCACATGCTTGCTGATGTCATTCCCCCACCTTCCAAGCTTGCTTGCGAGTTGACTCTGCCCTGAAGTGACACCGCATTGCTACAGTGCGTCAGCGCTGAGGAGAGAGAAGATCTTCTTCATTTCCAGATCTTTGACCATCATTACATGCGCGCCAAAATGAGATATTACTTTCTTGCTCTGCTGCCCTTCTTCAGACGTGATGAGAGACGCTGCCACGTTCATATTACTGCACAAACACAAGAAGCATCAAAACGCTCACAAAGGCGCCAATTGGTGCCAAAATGCATAGAATTTGTAATTTAGCCCCTTTCTAACTAAAAAGCAATAAACTAACAGAAACTTAATAAAAACAACCTACTATTGCCAGAGAACTTGCATGATTTACTTTGAATAAGTATAAATAACTCATATAAATATGAGTTATCACTGGTCTACCACCCGATATTCACTCTGTCTCATTACTCTCAGGAATTCTTGAGCTTCTTTGTCCGACACATCCCTGACTTCTACAGCTTCCTTGTCTTTTCCCTTACGGGCCCTTTCTTCATTTCCCTTGGATTGCTCTCTTCTATGGTTTTCAGGAGTATACAACCTTCCACTCCTTGTGATACAACTACCTCCAGCAATGTTTGTTATATCCAAAGTGTCTTTAGGGACCTCCGCTTGCATTTGCACATTGCAGCTCCATGGAGTCATCCTAGTCTCCCCACTAGGGGTAGCAGCAGGTACTGGAATAACAACAGTCGAGGGTCTCGTCACAGCTAGGCTGGAATTCAGATTGTAGGGAATTTCAATCGGTCTCCTGAAGCCTCCATTGCCCGATTGCAAGGTAAATATACTTTCTTCTTTCTCCTGGATTCCCACTTGGACCAGGTGTCTGTCTAAGAGATCTTGGAGAATTGGTTTAAAGCCTTCACATGCCCCGATGCAGCGAGGATTATCACAGGCGTCTTTCCCAGCACACCCTTCTTTGATGACACCAATGCGGTATAATTCAGCATGGATAAAATTCAAAGGCATCTGAATGCAATCAACTTTTCTAACCAAACACTGATCCCCCTGATGGTCAACGGCATTAATAGCAGATCCTCCATGCCCTTGCAACGGATTGGTGGCTACATTGGGTTGTTGAAATGATATGCTTTTCTTATCAAGTAATTCTTGCACCACATATTTGAATGCTTTACAATCCTCCACCACATGACCTACTGCCCCAGAATGAAAGGCGCAGGTGGCACTTGCGTTGTACCCTCTGGGATAGGGAGGCTGATATGGCTTCATTTGACGAGTATTGATTATTTTGTTGGTGATGAGATAATTAAACAAGTCCGTGTAGGACATGGGAATGGGATTAAAGACAACAGGCTTCCTTTCATTATAGTTCCGGTACTGATAATTTGATTGAAAAGGCTGTGCCAGTGGTGCTTGAGGAGGAACCGAAATAGCTTGCGGTGGATTGCTGTGCGACGGACCACTGGCTCCGATGACTGCATTAGTTTCACCTTCTTTCTTCTTATGAGACCCAAAAAATGGCTTTTTTTGACTGGCAGGAGGTGTCGGGCCATGAGCTATTCTTCCGCTGCGCATACCATTCTCTACTCTTTCCCCTGTGACCACCATCTCAGAGAAGTTTGAGGCTACGCTGCCAACCAACCTATCATAATACACCGCAGGAAGGGTTTCCATAAACATGTGGACCATTTCTTTGTCCAGCAGAGGGGGTTTTACTTGAGCCGCAAGGTTCCGCCATCTCTGAGCATACTCTTTGAACGACTCGTTATCCCTCTTAGACATGCATTGTAGCTGAGTTCTATCTGGAGCCAAATCATTGTTATACTGGTATTGACGCATGAAGGCATCCGCCATGTCTTTCCAGCAACGGATATTAGTTGGCTCTAACTGCATGTACCAGTCAAGGGGAGCTCCGGCTAAACTTTCTTGGAAGCAATGCATCATTAAGTTATCATCACGGGCATAGGCAGTCATCTTTCGGCAGTACATTGTCACATGGCTGACTGGGCAAGTTGTCCCTCTGTATTTGTCAAAAGTTGGTGCTTTGAACTTGGGCGGCAGGACTAGATCAGGAACCAAGCACAACTCATGGGCATTCCTGGCTCGGGAACCTGCCCCTTCAACAGCTCTTAATCTTTCTTCCAGCATCTGATACTGACTTCTAGCTTCGGCAGGGTAATTCTGTGGGAAACCGCCGGCACCATAGTGAGGGTTATTCATCGATACCGCGACCGGGGTCATGTGTCGGTGAGCAATATTCTGAGGGACTGGGCCCTGTACGTGTGGATGAACCATTATTGGTGAATTGAAACCCGCCGGAGTTCCTGGAGCAATAACAGGAATTGGGATCTGAATCTGGGCTTGATGCGTCCCTGTTCCAACTTCATTCACAATTGTATTAGGCTGAGCGTGCCCCGTGGTTCCTGAAGGATCTCTTCCAGGGTTTGCATCAGCAGCAGGAGGCGTATAGCCCAGAGGGAGACCATAGGGAGGCCATTGCACAGCTTGAAGGGTTTGAGAGATCCCAGACCCAGGAAGGGGAGGAGGATTGTTCATCCCAGCAACAGCAGCTTCAGTTGTGCCAACATCTCTTAAGGCACTTAGCACTCTTATGACCTCCGCCATTTGAGCCTTTAGGACTTCCATCTCAGCTTGATTCCCCTGATTCTGACCATGCTGACCCTGACCATTAGGATTCAGACCTCCTGGAATTCCGTTATCCTGATGTGGCTGCGGATTGTCCTGATCGGGGTTGGCTTGATTGTTTTCCATGTTTCTTGCTTGCAGACGCGTCCAATAGCGATGATTAACCAGCTTGCCTGATTTTCTGTTGACGGAACACACTTATGAACACAAGAACGAATGAATGAATGCAATGCGAATGAATGCGTGTTTGGTTTGTCTTGCTGAGAATCGCAGTGTATTATGTCTTGTCATAGATACGCAGGTAAATCTTTGATTGTTTTTATTATATCACTTTCTTTGGATCCTACTGAAATTGGAATCTGGAAGCGAAACGGGTGTAAAATGCTTCAAAATCTGAATCAAGAGTACGACATTATGATACAATGATTGAAAAAGGAAAGGTACAATAAGACAAAATGGAAAATTACAATAAAGAAGCTCAAATACAAAGAGCTTTGACGTTTCCACTCCTTTTCCTTTTGTTGTTGGTAGAGGTACTTCCAGCTTTTCCTTTGGCTTCCTCAACTAGGGCTCTGCAGTACTCCACAAATTTGTACACCTCAAGCGGGGTGTTGAGGGGATACATCTCAGTTTCAGCTTTTCTTAATTTCTTGGGCACATCCGCAAGAGCCTGGTTGACCAACTCTGATAGCTTGGAGAACCTATCCCTCCAGTGTTGAACTCCATCCCTCAGCTCAATGATGACTGCCTGCTCTTCAATCCTACCGAGCAGCTCAACATAGCGATGTTCCCAATACTGACTTTCATCCCTCACTTGCAGGTATGCATTGCTGATGTGACAAAGGCGCTTCTTCAACTCATCAGAATCCTCTTGCTATGCTTTTAGGGCCTGCTGATATTCTCTGAGGATGTTCTCGAATGAGTCTCTTTCTTGCACAACACTGTCTAACTTACTCTCCCATTCAGCTTGTAACATGCGGGATTCTCTTTTTGACTTGGCAAGCAAGCTTTTCGCAGTTCTCTCTTCCATTTTTGCTTCATCCCACAATTCTTTCCACTGATTGGCTTCTTCCAGGGCCTTCTTCTCTTTCAAGCTTCGCCTCTTGATTTCCTCCTTGGCTCCTTGCAGATACCTTTGAACTTCTAACTTGCTCTCCTCTTCCCCTTTTAGTTTCTGACTGAACTTCTCAATGGTAGCAGACTTCAGGGCATTTTCTTCTTTCAACCTTTTGTTCTTCAGAGCCATCTTCTCTATCTCAGCTTGCAAAGATTTCTTCTCTTCCTCTGCCTTCATCAGAGCCAACTTAACCTCGCCTAATTCTTCGACAACAGGGACACTGGCGTCTACTACTTCCCTCTCGACTTGCAACTCTTTTTGGTAGGGCAGTTGAACATTCTGGATTCTTTTTTCGAGCCACTGAGCGAAGGCGATACCACTAGTCCTCTGAGCAAGCTCTACTTTTCCCATGCGAACCACCGTACTCCAGGCTTGCAAGACCTTTCTAAGCAAACTGTCATCTTTTGGTCCTCCTTCAAAGATGTAAAGCGGGAATATCATCTCTTCAGTAGGCGAATTCCTCATCGGATACCCCCAATTGCCTCAGAGTCAGGGACGGGTTGTAGTTGATGCATTCCTTAGTGCCCATCAGCGGGACATTTTGAAAACCACCACAGCGGAAGACTACCTTAGGCCTATCTTCCCAGCAAGATGAGAGATACCAACGGATCGAGTGCTCATCTAGACCCCCTAGAAACTGGATCCACTCTTGAATACTCATAGCTTTCACCTCACAAGTTACAGCGTAGCCAATCAACTTTTCCACTCGTGTTGGGTTGGTGAAGGCATGAATGAGAAGGCACGCATACAACAGGTGAGAAGAGCAAGAGATTTTCTTCCTTCTCAAGTCACAATGATGAGTAAAAGCAGAATAAGTGTCAGCAAGGATGGCGGGAATTGGATTAATGGGGCTCCTCCTATTCTGAAAAGCTAGGAAAATACCAATAACGGTCACATCCACATACCTCTCAATCTGCGGAAAGAGAACAACCCCAAAAATTGCTAAGGCCAAAACTCGCTTGAAGACAACCCAATTTTTACTTCTAGCATAGGCTCCCATTAAACCTTCAAGGTAGCTCTGCGGGAAACCTATCACATTGTTTCTCTTCTGCTTTTGGAGCTTCAGATCCTCTACACTCACTTGCAATAATGCAGCGAACCCCTCATCTGTGTAGTACTGTTCTTGATACCGGTAGGGGACAGCTTCTGTCTGAGTGAAACCCAAAATCTGCTGATATTCCTCCAATGTGGGGGCCAGTTGAAAATTTTTGAAAAGAAAGCACCTGATTTCTGGGTCATAGAATCTACTCAAAGCCACAATAGCCTCAGTCTACACCTCTAGCAACAACAACTTCCGGAGGTTCCCATAAGCATTGTCAAACGATCCCCTTTCAATAGGTCCCATCAGGTCAACACATTTTTTCAGACTAGTCACATCTACCTTGTTTACAGCGGGGTACCTTGGAGTATACACCGTTTCCCTTCTAGATTCCATGTCGTATCTATGACAAAAATTTCTCATTACTTGGGATTCTCGGCAAGCAAACCATGATGAAGTGCAAAGATGCATGCGAAAACTATTGAAAATGTATGTTTTATGCAAAGGATGTGTGTAAATGATGATGATGTTCTATGTGTATGTAACTCAGAGACCAGTCCTTATTGGCAGTGATTCAAGTTTTTTTTTTTGGAAAATGCGGGTCGTACGTTATTTCATATGGACCGGCGAAAGAAAGGTTACAACGGCAACTCTTCCACCCCCCTCCTTTTTTTTAAAAAATAAAGTGGTTCATATGTCACTTCGTACAGACCGGCGAAAGAAAGGTTACAACGGCAACTCTTTCTCTGTTTTCTCTTTTTTTGAAAAATCTCCTTTTCTTTTTGAAAACGTGCCTAGTTTACAATGCAGCACACAATTTGGTATGCCCCTTGTGTCCTACGAAGATGGGGACCTAGGTTCTAGGACATCTCAGATGTTCCTCCCATGTGGGTTCTAGTCACTTCCTCACCAGGTTACCAGAGCTAACTCTCTCTCACAATAGCACCCACAACGATGGAACGCCATCTGGTGTGAGGCATCATGAAAGAGCGTACTCTGGCTGAAACTTTCATGAGAGTCAGAAGGACAACAGTCCAATTGCCAGTCACTACTCGTTTCCACTCTCCTAAGTTTTGTCAGACCTTGGGTTTTAGGCCCCTCTCGAAGCACAATAAGCATAAGGTGTGAGTGTGTGTAGCGAGGACATACCGCCTAAAACTACCCACATATATCCCCACCTGCGAAGGAAAACCCAGAACAGTCCAGACAATAGCAAGCGATAACATGTTGTCTATACTAGGGTTCAATATCAAATAAGCTAGCCTAGGGTTTCAACAACAACCAAGTGCTTTGTTTACCTCAAGAAAGGGGGCCGAGAAGAGGGGAACATAACAAGATGGGGGGAAATGCATGAGAGTACTAAGCACATAAGCAAAGACGAGGAAAAATAAACACGGAAGGAGAGAAAACAAATGCACATGCATACAACATGATAAGAAGAACAAACCGAAAAGGGATAGAAGCAAACAAAGTATCCAAATCACATCGATAGCACACTAAACCACACATTTAATTAGTTAGGCTTGACCCACTTAAAAAAAAGAAAAGTCCCCAGTGAAGTCGCCAGCTGTTGCGCCCGAAAAAGTCCCTGAGGGAATCTTTCTTCGTTTACAACTTTTTAAAAATCAATGAAGTCGCCACCAATATTTTTTATAAGGAAAATATTGAAGAAAACCTTTTTGGAAAACGAATGGCCTTTTAGAAACTGGAAAATTTGGGTTCGGGGGTCGGTTAGGCATGGGGAAGGTATTAGCACCCCACATCTCCTTTCTATCGAAAGGGAACCTTTAATTAAACGTGTGGTTTTAAGTGCTGATTTGGAAAATACTTAAATTTGCCCCTTTTTCGAAGAGAGAATGAAAAGACTTAATGAAAATTTTTATTTTTGGCGCTTGACGAGAGTTAGCCTCTCGCTCCTACGTATCTCTTGGTGCGATGGAGAATTCAAAGCTACGTAGTTCTTGTTTGTCCTGAAAAGGGTTTTTGTTTTTTAATCTTTTTGGAGTTTTTCGCAAAGGGGTTGAGCGTTCGCAGTGACCAAACAACAACGGTTTAGAGTGGTCACACTACTAACTCTTATGAAAACGAATTATCATTAACGACCAAACGGCAACGGCGCGAGTGATGATTAATGATAATCGGTTTTTATTTGGAGCATTGAAAAGGTTTTCGCAATTGAAGGAGAGCGTTTGTGAGGACCAAACAACAACGGTTTAGAGTGGCCACACTACTAGCTCCCACGGGAATGAAATCATCACCCACAATCAAACGGCAACGGCGCGAGTGATCATTAGTGATGATTAGTTTTGATTTCGACGTTTGAAAAGATTTGTTTTTGAAAAGTGTCTTCGTGGGTTTTAATTGGAGAGAACGTCGTGATGAAAGGAATTTGCAATTGGATTGATTTTCGTTCGGGGAAACATTTATCCATCATTGGGAAAAAAGGTTTGTGAAAAGAAAAGAAAAAAAATAAATAAGTTTATTTAGGGGAAAAGAAATAAAATTTAAAAAGAAAGACATGGGGTGAAATAGTAAAATGGGGGGTGCAAATAAAAGGAGGGCTGTATTATTAAAATGGGAGTGCAAATAGTGAGCCCAGTTCGTTTTTGGTGAGCTGGGCTGCGTTTCAAAAAAGGAATCGTGGGCTTCAAAAAAAGGGGGGGCGAACTGAGTAAAATGGGGGGTGTTAATAGGAATCTGAAAAAAATAAAAACGTGAAAAGACCAAACTGCCCTTAGGTTCATACTATAAATACCTAGACCTAAAAAGAGAAACCCTAATTTCTATCCTCCCTCTCCACGCGGCGCCCCACTCCCCCAAATAGCTAAACCTAAAAAAATTTTCCTTCTCTCTCTCTCTCTCTCCATGCGCCGCACTCCTCCTCACTTCCCTCATCCCCTACCCGTCGCTTCCCCCTTCCTCCACCTCTTCTTCGCCGTCCTCCGCCTCCCTCTCTCACCCTACCCTAATCGCATCTCCTCTCTCCACTAGCCCTCCTCTCGCTCTCTATCTCCTCACCGCCACCAACGACGAAAATGGGGAGAGGGGAACGGTCGTGGTGACGGCGATGGCTGCGGTGGCCGTGGTGTTGTTTTGGTGGTGGTTCGCGAGATCGTGACTGTAGGATGGTGACTTGGATGGTCGTTTGGTATTTTGGGGTGGTGGCCGTGAGGGTAGTGTTTGGTGGAGGTTATGGTGCTATGGGTGGTGGTTGGCCGTTGGATGGACGGTGGTGGTGACGGTTTGTGTGGGTGGTAGTGGATCTGTTTTGAGGAGTGACGGCGGTGGAGACCGTGGTGTTGTGGGGGTGGGCTGTGAAGGTGGTGAGAACGATGGTTGAGAGAGTTCGGTTTGGTCACGGTGTAGGTGGCAACCGTGGGGGCTGACCGTGGTTGAGAGGAGCGTGGGCGGCGTTTTCTTTGGACGGTGGTCATGGAGTTTTCCGGCGAGGCTACGGCGGCGACGCGGCGGCGATGCGGCAGTGACTGGTGTTCCAGTGAGGTAAGTCCGATTCTGTTTCTCATTTTTGTTACCCTTTCTTTCCTTTCACTCATTTCTTCGAACCCTTTTTTACACTAATTTCCTACATTTTAATCTAAGTCAGTATCTCCTTTATTATTTTTTTACACAGAAAATAAAAGTTGGTTTATTATTTTTGTTCCAAAAACGTGTTCCTCTGACCCTCTCCCAATTTCGAGACCTAAGTTATGTTAATGAAATCCTTCTTGCTCCTAATATACTGCTGTATGTATATATTTACTATTGCATTCTTATGATATCAAGGAGATAAAAACCAAAAACGCATTTAGTATACACTCCGATCAAATATATTGCTCCATATTTTTAGAACTAAACACTACATAAAAAAAACTGAACTGACCTACTTTCCAGCTTCTGAGAATCACCCTTTTTTGCTTTGCTGCTCCTCTTTTTGAACTAAAACCTCTTTTGCTCTCTATTTTTAAACTGATTTACCTCTATTCTGTGTGTGTATATTGCTCTCTGTGTTACTGTCTTCTCCCCTAATACTGGCTTCTGTTCATTGTATTTATAGGCAAAGGATTGTGGTGTAGGTGTGGTATGCTAATGCAGGGGATCAAAACTCTAGGAGACCATAAAGCACAACAACCTCTGGTGGAGGCAGTATGAGGCAGCAGGGGTGGAGCAGGGGTTGCTGCCAATTGCAGGAGTGTTTTTGCTGAAAATGGGAAAAGCAAAGGGGCAAGATGAAAGGAGCTTGAGCCCTATTCTAAAGATGTATTTCTGCTGCAACATACAGCAGCAGCAGCGCCTCTGCCTCTTAGTTTTTGTATTGTTTTTTTTAATTAATTGATTTTTTTGTAAGAAAGAGTGGACTTCTCTTTTTTGTACTATATTCCCCCTTTTTTAGTTTTTGTTTGTATGTGTAACAAAATCAATAAAAGGGACAGCTGATTTTATTCTACTATTTATTATTATTATTATTTTTATTTTTCTTTATGATAATAAAAGCGGTAAAAACAACGCGCACCGACGCGACGACTCACATGACTCGGAACGAAACGCGCACTCGCCTTAAGACTAGGGACACGTACGTGATTTGAATACGCACGCGCGCACGTTTTTAAAACCGATTTCATTCTATTCTCACTTTTCTAAAAACGGTAAAAATAAACGCGCACCGACGCAATTACTCACGACTCGAGACGAAATGCACGATCGCGTTATTCATTATTTCATTATTTATTTTTGGATTCTTTTTTCCTTTTTTTTTTTGAAAACAACGAGCGCCAAACAAAATCGTTGCACGAGAGTGCCAAATACACCCGCATTTAGAACAATATGCGAAGCGATAAAATTTTTGGGATTTTTCAATTAGGCGGACAAAATTGGGGTATTACATATTGTGAATTAAAGCAAACTAAGTGAACGAAAAGAATTGATATTTTTTGAATTGAAGAAGAGGATTATTTAGGAAAAGACTAAAAAAGGTTTTTTTATTAGTGCAATTGACAGAGGTCAGTCGCCCTCTGCTCCTACGTATCTCCTGGTAGAAAATCAAATCACACGTAGTTCTTGGGTAGAAAAAGTTTGTTTGTTGGTGTTTTTTATTGAGGGGTTTTAGAATTTTTGATCCGTACGGTTCATTCGTCCTAAAACGATGACTAACCCGGCTGTACGGCCGACTTAGTCCCCTATTTGTTTTTTGAAAAAGAATTTATTTATTTTAAATAGGGATTTTAGGACCTGATCTGTACGGTTCATTTGTGGTCCTAAAAAGCTGACTAACCCGGCCGTACGACCGACTTAATCCCCTATTTTGAAGACTTGATTTTTTTTTTGGGAAGAAAGAGAAAAATGATATGTATATTTGTATTTTTGACATTATTCATTTTAAGTAGGTATTTTAGGACTCTTAAGCCGTACGGTTTATTCATCCTAAAACGATGACTAACTCAGCCATACGGTCGACTTAGTCCCCTAAAAAAATGAAATAACGAGGTGGATTCTAATAATGGAAACAAGGGGTACCATTAGCAGCAAAGGGTTGTATTATTGAAACTGGGGGTGCAGTTAGCGAGCCTAGTTCGTTTTTTGTGAGCTGACCGGCGTTAAAAAGGATGGGCTTGCGTGGGGGTTAACTTTACTAAAATGGGGGGGGGGGGTGCAGGAAGTAATTTGTTTTATTTTATTTTATTTTTATTTTTTAAAGCAGAAAAAAAGATGGGAGAGGTATAAAAGGGGAAATTAGGGTTTTTTGCAAAACCTAATTTCATTCTCTTCATCTCTTGCTGCGCCGCAGCAGTTCTTCTCCTCAAGAGAGAGAGATTTGCGAAAGTTTCGCATGAGAGAGAAAATGAGAGAGAAGAAATGAGAAGGAGGGTGAGGGAGATGAGCGACGGTGGGAGAGGAAAAAAAACTGCCTGACAGCGACAGTGGGCTGTAGGGAATGCCACCGACTAACCGTTCCATGGACGGCGGTGGTGGTTGAGGACAAACGCAACGGAGCATGGTACCACCGGCGACGGAGCATGGTACCACAATTCCTAATTCTGTTTTTGATTCGTATAGTTTCCTCCTTTTTTTTGTGTCTATAATTTGTTTTCTAAAAAACCTAATTTTCTAAACCTAAACGTGATTCAAACCGATTACTTAATCTAAACCTAATTTTTCTAACTAGAAAAGAAGCTGTTCGTGATACCCTGTCTGTTCATGATACCAATTGATTTTTCAAACCTAATTTTTCTAAACGTAATGTTAAATTAAAAAAACCTAGTTAGTGTTGAACCAAGGGCAAACACTCTTTGTTTTGTATGATAACAAAGTACACCTTATCTACTAATGGTTCAAGTTGAATTAAGTACAGGACATAAAGCAAAGAGCAGGAAGATTAAAATGGAGCAGCTTGGAGAAGAAGCCACCTCAGCAGTTCAAGACCTATTTGTTTATCCGCTTTCTTTAGGACACTGTGTAAGGTCCTATCACTGAAGGTCTATGACTTTTAGTAGCTGAGAGATGAGTTTTTCAAAACATGCATGGTGCATCAAAATAGTTTTGAAAAATATTTTATAAAATTGCATGCATGCATAAGGTGGCACCTAAACCTAAAAACAATTTTGTGGAAAGCAAGAATCAATTTCTATTTTGTTTCATAGGCTATGAAATCGATTTATACTTATTTTCATAGGCTATGAAATCGATTTATACTTATTTTCATAGGCTATGAAATCGATTTATACTTACTTACATAGGCTATGAAATCGATTCATACTTATTTTCATAGGCTATGAAATCGATTTATACTTACTTACATAGGCTATGAAATCAATTTTAGGCTCACCTATAGGCCAAGAATCGATTTCCTTGCCCTATGTTTGAAGTATGTAATCGATTCATGCATATACATAAGCCAAAGGTAAGAATCGATTTCCTTCTATTTCAAAAGACTATGAAATCGATTTTCAAGCAATCCTATAGGCTATGAATCGATTCCTCCTCATTTTAAACAAAGTAAGAATCGATTCCTACCCTATTCAGGATGTCCTGAAAATCGATTCCCACCTATTTCCAAAGAAACAAACAATCGATTCCTATGTTCTCCGTATATAAAGAATCGATTCCTCTCTTTTTAACTAGCCATAAAATCGATTCTTATGTCCTCTAAAATGATAAGAATCGATTCATCAACATTTTAACTTCATCAAACAATCGATTCATCATTTCTTTAAATGTTTTCTAAAAGCAAAGAATCGATTATACTATGATTTGCCTTCTCACATAAATCGATTCTTATGCATCATAAATCATTTCTACGTTTTCCTAAACCTATAAATAGGGAGGTGCTTCACACTTTTCATTTCACACCTCACACCACATTTTCTAAACCTCTCTACTTCTCACATACATTTTCTAGATCTAAGAAAGAGAGAAAATAGAGCTTCAACTTTCATATCATTTTCTATTTTCCATATCACTCATCTCTTAGTCACTATACTGTCATTATATCTGAGGTGATTGGATCATAGATCTCTATTTGTATTCGTTACTTTATTTGTGGGGGTCACTTTGAAATCCTGGGATTTGTTCTTGGGTCTCTCAATCAGGAGATTGAGTTGGTTTGAAATCCTGGGAAGTTTTCTTGGGTCTCTCAATCAGGAGATTGAGTTGGTTTGAAATCCTGGGAGGTGATCTTGGGTCGTTCAATCAGGGAAGATTGAAGCGGTAGTGAAATCCTGGGAGGTGCTCTTGGGTCGTTCAATCAGGAGATTGAAGCGGGTTGAAATCCTTAGCTAGGTGCTCGGGTTCTCAGTTCGGGGGAATTGAGATTTGCTATTTTGAAGTTGCCTGTTTGTAAACAATTCTTCAATATAGTGGTTATCATCAAGTCCAAGGGTTGCAAAGCCTGAGGCTGAGGACGTAGGGCTTTTATCCCGAACCTCGCAAAATTCCTGGTGTATCTCTATCCCTATCTCTTTACTTTATTGTCTATATTTGTTATTGTTATACATCTGTGATATTCATTGTTTTGTTTATATCTGTTTTGAATATCACTACTCAGATCTATTGTTATATTATTGTGCTGATCTGTTATTATCCATATCACTGCTGTAGATCTGTCTGTTGCTATATTCAATATCACTGCGCTGCCTATAAATAATCTAGTTATTCTGTATATTGAATATAGAGTAATATCATACTGTGCTTGATCTGCCTGCTTGCATACATCATATAAGTTTAAATCTCAGTTTCCGCATTTTATTTAAACTTATCATTTATTTTGAAAAGAATTCATATTTTGCACATAACCTTATTCACCCCCCTCTAAGGTTATACTATAGTCTAACAAGTGGTATCAAGAGCTAGAAATTGCATATAGAGCTTTACATCTCGCAATTTAAATTTTATTTATCTATCTGTGATTATGGGTTCTTTTATGAAAGAGGGGATGTCCTTCAATAGGCCACCCCTGTTTGATGGGACTAACTATGACTATTGGAGTAGTCGAATGAAATGTCATGTGCAGGCCATAGATTTCACCTTATGGAGGATCATTGCAGATGGACCACTGATCCCAATGAAAATCAAAAGTAAAACTACCGGCAAAGAAGAAGAAGTGCCAGTTGAGGATATCTACACCATTGACCTGAAAGAGCTGAGAAAGTCAGAGTTGGATAAGATATCTCAAAATGCCAGAGCAATGAATATTCTTCACGTATCTCTATGTGAAGAAGAATATGGAAAAGTAAAAGGTTGTCAGACAGCAAAAGAGATTTGGGAATACTTGGAAGCCACACACGGTACAAGCCAAATGGAGGCTAAATGGGACAATTCTGACACTGATAGTGAATATGAGGAGGTTGCAAATGATATCTGTTTTATGGCAAATGACACTTCCGAGGTAAGCCTTAATAACCCTAGTCTTTCTGATTCCTCTATGCATGATGATTTACTTGATGATGGTTGTAGTAGTCAAGATTTGAGTGAGGCTTTTGAAGCTCTCTATTTTGAACATGAAACTCTTTTGTTAAAATCTAAGAAATTGGCAAAGAGTAACAAAAGCATGCTCACTCAAATTGAGACACTTGAAAATGAAGTAGATAGATTAAAGAATGAACTACATAAATCTGTCAACCTTGAGTTTTGTGAGCTTAAACAAAATTTTGAAAAAGCCAAGGTTGAAAATGAACTTTTGAAAGAAACATTGAAAAAGTTTGAGGTTGGTGAAAATACCTTGACTCAGTTGCTTCACTCTCAACATCAATATGTTGATAGGAGAGGAATTGGGTACAAAGGTAATTCCACCTCCTCCATTTTAAACAAGAAATTAACTTTTGTTGCATCTACTTCAAGTTATAAACCCATTGTTTTCTCATGCACCTACTGTCAAAAGGGAAACCATAGCTCACCTAGATGTCCTATTCGTAAATTGTGTGAGCTTGGTACCCTTATACCTGCTTGTGAGAAACCAAGGTGGATTGTGAAAACAAACCCCCTGATGACTAACCCCAAAGGACCCAAAGAGAATTGGGTACCAAAATTTTCTACTTGATCTTAGTGCAGGTGTGCTACAGGGTATGGGGGTCAGATCAATACCTTGATAGCAGAGACTCGAAGTTCATGACTGGAGACACAAAAAGATTCGTAATACTCAGAAACAGCAGTCATGTGACTCGTGATAACAACAATAGAGGAAGAATCACTGGTGAAGGTTAGATTGGTAAAGTTTTATTCACCTCTGTTGAAAATGTGTTATAAAGTAGAAATTAAATATAACTCAACAAGTATTAGACACATATTTGAAATAAATTTTTTGTGTGCATCAAAGTTTTTTTTTCCTTCTCTCTATTGTGCTGGATCTTTGATGCAACATACTTTTGATGTTAAAAATGGTACCTATATTGTTGAACCAAGGATGATTATCTTGGGTATCATATTTTTTAAACCATGATGATCCACCCTCTTTTTTCTAAGCTTTGCATTCTAATATTAATAAGGGGGATCACCAAGTAAGGGGGAGCATAGCATGAACTACTGTTTTTTGCTATGCAATGCTGCTTATTTATTATGCAAGTTTATAAAGTGCTTATGTTGTATTCACCCCCCCTCCTTTTTGATGAAAACAAAGGGGGAGAGAATATTATGCATGTTATATGTGGGAGAGAATATATGCATGGTATATGTGAGGGGAGAAAATAATTGCTGCTATCCTGCTGATGTACTGTTTATTTTATTATGCATATGCTTAGGGGGAGCTTTTTGAAAAAGTTCCATTACTATCAAACCCCCTATGCATAATGTAATTTGTTATCATCAAAAAGGGGGAGTTTGTTGAACCAAGGGCAAACACTCTTTGTTTTGTATGATAACAAATTACACCTTATCTACTAATGGTTCAAGTTGAATTAAGTACAGGACATAAAGCAAAGAGCAGGAAGATTAAAATGGAGCAGCTTGGAGAAGAAGCCACCTCAGCAGTTCAAGACCTATTTGTTTATCCGCTTTCTTTAGGACACTGTGTAAGGTCCTATCACTGAAGGTCTATGACTTTTAGTAGCTGAGAGATGAGTTTTTCAAAACATGCATGGTGCATCAAAATAGTTTTGAAAAATATTTTATAAAATTGCATGCATGCATAAGGTGGCACCTAAACCTAAAAACAATTTTGTGGAAAGCAAGAATCAATTTCTATTTTGTTTCATAGGCTATGAAATCGATTTATACTTATTTTCATAGGCTATGAAATCGATTTATACTTATTTTCATAGGCTATGAAATCGATTTATACTTACTTACATAGGCTATGAAATCGATTCATACTTATTTTCATAGGCTATGAAATCGATTTATACTTACTTACATAGGCTATGAAATCAATTTTAGGCTCACCTATAGGCCAAGAATCGATTTCCTTGCCCTATGTTTGAAGTATGTAATCGATTCATGCATATACATAAGCCAAAGGTAAGAATCGATTTCCTTCTATTTCAAAAGACTATGAAATCGATTTTCAAGCAATCCTATAGGCTATGAATCGATTCCTCCTCATTTTAAACAAAGTAAGAATCGATTCCTACCCTATTCAGGATGTCCTGAAAATCGATTCCCACCTATTTCCAAAGAAACAAACAATTGATTCCTATGTTCTCCATATATAAAGAATCGATTCCTCTCTTTTTTAACTAGCCATAAAATCGATTCTTATGTCCTCTAAAATGATAAGAATCGATTCATCAACATTTTAACTTCATCAAACAATCGATTCATCATTTCTTTAAATGTTTTCTAAAAGCAAAGAATCGATTATACTATGATTTGCCTTCTCACATAAATCGATTCTTATGCATCATAAATCATTTCTACGTTTTCCTAAACCTATAAATAGGGAGGTGCTTCACACTTTTCATTTCACACCTCACACCACATTTTCTAAACCTCTCTACTTCTCACATACATTTTCTAGATCTGAGAAAGAGAGAAAATAGAGCTTCAACTTTCATATCATTTTCTATTTTCCATATCACTCATCTCTTAGTCACTATACTGTCATTATATCTGAGGTGATTGGATCATAGATCTCTATTTGTATTCGTTACTCTATTTGTGGGGGTCACTTTGAAATCCTGGGATTTGTTCTTAGGTCTCTCAATCAGGAGATTGAGTTGGTTTGAAATCCTGGGAAGTTTTCTTGGGTCTCTCAATCAGGAGATTGAGTTGGTTTGAAATCCTGGGAGGTGATCTTGGGTCGTTCAATCAGGGAAGATTGAAGCGGTAGTGAAATCCTGGGAGGTGCTCTTGGGTCGTTCAATCAGGAGATTGAAGCGGGTTGAAATCCTTAGCTAGGTGCTCGGGTTCTCAGTTCGGGAGAATTGAGATTTGCTATTTTGAAGTTGCCTGTTTGTAAACAATTCTTCAATATAGTGGTTATCATCAAGTCCAAGGGTTGCAAAGCCTGAGGCCGAGGACGTAGGGCTTTTATCCCGAACCTCGCAAAATTCCTGGTGTATCTCTATCCCTATCTCTTTACTTTATTGTCTATATTTGTTATTGTTATACAGCTGTGATATTCATTGTTTTGTTTATATCTGTTTTGAATATCACTACTCAGATCTATTGTTATATTATTGTGCTGATCTGTTATTATCCATATCACTGCTGTAGATCTGTCTGTTGCTATATTCAATATCACTGCGCTGCCTATAAATAATCTAGTTATTCTGTATATTGAATATAGAGTAATATCATACTGTGCTTGATCTGCCTGCTTGCATACATCATATAAGTTTAAATCTCAGTTTCCGCATTTTATTTAAACTTATCATTTATTTTGAAAAGAATTCATATTTTGCACATAACCTTATTCACCCCCCCTCTAAGGTTATACTATAGTCTAACAGTTAGTTCCTAAAATTATTTTTTTTTAAAAGACTAATCTATTCATACAGAAAACGTATATAGGGTATATGTATCACTAAAAGAATAATAAAAACATACTTGCAGTTGCTACATGTATGAATTATTTAGCATGTGAACATCTAAAAAACTAAAGCATTACAGATTACACCTACGCCTACATGCACCTACGCCTACATGTTTTTGTATTTTTGAATAAAAAGAAACACCAACTTGTATTCCAGCTTCTGAACTTTTTGTTTGATTGTTGTCGTTAACTAATGTTGCTCCTATCCTTGCTGCTACTACTGTTCCTCTTTTGTTTCAGAATTTTTTGATGCTTTGTGATTAGGGTTTTAGTATAAAACCCTAATTTTGCTTTGAATTTCTCTGAATTTTGTCCAATTTTTCTATGTTTTTGTGTCTGAATTGTTGTGTCTTCTCCGTGTTGTCCTTTGTCTCTGAATCAAGCTTGTTTATATAGGCAAATTTTAGGGTTTTCTGATCCTTCTCCATCTTTTGTTTCCTATTTTGCAGGTTTTGGGCTTGGGTTGGAGAAGATGGGTGCTTGGTGAGCAAGAAAAGGGGCTAGGGTTCAGCTACTGTTTTGCTTTAGGCTGAGGCGCCCTCTTTTTGCTTCTTTTTCTATTTTTATGTATTTTCGGATTTTGTATTTTTGGATTTTTTGTATATATTAATATTGTAATATTTTTTAAATCTGATATTATTTTATTGTTATTCTTTTTATGGCTTTTTGATCAAAAGGGCTAAATTAGGTCCAAAAAAAACTGGTTCAAAACATTAAGCGTAAGTGATTGCTTATTGCTGAAGCAGTGATTGCTCCTTCATTGCCGGAGCAATGGATCTCTTTGTCATTGCTGGGGCAACGGATGCACCAGCAATGCTTCTACTTTGTACCTGAAAAATTAACAAAACATACTAAAATAAACTAATTAGTTAGTAAATCAAAAATTCATGGGTTGCCTCCCAGAAAGCGCTTGAATTAAGAGTATTTCAGCCTGACTATCTCCTCAACTTCAGAGATTTTTGAAATGAGTGGTGATCTTGTCTCTCACCACATGTTCACCATAGTACATTTTTACTCTTTGTCCATTAACCTTGAAGGTGGTGTTGGATGCTTCATCAAATAAATCCACAGCACCATGAGGGTAGACTTTCAACAGTTTGAATGGTCTTGACCACCTTGATTTGAGATTTCCAGGGAATAATTTCAATCTGGAGTTATAAAGTAGTACCAACCCTCCTTCAATTAATTCCATTCTTTGAATTCTCTGGTCATTCCATGCTTTTGTCTTGGCTTTGTAAATTTCAGCATTTTCATAAGCAAAATGCCCAATTTCTTCAAGTTCATTAAGTTGTAAAAGCCTAGATGCACCTGCTTGATCATGATTGAAATTGAGCTTCTTAATTGCCCAATATGGTTTATGCTCCAATTCCACAGGTAGGTGACATGCTTTTCCATACACTAGCCTATAGGGTGACATTCTGTTGCGTCCGTGTGTTTTATAATCGCAATATCAGTGCAAGTATACACGTCGTACAAGTAATAAAGTGGATAAAAGTAAGAGATCGTTCCCACGAGGATTGATTAACTTTCAGAGTTCAAGTCTTTAAAACACAAGTGAAACAGGTAATAAATCGGCACTAAAATTTGGTATTAAGACTAAGAACGTAGATAAAACAAGTAAATAAGGAGTGGGTGTGAATATGGAAGAGTATGAGTTGGATTGCTGCATGCAAGTAAATCTCCTCTAGTCAGACGCTATAACGTTTACACGCTAACACGTACAAATGCTATGTTGTATAGACGTTATAACGTTTGAACGCTGTTGCAAAAGAGCTGTGCTTTTCAGTCACAAAACGTCAGAGCTTCAAGTACTAGAATTCCTATGTCTAGGTTCTAAGTAGGCCTACTCCTGTATTTTAAGTACCCACAGCAATGTCCTATGAACTATTATCCATTCTATGTCTAGACTTAGATAAAAAATGCCTAAATGTCTTTAGTGCACCTTTTCATTCATATAAATCCTTGAGTTCTTTTCATAGACCATGTCTGTACCTATGAATCTACTTATTTTAAGTGGCCAGTTCAAAACAAGTTTGGAAATATTAACATGCAAAGATTTAAAACGCATAAACATCAATACTTCATAACATTAAACTAGAGGTTCATTACATGCAAAACAACAACCCAACTACCAATGTTTAGCTCATGCTGAGCATCCTTACAGAAATAAGAGGAGTTAAAATCCAAATACCATACATAGAGAAAAGGAGACTAAACGCCAATGATACGCCTAAGTGGCCTTCCTTCATGCACGCTGTAAAGACGTTACAACGTCTGAGCCTTACAGTAGTGGTTGCGAATGAAGATGGAAATTGGGGCTTGAGAAAATTTAAAATGAAGAAGTCTGTGTCCAGAACTTCTTTTAGAAAAACTATCTCTGAAAAATGGAGGAAGGTGGAGGATGAATGGAGTCGTGTGTAATCCGCATGGTGCACCCTTGCCTTTTTATAGAGAGAAAATAGCCATGGTCAAAGGAGGGTCACGTGCTTGCTGATGTCATTCTCCACCTTCCAAGCTTGCTTGCGAGTTGACTCTGCCCTGAAGTGACACCGCACTGCTACAGTGCGTCAGCCGCGTCAGCTGCTGAGGAGAGAGAAGATCTTCTTCATTTCCAGATCTTTGACCATCATTACATGCGCGCCAAAATGAGATATTACTTTCTTGCTCTGCTGCCCTTCTTCAGACGTGATGAGAGACGTTGCCACGTTCAGATTACTGCACAAACACAAGAAGCATCAAAACGCTCACAAAGGCACCAATTGGCACCAAATTGCCTAGAATTTGTAATTTACCCCCTTCTAACTAAAAAGCAATAAACTAACGGAAACTTAATGGAAACAACCTACTATTGCCAGAGGACTTGCATGATTTAACTTTGAATAGGTATAAATAACTCATCTAAATGTGAGTTATCACACCCCCAAACTTAAACCATTGCTTGTCCTCAAGCAAATGAAATACAACCTATGAAAAGATGCAAGAAATTAAATACACCAACAGTTTAGATTCACTACACACTCACGCACCAATACACAATTAAATTTTAGATTCATTACTGCCCAAAGTGAGTGTGTGATCTCTGTATCAATTTTATTCCTAGCTAGGTTCAGAAGCTACCTTAGCCCATGAAAGAGTGGTTTCCATATGGTGAGAGTATAACATCTTTCAAAACATAGAGTAGGCTAACATTTCCACACAAGACATGAGGGTTATTTTAAGCACGACAAAGGGTCTTAATTTGGGTGCTAGGACTAGATTAGTGCAAACTACTTTTCTGACTCACACAACGTAAAACACACAGAGGACTGCAACCCCTCATTACTGAGCAACTTTCATTTGATTCACTTCACTTTTGGTTTGGAGTTTTTTTGATTTTCTCCTTTTTGATCCTTTGGATTTGACAATTTTGGATTGAGATATTTGGGGTACCCAGTATTTGTTTCGGGAAATTGCAGCCAACACAGAGGACATGTGGATTTTTCCACTTATTTGAAACAACACACACTTTTTGGTCTTTTTGGAGTAGACGTTATAACGTTTATAGGAGAGACGCTACAACGTCTGATAACACAACACAAAAACACACACGGCATACGTTATAACGTTACGGGTAGACGATACAATGCTGCACTCACACTACACAGGCACTAATCATCCTACAGTCTTTGCACCCAGCCTTAGTACAACCTGATATACCCCCAAACTTAGTTTCTACTGCTATTCTAAGTTTTTAATCAAGTTTTACCATCACCATAGTCAACCAAAACTAGCTTTTGCATCACATAGTCCCTAGCTAACTAGGTTTTCCTCAAAACAGATGTTGTGTGGAAGCAGTAATCAATTCTATTCATCTAAGCATGCATCAGCTACTCACACAAATTCACACATAGTCATTACTAGATTTAGCCCAAGGAGAAACATTTTTGATGATTACTCAAGTAGGGAAGTAAACTGATTTTGCATTTGATTTTATGCATATACGAAACATAAAAATGATCCTCCCCCCCAGACACAAGGATGAGCAGTGTCCTCACTGCTTACTGTTCTTCAAAAATGGGAGAGGAACACTCAAACAAAACAGAAACAAAACAACTACTGACTACTAACTAAAAACTACAACTATTCTACTGCTAAAAAGAGGGCTAACTTACTTGTTCAGAGCACCCGACCTGAGCCTTCCACTCTGTCTGGCTGGGATGCTTGTTTGCACAGTCTTCTTTTTCTTTTCCTTCTTCTTCTTCTCTCCTTCACCAGTACCAACTGAGATTTCAGTTTCTTGTGGCATCTTTGCACTGCACTCAGCAACTCTTTTCTTTGCTTCCTCCCATGCTTTCTGCTTTTCCAGTTCTTCAGGATGAATCTGCTGCTGCTCTTTGGGTTCCCCCTGGGCTTTTTCAACCTCTGGCTCTTGAGACGTTGTAACGTCTGCAGCTTTCTCTTCAGCAGCAACAGCAGGAGCATTCTCTGAACCACTTGCAGCAACAAATGCTGCACTGGTGGCTGTTGCTGGCTTGTCTTTAGCAGCTTCAGATTTCTTTCTTACCTGCAACTTTTGCCTTTTGGTTGCAGGAGCATCAACTAGTTGTTCTTCTTCTTCACTTGCAGCGGCTAATTCACGCCTTTTCTTCTTCCCAAATGGACTCTGGGTGGGCACAGTCTTGAATCTTTGTCTTTTGGGTAGGGGAATGAGTTGTGGGTCTGGGTTAGTTTCAACAGCAGGTGGTTCAGACGTAGTCACGTCTGTATTGGTTACTTCTGGAATGGATGGTTGTGATGGCTCTTTAGTTGGTTCAGGTTGAGTGGGGGTTGGTTTTGAAATGGGTTGATCTTCAAGTTCAGATTGTGGTGTTTTGGGGATGTTTTGGTCATGGGTGGGTTGTTCTTTAGCTGAGGGATGGGGTTGTTTGGCTTTTGGTGATGGAGGTGTGGGTTGGGCTGGTTCTTTGAGTGTTTGGGTTGGTGGAGAGTCAGCCTCAATATCAGTCTTATCACTGGAGCTTCCTTTCTCTTCTGAATGTGTTTCTTCCTCATCATCACTTAGGATTTCCCTACTCACCTTCTTTGATTCCTCTGCATCACTCTCACTGATGCTATCCATATCAGCTGATTTAAGTTCTTCTTCCTCACTACTTACCTTCTTCTGCTTTTTCTTTGCTGGGCTCTTTCTTTTTGTGGTTGGTTTTCTTGTTTTCTTGACTTTTTCCTTCTTCACTTTCCTGAGGTTCATTGTTGATAAGGGTATGTTGTCTTCATCTTCCTCTTGCATCCAATCTGGAAGTACTGGTTCTTCAATCACCATCTTGCCTTTTGTTGTCTGTGCATTCACCTTCTTTTGCCACTCAAATTGCTCCTTGACAAACTTGGCTAGGCTGTTTTGCTGGTCCACCAGACGTTGTAACGTCTGTGCATCAACTGACGTGCTAGCATCTGCAGCTCTCTGCCTAGCTTTGAACTTTGTAGAGAATGCCCCCTGGGGTTCCTCTCTTAGCTCAGATGCTTCAATCTCCACTCCAGCCTCCATGCAGAGATCAGTGATTAAACAAGGGAAGTATAGGTATCCATCCTTCCTGTTCTGCCATTTGTTAATCTCCCTGTTGATGAGCTTACCCACTTCAATCTTATCTCTTGACATAATGGCATCAATAGCAATCAGCCTCTCTTTATCAACCCAGAGAGTGTGAGAAGTGGGTATCAAGCAATGCCTAATGAAATGAAACCAAGCACTGGCCTCATCACACAGGTATCTCTTCAAAATTTTGAATTCATTTCCATGGTCGCCTCTTCGCTCCCAAACAGCTCCTTCAACACATATCCTTTCTTTGATTTCAGTCATCTCTGCTACTCCGTAAGTCTTTTGCTTCACCTCAACTGCCTTGCCATAGTAACCTAGCCCAAAGTAGTCATTTATGACTCTTATACCAAATTTGACTTCTTCTCCTCGAACGATGGAGGTGCTTGAAAGTTCTCCATCGGTTCTTTCAACGATTCCTTTGTAAAAGTCATGCACCAGAGTTGCAATGTATTCCTTTCTGTGAACTACAAATTTCTGCCATCCCAATGCTGTCACTGTTGCTAGAAAGTCAGGATTTGGGTTTTCCAAGCTGAATCCCCTTTCGGGCAGCAAGGCTTTTTTCTTTGAAGGAATGGGGATTTCTGGAATTTGAGCAGAGGAAGAACTTGGGTTGACATTCTTTCCTTTACCAGATGATTTTACTGCAGCTTGCTTGGTTTTTGTCATGGTGATTGAATGAGTTTTCTGGAGAGTGGGGGATTTGAGATTTGAGATTTGGGGGAAGGGATGAGATTGCGGTTTCTGAAAGTGTCTGAAGGTGGTTTTGGTGATTGTAACTGGTGAGTGTTTATTGGGGAGGTTTTATGGGAAGTTGAGAAGTAGGTGGTGGCGTGGGTTTGGGAAAAATGGGTAACCGTTGGAAGTGACGTCGTGATCACTTTGGCAGTCACGTCTAAAAAAAATCATTTTCATTTTAAAAAATTTTTTCATTTGAAAACTGCTTGACTCATTTTCTTTTCTTTTCTTTTTTTCACTTAAAACTTTACCCAGGCAGCAAACGTGACAACATCCTAGACACGCAGAGACGTTATAACGTTTACAATACTTCAGCTCCCATTCCTGCGCAAAACAAAAATTTTAAAGACAAAAATTGCTGGTTGGTTAAAACCATTGGGTTGCCTCCCAAGAGCGCTTGCTTTAAGAGTCTTCAGCCAGACTATTCCCTTTTTGAATTCAGGGGTTGTTGAGAGCCACTGTGGTCTTGTCCCTAACCACATGTTCTCCATAGTAATGCTTCACTCTTTGGCCATTGACTTTGAAAATGGAATTAGTTTTCTCATCAAACAAGTCCACAGCACCATGAGGATAGACTTTTACCAGCTTGAAAGGTCCTTACCATCTTGATTTTAGCTTCCCAGGGAACAACTTTAACCTTGAATTAAACAGCAAAACTGATTGTCCTTCTACTAGCTCCCTTCTTTGAATTTTCTGATCATGCCACTTCTTGGTTTTCTCCTTATACATTGCTGAATTCTCATAGGCAGTGTGCCTGAATTCATCTAGCTCATTTAGTTGAAGGAGCCTTGCTTCTCCAGCCTTTGAATAATCTAAGTTCAGTTGCTTCAGTGCCCAGTGAGCTTTGTGTTGGAGTTCAATGGGCAGGTGACAAGCTTTTCCGAAGACTAGCTTGTATGGTGACATGCCCAATGGTGTCTTAAATGCTGTCCTGTACGCCCACAATGCATCATCAAGGTGTAAGGACCAATCCTTCCTGTTTGGACCAACCATCTTCTCAAGTATTCTTTTAATTTCTCTGTTGGAAATTTCTGCTTGACCACTTGTCTGTGGGTGATAAGCTGTAGCAATCTTGTGCTTCACTCCATACTTAGCCAATAGGTCCTCAATCAGCTTGTTACAGAAGTGAGAGCCTTCATCACTGATTATAGCTCTTGGAGTACCAAATCTTGTGAAGATGTTTTGCTTAAGGAATTTGCTGACTGATTTGGCTTCATTATTGGGTAATGCAATGGCTTCTACCCATTTTGACACATAATCCACAGCTACCAATATGTATAAGTTTCCATGAGACATAGGAAATGGCCCCATGAAGTCCATTCCCCAAACATCAAACAGCTCCACTTCAAGGATATTTGTCAATGGCATTTCTTGCTTGTTGGAGATGTTTCCAGTTCTTTGGCATTTATCACATCTTTTCACTAATTCATGAGCATCTTTGAAGAGTGTTGGCCAGTAGTATCCTGACTGTAGCACCTTTGCTGCAGTTCTGGTTCCTCCAAAATGTCCTCCATAAGGTGATGCATGACATTGTTGTAACACATGAAGTTGTTCTTTTTCAGCAAGACATCTTCTAAGCAACTGATCTTGACACATCTTATACAGATAGGGCTCATCCCAAAAATAGTGTTTCACTGTGTGGAAAAACTTTTTTCTTTGCTGATGGTTGAAATCCACAGGAACAATCTTGCTAACTAGGAAGTTGACTATATCAGCATACCAGGGTGTAGTAGCATCAGACGTTATAACGTTGGAAGAAATTGCCATAGACGTGGTAACGTCTTCAGCTACTGTGGCTACTGTTAGCAGTTTTTCATCAGGGAAATTTTCTTTTATCTCTTCTGCGCCTGTACCTGCATCAACATTCTCAAGTCTAGAAAGATGATCAGCAACTTGGTTCTCTACCCCCTTTTTATCATGAATTTCCAAGTCAAATTCTTGGAGGAGGAGAACCCATCTGATGAGTCGTGGCTTTGCATCTTTTTTAGAAATCAAATACTTGATGGCTGAGTGATCAGTAAAAACAATAACTTTTGCACCCACCAAGTATGATCGAAATTTGTCAAAAGCAAATACAACAGCCAGTAACTCTTTCTCAGTTACAGTATAATTTAATTGGACATCATCTAAGGTTTTACTAGCATAATAGATAGAGTGAAAATTTTTGCCATACCTTTGACCCAATACAGCCCCTACAGCGTAGTCACTCGCATCACACATTAATTCAAATGGTTTGGACCAGTCAGGAGTGACTATCACAGGAGCTGTTACAAGGGCAGTCTTCAGTTTCTGGAAGGCTTCATGACAATGCTCATCAAAGTTGAAGACGTTATCACGTTGCAGCAGCAGACACAAAGGTTTGGAAATTTTTGAGAAATCCTTGATAAACCTTTTGTAAAAACCAGCATGCCCTAAGAAACTTCTAATACCTTTGACAGTGGTAGGTGGAGGTAATTTGTCAATAACATCAATTTTTGCTTTATCCACCTCCAACCCTTTCTTTGAAATTTTATGCCCCAAAACAATTCCCTCTTGAACCATAAAGTGGCATTTTTCCCAGTTGAGTACTAAGTTGGTTTCTTCACATCTTATTAAAACTCCTTCTAAGTTATCCAAGCATGCCTTGTATGAGTCTCCATAGACTGAAAAGTCATCCATGAAAACTTCCATGGATTTTTCAATAAAATCTGAGAATAAAGCCATCATACATCTCTGGAATGTTGCAGGTGCATTACACAGCCCGAATGGCATCCTCCTGAAGGCAAAGGTACCATAAGGACAAGTGAATGTGGTCTTCTCTTGGTCTTCAGGCACAATAGCTATCTGGTTATATCCTGAGTAACCATCAAGGAAACAATAGAATTCTTTGCCTGCAAGTCTATCCAACATCTGGTCAATAAATGGCAGAGGAAAATGGTCCTTCTTGGTTGCTTTGTTCAGCTTCCTGTAGTCCATACATATCCTCCATCCAGTCACTGTTCTTGTTGGAATCAATTCATTTTTGTCATTGGTCACCACAGTAACTCCACCCTTCTTTGGTACACATTGAACTGGGCTCACCCATGAGCTGTCACTGATTGGGTAGATGATTCCTGCGTCTAACCATTTGATGATTTCCTTCTTGACCACCTCTTTCATTATCGGGTTCAATCTCCTTTGTCCTTCAATGCTGTTCTTTGCATTCTCTTCTAAGACAATTCTGTGCATGCAGATTGTGGGACTGATACCCTTGATATCTGCCATTTGCCAACCAATGGCTTTCTTGTGTCTTTTCAAGGTACTAATGAGATCACTTTCCTGCTCTTGTGAGAGATTAGAAGAAATGATCACAGGTAAAGAATCATTTTCCCCTAAAAAGGCATACTTCAGGTGATCAGGCAACGCCTTCAGTTCCAGTGTGGGTGGTTCTTCAATGGAGGGTACTATCTTCTTGAGGTTGGAGTCTTCTTGCCCCAAAGATTCATACTTCTTTGTCCACGCCCTGGGTACATGGGAATCAGACGTGACAACGTCTGTGGTTGACGTTGCAACGTTTAACGGATCAGCTTCTTCTGATAACAGCTCTTGAATCTCATCTTTGCCCAGAATCTTTTCCAAGTGGTCATTATCTTTGTTGAATTGTTTTTGAACCACATGGTCAAGGGCAACCACAAAGGAACATTCCTCTGTGTTAGGTTCTGGGTACTTGAGTGCGTTGAGGACGTTGAACTTGACTTCTTGGTCATTGACCCTCATGATTAATTCTCCTTTCTGCACATCAATGAGTGTCCTTCCAGTGGCTAGAAATGGCCGCCCCAAGATGATAGGAACTTCCTTATCTGCATCAAAATCTAAAATAACAAAGTCCACTGGAAAAACAAATTTGTCAACTTTAATCAAAACATCTTCTAATATGCCCTCAGGATAAACTCTACTTTTATCAGCTAATGTAAGACTTAAAGAAGTAGGTCTGGCAGTTCCTATACCAAGTTTTTCATAAATGGACTTGGGCATCAAGTTGATACTTGCCCCCAAGTCGCATAAAGCTTTGCCAAGGTAAAAATCTCCAATGGAGCATGGTATAGTAAAACTGCCAGGATCTTTCAGTTTTCTAGGGAGTTTATTCTGCATGATTAAGCTACATTCTTCAGTTAAAGCAATAGTTTCAAACTCCCCTAGCCTTCTTCTTTTGGTGATGATATCCTTTAGGAACTTGGCATAGTTTGGCATCTGTTGTAGAGCTTCAACCAAGGGAAGGTTTATGTGTAGCTGTTTTAGCATCTCCATGAACTTGCTGAATTGCTTGTCTTCATGAGCTTTCTTTAGTCTTTGAGGGTAGGGTGGAGGAGGATATTCAGGTACAAGCTTAGGAACAGTCTTGATTCCTGGTTCAGAACTAGACGTTGTAACGTCTGCCTTAGACATCACAATATCTGGAATATTCTTCTCTTTTTCTCCACCTTTGTTTTTCTCTTTTTCCTTGTCTGGCACCTCAGATTCCTTAGGCATAGATGGTTCTGGATACTCAGTGCCACTCCTTAATGAGATAGCATTTACCTGTGCATTCACCACATCTTTACCATTTGACTTTGATGAAGATGGTGTTTCAGTTGTGGATGGAAGAGATCCATTCTGTCTTTGAGTGAGAGCTGAGGCTATCTGTCCAATTTGGTTCTCCAAAGTTTTGATTGAAGACTCATGGGTCTGTAAGGTTGCCCTACAATCACTTATGAAAGTTTTCATCAAGGCTTCCAAATTGCTGTTGCTGTTATTCTGCGTATACTGCTTTTGTTGTTGAGGGGGAAATCCTGGGGGTATTGCAGGAGCAGCATCGCTAGCATTCAAAGAATTGTTGTTCTTCCAACTAAAATTTGGGTGATTTCTCCAATTTGAATTGTAAAAGTTGGAGAAGGGACTGTTACCTTTGTTATGTGATACAAAGTTTACAGACTGAGGGTTATGGGGACACTCTTCGTAGACATGTCCTCCTTCACAATAGACACACACTACTCCCCCAGATGGTGTTGGTTCAACAGCTGCAGCAGTCTGTGTTTCAGACGTTGCCACGTTTGGTGTACTCAAGTTTTTAATCATGTTGGTCAAAGAAGCAACCTGAGCAGAAAGGGCAGTTACTTCACTTATCTCATGGACACCAGCCTTCTTTCCGGGAGTGAATCTATCAGAAGGCCAATGGGCATTGTGAGTGGCTATGTCTTCAATAAGTCTGCATGCCTCAGAGAAAGACATGTTCAATATGACACCGCCTGATGAAGCATCAAGTATAAGTCTGGTAGGCTGATCTAAACCATTATAGAAAGTCTCCATTTGAATAACCACGGGTATACCGTGGTGTGGGCACATTCTTAGTAATTCCTTCCATCTTTCCCAAGCCTCAAATAATGATTCCCCTTCTCTTTGTTTGAAGGAAGTAATGTCATTTCTTAACTTGGCATTTTTGTTGGGAGGGAAGTATTTTCCAAGAAATTTCTCAGCTAGCTCATCCCAAGTGTGAATTGAATTTGGCTCTAAAGAGTTCAACCAATTCTTGACCTTATCCTTAAGAGAATATGGAAATAGCTTCAATCGGAAAGCATCTTCTGAGACTCCTGGGATGACAAAGTTGCTACACACATCCAAAAATTGCCTTAGATGTGCATAAGGATCTTCTTGGGGAAAACCTCCAAATTGCCCTGCAGTCTGCAGCATTTGGAACATCATTGGCTTGAATTCAAAGTGACCAGTATGAATAGGTGGTCTTGCAATGCCTGTTTGTAAATGGGCAGGGTTGAGCACGGCATAATCACGCATAGGCCTGTCTCTGTCATTGACCATGTCTTGTGGCCCTGCATTGATGAGTTGCTGTCTCTGCCAGTGTTCATCATCAACATAGGTTTCTGTATGAGTTTGTGGTCCACGACCACGTCCTCCAGCATCAGAGTGTCTTCCTCCTCTTGGAGTGCGTCCACCTCTAGAGCTTCTACCACCAGTACCATGTTCAGACATGGTGGGTGGCTGAAATTGCTGTTGTTGTTGTTGCCTTCTTAGCCTTTGTTGTCTCCTTAGTCGCCTGAAGGTTCTTTCAGGTTCTGGATAGAATTCAGGCTCAGATCCACTCCTTGGTTCTGTTGAACTAGAGCTTGAACTGGAACTAAGCATACGCTGTAACGTTTACCTGTTCATTCACAAAAACAACAAACAACACAGCAGAATTCTTTCACCTAGTGTTTTAATTCTTTCTTGAGCAATAAAAGTTAAATACAATCCCCGGCAACGGCGCCAAAAACTTGTTGCGTCCGTGTGTTTTATAATCGCAATATCAGTGCAAGTATACACGTCGTACAAGTAATAAAGTGGATAAAAGTAAGAGATCGTTCCCACGAGGATTGAATAACTTTCAGAGTTCAAGTCTTTAAAACACAAGTGAAACAGGTAATAAATCGGCACTAAAAGTTGGTATTAAGACTAAGAACGTAGATAAAACAAGTAAATAAGGAGTGGGTGTGAATATGGAAGAGTATGAGTTGGATTGCTGCATGCAAGTAAATCTCCTCTAGTCAGACGCTATAACGTTTACACGCTAACACGTACAAATGCTATGTTGTATAGACGTTATAACGTTTGAACGCTGTTGCAAAAGAGCTGTGCTTTTCAGTCACAAAACGTCAGAGCTTCAAGTACTAGAATTCCTATGTCTAGGTTCTAAGTAGGCCTACTCCTGTATTTTAAGTACCCACAGCAATGTCCTATGAACTATTATCCATTCTATGTCTAGACTTAGATAAAAAATGCCTAAATGTCTTTAGTGCACCTTTTCATTCATATAAATCCTTGAGTTCTTTTCATAGACCATGTCTGTACCTATGAATCTACTTATTTTAAGTGGCCAGTTCAAAACAAGTTTGGAAATATTAACATGCAAAGATTTAAAACGCATAAACATCAATACTTCATAACATTAAACTAGAGGTTCATTACATGCAAAACAACAACCCAACTACCAATGTTTAGCTCATGCTGAGCATCCTTACAGAAATAAGAGGAGTTAAAATCCAAATACCATACATAGAGAAAAGGAGACTAAACGCCAATGATACGCCTAAGTGGCCTTCCTTCATGCACGCTGTAAAGACGTTACAACGTCTGAGCCTTACAGTAGTGGTTGCGAATGAAGATGGAAATTGGGGCTTGAGAAAATTTAAAATGAAGAAGTCTGTGTCCAGAACTTCTTTTAGAAAAACTATCTCTGAAAAATGGAGGAAGGTGGAGGATGAATGGAGTCGTGTGTAATCCGCATGGTGCACCCTTGCCTTTTTATAGAGAGAAAATAGCCATGGTCAAAGGAGGGTCACGTGCTTGCTGATGTCATTCTCCACCTTCCAAGCTTGCTTGCGAGTTGACTCTGCCCTGAAGTGACACCGCACTGCTACAGTGCGTCAGCCGCGTCAGCTGCTGAGGAGAGAGAAGATCTTCTTCATTTCCAGATCTTTGACCATCATTACATGCGCGCCAAAATGAGATATTACTTTCTTGCTCTGCTGCCCTTCTTCAGACGTGATGAGAGACGTTGCCACGTTCAGATTACTGCACAAACACAAGAAGCATCAAAACGCTCACAAAGGCACCAATTGGCACCAAATTGCCTAGAATTTGTAATTTAGCCCCTTCTAACTAAAAAGCAATAAACTAACGGAAACTTAATGGAAACAACCTACTATTGCCAGAGGACTTGCATGATTTAACTTTGAATAGGTATAAATAACTCATCTAAATGTGAGTTATCACATTCCTAGGGGTGTCTTGAAAGCTGTTCTGTAGGCCCACAAGGCATCATCCAAGTGTAATGACCAATCTTTCCTTGTAGGTCCAACCATCTTTTCAAGTATTCTTTTGACCTCCCTATTGGATAATTCTACCTGCCCACTTGTTTGAGGGTGGTAGGCAGTAGCAATTTTGTGTTTTACCCCATATTTGGCTAGAAGATTTTCAATAAGCTTGTTGCAGAAATGTGAACCTTCATCACTGATAATTGCCCTTGGAGTACCAAATCTAGTGAAGATGTTTCTTTGTAAAAATTTACTCACAGATTTGGCATCATTTTTTGGCAATGATACAGCTTCTACCCATTTAGAAACATAGTCCACAGCCACCAAGATGTATAGATTTTCAAAGGATGGAGGAAATGGTCCCATGAAGTCCATTCCCCAAACATCAAAGAGTTCAATCTCTTAAGATATTGGTTAGTGGCATTTCATGTTTATTTGAAATGTTTCCTGCCCTTTGACACCTATCACAGTTCTTGACCATTTGGTATGCATCTTTGAATAATGTTGGTCAATAGTAACCTGGTTGTAGCACCTTAGTTGCTGTTCTGGTGCTGCCAAAATGTCCACCATAGGGGGCAGCATGACAATGCTGCAGCATTGATTGTTGTTCCTCTTCTGCTAAGTATCTTCTCATTATTTGGTCTGAACAATTCTTATAAAGAAAAGGATCATCCCAATAGTATTGTTTAACTATATGGAAAAATCTTCTCCTCTGTTGATAAGTCATGTTGACAGGTACAACTTTGCTTGCTAGGAAATTTACTATGTCAGCAAACCATGGTGCAGCAGCATCAATTACTCCAGTAATGGTTTTTGTTGTAGAAATTGCTAATAATTTCTCATCTGGAAAGCTTTCTTTTATCTCTGCTTCTTTTGTTCCTGCATAATCTCCTTCAAGTCTAGACAAATGATCAGCTACTTGGTTCTCGACCCCCCTTTTTATCATGAATTTCAAGATCAAATTCTTGGAGGAGAACCCATCTTATTAGTCTTGGTTTTGCATCTTTTTTTGAAATTAAATACTTGATGGCTGAGTGATCTGTATAAACAATCACTTTTGTGCCTACCAAGTATGATCTAAATTTATCAAATGCAAAAACCACTGCTAATAATTCTTTTTCAGTCACAGTATAATTCATTTGAGCTTCAATAAGTGTTTTGCTGGCATAATATATAGAATGAAAAACTGTGTCATACCTTTGCCCTAGGACAGCTCCCACAGCAAAATCACTAGCATCACACAGTAGCTCAAATGGTCTGCTCCAATCTGGTGTGACTATCACTAGTGCTGTCACCAATGCTTTCTTCAATTTTTGAAATGCTTCTAAGCAAGATTCATCAAAGTTGAAATGCACATCATGTTGCAACAGTTGACATAATGGTTTTGAAATTTTGGAGAAGTCCTTGATAAATCTTCTATAGAAGTCTGCATGACCTAAGAAGCTTCTGATACCTTTGACAGTTGTTGGAGGAGGTAATTTGTCTATCACCTCAATCTTTGCCTTGTCTACTTCCAGCCCTTTCTTTGAAATTCTATGACCTAGCACAATGCCTTTTTGGACCATAAAGTGACATTTCTCCCAATTTAGGACCAAATTTGTAACACCCTGATCTTGGGAGCGCTACTAAGTGAACTCAACTCCTAATATGAGATGTTTTTTGAAAAATACACTTCCTGCCTCTCTTTGAGAACATATTATTTTTTTTAAAATCAATTTCAAAACAATCAGAGTATTGCAGCATTTTTGAAACATGATTCCTCTCTTAATGTAATATACAGGAACTAAATCTGAAATATGACATATATAAATTTGTTTCCCCACGCCAGTATGTTACCTGTTTTCAAAAGAAATGCACAATGCAAAGACATAAGTGTTTGAAATAAAAACCCACACAATCTAGTACTGGCTATCTTTACTAATACATATACGGCAATGCCCATACAAGAACTGATTAAGAACCATACATTTGAGGATTTTCCAAAATGACGACAAAAGAAGACATCTATGCTGATCAAGCACTCTATACGTAACACCCGGTTAGGACCTCGTGGAGTCCACCAATACTCCACTATGAAAGGTGATAACTCTCCAGTTGCAGAGTTATTTATGCACTTCTATTCATAAATCATTGTCATTTTGCATGCTTAGACTAAGAATTATGTAAATATTTGTGTTGTATTAGGAAAAAGGGAATCAAGATCTGAATTGGAATATATTTGGCACAAATGGTGCCCTTGTGAAATTTCTAATGTTTTCTGTCTAAGTGCTATAGCATCGGATGCTATAGCATCATATGCTAGCATCCCTGTGCGCAGCAGAGCTGGGACCCACTTGAAGACAGCAGCAGAAAGCAGATCTGCAGTAAATCCTCTCCTGACCAGTCAGCGCCTCCCTATTGCCATACTCCATGCTGATGCAGCCACCCTCCTACCACTTGCACTTCACCATTTGTCTACCTTGGGGGGACAAACACCTTTAGTTGGTGAAAAGAAGACCCACTTGTTCATCCACTTGCAAGTGTGGAGGGAAAACTCAACTATAAAAGGAAGCCTATCTTCTGCATTTAAAGACACATCCTAGAGCACGAAAATTTTCTGGTTTGAGACAGCATATACAAGTAACAAAGTAGTTCCACTACACCCATAAAAGATCCATCCTCAAACCACTTGAAGATTCTGCCTGGTTCATGCTATAGCACTGTCAGCACACCAGCACACGCGTGGAAGTTGAAGGGGTGTATCTTTTGCACATTCTTCTTCTATTCCTTGTCTTGGTGATATGAACACCTCTGTTTGTAAGTTGTTGACAGTATTTGTCATGAGCTAAATACCTTTTGGTTGGATTGCTAAGCTATGTAATGACTTTCTAATGTGTTGATGATATAGTAATTTGATGTATGCATTTTAATCTTTGTGTTTAAATATTTCCAAACCTGTTTTGGTACTGGCCAACTAAAATAGGTAGATTCATGGATTCAGACATGGTTCATGGAAAGATCTCAAAGATTAATATGAGTGAGTGGTTGTTTTAAAGACATTTAGAACAACCCTTGCCGAAACTTAGACATAGGAGGGCTTAGTTCATAGAGTGAACACTATGGGTTCTTTAATATGCAAATGTGAACTTACTTGAAGCCTAGACATAGGATCTTGTCACGAAACCTTGGTGAAAGTGACCGAAAGGCACGCAGCTTATGCTATAGCATTCAATGCTATAGCATTCAATGCTATAGCATTCAATGCTATAGCATCGGATGCTATAGCATCAACACATAAGAGAAATTTACTAAGCAAAAGCAGTCCAACTAATCATTTACCATATAGTTTCCATATTTATCTCTTAAGCAATTTATCTCCTCATTTCATAGTCCTCAATATTGTGACTTATTTTACACACTAAAATCTTGAGATATTCCAACTTTAAATTAAGAACAATCCCTGTGGGTTCGACCTTTCTTTCTACTATATTACTTGTGTGACTACGTATAGTTGCGTATATAAAATCCACAACAAGTTTTTGGCGCTGTTGCCGGGGATTGAAATTAATTGTACTGTTGAAATTCTTAGCATAATAGTGTAGCTTTTACTCTGGTGTTTGTATCTGATGCTACAGCACAGGATGCTATAGCATATGCACAGGCTTAGTTCACCAGAATTCCAATTTGATCCTGAAATAGAAAGGAGGTTCAGAGCATTGCGAAGGCAGCAAAGGTTACAGAAATGAACAGCCATGTCAGAACATAACTCTGGCAGAAGCTCCCATAGAGGAGGAAGAGGTGGCATAGGCAGAGGTTCCCAACATGGCACTCAAACTGAAATTCCTGCATTCACAGGGAGAGGATCAGTCACAGATTATTCAGGCCCTGTGCATGACCCAGAAGAATGGTACATGCAACAATTCATTCAGATAGGACCAGAAGGTATGGTTAATGATAGGGACAGGCCAATGGGGGATTATGCTGTTTTTAACCCTCAAGCTATGCAAACTAGCATAGTGAGGCCTCAACTTAATACAGCTCATTTGGAATTTAATCCTATGATGTTTCAAATACTTCAAACAATTGGTCAATATGGTGGAACTATAAATGATGATCCACACATGCACTTAAAACAATTTTTGGAGATATGTAGTAATTTCTCTTTTCTTGGAGTTTCTGATGATGCCTTTAGACTCAAACTTTTTCCCTATTCCTTAAAGGACAGGGCAAAATCTTGGCTGAACTCATTAGAACCTAATTCAATCCACACTTGGAATGAGTTAGCAGAAAATTTTTTGGCAAAATACTTTCCACCTAGCAAAAATGCCAGAATGAGAAATGAAATCACTTCATTCAAACAAATGGATAATGAATCATTGTATGAAGCATGGGAAAGATACAAAGAGATGTTAAGAAAATGTCCTCACCATGGCATACCTGTCATTATCCAAATGGTAACATTTTACAATGGATTGGAGCCACAAACCAGATTGATGCTAGATGCCTCTTCTGGGGGAGTTTTGCTGAAGTCATCTTACAATGATGCTTGTGACCTTATTGATGAGATAGCAGCAAACAATTACTCTTGGCCTACAGGTAGGGCCACACCTCAAAAGAAAGCTGGGATACTAGAAGTCAATGAGGTGACAAAGCTAACAGCTCAAGTAGCTTCCCTCACCAACATGGTCAAAAATCTCACCACTTCCAATGCTATAGCATCTAATGTTATAGCATCTCCTCAGAACTGTGAGTCAACAGAAGCTGCTGCTACCATTGAACAAGCCCCTCCTGGTGAAACCAGTTGTGTCTATTGTGGAGGAGGGCACATTTATGAAGAATGCCCAGGCAATCCTGTATCTGTGAACTATGTGGGATTCAATAAAAACAATAACCCCTATTCAAACTCCTACAATCCTGGGTGGAAAAACCATCCTAACTTCAGATGGAACAATAATGCAGCAAGTTCATCTACTACTGCAGCACCAAATGCACCACCAGGATTCCCTGCTCAGCAACAACAAAGGCAAAATAGTCAGCCTGTTGACAATTCCTTGGAGACCATATTGAAGGATTTTGTGAAGGACACTAAAACCTTCATGAATGACACTAAGGTTTCAATTCAATTTCATGGAGCTGCTATCAAGAACCTTGAAAATCAAGTGGGGCAGATTGCTACTGCTCTAACTCAGAGGCCTAGTGGAGCTTTGCCATCAACAACTGAGGCATCTACTTCACATGTCCATGGAAAAGAACAGGTAGAGGCTATTTCATTAAGGAGTGGTAAGGATTTGAAAGGAACATCAGAGATTCCAGCTGATGAAAACTCAAACACAAAAAAATGAAAACCCAGAAAAAGAAAAAAAACTACTGATGCTATAGCACCTAAGGCTATAACATCTGATGCTGCACCTAGCTCTTCACAAAAGATTGTCCCTGAGTATCCACCTCCTCCTTTCCCACAAAGGCTGAGGAAGGCTCATGAGGACAAACAATTCAGTAAATTCCTAGAGGTGCTGAAACAACTGCACATGCAAAATTCTTGAAGGATGTCCTCACCAAAAGAAGAAGACTTGGTGAATTTGAAACTGTGGCAATGACTGGTGAATGTAGTTCAATTGTTCAAAATAAACTTCCAAGGAAACTCAAGGACCCTGGCAGTTTCACAATACCCTGCTCCATTGGAAAATTCTACAATAGCAGAGCTTTATGTGACTTAGGAGCAAGCATAAACTTGATGCCTAAGTCCATATACACTCAGTTGGGTATAGGAACTGCCAGACCTACTACTGTTACACTTCAATTAACTGATAGATCTTTAGCTTATCCTGAAGGCATAATTGAAGATGTACTAATCAAAGTTGACAAGTTTTTTTTCCCTGTAGATTTTGTTGTTCTTGACTTTGATGCAGATAAGGAAGTTCCCATCATACTAGGCAGGGCATTTTTAGCCACTGGAAGGACCTTAATTGATGTGCAAAAAGGGGAATTGACTATGAGGGTCAATGACCAGGAAGTGAAGTTCAATGTTCTGAATGCTATGAAGTATCCAGATCCAAGGACAGAAGAATGCTCCTTTGTTATCTCTCTTGATCAAGTGGTCCAGAAACACTTTCACAAGCAACAAGACCACTTGGGCAGAATTTTTGATGAAAATGAGAAGATAGAACTTGTAGAACAGGGAGCCATTCAACAGGAACCAAAATTCAGAGAAGCTTGGGTAAAAAAAATATGAGTCACTAGATATTGAAAACTCAAGCCTCAAGAAGAATGTTCCCTCCATTGAACAACCACCTTCCTTGGAGCTTAAGGAATTACCTAAGCATCTCAAATATGCCTATTTAGGGGAAAATGACACTCTTCCAGTGATCATTGCTTCTGATCTCACACAAGGTCAAGAACTTGATCTCATTACTACCTTAAAGAGGCATAAGAAAGCTATAGCATGGCAGTTGGCAGACATCAAGGGAATCAGTCCAACAATCTGCATGCACAGAATAGGTTAAAATGAAAATGCTAGAAATAGCATTGAGGGGCAGAGAAGACTTAACCCTATCATGAAGGAGGTGGTTAAAAAGGAAATTATCAAATGGTTGGATGCTGGCATTATCTATCCAATTTGTGACAGTGCTTGGGTGAGTCCAGTACAGTGTGTTCCCAAGAAGGGAGGAGTTACTGTTATAGCAAATGATAAAAATGAGCTGATTCCAACAAGAACAGTGACAGGATGGAGGATATGCATGGACTACAGGAAGCTTAATAAGGCCATCAAAGAGGATCACTTCCCTCTACCCTTCATTGATCAGATGCTAGACAGGCTTGCAGGCAAGAATTCTACTGCTTCTTAGATGGCTACTCTGGCTACAACCAAATAGCCATATTTCCTGAAGATCAAGAGAAAACAACATTCACATGTCCTTATGGGACATTTACTTTCAGAAGAATGCCATTTGGGTTGTGCAATGCCCCTGCTACCTTTCAGAGATGCATGATGGCAACATTTTCAGACTTCATTGAAAAATCCATGGAGGTCTTCATGGATGACTTCTCTGTGTTTGGAGAAGACTTTCAAAACTGTCTGCTCAATCTAGAAGAAATCCTGGTGAGATGTGAAAAAACTAACTTAGTCTTGAATTGGGAAAAATGCCATTTCATGGTCCAAGAAGGTATTGTTTTAGGTCACAAAATCTCCAAAAGAGGATTGGAAGTAGATAAAGCCAAAATAGAGGTCATTGACAAGCTTCCTCCACCAGCAACTGTTAAAGGTGTTAGAAGTTTCTTAGGCCATGCTGGATTTTACAGAAGATTTATCAAGGATTTCTCCAAAATATCAAAGCCAATGTGTCAGCTGCTACAGCATGACACACCCTTTACCTTTGATGAATCATGTCAACAAGCATTCCAGAAACTAAAGACAGCCTTGGTCACAGCACCAATCATTGTGACACCTGACTGGAACAAGCCTTTTGAGCTCATGTGTGATGCTAGTGATTATGTTGTAGGAGCTGTCCTAGGGCAAAGGTATGATAAAATATTCCATTCCATTTATTATGCTAGCAAAACACTTGTAGAAGCTCAATTAAGTTATACAGTCACTGAAAAAGAATTGTTAGCTGTAGTGTTTGCATTTGATAAATTCAGATCATACTTGGTAGGCACAAAGGTCATTGTTTATACAGACCATTCAGCCATCAAGTATTTGATTTCAAAAAAAGATGCAAAACCTAGGCTAATAAGATGGGTTCTCCTCCTCCAAGAATTTGATTTGGAAATTCGTGATAAAAAGGGGGTGGAAAACCAAGTTGCTGACCATTTGTCTAGAATAGAAGGTGATAATACAGGTACACAAGGATTAGAGATCAAGGAGAACTTCCCTGATGAAAAGCTGCTGACTGTAAGTATAACAACATCTAATGCTATAGCATCTGATGCTATAGCACCTTGGTTTGCAGATATAGTCAATTACCTTGTTAGCAGGATTGTCCCACCAAATCTGACTTACCAGCAAAGAAAGAAGTTTCTCCATGATATTAAGAAATACTACTGGGATGAACCCTTCCTTTATAAAGAGTGTCCAGACCAGCTGATAAGAAGATGTCTTGTAGAAGAAGAACAGCAGCCAGTGCTACAGCAGTGTCATGCTGCACCTTATGGAGGACATTTTGGGGGACAAAGAACAACTGCTAAGGTGCTCCAATCTAGATATTTCTGGCCCACTCTCTTCAAGGATGCTCATGAATTCGTAAAAAGGTGTGATAGATGCCAAAGGACTGGAAACATTTCCAACAAGCATGAAATGCCTCTGACTAACCTTTTAGAAGTGGAGCTGTTTGATGTTTGGGGGATAGACTTCATGGGACCATTTCCACCTTCTCATGGCAATTCTTACATACTGGTTGCAGTAGACTATGTCTCCAAATGGGTTGAAGCAGCTGCTTTACCTAACAAGGATGCAAAATCAGTGAGCAAGTTCATTCACAAGAACATCATTACTAGATTTGGCACACCAAGAGCTATAATTAGTGATGGTGGTTCTCACTTCTGCAACAAGCTAATTGAAGCTCTGCTAGCTAAGTATGGGGTGAAACATAAGGTTGCTACAGCATATCACCCTTAGACCAGTGGCCAGGCAGAAGTATCAAACAGAGAGATCAAGAGGATACTAGAGAAAATGGTTGGTCCAGCTGGGAAGGAATGGGCAGTGCAGATGATTCATTATGGGCCTACAGAACAGCTTACAAGACTCCTCTGGGCATGTCTCCATATAGACTTGTTTATGGTAAAGCTTGTCACCTGACTGTGGAGTTACAACACAAATCACATTGGGCCATCAAGAAACTCAACTTTGATCATGGCAAGGCAGGGACAGCAAGATTGCTGCAACTGAATGACTTGGAAGAAATTAGGCACTTTGCCTATGAGAATGCTGCAATTTACAAAGAGAAAACCAAGGCATGGCATGATCAAAGGATCCAAAAGAGAGATCTTAAAGAAGGTGATCAAGTCTTGTTATTCAACTCAAGGTTCAAGCTATTTCCTGGAAAGCTCAAGTCAAGGTGGTCTGGTCCATTTAAACTTATCAAGATATACCCCCATGGGGCAATGGATCTGTATGATGAGGCCACAAACACCACCTTCAAGGTCAATGGGCAAAAAGTCAAGCAATATTTTGGTGAACAAGTGAGAAGGCAAAAGTTCACCGTTGATCTTCAAGACCCTTAACAAATCTAGGGGAAGTCAGGCTGAGGACTCTTAAACTAAGCGCTTCTGGGAGGCAACCCACAATTTTGTAACTAACCATGTTGTTATTTTTAGTATTTTTTTGTTGCAGGAAATGTTGAAGCTGCAGATGCTATAGCATTAGATGCTATAGCATGAGATGCTATAGCATTGCTCATAGCACTCTTCAGAAAAAGCACAAGTCAAAGTGATGAGGTGGCTCGGGCAGTCCAATCTTAACTGCTCTGCACATATTTAAGCAGCACGCAAACCTTCTCTCTCCTGCCTTGAATGCACAGTAACAGTCACTTCAAGCTTTCCCAACTCCCCACACCTCACCACGTTACACCTTAACTCATAACTACCCACACCACACCTCATTCTTATCATTTTCAAACATCTCATCATCGTAACTTCCGTAGCCAAATCCCCTAAATTTTCATCTCATCTCTCAAACCCAGAAACATATCACTCAAAAATGGTGAAGAAAGCTGCTGGAAACAAACCCCCCAGGGCAACAAAAACACAACCAGAGTCCAGTTCCTCAAAAACTCGACCCCCCTCAAAAACTCAAAAATCACCATCAAAGGCTACAACACCTATTGCCCCAAACAAGAAATTTTGGAGCATGGACTTCATAGCTGAAAGAGACTTCAAATCTGGGAAGCAATCCCCTGCTTTCGCATCAACCGTTGAAGCACTTGGATGGGAGAACCTGACACAACACCGTAAGTCATTTATTCCACCATTAGTAAGAGAATTTTATGTAGGAATCCCAGAACCTGCAGATGGACATGCACCAACATACTCCATCATGCTCATGCAATCAATGATTGGTACGGATTAGGGTACCATGGAACAACCTTTGAGAAAAAGGCCAAAATTTGGGGAAAGACAGAAATGATGGGGCTGAAGAACAGGATATGTTTAAACAACTCACCATGGGAGAAATTTGGAACTGAGTTCAAGATGAGAAAGAACTATCTTATTGATGAAGCAAGCATGTGGTTCAACTTTGTGAGGCACTCAATCTTGCCTACTGCTCACACAACAACAGTGGAGAAAGAGAGGTTGATCTTAATTGACACAATCATGAAAGGAGAAAATGTGGATATAGGAAGACTGATATCCAGGGAGATCCTTGCATGCAAGCTAAAACCAGGGGGTAATCTCTATTTCCCTTGTCTAATTACTGAAATGTGTATTAGGGCTGAAGTTGAGATTGAGAGGAAAGAGGAAAGAAGATCCCCTGCAGGACCTTTCCCAACTGAATTCAAAGCAAGACAGAAGTCTGCTGCTAAAGCATCAGGTGATGGCTCCATGCTACAGCACCTGAGGCTACAGCAGCAAGCTGTCTGGAAATTCATGAAGGAACATTATGACTGGGAACAGACAATATTTAAGGAACTGACCAAGGGGAAGAGCACTATGGATCCACCTCAGTTCCCTGAGTGGATTTTGGAAGAAGAAACAGAACAAGAGGCTGAAACAGAAAAGCAACCCACTGATGGAATGACCCCAGAAAAGAAGAAGTTCCCTATGAAAAAGCCCACAAAAAAGCCAAGAATGGAAGTAGAATGTGAAGAAACTGAGGAAGATGAAGATGAAAGGAGAAGGATGAACAAGGAAGTAGTGAGTGAGGAGGAAGGTGAAGAAACTGAAAGTGAAGAAATTGAGGCTGAGAAAACTTCAGAAATAGAACACCCAGAACAAAACACACCAACACCCCCCACCCACACCATAATTCCACCACCATCATCACCCAAAATCCCCACTCCACCACCCAAAGAACCTACACCAATCCCACAACCAGCAAATGAACCCACTTCCCCAATGCCTACATAAACACACACACGAGTCACCACAGACAATCAACCACAAACCCCTCCACCTGGCCCTATAACCACACCAGAAGCTATAGCAGAAGAGGCTATAGCATCACAGGCTATAGCATCTGATGCTATAGCAGCTCCCCACACCACTAATGACCAATCAGAGAGTGAAACAATATTTTCTGCAGGAAATGAGAAGGAGCAGGAAGCTGAAAAGAACCAAGAGGCAGTGATGGAAGAAGCCACAGAAGAAGAATCCCAGGAAGCAGGTGCTGCTAAAAAGGTCTCAACAGCATCAGATGCTATAGCATACGCTGAATTGGCCCAGGAAACAACAGCTGAAGCAGAAACAGCAGCAGCAGACAAGGGACAACATTTATCTATGGAGCAAGTCTCCAAGAATTTTGTAGAGGACACCCTTGCATCAATGGGACTGACAGAACTGGTAGAAAGACTGAAGAAAGAAAAGGAAGAGAAAGAAAGAGCTGATGCTGCAGCATCCAGTGCTTCAACACCTGCTGCAGAAGAGGAAGCACCCCAGCAGCCAAAGAAGAAGAAGCAGAAGACAGAAAAGAAACCAGCCCAGAAGCCAAGCAGGATCAGTAGCAGGCTTAAAACTGGGTTAGCAAGAAAATGATCCCTTTTCCTTAGTCCTTTTTAATTTTATTGCTTTAAATAATTTATGTTTTAATTTATGCTTTAAATAATAAACTGGGTTAGCCCAGAAACCAACAGTTGTGTTAGTTTTAATTTATGTTTGCCAATCATGCCAAGTCTTTTTATGTTTTGCTGTGATGATTTGCTTAAACCTTTCCCCTTAAATCATTTTAAAAGCAGTGGGGACACTGCCAGATCTTAAGTAGGGGGAGGAACTTTAGTGTTTTAAGCTATTTTTGAAATTTGTTTTGTGTCAAGTCAGTAATTCCACTAGTTTCACAAAAATCAAAGAACTGGCATCTTGAATGAGTGAAAAATCTAACAATTGTGTGAATGTGAAAAGTAGCTTTGTTTAAATGACAATCTGTTTTATTGCTGCTCCCACACAAACTTTAAGCTTAGGAAGAACTTAGTCAGCTAAGAATGATCTGATGCTTAAGCTAGTATTGGTTAACCAAGAGTGTGGCGAGTTTTTAATAAAGATTGAGAATAGCATTAGAAGCTAAGTTTGGGGGAGCATCGGTTATATTAAGGCCAGGCTCAAAAACTTAAGAAGGTCAGTGTAACTCAGTTGTGCCAAAAATTGTAGCATGCTATAGCATCTCCTTAAAACAAAAATGCTGTGACTGTGCCCAAAAGCTTAAAAAAAAGAGCATAATACTGGAGTCCAGCAAGGGATGCTATAGCACAAAAGTCATCAAACATAAGTAGAAATCTGTGCTCATAACATCAAAATGCTATAGCACCTCATGCTATAGCATCAATACCATTCATTTCTGTTAGTTTAAGTGCATTGACCACTGTCTAAATTGCCTAAATCAAGCCCTTTGTTGTGCTTTGAAGCCCCTCAAGCCTTATGTAGAATTGTTAGTCTACTCTCTCTCTTGAACTCTTCTTGACACACTTAAAAGAAGGCCATTCTTTCCTAGGCTAAGTGAAATTCTGAACCTGGCTTAGATTAGACTATGCTTAGAGGTCACACACTCACTTTGGGCAGTAATAACTTTAGATGTTGTGAAAACAATGTTTTATGTAAAATGTTAGCCAAATCAAGAGCATGTTTTGAAGGTTTGTAACTTGGGGAAGAACTGGCTTGGTTCTGATGTTTTGTTTATATAAGAAGGTATCTTGGCATGATTGTTTAGTTAGATTTGCTTGTCGTTTTGTCATTGCTTAGGGACAAGCAATGGTTTAAGTTTGGGGGTGTGATAACTCTCCATTTGTAGAGTTATTTATGCACTTCTATTCATAAATCATTGTGATTTTGCATGCTTAGACTAAGAATTATGTAAATATTTGTGTTGTATTAGGAAAAAGGGAATCAAGATCTGAATTGGAATATATTTGACACAAATGGCGCGCAGGAGAGCTGGGACCGACTTGAAGACAGCAGCAGAAAGCAGATCTGCAGTAAATCCTCTCCTGTCCAATCAGCGCCTCCCTATTGCCACACTCCATGCTGATGCAGGCACCCTCCTACCACTTGCACTTCACCATTTGTCTACCTTGGGGGACAAACACCTTTAGTTGGTGAAAAGAAGACCCACTTGTTCATCCACTTGCAAGTGTGGAGGGAAAACTCAACTATAAAAGGAAGCCTATCTTCTGCATTTAAAGACACATCCTAGAGCACGAAAATTCTCTGGTTTGAGACAGCATATACAAGTAACAAAGTAGTTCCACTACACCCATAAAATATCCATCCTCAAACCACTTGAAGATTCTGCCTGGTTCATGCTATAGCACTGTCAGCACACCAGCACACGCGTGGAAGTTGAAGGGGTGTATCTTTTGCACATTCTTCTTCTATTCCTTGTCTTGGTGATATGAACACCTCTGTTTGTAAGTTGTTGACAGTATTTATCATGAGCTAAATACCTTTTGGTTGGATTACTAAGCTATGTAATGACTTTCTAATGTGTTAATGATATAGTAATTTGATGTATGCATTTTAATCTTTGTGTTTAAATATTTCCAAACCTGTTTTGGTACTGGCCAACTAAAATAGGTAGATTCATGGATTCAGACATGGTTCATGGAAAGATCTCAAAGATTAATATGAGCGAGTGGTTGTTTTAAAGACATTTAGAACAACCCATGCCTAAACCTAGACATAGGAGGGCTTAGTTCATAGAGTGAACACTATGGGTTCTTTAATATGCAAAGGTGAACTTACTTGAAGCCTAGACATAGGATCTTGTCACGAAACCTTGGTGAAAGTGACCGAAAGGCCCGCAGCTTATGCTATAGCACTCAATGCTATAGCATCGGATGCTATAGCATCGGATGCTATAGCATCAACACATAAGAAAAATTTCCTAAGCAAAAGCAGTCCAACTAATCCTTTACCATATAGTTTCCATACTTATCTCTTAAGCAATTTATCTCCTCATTTCATAGTCCTCATTATTGTGACTTATTTTACACACTAAAATCCTGAGATATTCCAACTTTAAATTAAGAACAATCCATGTGGGTTCGACCTTTCTTTCTACTATATTACTTGTGTGACTACGTATACTTGCGTATATAAAATCCACAACAAAAGGACACCGACCTCTGCAACTTTATCTGTGAAAACTGAACCATGGTCCTCCAATAACTGGTTTGACATCCATTACATTGGAGAACCACAGGCAAGGGTTATCTTCTAGAATATGCATACACAAATATACAACAACTCACATGTACATAATCAATTCACATATACATAATACTAACAAGTTTCAAACAACATTCTAACAGCTCAACTCCAACTACACGTCACACCACTCCACATATCCTAATGCAATGTCTGTATGTCAATGCATATGATCCCGGGGTATACTACACCAAAAAGTGTTGTGCTTCTCTCTATGATACTGCACAACGGATCTACGATCCAAATATCGGTGTACTTCTCCCTATGATACTGCACTTGTGTAGTACTTCTCTCATCGATACTGCACTACACCCCATGATAAAAACTCAGGTGTGCTTCTCTCATCGATACTGCACCATGTGGTCACTTCTCTCATCGATACTGCGCCACATCCGGTATGGTACTTCTCTCATCGATATTGTACTATACCAACCTTGTAAGACAGGTACTTGGATCTACGATCCAAATCTGGGTGTGCTTCTCCCTATGATACTGCACTTGTGTAGTACTTCTCTCATCGATACTGCACTACACCCCATGATAAAACTCAGGTGTGCTTCTCTCATCGATACTGCACCATGGGGTCACTTCTCTCATCGTTACTGCGCCACATCCGGTATGGTACTTCTCTCATCGATACTGTACTATACCAACCTTTTCTTACGATTCAATATCGTACAACTCCGTAAGTATCTCTTGTCCCACGCTAATCATTCCAATAGCTTCCTCAAGTCACCACCGACAAATTTCCTCTTAAAGTCTCCCTCGAAATCTCACTCTAACCTCCTTAACTTTTCATTTTTTCTCACTTCTCAAAACAATTCTCCATTAGTTCAAAAGTCATAATTTTCATAATATTAACTCATCTTGATTTCAACCTCTCAAAAGGATTCCTATTGTTTCTCAAAGATTTTCTATTTGTTTCGCATTTCTTAAGTCACTTTCTAACTACTTTTCAAAAATATGAGACAAGTGCTACGCTCACTTTTATAAGATCTCCTTTAAGTTTCTTTTTCCGAAAATGATTTACTTAGTCGCAGTAGCGGTCATACCTACATATGCCTCATCTAACCCTCCTTTCAAAGTCACTCCCAATCCACCGGACATCTCAATCACAGATCATCAACATTATATGTTCAATTCACAACATAGGACAAACACATATATAAGCCCACAGAGGACAACAACACACAATGTCTGCATAGGGACTCAATCAACACAAAATCACCAAAGCTCACAAACAAACACCAACCACAATCTCAAACATATAATAGTAACTAGAAAGAAGCCCTTACCTCAACAAGCTTTCTAAGTAATGATGCACGAACCTCGCCGATATCATGTGCCTCATCGTGATGAAAATCACGAAATACTGAGACTTTCCGCCACTCGAACATCCGACTTGTGAGAAATCCCACTTTGCACCTAGGCACCAACATGAGCTCCTAGAGCTTCAAAACTCATCCCTAAGCCTCAACTTGATTCCTAAGCTTTGAATTTCCAATCAACCATAAAGCTTCCATGAATTCACTATTCATCATCTTCAACCTCCAATTGCTCCTCACACATAAACCCCAAATTTTGGTTTCTCAAACCCTAACCTTTAAAACTCAAATTTCTTCACTCCAAGTTAGTACCCAACCCATATATGAACTCCTCAAACCTCCTAAGTATGGAAATGAAAAACAAAACCCATGATTCCTCACCCTCTCCATAAAACTCGAAAATGGTAGCTTGAGATTGAGTGGGTTGTTGTGTATGATTTTGGTGTCAAATTGAAGAGGAAGGTGAGGGGATTCTAATGGAACAAAGAAGAAGAAATTTGATGAATGTTTCCCCACCCTCTCCTCTATTCTCCCTCTCGTAACCCTCTCCCTCTCTCACTTCTCCATTCTTTCTTTTTTTCCTTTCCTTCTACGGTTCCTTTCTTTTCATTTCTTTTTCTTTTAAATACTCACATAAGTGAGAGTGAGGGTAAAAGACTATTATACCCTTACTCTTTTCTTTATTTCTAATCAAACCCCTCTCTATCTATTACTCAATTTAAAAACCCTACACCAATTAATAAAATTATTAATTAAGCACTAAATTAAATTAATTGGGTTAACTTCAAAATAATTAACTTAATTATTTTGGGGATGTTACAAAATTGGTTTCTTCACACCTGTTGAGTATTACTCCACCCTTCTTTGGTACACATTGCACAGAGCTCACCCATGCACTATCTGAAATAGGGTAGATTATGCCAGCATTTAGCCATTTGATTATTTCCTTCTTCACCACCTCTTTCATGATTGGATTCAATCTTCTATGCCCTTCAATGCTATTTTTGGAGTTTTCATCCAAAACAATTCTATGCATGCAGATAGAAGGACTGATTCCCTTTATATCAGACATTTGCCAGCCTATTGTCTTCTTATGTTTCTTTAGGGTATTAATAAGATCATTCTCCTGCTTTTAAGATAAGTCAGAAGCAATGATCACTGGAAGTGTATTATTTTCCCCTAAGAAAACATATTTTAGATGCTGAGGCAATTCTTTAAGCTCAGGTTGAGGAGGTTTATCAATTGAAGGAATATTCTTTTTGAGATTTGGGTCTTCAAGCTCTAGAGATTCATATTTTTGTGTCCATACCTCTTTTACATCCAATTCTTCTTGCACAGCTTCTTCTTCCACAATTTCTTCTTTTTCTGTCATTGCTCCAGCAATGGATGCTAAAGCATTGGTCAAGTGGTCATGCTCTTTGTGGAATAGTTGTTGTACTGCTTGATCGAGAGAGACAATTAAAGAGCATTGTTCAACATCTTCATTTAGGTATTTGAGATCAATCATAATGTTGAATTTGATCTCTTGATCATTGACTCTCATGGTCAATTCACCTTTCTGCACATCAATGAGTGTTTCGCCAATAGCCAAAAATGGTCTTCCAAGAATGATTTGTACATCTTTATTTGCATCAAAATCAAGGACAACAAAATCTGCAGGTGATAACTCTTATTTACAAGAGTTATTTAAGCATTCTTGAGTTTGATTCATTGTATGTTCTCGATTAATTAGTTAGTTTATGTTTGTAAATACCACGTTTTGAGTGGAGAGGGTTGCATCTTGGATTTATAAATATTTGGCACTTAGGTGCCCTGTTGTGTGCTTTGATTGTGTGTTTAATTGCTGCAGCAACAGATGCCACAACAATGCATTCCTGCGCAATATGAGAGAGAATGTTTGGAGCGCTAAAATGAGCAAAGGACAGCTGTAGCCAGCGGATAAGCACGCTCTCAAGGACGCCAGAACCTGAAGCAGGAATATTCCCTCTTTCTCTTGGGCACTTGTACTATTGGTCACGCAAAAGGACAAGGGGTACCTCAAATTTAGGGTTTTCTTGGATCATGCACCCTAGTACTATAAATAGGAGCCTCCTTCATCATTTATGGCATGCTAGGTTTGAATAGAAAAGTTTAGAAATATCTTTCCACCATTTTTACCTAAGCTACCTTCCATTACCAAATTGAAGAAGATCATTGCTGAAAGTGTTGCTGCAGTAACCACAGGAGCCAACAATACTTGTTGATTTTGCTATTTGGGAGCTGAATCGTTTCTTCGAGCTTCAATCCTTGAAGTCTACCTTCGGATCTCCCTATTTAGTATATTTCTTCTCTTGTATTTAGTGGATATGATTTTAACCGTTATGTTAAAGTTGTTTATCTTGTCTTGTTTGCTCATTATGAGCTAAATACTCATAGTTGGAATGTTGCACTCTATGTAATGAATTTTTAGTGCATTTAATGAAATGTGTTTAATGTTTAGCAATTTATTTTTTGTGAAAGTAATATTTCCATCTTAAGTTATGATTGGCCATTTAATTTTAAGTAGCATTTGTAGGTTCAGAAATGGTTTACAAATAGATCTCAAAAGATAACATGGATAGTAGGTCTTAAAAGACACTTTAATGTGTCTTGCTTAACTCCTAGACATAGGAGGGCAAAATCCATGAGATGAACACTGTGGGTACGTAAGTAGCCTAGGGAATACCTATTTAGGGTCTAGATTAGAACCTTCACCTACTCCTTGTTCATACATTGTTTGTCTAGCTCTGCCTCATTGTCTTTGAAGTCTGTGCAACCTATTAAATCTCCTCTCTATCTACGGATCCAACTGAAATTCTGGTGTGATGGACCTGGGCATATGTTGTAGCAACTATTGTTGGGGCAATGATTGCTAGAGCAACGATTGCTGAAACATAAGGAACAAACACCAAAGTAAAAGTATCACTAATTTACTACTAAGTTTAAACAATAAAAATTAATGCCAATCCCCGGCAACGACGCCAAAAATTTGTTGTGCAAAAAGGTGTGCAAGTATACACAGTCTTTAACAAGTAATACAATGATAAGTAGAGATCGTACCCACAGGGATTGAATTAATTTTTGAGAGTTTAAAACGGTAGCAACACTAGTGATCATGGTTGTAAATATCGCGAGTCAACTCGTACGATTCTACGAGTTTACGAGTCCATGCTGCCAAAACGAGTCAAATCACGTGTAGAATCGTAATCTTGATAAACTCGTTCAAACTCGTTCAAACTCGCTCAAACTCGCGATTCCATAGCGAGTCTACGATTTTATCAATAAAAATGATTTTTTTCCCGTTTCTTCTCACGTTTCCATTCCCGTTGTGTTTCTTCTTCTTTCTTTTTACATTCCCGCGTTGCCGTCTCTACATAGCGTCATCCTCTGCTTCGAATAGGCACCATGCTTCTGCGTTTGAATGATCATCTTTCGTTTCTGCATTTTGATTTTGTTTCATCGTTTACTGCTTCTGTGTTCCTTGTTATTTGCTTCTTCATTTTGCTGCATTTTGATTCTGTTTCATGACATCGTTACTGCGTCTTTATTAATGCTTCTGTGTTATTGCTCTTTGAATCAAGTATTAATGTATTACTGCTGAATTAGCATTAGTAAAAGGATAGTCTTATTGCTCTTTGAATCAAGTACTATTATTGCTAAATTAGTGTTATTGCTCTAAAGCTACTGTGTTACTCCTCTTTGAATTAGTATTATTGTTCTAAAGGTCCTAAATCAAGCATAGTATTGTTGCTCAATTAGCAAAAGGGATAGTATTATTGCTCTATTAATTATAGTACCACGATCATGATATCCTAATCAAGTGCATTATTAATTATTATCATTATTTTTGTATGTGCTTAAGTATTTGAAATCATCATGTGGCATATAATGACATAATAAATCCACATTTATGTATTGATGAAAAGTCTTCATTGTTATTGATAGTTTGATACTGTTTGACACTGCATTAATTATTTTACAAATTTTTTTAGTGTAATTTTTTTGTTCATAGACTCTTACGAGTCTACGAGTCGAGCCTACGAGTCGAGTCTACGGTCCCCTCACGAGTCTATGTAGACTCTCGAGTCTGACAACCATGCTAGTGATAAATAGAGATCCAAAATAAAATAAAATATGATTGGTGTGTGTGTGTGTGTGAAACAGAAATTAAAGTAAGCAAGATAGAAATGGAGTGTATTCAAGTGAGGGAAATAGTTGGTATGCTTTTCACTAAGTAAATCACTTTTTTATAGCATTATGTTATATATGATGCTGGAGCAATTGATGTGTGCTTTTCAGCAACTAACGTCAGGGTTTCATTACAAGTCTTATGTCTAAGCTCCAAATAAGTTCACCCCTGTATATGAAGTTCCCACAGTATCACCCTATGGATTATGCTATCCTATGTCTAGGTTTTAGCATGGAATTAACAAAGTTTCCTTTTATTAAAACACTTATCCATATTAGTTCTTGAGTTCAAATCATAAACCATGTCTGTATTCAAGACCCTACTTATTCTAAGTGATCAACCTCAAAATAAGTTTGAAAGAATTATAGCACAAGAACTAAATTTCAAGCATCAATATAACATAATAACTATTTAAGAGTTCATTACAGAGTTAAGGCATCCCAACTAAATATATTTAGTTCATGCTTGACATGACTAAGCACATATAAACATAAAGTTTCATATTCATCTGATTGAAAATACAAAGGAAATGAGATAAGATAGAAATTACACAAATGGAGTTCCTTTGCATAATCTGCCTAGCAATACTGGAGCAATGATACAACAATACAAGATGGTATAAAAGTAAAGAGAGAAGTTGTCAATTTCTTTCTCTCCTTCGAACCTAAATATTATATCTAAGACTACTTCCTAAAATTTGAGACGATTTCCAATGTTGAGAAGGAGATGTATTTATAGGCTTCTTGGAGTGGAGTTGTCTTGAGCATCAAAGTTAGTTTGAGATGAAGTTAGGTTTTCCTTTTTTAATTTTATCTCAAAAGCTTCCATGTGATCACCCATCATGTAAAAAGAAGAGGTCCATTGATGAGAGGACAAGTGTCTCTTAGAAGGGTGACTCTTGTGAGCTATAGGGGTAGGCGCCGAACTCTCCCACTTGGCCACTTGCCTTACTTTTGACGCTTCATGACGTCATCACCAGGATGCTGGGGCATTCTGTGTTGTGAAGATTGCCGGGTCAATTGATGCTGGCAGCGATGCTGGGGCAATGCCTCTGTTTCTATTGCTGGTGCATCTACTGCTGGGGCAATGATTGCTGTAGCAATTGAACAAAACACATAAAATACCACAAATCATATAAAAAATAGTCATGAAGTGTGTCTAAACCTTTCTTAACTCTAAAAGTTGTATTTCTTTTGTATTTCTTTTTTTAACAACACATTATTACTGAGATTCTCACAATTATTTAGATTTGAAAGAGTAAATAACTCTATATAAAATAGAGTTATCAGTATTCCGAGGTTATGAGGACTCCAATCTCAACAGATGATGAGGGGAATTCAATGCCTACTTTTCCAATGTTTTTGGGAATCCACTACATTTGGTCAAGTCAACCTAGTACTTGAAATGGAGTTTGATAGCTTGGAGATTTTCAAGAATGCTGTTAAAGACTATAATATTAACCTTGGAAGACAATTTATATGGAAGAAAAATGATAATGATTGGGCTAGGGCTGTTTGTAAGGTTAGTGATTGTCCATGGGCTGCATATTGTTCTCGGGGTAGCAATGAGACGGCTTATCAAATAAAGACACTTGACTTAGAGCATACATGTAGTAGAGTCTTTACAAACAAGGCTGCGGATAGGGCTTGGGTATATAACATAATGAAGGAGGAGTTTCATGTCCTCTTATGACTTAGAAGCACATAATCGATTTTCAACTTATTATCTTAGAGAGGAAAATCGATTTTCAACTTGTTTTTAGAAGCACATAATCGATTCCTCTCCTTCTTAAAAGTGCTACAACGGTCACATTTTAATCGATTAACATACACATTGTTTTAAAGCAAATAATCGATTCTTAACTTCCTTTTTCTCAAGAAAAGAATCGATTACCATACACCTTCTTTTAAGCAAATATTCGATTCCCCTCTTAGTCCAACGGTCATATTTTTGCAAATCCTATAAATAGGATTTTGGGGTTTTTGTTTCAAATACAACGAAAAACACAACTACAACGTACATATTCACAAATCAGAAAAAGAGAAAAAGAAGAACTTTCACTGTCAAATTATTTTCTCAAGTTCTTCATCTTTAAATCCAAATCACTCATCTCTCTCAACTACTATACTGTTATATTGCTTGAGTGATTGGATCATAGTTTCTCTGTTGTATTCATCTATTACTTGGTTGTTGTGAAATCCTGGGAAGTGTTCTTGGGTAATTCAATCGGGGAGATTGAGTTGGTTGTGAAATCCTGGGAAGCGTTCTTGGGTAATTCAATCGGGGAGATTGAGTTGTTAGCGAAATCCCTAGCGGGGAGCTTGGGTTCTCAATTTGGGAAAAATTGAGATTAGCTATAGGAAGTTGCTTGCTTGTAAAATGTTGAAAAAGTTCTTCTCAGATAGTGGTTGTTATCAAGTCCAAAGGTTGCAAAGCCGGAGGCCGGGGACGTAGGACTTTTATCCTGAACCTCGTAAAAATCACGATGTATCTCTTTCCCTTCTCTTTACTTTGTTTATCGTTGATATTTGTTTATTGTTATATTTGATATCATTGCGCTGCGTTTAATATCAATATCACAATCTGTTTATCGTTAAATTTGATAATAGTATCGTTAGAGTAATATTTCACTGTAACTGGTTCTGTCATAGGTATAGCTTGCTTAGGTAGTGCATATAGTTTAAATCCTATTTTCCGCATTCGATTTAAACGTGCATTGTTAATGTTTTGAAAATTAAAAGGAATTCATTTTTAGCATATAACCTTATTTACCCCCCTTCTAAGGTTATCATATAGTCCAACACAAAGGACCTGCTAAACCAGGATATGTCAAAAGGAAGGCTGCAAAGAAGGCTAGAGTGCCTAAACAACCTACTCAAGATGAAGTTAGCTTAACCCCATCACAACCACAAGTTGTCACACAGGTATTAATATTTACAATTTCTTGGTATATTTTTTTTCTTGGTATATTGAATCTGTTAATGAAAGGTATATTGAATCTGTTACTAAAATTGGTATATTGTATCTGTCATTTGAGCCAGGGACTAATATGGCCTATATAAATATTTGTCAAGGACTAATATGGCCTATTTTTCCTATTTCAGGAATCACAACCAGAACCACCTACTATTAGACCACCACCGATTAGGCCACGTGCTCAAATGAGTCCGCAATCAACACCTCCACCTTTCAACCCACTTCCTTCTTCAGCAGATGGTATACCAGCAATTTGGCCACCAACACCTCGTATTAGGCCTTTTATACCTCCAAGAGTTGCTCAGAATGAAGGAGAAAGATGGATGGCAAACATGGATTTCCGATTCTTGTGTACTCCTGGATTTAGGCCATCACCATCTAGGCCTAACTAGGGGATGATTTGTAGTTTTTTTTGGTGCACTAATGAACAATGGGTGCTTATTTAACTACTGGATGTTTCTTTTGGAGAATATGTTTCTGTTGGATAGTCAAAAGCTTATGTAACTGTTGAATATGCTTCTTTTGGATAGTTTCTTTTGGAGAATATGTTTCTTTTGTATTTTGTATCAACCTTCTTGAGGTTGCTTGACGTTACTTTCTAATGGATGTTTCTTTTGTATTAACCTACCTTGCATTTTATTTCTTCGTTTCCAGCTCACACACAAATACACACCAATTTTACATAGAAACAACAACACCAACTTTGCATAGAAACAACAACATGGGGTTCATTACAACATTTCTACTAAAATAGTCATGTTCATTACAACAAGATAGCAAATCATGCCATAGTCATGTTCATTACAACACCATAAGCTAAAAATATTGCCTAATTCAATATTAGAACCACTAAAATAGCAACAATCACAACTCCGACTATCCATACATAATGTTTACACCCACTAGCTCCTCTTGCACCTTCACTTGCATCATTTCGGTTATTTTCATTTGCATTACATCCATCTTCGCTTCAACTTCATACATATGATTTTTCATCGCTTCTAGCTCCTTCTCCAATTGAATGATTTTTGTTTCTTGGAGGTCAATTTGATTATGGGTCTCAAAGAATTCATCAGCCCATATGAAACATGAGCAATTTGGCATGTTCTTCTGCGTTGTCAGGGACCAATGTGTCCCGAAAAATTGTTAGGGACCAAATTATCCCGCGAAGAAATTGTCAGAGACGAATTTGAGTCTTTACTCAAAAAATAACTAAGGGCCGTAGAAACAACTTCACCCTGAACTTAAAAATCAAAAAGTATTAACTATTTTATCAACTAACTATGTTCGGGAGTTTTTCAACTTATTACTCGACTACTACTAACCACTCTAATTAACAAGACATATTTTAGTACATGTCTGTTATTTTATCTTCGAAACTAGTAAACTAAATTATTTTTATAGAGACGTGCATAACATAAAAAGACAGACAAAAGAAACATTTTGATAAAAAATGAAGAGAAAAGATGTATAATTACTCATTAACAAATGGACATTGAAAAAAGACTAAAAGCCTAAAATGATCCTTGACAATTTTCTCGTGGGGAAAATTTGTTCCTGACAATGGGACACATTAGTCTCTCACATTTTAAAAATGGGACGCGTTAGTTTCCCCGTCACTTCAGTTGTTAACACCTTATCTAAAACCCTCTACGTGGCACGTTGTGCGCCACATTGTCACATTATCTGACACATAATACCTTATTTTAGTCCAAATTAGTCTCAGACTTAACAAATTTGATTTTTTTTTAAAAAGGGATATATTGATCCCTGCCCGTTTTGCGATAAATTGGTCCCCAGACGTCTTCGTCTCCATTACCGTGGTTTATGAAAACCAGAAATCATTTCACCTTAAAACCAGATGCAGAAGGAGAGAGAGGGACAACAAGGTGAAACTCATTTTTTGTTTTGATCCATTATTTACATTTTATTTTTCGATTTCTATATGTTCGTTGTTGTTTTCTTTTCCGTTTACAAGAATGAGCGGCCATGGATCTCAAGCTACTCAATTTTATTATGATTATGAAGTAAGTTTGAGTGATTCAGAACATACTCGTGTAATTTGGAGTGGCCCAAGATGTTGTTGTGGAAAAAGAGTTGTTGTAACCTTTCAAAGACATTAGCTAACCCCGATAGAGAGTGTTTTAAGTGCCCTAATTTTAAGTTTAAGGTAATGAAGCCATAGTTGAATCTAATTTTGCCATCCTTATTCCCATTCATTCAGAGCAATTTGAGTTTAGGGTGAAATGCGTTTCAACCTTCCCCAAAGAATGAATCAAAACGAAAAATGGGTTTAAGTTTGCTGCTCCCTCTCTCTCCTTCTACGTTTAGGTTTAGGGTGAAATGGTTTCCGATTTTCAAAAACCACTATAATGGAGAAGAAGACGTTCAGGGACCAATTTGTCCCAAAATATGCAGGGACCAATATGTCATTTATTTTTTATTTTTTAATGAATTTGTCAAGCTGGGGACTAATTTGGGCCAAAATAAGGTATTATGTGTTAGTCAACGTGACACGGTGGCACATAATATGCCATATAGAAGGCGTTAGATGAGGTTTTAACCACTGAAGTGACAGAGGGACTAACGCATCTTATTTTGTAAATGAGAGCAACTATGTGTTCCAAAAAAAGTTATCAGGGATGGATTTGTTCCGCAAGAAAGTTGTTAGAGACTAATTTGGGCTTTTAGTCTTGAAAAAAACTAGATTTGTGTTTCTTATAAAAAAAAAAATACAAATATCGTCACCTGCTTAATATTTAGTGTCATTATTGAACTTGATTTAAAAAGGTATCATATCATTTTTTTTACACGTCAAAAAAAAGGTATCATTTTTTTTTGGATTGAAAAAAAGGTAACATTATTGATCCACCAACTTGTAAATAATTGTAAGCAAAAGATATGCATAATTTCGTTTATTTTTTTCTTCCAAATTCCTTCCTTTCAACGATTCTCCTCGCTCTCTTTTCGGTTGTCTCCTCGCCCCCTGTTTTTTAACGGACACCAACATTCTCTCTCTATAAAACCCTTTTCTCGCTCTAAACTCTAAACCCCAACAATGGCTTCACTCTCTCTTTTACGCCACACCCACCTCTTCTCCACCACCCAACCGACCCGACCCAAACCCAAATATGCATCGGGCCCGGGCAGGGTCCGAATGTCCCTCCAAGAAACCGGACCCACCATCGCCGTCGTAGGCGTCACCGGCGCCGTCGGCCAAGAGTTTCTCTCCGTCCTCTCCGACCGTGACTTCCCTTATCGCTCCATCAAAATGCTGGCGTCGAAACGCTCCGCCGGCCGCCGCCTCACTTTCGAGGACAAGGAATACGTTGTGGAGGAGTTGACGGCGGAGAGCTTTGACGGCGTCGACATTGCTCTTTTCAGCGCCGGTGGGTCCATCAGCAAGAAGTTCGGTCCTATCGCGGCGGATCGGGGAACCATCGTGGTTGATAATAGCTCGGCGTTTCGAATGGATGAGAATGTGCCTTTGGTGATTCCTGAAGTGAACCCTGAAGCTATGCAGAATATAAAGATTGGAATGGGAAAAGGTGCCCTCATTGCTAACCCCAATTGTTCCACCATTATTTGCTTAATGGCTGCTACCCCTCTTCATCGACGTGCAAAGGTTCAATTTTTCATTTCCTCTTTTTTGTTTTTGTTTTTAATTTATTGCGAATCAAAACAATTCTGTTTTTTGAATCAATTCAATTTCCATATTGGTATGTGATGGTGGTTAAGTAAGCTTTTTTTTTTTCAATTCATTTATTCTGTAGTGTTTTTTGGGATAGGGGTTTGTGTTGTTTTAGGGTTGCTTGAGCTACCTGAGACACCGTGTCGACTTAGGTTTGATACTCACAGTGATAATTCAGTTTTGGTCGGTGTGAGATATGCTTCTAAACACGTTGAAAGCGCCGGGATACTCCATGGATAGCCAATAGTAGTCCGAACCAAAAAGAGTGTGATTTATATGTTTTATGGTGTATTTATTTTCTGATAAATGTTGTAGGTGCTACGTATGGTTGTTAGTACCTATCAGGCTGCTAGTGGTGCTGGTGCTGCTGCAATGGAAGAGCTTGAGTTGCAAACTCGTGAGGTTTGGTTTATCTACATTGTTTATTAGCTTGGATCAAATTTGCTATTGGGAACTTATAAGAGGGGAAATTGGTTTCATTGTCTTTGATCAGGAATTGAAATTTTTGTTTTTTTGTTTCTGAATTTTTAAGGTATTGGAAGGAAAAGCACCAACATGTAATATATTTAAGGAACAGGTTTGTGTGCTGCTCTTTGTACATCTCTCATGTGATCAAAAGTTCAAGAACTGCTTCCTGATAAGGTTATTAGTATTTTGCAGTATGCTTTTAATCTGTTCTCGCACAATGCGTCTGTTCTTTCTAACGGATATAATGAAGAAGAAATGAAAATGGTCAAGGAGACGAGAAAAATCTGGGTAAGTTATCTTGTTGATTAGTTTTTTTTCTTCGTGTTATGAAATTCCTATATGCATTGTTTATTTGATTTGACTTTACACGTTTGCAGAATGACAATGACGTTAAAGTAACAGCTACGTGTATACGCGTTCCTGTGATGCGGGCTCATGCTGAGAGTGTGAATCTTCAATTCGAGAGACCGCTTGATGAGGTAGTTCATACTATTTGTTTTCATGCCATAGCCATAAGTTTACATAGCTTTTCATTCAAAAAAACAAAGGATACAACATTTTATGTTTTCTGGCTCACAATTTATATTGGGCTCGGTAATATCCCCATTCATAAAGTTCATTTTATTAAATCAAGACTGTTTTGAATTCCTCTTTTAAAGTTTGTTGATGGGGTTAATTATATTTGGTTCCTCTCCATGATTGACCAAGGAGGCTAGGTGTAAACCCACAACTGACTTCCTCTTATGTTACTAACATTTTGAAATGTCAAATTATAAGTGGCTTTGATGTAGAGTGATCAGTGTTTGCATGAGCATTTAATAAGTTAATTGTGTGACGTATTGCGAGTTGCTTGAATTAGTTATAGGATTGTAACCTGCATGCAAACAAGTTAATTGTGTGACATAGTGTGAGTTGCTTGAATTAGTTATATAGGGTTGTAACCCAATCAGCGTTGTCAAATAGCGGCACCATGGTTCTAAATTGCGGTTGCAGTTTCATTGTGAACCTTGATATTAGGACAAAAAACAGTAAAATGCAGCCGCAATTGGCAGACCACAATTTAGTACTATGACCGGCACTATAGCATAGTGGAATATGAACAAACCACTATTGTCAGCGGTATGCCCTTCAGTACTGTCAAATAGCGGTTATAGTGGTGCTATAGCATAGTGGAAGGATATATCTATATTACAAATTATTGAGGCATGGGTGCAACATTGATAACCATGGAGTGTATACTTTTGCTTTATTTATATAGGTGTGTTTGAGCTTATGATAGGTAGTCCTGTACAGTGTAGAGGCACACTGCTGGTGTGTCTTTATGATGATTGAGCTAAGAGAATTGTTATGGGCTCAGAAAGCAACAATTTTTTCGTGGACATTATCTCTTACCTTTCTAAATGATAAAACCCGACATTGAACTGTTGGCATATGAATTATTATCATCTCACGAGGATCTTTGTTGTTCCCTTTTTTCAACAGTATAATACGGCATATTTTTATGATTGTGTCCTTTATGTTCCAATATAGAATGACCCCATACATTTAAGTAGGGTCCTATCGTTTTGTGCACGCCCACAATCATGGTTATATAGGACAAGGAAATGCGTTGAGTGGAAAAATTTGTCATAAAGTTAAGATATCACACTCACTTTTGAATTTATTTGGTTTTAATTTCCTCAGAACACTGCAAGAGATATTTTGAAGAATGCTCCAGGTGTAGTTGTAATTGATGATCGCGAAGCCAATCATTTTCCTACTCCATTGGAAGTGTCGAACAAGGATGACGTGGCAGTTGGAAGGATTCGCCGTGACCTGTCTCAGGATGGGAATCAAGGGTAATTTCATTTCTTCCATGGCAATATGTTATCTTTTTTCAATTAGTTTTGCACTTTGTCATAAGCATTTTACATCAAATGGTGGATATACACACAGGTTGGACATTTTTGTATGTGGGGATCAAATTCGCAAGGGAGCTGCACTCAATGCAATCCAGATTGCTGAGATGTTGCTATGAGTTTTGTTATTTAAAGGTTGTGGTAACTTCAGAATTATGCTGCTTATGAATCAATTTTGTTTCTGCTAATAGGAAGCAGTTAGTCATTTTTTATGTAAGGTTAAGCTAGTCCAAGGACTTTTTCAAAGATGTAGTAATACACTAGCTTGAACATTTTTTTTCATAAGCACAATTTATGTACTTCGCTCCTCTGAGAATAATAAGCTTAGGTTATGGCATGGGAAATATCACCAAATGCTCCTTGATGTTGTGAATGAGAATATGTTGACTAGTTTGGATTTGCAAGGGAAATGCCACACACCGCCTAGGCAGTGGGGAGTATGGTCTGCAAAAATAGCCTCATAGCAAAATGGCATTCCTATAAACAAAAAGTTCCCTAATGTGTTGATCAAAAAGGAGAAAGCCCTTGCCACCAAAGGAATGACTAAGATGGAGGCATTTCTTGGCTCATGGTTAAAACTTTGTTCTATGAGCTCAAAGAGCGGAGGAAAAGCAAAGAACTCCAAAAACTCTAACAGTCTTTGGATGGATTGTTTTTTTAGGGGTAATGTAATTTGTGTCGGAATTAAAATATTTTAGTTTAAAATTTTAAGGTAAAATATTTTAGCTCATTTCAAAAATTACATTACCTCAAAAAAAATATTTCATCCAAACATAGGGATGTAAGTTCGGGTTTTCTGTTGTAAAGGAGAAAATGAGAGAATTTGGGTTGTTAAATGTTGAGAAGCGAACGTATTCAAGACAACTCTCACCACCCCCTTTTTTTTGAAGTTATAAAATTATAACACTTTAATTTCTATACACTGTCGGTGTGAAAATTTTTACACTCTCAAAATCATGACTCATTATATATGTGAGATTTCTAGTAGTTATGATTAAAGTCAAAAGTTTTTGATGATATGATTATGATTAATTCACAGTGTAAAAAGTTACACTACATTATTTAATTCCAACTTATAATTATTTGGATTTGATGTTAAGCTTTATTTCTTTTTGATAAGTGATGTTAAGCTTTCTGGTATTAACAACACAAGCTGCCCAATATATGCTTACATGAAGCAAATTATTACCACTCCTTTGGGAAATCGGGTCGAAACTATTGGTTCAATCAGTCATGTGTTTGATTTGGTTCATTGAGAAAACCAGATTGTTCCAAATTCGGTGGGAACCAACCAAGAATCGAAGGGTGTGAATCGACCCACTATTTAAAAATTTTCAAGTTTTAAATTCGAAAAATTTATGTTTTAGTAAAAAAAGGCCAATGTCAAATTAAAAATTTTATATACATAATTTTTTTTATATTATTTATCCTTTTGATTAATATTTAGTCATATGAAATATGTATAATAGTTATTTTATCTTAATTTAAAATTTAGTTTTATCTAAAATTTATCACTTAATATAATATAAAACATTAAAAATAGAGATTTAATTTTGGTCCGTTTGAACCATTGAATCTTGAACTAGTATCTTCACCCCGTTCAATCACTTCCGGTTCTCAAAACATTGATTAAATCAGAGAATTAAGAATAATTTAATTAGACATTCCCGTCAAAAAAATAACTTAATTACTAATTTTTTTTTGGAATTAACTTAATTACTAATTAGACATTAAGAAAGTTGGAAAAATTCAATTTAAGACCAAGTCAGCTATTATGACAATTGAAAAATCAACAAAGGAAACAGTTCTAGTTTAGATGTTAAAGTCCACAGAAGATTCTAAGGAAAAGATTTAGTAAACCATCGATGAAGCAAATAGACAAAGACAACATAATATATTGTCTAATCTTTTGTGTTTGGGTATGAGATTTTTAATTATACAATTTATCTTCTGGACCCATTCTCCCCAGGTAGAGCGAGACCATAATAGATTGGCATCAGCTCAGCCTTCAAGATTTATTGCCCTCCAAGTGCTTGACAGAATGTCACAATCGCGGAACAGGTACATTTTCTTCCTCAAAACACTTCCAACACCACCAATTGTAACAGAGCCAGTGTTGGGATGGATTGATAGAAAGCAAGCCAAACAAGAGGTACACTTAACTAATCATAAATTTTCATATAATTCTTAAGAAATTTTTTCATAACAAAGATTATTTTCAATTTCTTTTACTATGTTATTGTAGGAAAATAAATGCTGAAAAAGTAATAAATCTTATTTTAATCAGTCAAGTCAACATAAAATAGACAAAACTATTTACTAACATACAAGGAGAATAAAATAAACCACCATAAGATGCCACTTCACTTTCTAATTTTTCAGTATTTCGCTTTTGGTTTAATCCCACTAGTTCCCACAGGCTCCATTTTCTCCGTTTCATGCATCATACAAGCAGCTTTTTTATTTTGTATGACGTTACAGATGGAAAATCAAAAAGAGAGAGATAAATTAAAGTGACCGAGTATTCTATAAATGTTCAAAGTCTACTATGACTCAAGAGATCAATTTGTTTGGTGGCAATAACATTGGGGAGTTCTTGTGCTATTGCCATCATGTCTTCTTCTTCTTCTTCAACTCCGAAGCACGATGTGTTCCTCAGCTTCCGAGGAGAGGACACACGTGACAACTTCATCAGTCATCTCTATGCTGAACTGTGCAGGAAAAATATTGAAACGTTTATAGATTACAGACTTGGTAGAGGCGATGAGATTTCGCCAGCACTCTACAAAGCAATAGAAGAATCAGTTATTTATGTCGTTATTCTATCTAACCACTATGCTTCTTCCACGTGGTGTTTGGATGAACTCACAAAGATACTCGAATGCAAACAGAGGTATGCAAGGGATGTAATACCTGTCTTCTATAAGGTGGATCCATCATATGTTAGGCATCAGAGCGGAAGTTATGCAGAAGCTTTTGTTCAGCATCAACATCGATTCAAGGACAAAGTGGATGCCTGGAAGTCTGCTCTAACCCAAGTAGCTGGGCTCTCCGGCTGGGATTCACAAGTAACAAGGTACTAATTAAATTTATCTGCTCTTACCATTAATCTGCACAACATTTTCATCAACTTGTCCTGTGAAAATATAAATGACAAATTCAAAAGCAATTATATAACATCACATCTATTGTGACTCTATCAAATCATGTTATTTCTTATTAACTCCCCTAGGTTACTTTTTGAAGGTTTAAGACTAATGCTTTAGTTTTTCTATTATGTGTCAGACCAGAACACACACTTGTCGAACATATTGTAATGGATATTTCAAGAAAATTGAATCGTTCTTTCTTAACCGATCATGAAGGAATGATTGGAATTGATAAGCATATTGAACAAATACAATCTTTGTTGCACCTTGAGTCAGCGCCAGTTCGAATAGTAGGAATTTGGGGAATGGGAGGAGTAGGCAAAACAACAATTGCTAGTGCATTATATCGCAAACTGGCTACTCAATTCAGATCCAGTAGCATTGTTCTAAATGTTCAAGAAGAAATAGAAAGGGTTGGAGTACACCATCTGCGAAGCAAATTTATTTATAAGTTTCTTTCGGAAGACAACACATCCTCTGGAATTAGTTTTTCATATGATCGAAGACTGACAAAGGTTCTCCTTGTTCTTGATGATGTGAACAATTCAAATCAACTTAAAGATTTAATTGGAACGCATAGTAACTTTGGCCAAGGTAGTAGAATCATTGTGACTAGTAGAGACATGCAGGTACTGAAGAGTGCTGATGCTGATGAAATATATGAAGTCAGGGAGATGGATTTTCAAGATTCTCTACGACTCTTCAGTTTAAATGCCTTTAAACAAAACTATCCCACAGAAGCTTATGCGGGCTTATCAGAAAAGGTATTAAATTATGCTAAAGGGGTTCCATTGGCTCTCAAAGTTTTGGGATTTTTTCTTCGTGGTAGAACAAGGGAAGCATGGGAGAGTGAGTTGCAAAAGCTGGAAAAACTTCCTGATAATGAAATTTTCAAAGTGTTGAAATTAAGTTATGTAGGGCTTGACGAAGAACAAAAGGATATATTTCTTGACATAGCTTGTTTCTATAGAGGACATATGGAGAATGTTGTAGTTCAGACATTGGATAGTTGTGGTTTCTCAGCTCACATTGGAATGGAGGTTCTCAAAGATAGGTGCCTTTTATCTATTTTGGAAGGTAGGGTTGTGATGCATGATCTAATACAAGAAATGGGACTTGAAATTGTTCGCCAACAATGTGTCAAGGATCCTGGAAAACGCAGCCGATTATGGAAGCCTGAGGAAATTTATCACGTTTTAAGAAAGAACAAGGTATATTCTTCTTCAAAGAGCTCAGCAGTTGTTTGTTAAATTTCCAGTTTTTATCCCGTTTGTTTGTCTCTAATTCCTTACTTGTACTTTTAGGGGACAAATGCAATCCAGTGTATATTGTTGGACATATGCAAAATAAAAAAGGTTCAGTTACATGCTGAAACTTTCAAAAAGATGCATAATCTTAGAGTGATCCATTTTTATAAGGCTTCTGAATTTTTGGGGATAGGCTCAAATGTGATCCTTCCTGCATATCTTGAATGTCTTCCAGATGAATTAAAAATTCTTCGTTGGGATGGCTTCCACCAAAGATCTTTGCCGCTGGACTTTTGCCCAGAAAATCTTGTTATACTTGAGATGCATGATAGCCATCTTGAACAACTTTGGGAGGGAGATCAGGTATTTCAAACCTTATGTTTAATTCTTTTGCATTTTACTGATATGAAGTCTTTAGCTTATAATCTAATTAGTGTAGGATTGAGTGCTAAAAATTAGTTTTCTGGTTTTACATGTAGTAATAATAAGGTAATACTCTTGTTAAAAGTATAACACTTGTTATAAGTAAGTTCACACACACACACACACCGTGATACCAAGACATAAATACGGTATACTACGTATGTTAAATTATCTTATATTATCTTGATAACTATGCATGTAGCTTTTAAAATAATTTAAAATAAGACAATAAGATAAAGAATCAAATAATTTGTATTTTATTCCAAATTTTACTAAATGCAACAGGACATTCACTGTGTAAATAGGGTTAAGTTAACAAATTTTTCTTTTAGTTGCTTAATCATTTATTTTTCTGTTCTAGGATTTGCCAAATTTGAAACGGCTTGACCTCAGTGGTTCTCGAAAACTAATTCAGATACCAGACCTCTCTCATTGCCCAAATATTGAAGAAGTGATTCTTAGACGTTGCACAGAGTTGGTTCAAGTTTACTCTTCCAAATTCCTGAGCAAGCTCAAATGTTTATGGTTAAATGGTTGTATTGGGCTTAGGAGTTTAAACATTCCTAGCAATATTCTCTCGAGCTCTTCTGGATTAGTAATTCTCAACAATTGTTGCAACCTTGAGATGTTTTCCGTCAGTAATGCAAAAATGGGGGTTGTATTATACAGTTGTTCACCGGCAAAAATGGGGGTTATAACCTCGTCTTGTTTACCGGCTAGAACATCTGGAATGATCAATTTACCATTACCAGGGGAAGGGTTACACTTACCAAATACTTTTGACCCCTTAGGTTCTTCCAAACCAAGCGAAGAACCGAGGGATAATATTCACTTACTAAACTTAGAAGTGTTGAGAGAAGGTTCACCCTCGTTATTTCCAAATCTCAACGAGCTTTGTTGGTTAGATTTCTCTTACTGCGAGTCACTCTCTAGCCTTCCAACAGAACTTTTTAAGTTGAAATTTCTCAGAAGACTTTACCTCTGTGATTGTTCAAATTTGGAGGAGTTCCCTGAAATTGAGGAGCCAATGGAAAATCTAACGGTGCTCATATTAGAAGGAACAGCAATAAAAGAACTACCTTTCTCCTTGTACCACTTGGTCGGGCTTGAAGAATTGAGCTTGCACAATTGCCAAAAGCTTGAGATTATTCCATCTTCCATTGGAAGTCTCAACAAGCTCTGCAAGTTAGACCTTACATGCTGTGAATCACTTCAAACTTTTCCAAGCAGCATTTACAAATTGAAGTTGACTAAGCTTGATTTGCATGGTTGCCTGATGCTGAGGAACTTCCCAGAGATCTTGGAGCCTCTAGAAAGTTTAGCTCACATTAACTTAACAAAAACAGCAATTGAAGAACTGCCTTCATCATTGGAGAATTTAGTTGGGCTTAAAACCATGCGCTTAAGCTTGTGCAATGATCTGGTGTCACTTCCAAACAGCATTGTTAATCTAAACCTTCTATCCCAGCTTGATTGTTCAGGCTGTTGCAGATTAACAAAAATCCCCAATGACATTGGTCACTTGTTATCTTTAAGGGAACTGTCATTGCAAGAAAGCGGTATTCTGAACCTTCCAGAGAGTTTAGCTCATCTCTCAAGCTTGAAATCACTTGATTTAAGTGATTGCAAAATGCTCGAATGTATCCCACAACTTCCACCATTTCTAAATCAGTTGTTGGCGTTTGATTGCCCATCCATTAGGAGAGTTATGTCAAATTCGTCGTCGTTCGATAATAAAGAGGACACTGGTACCTTCAAATTTCATTTCACCAATAGTCAAGAACTGGATGCAAGTGCCCATAGTAATATTGGGGATGAAGCATGGCTTAGGATCACCGAGGATGCTTATAGGTCAGTGTTCTTCTGTTTTCCAGGGAGTGTTATTCCTTGTTGGTTTCCTTATCGATGCCAGGGATATTCAGTAACCATGAAAAATGATTCTCTGGATTGGTGCAATGATAAGAGTCTCATTGGTTTCGCTTTATGTGTCGTTTTGGGACATGTAGACTTGGATGATAAAAGACGAGGTGGATTTACATACAGATTAACATTTGAATCTGATGGTCAGACACATATTCTTCCCAATCATGACGAGATAAGAAACTATTTCTCTTGGAAGGGTCGACAAAGAGTTGTCGTCCAAGATCACACATTCCTATGGAAATGCAAATTAGACTTTGCAAGTATCGGCAACAGACTCTTTCATGCCCAAAACTTCACTTTTGAAATCAGCAAACACAATGTTGGCCAATATTTTAAATCAACTGTCACGGTGAAAGAGTGTGGAATATGCCCTCTTTATTCCAAGGAAAAGTATGATAATGGTCTGAGATTTTTAAATAATGACATTGAAGAACTGAGTGGGAGCAAAGCTGCATAGCAAGTTCTGTATGAAAACCAAAGATGGTGGAGAGCAATCTGTCTTTTGTGACTAAACAGCCTATCACCAATATATACTTCTTTTCAAGCCTTAAAACGTTTAGATTTTCAGATAACAAGATTTAAACCCTTTTTAATTCCATTTGCATTTGAAGGTAAGTATGATAGGTTCATATTAAGTTTTTAATTCCTGAAAACTGGAAATGCATATCATGCATGTGTCTGTAGCTAACATCTGGATGACTTGATTCTTAATTTGTTTATCAAGTTCCCCCAAAACAGTACTTTCCGATCGAAGTTATATAAAGCAAGTTGCATCAATGTATTGATAATAAAAGCATATATTCTCGTTTAAAATAATTGTAACATTTATCTATCAAGACATGTTTAGAGTTTGCAACTTGTGAGATTGTCTAAGAGAGATTATTGAAACAACTTCTGACATGTTCATAAATTCTCCAAAATAGCTTTTGTGTGTATAATGTGTGTATATATAATTTATTGTGTTTTGTTATCTTGTGTTGGTTTTAATTAATTTGATTCAGTATTTCAGATATTTTATTAACTGTGTACAATTATATGATATTATTATTAACACACTGATGTTTACGTATATGAATTAGTATATGCAATTCTGTTGATATCTATTGGAAACAGAAATCGGTTAATAATGATGAAAACGTTTCAATACCTATTAGTTTGAGAATGAGCACAGCTAAAAAATGTTGAAAAACTAAATAAAATATATGATTTTGTTCCATGACAGCTTATATTTGAGTACATATACGAACTGTTTATCTAACATTGGTACATTTCCTATGCTATAATGATTTTTTGGTGGCCTTCACTCCTTCACTTTTTGTAGAATCGCGAGTCTTCTTGTCTGAAACCCACTTCCTATGCTATTTCTTTATGCCATAGACAAAAGTTCACTTATTCAATTGAAATCAATTTAATACTCCCTCTGGTCCTATATATAATAAGAGAAAAATGCAGTTTTACATTTCATTGAATAACCGATACATTAGCTATTCAATGATTTTAAAATTGTATTTTTCTCATATATATGTGGTTTTGGTCTAACTCATCCCCACAAAACCGGATTGTAAGGTGGGAGTTGTCCTTTCATTATATACTCTTATGAGACCATATCTTTAGTCAATAATTTGAAATAGTTTATAAACTACTATTACGTTGAAGAGAGTAACAGCGAAAAGACTATATTTTTTTGGGTTTAATTTCTATGTATTATCGGCATAAATATTTTTATAACCACAACCGGTTATTGTAGCGATGCTATTGTAGGAAAAGAAATGATAAACAAGTAATGAATTTTATTTTAATCAGTCAAGTGAAAATGAGAAACAGATGACAGAACTATTGAGTTTGAACATGCAAGGAGAATAAATTAAATAAGCCACCACACCATAAGATGCCTGCCATTTTGCTTTCAAATCTTTCAGCATTTGGCTTTTGTTTATTCCCACTACCACTAAGGGGTGTGCAAAAAAACTAGAAACCTGAACCATACCAAAAACTATACTGCACCAATATGAAAAGTCCATACCCTTTTAGTAAAAACTGGAAAACTGGGAATTTATTTGATCTAAACCGGTAATTACCATTTCTGCCTGGATTCTACAAAACTCCTCTTCTAAATTTCCAAGTCTACTTACTTACTTAGAGACACTGGAGAGAAGGTTCCTGTGCTATTGCCATCATGTCCTCTTCTTCAACTCCAAGACATGATGTGTTCCTCAGCTACCGAGGAGAAGACACACGCGACTACTTCATCAGTCATCTCTATGCTGAACTATGCTGGAAAAATAAACATTCATAGATTACAGACTCGACAGAGGCGACGAGATTTCGTCAGCACTGTACAAAGCAATGGAAGAATCGAAAATTTATGTCGTTGACGTTCTATCTGAGCACTATGCTTCTTCCACATGGTGTTTGGATGAACTCGTAATGATCCTTGAGTGCAAACAGAGATTTGGAAGGGATGTGATACCGGTCTTCTATAACGTGAATCCATCAAATGTTAGGCATCAGAGAGGGAGTTATGCAGAAGCTTTTATTCAGCATCAACACCACCGATTCAAGGATAAAGTGGACGTTTGGAAAGTCTGCTCTAACTCAAGTAGCTGGACTCTCCGGCTGGGATTCACGAGTAACCAAGTCAGTGATTAAACTTACCTGCTCACTCTTACCATTAATCAACATTTTCATCAATTTGTTCTCCAACCTAGTATTGTTGCATTGTATAATTCAAACTAGACAAATGATTAGAATGTGATTTGTATTGTGAATAAGTAGTGATTGAATGAGAATGAAAACAGATTAACTGTCATTGGGTTAATCATAGTTAAAATGTTACTAGTGTAAGAAGAAGGGTATAAATACTCATCTTTGTAAATTTTCAGATGTACACTTTCCTTCACCATTCAATACAGAAACACACTTTTACAATCAAGTTTGTTACGCTCTTCTGTTACTCTTCTCCCAATTTCTAAATTCTGTTAATAGTACCTCCAACAAATTGGCCTCAGAGCAAACGATTCAGGGCGGCCACGCAAGCAAGCTCCAACAACGGTCAATTCCCCGCGAAGCTACCGGTGTTCGACGGTAGCAATTACGACCGTTGGACGGCGCAAATGAAGGTAATCTTCAGATATCAAGGCGTTCTTGAGGTTGTTCGTAATGGAGTTACTCTGCTCGGAGCAACACCGATAGAGGCAAATCGAACAACGCATCGTGAGCAATTGAAGAAGGATGATAAGGCGATTTTTCTTATTCATCAATTTGTGGACGCAAACGTTCTTGAGAAGATTATAGAGTATGAGATGGCGAAAGAAGCGTGGGATGTGTTAGCAACAACCTATTCTGGTGACAAGCAGACGAAGAAGGCGAAATTGGTGGCTCTAAGGCGTCAATTGGGGTTACTGCAGATGTCATCCGATGAAACAATGGCGCAATTCGTGAACAGGTTGGTAACTTTGACTAATCAAATGAGATGCTGTGGTGAAATTGTAACTGATTCTATGAAAATTGAGAAGATTATTACGGGCTTGACACCCAATTTTGATCACATTGTTGCTGCAATTGAACAATCCAAAGATTTAGACAACCTGAAATTAGAACAGTTATTAGGTTCATTAGAAGCCCACGAAATTAAGATAAAAAACAGAGAAGGTATCAAGAAGGAGGAGAAAGATTCTGAGAAAGTACTGCTGGCTCAATCTTGGAAGAAAGGAGGTGGAGGGAATGAATCTTGGAAAAAGAAGGGTAAAGGAAAATGGAAGAGCAATAAGGGTGAAGGTGGAAACTCAAAGCAAGATCATCACAAGAAGGAGGGTGAGAGTGATAGTAAGAATAAGAAAAAGTCCAAGGAACATGTGCAGTGCTACAATTTCCAGAGATATGGCCACTTTGCAGATGAATGCAAGAATGAGAAAGTGCCCAGAAACAAGAATCATGAAGCCCAGTTTGCGTATGACTCTGATAAGGAAGCTGTAATGTTGATGGCTGTAACTGAGAAATGTTCCATTATTGTAGAATGGTGGTGTTTGGACACTGGTTGCTCGAACCATATGACTGGGCATATTGAATGGCTCTATGAAATTGATAGGAGCATCAAGAGAAGGATCGGGTTTGGTGATGGCAGAGCTGTGATGGCTGAGGGGTTAGGGAAAGTGGCAATCAAGAGAGAAGATGACAAGATAGTGGTGATCAATGATGTGTTCTATGTTCCTCAAATGGAAAGCAATTTGCTGAGCTTAGGTCAGCTGCTTGAAAAGGGGTATTCAATGAGCAAGAAGGACAATTGTATGGCAGTGTTTGATAGTGAAGAGAATGAAGTGCTGAAGGTAAGAATGTCTGGTAACAAAAACCTTCAAAGTAGGTGTAAACTCCATTGAGCAGAAGTGTCTCACTGCTCAAATTAAAAATGATGTTTGGAAGTGGCGCAAGAGGATGGGGCATTTGAACTTCACTAGTTTGAGCATGCTGCAAAAGAAGAATATGGTACTAGGCTTGCCTCCTATTGATGAGCCAAGGCAAGTGTGTGGTAAATGTTGTGAAGGGAAGCAACCTAGGAAGTCCTACAAGTCTTCAATACCTACAAGAGCATCATCCAAGCTTGGAGTGATACACTCAGATGTGTGTGGCCCCTTTGAAGTGAAATCACTTGGAGGTAATCAGTATTTTGTTTCATTCATAGATGATTATACCAAGAAAATGTGGATTTACCTCTTAAAGAAGAAAAGTGAAATATTTGTTGTGTTTAAAGAATTTAAACTCTTAGTTGAAAAGCAATGTGGTGAATCAATTAAGACTTTTAGAACTGATAGTGGAGGTGAGTTCACATCCACAGAATTTGACAAATTCTGTAAGGATGAAGGAATAATTCATGATGTAACTGCTCCATACACTCCTCAGCATAATGGGACTGCTGAGAGGAGGAATAGAACACTTCTAAACTTGGTGAGATGCACGTTGAAAGAGAAACGGCTACCTAAAGAACTCTGGGCAGAAGCAGTGTGCACTGCTGGTTATATCTTAAATAGAAGTCCAACTAAGAGGTTGGAAGCAATGACACCAGAAGAGGCATGGTGTGGAACCAAGCCTAGTGTGAGACATGTGAGAATCTTTGGCTCACTCTGCTATAGACATGTCCCAGAACAAAATAGAAGGAAACTTGACTCTATAGCTCAACCAATGATACTGGTAGGATATCACAATACAGGTGCCTACAAACTTTTTGACCCAATTCAGAAGAAGATTGTTATAAGTAATGATGTGGTGGTAGATGAGTCTAAAGAATGGGATTGGATTGACAACATTGAGAAGGAAACGAATGAGACAGTTGAAATTGAGTTTGAAAATGTTGAGGAACAGGGCACTGTGAACAGAGATGATGAACAAGAAATTGTAAATGAAGAGAATGGTGGAGCACCACTGAGAAGATCACAAAGAGAGACACAAATGCCACAAAGATACTCAGATTATGAAGTGTACTGTAGTACAGCCAGCCACACTGATTCTGAAATTATGCAGATACTTCTATTTGCAGAAGAAGAACCTGTTTCACTTAATGAGGCTCTCTCCAATCCACACTGGAAGGAAGCAATGAAAGAAGAATTGAGGTCAATTCAGAAGAATGACACATGGGAGATGATGAGGCTGCCTAGCAATAAGAGAGCTATTGAAGTAAAGTGGGTCTTTAAGACCAAAATGAAGCCTAATGGGGAAATTGCCAAATAAAGGCAAGGCTTGTTGCAAAAGGTTTTTTGCAAAAGCAAGGCCTTGATTTCAATGAAATATATGCACCAGTTGCACGAATTGAAACTGTGAGGTTGATTGTGGCTCTAGCAAGCAAGAGAAAGCGGACATTGAGCCAATTAGATGTAAAGTCTGCTTTTCTCAATGGTCCACTAAAAGAGGAAGTATTTGTAAGGTAGCCACCTGGTTTTGAGGAGAAGGGCATGGAAGACAGAGTGCTAAGGCTGAAGAAGACTCTCTATGGCCTTAAACAAGCCCCAAGGACCTGGAACAAGAGAATTGATGGGTTTCTCTTGAAGTTAAAATTTGTAAAGTGCAGCACAGAGCATGGCTTGTATCTGAAACACTGTAACACTGCTGGTATTCTGTTGATCTGTTTATATGTAGATGATTTGCTTGTTACCGGAGACAGTGAACAAGAAATCAATGATTTCAAGAAGAAGATGATGAATGAATTCGAAATGACAGATCTTGGGAGGCTTACATATTTTCTTGGAATGGAGTTTGTAACTTCCAAACATGGCATATTTCTTCACCAAAAGAAATATGCATCTGATGTGTTAAAGAGATTTAAGATGATGGAGTGTAATGCAGCCTCAACACCAGCAGACACAGCACTGAAATTGGTGAAGAACAGTGATGAACAGCCTGCAGATGCCACTCTGTACAGGCAGTTAATTGGCTCATTGAGGTACTTGTACAATTCCAGACCTGACATCACCTACAGTGTTGGTTTGGTGAGTAGGTTTATGGAAGAGCCAAAGAAATCCCACTTTGTTGCTACAAAGAGAATACTTAGGTATTTGAAGGGGACACTAGACTGGGGAATTCTATTTCCTAATTCTGATAACTGTGCTAGTGATGAATTGGTTGGATTCACTGATGCTGATTGGAGTGGTGATACTGAGGATAGAAAGAGCACCTCAGGTCACATTTTTATGCTTGGCAACTCTCCAATCAGCTGGTGCTCTAAGGAGCAGAATGTAGTTGCATTGTCAAGTTGTGAAGCAGAGTATATCTGTGCTGCATTTGGTGCCAGTCAAGCTCAATGACTGGAAATGCTGCTAGGTGAATTAAAATTGAAAACAGGAGGTGTTATGAAGCTGAAAGTAGACAACAGGTCTGCTATAGACTTGGCCAAGTATCCCATTGCACATGGGAGGAGCAAACATATTGAAATCAAGTACCATTTCCTTCGTGATCAAGTAAACAAAGGAAAACTTTCTGTGGAACATTGTAGGACTGACGAACAACTGGCTGATATTCTCACAAAGGCATTGAAGACCAGCAAGCATGAAGACATGAGGAAGAAGATTGGAATGTGTAACTTGGCTTGTTTGAATTAAGGAGGTGTATTGTCAAATAGCGGTTATAGTGGTGCTATAGCATAGTGGGTTATAGTGGTGCTATAGCATAGTGGAAGGATATATCTATATTACAAATTATTGAGGCATGGGTGCAACATTGATAACCATGGAGTGTATAATTTTGCTTTATTTATATAGGTGTGTTTGAGCTTATGATAGGTAGTCCTGTACAGTGTAGAGGCACACTGCTGGTGTGTCTTTATGATGATTGAGCTAAGAGAGTTGTTATGGGCTCAGAAAGCAACAATTTTTTCGTGGACATTATCTCTCGCCTTTCTAAATGATAAAACCCGACATTGAACTGTTGGCATATGAATTATTATCATCTCACGAGGATCTTTGTTGTCCCTTTTTTCAACAGTATAATACAGCATATCTTTATGATTGTGTCCTTTATGTTCCACTATGTCATAGGCAATATGTTATCTTTTTTCAATTAGTTTTGCACTTTGTCATAAGCATTTTACATCAAATGGTGGATATACACACAGGTTGGACATTTTTGTATGTGGGGATCAAATTTGCAAGGGAGCTGCACTCAATGCAATCCAGATTGCTGAGATGTTGCTATGAGTTTTGTTATTTAAAGGTTGTGGTAACTTCAGAATTATGCTGCTTATGAATCAATTTTGTTTCTGCTAATAGGAAGCAGTTAGTCATTTTTTATGTAAGGTTAAGCCCTCCAAGTGCTTGACAGAATGTCACAATCGCGGAACAGGTACATTACCTTCCTCAAAACACTTCCAACACCACCAAATGTAACAGAGCCAGTGTAGGGATGGATTGATAGAAAGCAAGCCAAACAAGAGGTACACTTAACTAATCATAAATTTTCATATAATTCTTAAGAAATTTTTTCATAACAAAGATTATTTTCAATTTCTTTTACTATGTTATTGTAGGAAAATAAATGCTAAAAAAGTAATAAATCTTATTTTAATCAGTCAAGTCAACATAAAATGGACAAAACTATTTACTAACATACAAGGAGAATAAAATAAACCACCATAAAATGCCACTTCACTTTCTAATTTTTCAGCATTTCGCTTTTGGTTTAATCCCACTAGTACCTACAGGCTCCATTTTCTCCGTTTCATGCATCATACAAGCAGCCTTTTTATTTTGTATGACGTTACTGATGGAAAGTCAAGAAGAGAGAGATAAAGCTTGTTTATAGTCTACTAAGACTCGAGAGATCAATTTGTTTGGTGGCAATAACCTTGGGGAGTTCTTGTGCTATTGCCATCATGTCTTCTTCTTCTTCTTCTCCAACTCCGAAGCACGATGTGTTCCTCAGCTTCCGAGGAGAGGACACACGCGACAACTTCATCAGTCATCTCTATGCTGAACTGTGCAGGAAAAATATTGAAACGTTTATAGATGATGAGGGACTTCGTAGAGGCGATGAGATTTGGCCAGCACTCAACAAAGCAATAGAAGAATCAGTTATTTATGTCATTATTCTATCCAACCACTATGCTTCTTCCACATGGTGCTTGGATGAACTCACAAAGATACTCGAATGCAAACAGAGGTATGCAAGGGATGTAATACCTGTCTTCTATAAGGTGGATCCATCATATGTTAGGCATCAGAGAGGAAGTTATGCAGAAGCTTTTGTTCAGCATCAACATCGATTTAAGGACAAAGTGGACGGCTGGAAGTCTGCTCTATCCCAAGTAGCTGGACTCTCCGGCTGGGATTCACAAGTAACCAGGTCACTAACTAAATTTACCCGCTCTTACCATTAATCTACACAACATTTTCTTCAACTTGTTCACCAACCTGTTGTCCTGTGAAAATATCAATTACAAATTCAAAAGCAGTTATATGACATCACATCTATTTTGACTCTATCAAATCATGTTATTTCTTGTTAACTCCTTTAGGTTAGTTTTTGTAGGTTTAAACTAATGCTTTAGTTTTTCTATTATGTGCCAGACCAGAACACACACTTGTCGAAGGTATTGTGAAGGATATTTTAAGAAAATTGAATCGTTCTTTCTTAAGCAATATTCATGAAGGAATGATTGGAATTGACAAGCATATTGAAAAAATCCAATCCTTGTTGCACCTTGAGTCAGCGCCAGTTCGAATAGTAGGAATTTGGGGAATGGGAGGTATAGGCAAAACAACAATTGCTAGTGCATTATTTCGCAAACTGGCAACTCAATTCAATTCCAGTAGCATTGTTCTAAATGTTCAAGAAGAAATAGAAAGAGTTGGAGTACACCATCTGCGAAGCAAATTTATATCACATCTTTTTTGGGAAGACATCACATCCTCTGGAATTAATTTTTCATATGGTCGAAGACGGACAAAGGTTCTCCTTGTTCTTGATGATGTGAACAATTCAAATCAACTTAAAGATTTAATTGGAACGCATAGTAACTTTGGCCAGGGTAGTAGAATCATTGTGACTAGTAGAGACATGCAGGTACTGAAGAATGCTGATGCTGATGAAATATATGAAGTCAGGGAGATGGATTTTCAAGATTCTCTACGTCTCTTCAGTTTAAATGCCTTTAAACAAAACTATCCCACAGAAGCTTATGCGGGCTTATCAGAAAAGGTATTAAATTATGCTAAAGGGGTTCCATTGGCTCTCAAAGTTTTGGGATTTTTTCTTCGTGGTAGAACAAGGGAAGCATGGGAGAGTGAGTTGCAAAAGCTGGAAAAGCTTCCTGATAATGAAATTTTCAAAGTGTTGAAATTAAGTTATGCAGGGCTTGACGAAGAACAAAAGGATATATTTCTTGACATAGCTTGTTTCTATAGAGGACATATGGAGAATGTTGTAGTTCAGACATTGGATAGTTGTGGTTTCTCAGCTCACATTGGAATGGAGGTTCTCAAAGATAGGTGCCTTTTATCTATTTTGGAAGGTAGGGTTGTGATGCATGATCTAATACAAGAAATGGGACTTGAAATTGTTCGCCAACAATGTGTCAAGGATCCTGGAAAACGCAGCCGATTATGGAAGCCTGAGGAAATTTATCACGTTTTAAGAAAGAACAAGGTATATTCTTCTTCAAAGAGCTCAGCAGTTGTTAAATTTTCGGTTTTGATTCTGTTTGTTTGTCTCTAATTCCTTACTTTTACTTTTAGGGGACAAATGCAATCCAGTGCATAATGTTGGACATATGCAAAATAAAAAAGGTTCAGTTACATGCTGAAACTTTCAAAAAGATGCATAATCTTAGAGTGGTCCATTTTTATAAGGCTTCTGAATTTTTGGGGATAGGCTCAAATGTGATCCTTCCTGCATATCTTGAATGTCTTCCAGATGAATTAAAAATTCTTCGTTGGGATGGCTTCCACCAAAGATCTTTGCCGCTGGACTTTTGCCCAGAAAATCTTGTTATACTTGAGATGCATGATAGCCATCTTGAACAACTTTGGGAGGGAGATCAGGTATTTCAAACCTTATGTTTAATTCTTTTGCATTTTACTGATATGAAGTCTTTAGCTTATAATCTAATTAGTGTAGGATTGAGTGCTAAAAATTAGTTTTCTGGTTTTACATGTAGTAATAATAAGGTAATACTCTTGTTAAAAGTATAACACTTGTTATAAATAAGTTCACACACACACACCGTGATACCAAGACATAAATACGGTATACTACGTATGTCAAATTATCTTATATTATCTTGATAACTATGCATGTAGCTTTTAAAATAATTTAAAATAAGACAATAAGATAAAGAATCAAATAATTTGTATTTTATTCCAAATTTTACTAAATGCAACAGGACATTCACTGTGTAAATAGGGTTAAGTTAACAAATTTTTCTTTTAGTTGCTTAATCATTTATTTTTCTGTTCTAGGATTTGCCAAATTTGAAACGGCTTGACCTTAGTGGTTCTCGAAAACTAATTCAGATACCAGACCTCTCTCATTGCCCAAATATTGAAGAAGTGATTCTTAGACGTTGCACAGAGTTGGTTCAAGTTTACTCTTCCAAATTCCTGAGCAAGCTCAAATGTTTATGGTTAAATGGTTGTATTGGGCTTAGGAGTTTAAACATTCCTAGCAATATTCTCTCGAGCTCTTCTGGATTAGTAATTCTCAACAATTGTTGCAACCTTGAGATGTTTTCCGTCAGTAATGCAAAAATGGGGGTTGTATTATACAGTTGTTCACCGGCAAAAATGGGGGCTATAACCTCGTCTTGGTTACCGGCTAGAACTAGAAGATCTGGAATGATCAATTTACCAAATACTTTTGACCCCTTAGGTTCTTCCAAACCAAACGAAGAACCGAGGGATAATATTCACTTACTAAACTTAGAAGTGTTGAGAGAAGGTTCACCCTCGTTATTTCCAAATCTCAACGAGCTTTGTTGGTTAGATTTCTCTTACTGCGAGTCACTCTCTAGCCTTCCAACAGAACTTTTTAAGTTGAAATTTCTCAGAAGACTTTACCTCTGTGATTGTTCAAATTTGGAGGAGTTCCCTGAAATTGAGGAGCCAATGGAAAATCTAACGGTGCTCATCTTAGAAGGAACAGCAATAAAAGAACTACCTTTCTCCTTGTACCACTTGGTCGGGCTTGAAGAATTGAGCTTGCACAATTGCCAAAAGCTTGAGATTATTCCATCTTCCATTGGAAGTCTCAACAAGCTCTGCAAGTTAGACCTTACATGCTGTGAATCACTTCAAACTTTTCCAAGCAGCATTTACAAATTGAAGTTGACTAAGCTTGATTTGCATGGTTGCTTGATGCTGAGGAACTTCCCAGAGATCTTGGAGCCTCTAGAAAGTTTTGCTCACATTAACTTGACAAAAACAGCAATTGAAGAACTGCCTTCATCATTGGAGAATTTAGTTGGGCTTCAAACCATGCGTTTACGCTTGTGCAGTGATCTGGTGTCACTTCCAAACAGCATTGTTAATCTAAACCTTCTATCCCAGCTTGATTGTTCAGGCTGTCGCAGATTAACAAAAATCCCAAATGACATTGGTCACTTGTTATCGTTGAGGGAACTGTCATTGCAAGAAAGCAGTGTTGTGAACCTTCCTGAGAGTATAGCTCATCTCTCAAGCTTGAAATCACTTGATTTAAGTGATTGCAAAATGCTCGAATGTATCCCACAACTTCCACCATTTCTAAATCAGTTGTTGGCGTTTGATTGCCCATCCATTAGGAGAGTTATGTCAAATTCGTCATCGTTGTTAGATAATAAAGAGGGCACTGGTACCTTCAAATTTCATTTCACCAATAGTCAAGAACTGGATGCAAGTGCCCATAGTAATATTGGGGATGAAGCATGGCTTAGGATCACCGAGGATGCTTATAGGTCAGTGTTCTTCTGTTTTCCAGGGAGTGCTATTCCTTGTTGGTTTCCTTATCGATGCCAGGGATATTCAGTAACCATGAAAAATGATTCTCTGGATTGGTGCAATGATAAGAGTCTCATTGGTTTCGCTTTATGTGTCGTTTTGGGACATGTAGATTTGGATGATAAAAGACGAGGTGGATTTACATACAGATTAACATTTGAATCTGATGGTCAGACACATATTCTTCCCAATCATGACGAGATAAGAAACTATTTCTCTTGGAAGGGTCGACAAAGATTTGTCGTCCAAGACCACACATTCCTATGGAAATGCAAATTAGACTTTGCAAGTATCGGCAACAGGCTCTTTCATGCCCAAAACTTCACTTTTGAAATCAGCAAACACAATGTTGGCCAATATTTTAAATCAACTGTCACGGTGAAGGAGTGCGGAATATGCCCTCTTTATTCCAAGGAAAAGTATGATAATGGTCTGAGATTTTTAAATAATGACATTGAAGAACCGAGTGGGAGCAAAGCTGCATAGCAAGTTCTGTTTGAAAACCAAAGATGGTGGAGAGCAATCTGTCTTTTGTGACTAAACAGCCTATCACCAATATATACTTCTTTTCAAGCCTTAACGTTTAGATTTTCAGATAACAAGATTTAAACCCTTTTTAATTCCATTTGCATTTGAAGGTAAGTATGATAGGTTCATATTCAGTTTTTAATTCCTGAAAACTGGAAATGCATATCATGCATGTGTCTGTAGCTAACATCTGGATGACTTGATTCTTAATTTGTTTATCAAGTTCCCCCAAAACAGTACTTTCCGATCGAAGTTATATAAAGCAAGTTGCATCAATGTATTGATAATAAAAGCATATATTCTCGTTTAAAATAATTGTAACATTTATCTATCAAGACATGTTTAGAGTTTGCAACTTGTGAGATTGTCTAAGAGAGATTATTGAAACAACTTCTGACATGTTCATAAATTCTCCAAAATAGCTTTTGTGTGTATAATGTGTGTATATATAATTTATTGTGTTTTGTTATCTTGTGTTGGTTTTAATTAATTTGATTCAGTATTTCAGATATTTTATTAACTGTGTACAATTATATGATATTATTATTAACACACTGATGTTTACGTATATGAATTAGTATATGCAATTCTGTTGATATCTATTGGAAACAGAAATCGGTTAATAATGATGAAAACGTTTCAATACCTATTAGTTTGAGAATGAGCACAGCTAAAAAATGTTGAAAAACTAAATAAAATATATGATTTTGTTCCATGACAGCTTATATTTGAGTACATATACGAACTGTTTATCTAACATTGGTACATTTCCTATGCTATAATGATTTTTTGGTGGCCTTCACTCCTTCACTTTTTGTAGAATCGCGAGTCTTCTTGTCTGAAACCCACTTCCTATGCTATTTCTTTATGCCATAGACAAAAGTTCACTTATTCAATTGAAATCAATTTAATACTCCCTCTGGTCCTATATATAATAAGAGAAAAATGCAGTTTTACATTTCATTGAATAACCGATACATTAGCTATTCAATGATTTTAAAATTGTATTTTTCTCATATATATGTGGTTTTGGTCTAACTCATCCCCACAAAACCGGATTGTAAGGTGGGAGTTGTCCTTTCATTATATACTCTTATGAGACCATATCTTTAGTCAATAATTTGAAATAGTTTATAAACTACTATTACGTTGAAGAGAGTAACAGCGAAAAGACTATATTTTTTTGGGTTTAATTTCTATGTATTATCGGCATAAATATTTTTATAACCACAACCGGTTATTGTAGCGATGCTATTGTAGGAAAAGAAATGATAAACAAGTAATGAATTTTATTTTAATCAGTCAAGTGAAAATGAGAAACAGATGACAGAACTATTGAGTTTGAACATGCAAGGAGAATAAATTAAATAAGCCACCACACCATAAGATGCCTGCCATTTTGCTTTCAAATCTTTCAGCATTTGGCTTTTGTTTATTCCCACTACCACTAAGGGGTGTGCAAAAAAACTAGAAACCTGAACCATACCAAAAAACTATACTGCACCAATATGAAAAGTCCATACCCTTTTAGTAAAAACTGGAAAACTGGGAATTTATTTGATCTAAACCGGTAATTACCATTTCTGCCTGGATTCTACAAAACTCCTCTTCTAAATTTCCAAGTCTACTTACTTACTTAGAGACACTGGAGAGAAGGTTCCTGTGCTATTGCCATCATGTCCTCTTCTTCAACTCCAAGACATGATGTGTTCCTCAGCTACCGAGGAGAAGACACACGCGACTACTTCATCAGTCATCTCTATGCTGAACTATGCTGGAAAAATAAACATTCATAGATTACAGACTCGACAGAGGCGACGAGATTTCGTCAGCACTGTACAAAGCAATGGAAGAATCGAAAATTTATGTCGTTGACGTTCTATCTGAGCACTATGCTTCTTCCACATGGTGTTTGGATGAACTCGTAATGATCCTTGAGTGCAAACAGAGATTTGGAAGGGATGTGATACCGGTCTTCTATAACGTGAATCCATCAAATGTTAGGCATCAGAGAGGGAGTTATGCAGAAGCTTTTATTCAGCATCAACACCACCGATTCAAGGATAAAGTGGACGTTTGGAAAGTCTGCTCTAACTCAAGTAGCTGGACTCTCCGGCTGGGATTCACGAGTAACCAAGTCAGTGATTAAACTTACCTGCTCACTCTTACCATTAATCAACATTTTCATCAATTTGTTCTCCAACCTAGTATTGTTGCATTGTATAATTCAAACTAGACAAATGATTAGAATGTGATTTGTATTGTGAATAAGTAGTGATTGAATGAGAATGAAAACAGATTAACTGTCATTGGGTTAATCATAGTTAAAATGTTACTAGTGTAAGAAGAAGGGTATAAATACTCATCTTTGTAAATTTTCAGATGTACACTTTCCTTCACCATTCAATACAGAAACACACTTTTACAATCAAGTTTGTTACGCTCTTCTGTTACTCTTCTCCCAATTTCTAAATTCTGTTAATAGTACCTCCAACAAATTGGCCTCAGAGCAAACGATTCAGGGCGGCCACGCAAGCAAGCTCCAACAACGGTCAATTCCCCGCGAAGCTACCGGTGTTCGACGGTAGCAATTACGACCGTTGGACGGCGCAAATGAAGGTAATCTTCAGATATCAAGGCGTTCTTGAGGTTGTTCGTAATGGAGTTACTCTGCTCGGAGCAACACCGATAGAGGCAAATCGAACAACGCATCGTGAGCAATTGAAGAAGGATGATAAGGCGATTTTTCTTATTCATCAATTTGTGGACGCAAACGTTCTTGAGAAGATTATAGAGTATGAGATGGCGAAAGAAGCGTGGGATGTGTTAGCAACAACCTATTCTGGTGACAAGCAGACGAAGAAGGCGAAATTGGTGGCTCTAAGGCGTCAATTGGGGTTACTGCAGATGTCATCCGATGAAACAATGGCGCAATTCGTGAACAGGTTGGTAACTTTGACTAATCAAATGAGATGCTGTGGTGAAATTGTAACTGATTCTATGAAAATTGAGAAGATTATTACGGGCTTGACACCCAATTTTGATCACATTGTTGCTGCAATTGAACAATCCAAAGATTTAGACAACCTGAAATTAGAACAGTTATTAGGTTCATTAGAAGCCCACGAAATTAAGATAAAAAACAGAGAAGGTATCAAGAAGGAGGAGAAAGATTCTGAGAAAGTACTGCTGGCTCAATCTTGGAAGAAAGGAGGTGGAGGGAATGAATCTTGGAAAAAGAAGGGTAAAGGAAAATGGAAGAGCAATAAGGGTGAAGGTGGAAACTCAAAGCAAGATCATCACAAGAAGGAGGGTGAGAGTGATAGTAAGAATAAGAAAAAGTCCAAGGAACATGTGCAGTGCTACAATTTCCAGAGATATGGCCACTTTGCAGATGAATGCAAGAATGAGAAAGTGCCCAGAAACAAGAATCATGAAGCCCAGTTTGCGTATGACTCTGATAAGGAAGCTGTAATGTTGATGGCTGTAACTGAGAAATGTTCCATTATTGTAGAATGGTGGTGTTTGGACACTGGTTGCTCGAACCATATGACTGGGCATATTGAATGGCTCTATGAAATTGATAGGAGCATCAAGAGAAGGATCGGGTTTGGTGATGGCAGAGCTGTGATGGCTGAGGGGTTAGGGAAAGTGGCAATCAAGAGAGAAGATGACAAGATAGTGGTGATCAATGATGTGTTCTATGTTCCTCAAATGGAAAGCAATTTGCTGAGCTTAGGTCAGCTGCTTGAAAAGGGGTATTCAATGAGCAAGAAGGACAATTGTATGGCAGTGTTTGATAGTGAAGAGAATGAAGTGCTGAAGGTAAGAATGTCTGGTAACAAAAACCTTCAAAGTAGGTGTAAACTCCATTGAGCAGAAGTGTCTCACTGCTCAAATTAAAAATGATGTTTGGAAGTGGCGCAAGAGGATGGGGCATTTGAACTTCACTAGTTTGAGCATGCTGCAAAAGAAGAATATGGTACTAGGCTTGCCTCCTATTGATGAGCCAAGGCAAGTGTGTGGTAAATGTTGTGAAGGGAAGCAACCTAGGAAGTCCTACAAGTCTTCAATACCTACAAGAGCATCATCCAAGCTTGGAGTGATACACTCAGATGTGTGTGGCCCCTTTGAAGTGAAATCACTTGGAGGTAATCAGTATTTTGTTTCATTCATAGATGATTATACCAAGAAAATGTGGATTTACCTCTTAAAGAAGAAAAGTGAAATATTTGTTGTGTTTAAAGAATTTAAACTCTTAGTTGAAAAGCAATGTGGTGAATCAATTAAGACTTTTAGAACTGATAGTGGAGGTGAGTTCACATCCACAGAATTTGACAAATTCTGTAAGGATGAAGGAATAATTCATGATGTAACTGCTCCATACACTCCTCAGCATAATGGGACTGCTGAGAGGAGGAATAGAACACTTCTAAACTTGGTGAGATGCACGTTGAAAGAGAAACGGCTACCTAAAGAACTCTGGGCAGAAGCAGTGTGCACTGCTGGTTATATCTTAAATAGAAGTCCAACTAAGAGGTTGGAAGCAATGACACCAGAAGAGGCATGGTGTGGAACCAAGCCTAGTGTGAGACATGTGAGAATCTTTGGCTCACTCTGCTATAAACATGTCCCAGAACAAAATAGAAGGAAACTTGACTCTATAGCTCAACCAATGATACTGGTAGGATATCACAATACAGGTGCCTACAAACTTTTTGACCCAATTCAGAAGAAGATTGTTATAAGTAATGATGTGGTGGTAGATGAGTCTAAAGAATGGGATTGGATTGACAACATTGAGAAGGAAACGAATGAGACAGTTGAAATTGAGTTTGAAAATGTTGAGGAACAGGGCACTGTGAACAGAGATGATGAACAAGAAATTGTAAATGAAGAGAATGGTGGAGCACCACTGAGAAGATCACAAAGAGAGACACAAATGCCACAAAGATACTCAGATTATGAAGTGTACTGTAGTACAGCCAGCCACACTGATTCTGAAATTATGCAGATACTTCTATTTGCAGAAGAAGAACCTGTTTCACTTAATGAGGCTCTCTCCAATCCACACTGGAAGGAAGCAATGAAAGAAGAATTGAGGTCAATTCAGAAGAATGACACATGGGAGATGATGAGGCTGCCTAGCAATAAGAGAGCTATTGAAGTAAAGTGGGTCTTTAAGACCAAAATGAAGCCTAATGGGGAAATTGCCAAATAAAGGCAAGGCTTGTTGCAAAAGGTTTTTTGCAAAAGCAAGGCCTTGATTTCAATGAAATATATGCACCAGTTGCACGAATTGAAACTGTGAGGTTGATTGTGGCTCTAGCAAGCAAGAGAAAGCGGACATTGAGCCAATTAGATGTAAAGTCTGCTTTTCTCAATGGTCCACTAAAAGAGGAAGTATTTGTAAGGTAGCCACCTGGTTTTGAGGAGAAGGGCATGGAAGACAGAGTGCTAAGGCTGAAGAAGACTCTCTATGGCCTTAAACAAGCCCCAAGGACCTGGAACAAGAGAATTGATGGGTTTCTCTTGAAGTTAAAATTTGTAAAGTGCAGCACAGAGCATGGCTTGTATCTGAAACACTGTAACACTGCTGGTATTCTGTTGATCTGTTTATATGTAGATGATTTGCTTGTTACCGGAGACAGTGAACAAGAAATCAATGATTTCAAGAAGAAGATGATGAATGAATTCGAAATGACAGATCTTGGGAGGCTTACATATTTTCTTGGAATGGAGTTTGTAACTTCCAAACATGGCATATTTCTTCACCAAAAGAAATATGCATCTGATGTGTTAAAGAGATTTAAGATGATGGAGTGTAATGCAGCCTCAACACCAGCAGACACAGCACTGAAATTGGTGAAGAACAGTGATGAACAGCCTGCAGATGCCACTCTGTACAGGCAGTTAATTGGCTCATTGAGGTACTTGTACAATTCCAGACCTGACATCACCTACAGTGTTGGTTTGGTGAGTAGGTTTATGGAAGAGCCAAAGAAATCCCACTTTGTTGCTACAAAGAGAATACTTAGGTATTTGAAGGGGACACTAGACTGGGGAATTCTATTTCCTAATTCTGATAACTGTGCTAGTGATGAATTGGTTGGATTCACTGATGCTGATTGGAGTGGTGATACTGAGGATAGAAAGAGCACCTCAGGTCACATTTTTATGCTTGGCAACTCTCCAATCAGCTGGTGCTCTAAGGAGCAGAATGTAGTTGCATTGTCAAGTTGTGAAGCAGAGTATATCTGTGCTGCATTTGGTGCCAGTCAAGCTCAATGACTGGAAATGCTGCTAGGTGAATTAAAATTGAAAACAGGAGGTGTTATGAAGCTGAAAGTAGACAACAGGTCTGCTATAGACTTGGCCAAGTATCCCATTGCACATGGGAGGAGCAAACATATTGAAATCAAGTACCATTTCCTTCGTGATCAAGTAAACAAAGGAAAACTTTCTGTGGAACATTGTAGGACTGACGAACAACTGGCTGATATTCTCACAAAGGCATTGAAGACCAGCAAGCATGAAGACATGAGGAAGAAGATTGGAATGTGTAACTTGGCTTGTTTGAATTAAGGAGGTGTATTGTCAAATAGCGGTTATAGTGGTGCTATAGCATAGTGGGTTATAGTGGTGCTATAGCATAGTGGAAGGATATATCTATATTACAAATTATTGAGGCATGGGTGCAACATTGATAACCATGGAGTGTATAATTTTGCTTTATTTATATAGGTGTGTTTGAGCTTATGATAGGTAGTCCTGTACAGTGTAGAGGCACACTGCTGGTGTGTCTTTATGATGATTGAGCTAAGAGAGTTGTTATGGGCTCAGAAAGCAACAATTTTTTCGTGGACATTATCTCTCGCCTTTCTAAATGATAAAACCCGACATTGAACTGTTGGCATATGAATTATTATCATCTCACGAGGATCTTTGTTGTCCCTTTTTTCAACAGTATAATACAGCATATCTTTATGATTGTGTCCTTTATGTTCCACTATGTCATAGGCAATATGTTATCTTTTTTCAATTAGTTTTGCACTTTGTCATAAGCATTTTACATCAAATGGTGGATATACACACAGGTTGGACATTTTTGTATGTGGGGATCAAATTTGCAAGGGAGCTGCACTCAATGCAATCCAGATTGCTGAGATGTTGCTATGAGTTTTGTTATTTAAAGGTTGTGGTAACTTCAGAATTATGCTGCTTATGAATCAATTTTGTTTCTGCTAATAGGAAGCAGTTAGTCATTTTTTATGTAAGGTTAAGCCCTCCAAGTGCTTGACAGAATGTCACAATCGCGGAACAGGTACATTACCTTCCTCAAAACACTTCCAACACCACCAAATGTAACAGAGCCAGTGTAGGGATGGATTGATAGAAAGCAAGCCAAACAAGAGGTACACTTAACTAATCATAAATTTTCATATAATTCTTAAGAAATTTTTTCATAACAAAGATTATTTTCAATTTCTTTTACTATGTTATTGTAGGAAAATAAATGCTAAAAAAGTAATAAATCTTATTTTAATCAGTCAAGTCAACATAAAATGGACAAAACTATTTACTAACATACAAGGAGAATAAAATAAACCACCATAAAATGCCACTTCACTTTCTAATTTTTCAGCATTTCGCTTTTGGTTTAATCCCACTAGTACCTACAGGCTCCATTTTCTCCGTTTCATGCATCATACAAGCAGCCTTTTTATTTTGTATGACGTTACTGATGGAAAGTCAAGAAGAGAGAGATAAAGCTTGTTTATAGTCTACTAAGACTCGAGAGATCAATTTGTTTGGTGGCAATAACCTTGGGGAGTTCTTGTGCTATTGCCATCATGTCTTCTTCTTCTTCTTCTCCAACTCCGAAGCACGATGTGTTCCTCAGCTTCCGAGGAGAGGACACACGCGACAACTTCATCAGTCATCTCTATGCTGAACTGTGCAGGAAAAATATTGAAACGTTTATAGATGATGAGGGACTTCGTAGAGGCGATGAGATTTGGCCAGCACTCAACAAAGCAATAGAAGAATCAGTTATTTATGTCATTATTCTATCCAACCACTATGCTTCTTCCACATGGTGCTTGGATGAACTCACAAAGATACTCGAATGCAAACAGAGGTATGCAAGGGATGTAATACCTGTCTTCTATAAGGTGGATCCATCATATGTTAGGCATCAGAGAGGAAGTTATGCAGAAGCTTTTGTTCAGCATCAACATCGATTTAAGGACAAAGTGGACGGCTGGAAGTCTGCTCTATCCCAAGTAGCTGGACTCTCCGGCTGGGATTCACAAGTAACCAGGTCACTAACTAAATTTACCCGCTCTTACCATTAATCTACACAACATTTTCTTCAACTTGTTCACCAACCTGTTGTCCTGTGAAAATATCAATTACAAATTCAAAAGCAGTTATATGACATCACATCTATTTTGACTCTATCAAATCATGTTATTTCTTGTTAACTCCTTTAGGTTAGTTTTTGTAGGTTTAAACTAATGCTTTAGTTTTTCTATTATGTGCCAGACCAGAACACACACTTGTCGAAGGTATTGTGAAGGATATTTTAAGAAAATTGAATCGTTCTTTCTTAAGCAATATTCATGAAGGAATGATTGGAATTGACAAGCATATTGAAAAAATCCAATCCTTGTTGCACCTTGAGTCAGCGCCAGTTCGAATAGTAGGAATTTGGGGAATGGGAGGTATAGGCAAAACAACAATTGCTAGTGCATTATTTCGCAAACTGGCAACTCAATTCAATTCCAGTAGCATTGTTCTAAATGTTCAAGAAGAAATAGAAAGAGTTGGAGTACACCATCTGCGAAGCAAATTTATATCACATCTTTTTTGGGAAGACATCACATCCTCTGGAATTAATTTTTCATATGGTCGAAGACGGACAAAGGTTCTCCTTGTTCTTGATGATGTGAACAATTCAAATCAACTTAAAGATTTAATTGGAACGCATAGTAACTTTGGCCAGGGTAGTAGAATCATTGTGACTAGTAGAGACATGCAGGTACTGAAGAATGCTGATGCTGATGAAATATATGAAGTCAGGGAGATGGATTTTCAAGATTCTCTACGTCTCTTCAGTTTAAATGCCTTTAAACAAAACTATCCCACAGAAGCTTATGCGGGCTTATCAGAAAAGGTATTAAATTATGCTAAAGGGGTTCCATTGGCTCTCAAAGTTTTGGGATTTTTTCTTCGTGGTAGAACAAGGGAAGCATGGGAGAGTGAGTTGCAAAAGCTGGAAAAGCTTCCTGATAATGAAATTTTCAAAGTGTTGAAATTAAGTTATGCAGGGCTTGACGAAGAACAAAAGGATATATTTCTTGACATAGCTTGTTTCTATAGAGGACATATGGAGAATGTTGTAGTTCAGACATTGGATAGTTGTGGTTTCTCAGCTCACATTGGAATGGAGGTTCTCAAAGATAGGTGCCTTTTATCTATTTTGGAAGGTAGGGTTGTGATGCATGATCTAATACAAGAAATGGGACTTGAAATTGTTCGCCAACAATGTGTCAAGGATCCTGGAAAACGCAGCCGATTATGGAAGCCTGAGGAAATTTATCACGTTTTAAGAAAGAACAAGGTATATTCTTCTTCAAAGAGCTCAGCAGTTGTTAAATTTTCGGTTTTGATTCTGTTTGTTTGTCTCTAATTCCTTACTTTTACTTTTAGGGGACAAATGCAATCCAGTGCATAATGTTGGACATATGCAAAATAAAAAAGGTTCAGTTACATGCTGAAACTTTCAAAAAGATGCATAATCTTAGAGTGGTCCATTTTTATAAGGCTTCTGAATTTTTGGGGATAGGCTCAAATGTGATCCTTCCTGCATATCTTGAATGTCTTCCAGATGAATTAAAAATTCTTCGTTGGGATGGCTTCCACCAAAGATCTTTGCCGCTGGACTTTTGCCCAGAAAATCTTGTTATACTTGAGATGCATGATAGCCATCTTGAACAACTTTGGGAGGGAGATCAGGTATTTCAAACCTTATGTTTAATTCTTTTGCATTTTACTGATATGAAGTCTTTAGCTTATAATCTAATTAGTGTAGGATTGAGTGCTAAAAATTAGTTTTCTGGTTTTACATGTAGTAATAATAAGGTAATACTCTTGTTAAAAGTATAACACTTGTTATAAATAAGTTCACACACACACACCGTGATACCAAGACATAAATACGGTATACTACGTATGTCAAATTATCTTATATTATCTTGATAACTATGCATGTAGCTTTTAAAATAATTTAAAATAAGACAATAAGATAAAGAATCAAATAATTTGTATTTTATTCCAAATTTTACTAAATGCAACAGGACATTCACTGTGTAAATAGGGTTAAGTTAACAAATTTTTCTTTTAGTTGCTTAATCATTTATTTTTCTGTTCTAGGATTTGCCAAATTTGAAACGGCTTGACCTTAGTGGTTCTCGAAAACTAATTCAGATACCAGACCTCTCTCATTGCCCAAATATTGAAGAAGTGATTCTTAGACGTTGCACAGAGTTGGTTCAAGTTTACTCTTCCAAATTCCTGAGCAAGCTCAAATGTTTATGGTTAAATGGTTGTATTGGGCTTAGGAGTTTAAACATTCCTAGCAATATTCTCTCGAGCTCTTCTGGATTAGTAATTCTCAACAATTGTTGCAACCTTGAGATGTTTTCCGTCAGTAATGCAAAAATGGGGGTTGTATTATACAGTTGTTCACCGGCAAAAATGGGGGCTATAACCTCGTCTTGGTTACCGGCTAGAACTAGAAGATCTGGAATGATCTTACCAAATACTTTTGACCCCTTAGGTTCTTCCAAACCAAACGAAGAACCGAGGGATAATATTCACTTACTAAACTTAGAAGTGTTGAGAGAAGGTTCACCCTCGTTATTTCCAAATCTCAACGAGCTTTGTTGGTTAGATTTCTCTTACTGCGAGTCACTCTCTAGCCTTCCAACAGAACTTTTTAAGTTGAAATTTCTCAGAAGACTTTACCTCTGTGATTGTTCAAATTTGGAGGAGTTCCCTGAAATTGAGGAGCCAATGGAAAATCTAACGGTGCTCATCTTAGAAGGAACAGCAATAAAAGAACTACCTTTCTCCTTGTACCACTTGGTCGGGCTTGAAGAATTGAGCTTGCACAATTGCCAAAAGCTTGAGATTATTCCATCTTCCATTGGAAGTCTCAACAAGCTCTGCAAGTTAGACCTTACATGCTGTGAATCACTTCAAACTTTTCCAAGCAGCATTTACAAATTGAAGTTGACTAAGCTTGATTTGCATGGTTGCTTGATGCTGAGGAACTTCCCAGAGATCTTGGAGCCTCTAGAAAGTTTTGCTCACATTAACTTGACAAAAACAGCAATTGAAGAACTGCCTTCATCATTGGAGAATTTAGTTGGGCTTCAAACCATGCGTTTACGCTTGTGCAGTGATCTGGTGTCACTTCCAAACAGCATTGTTAATCTAAACCTTCTATCCCAGCTTGATTGTTCAGGCTGTCGCAGATTAACAAAAATCCCAAATGACATTGGTCACTTGTTATCGTTGAGGGAACTGTCATTGCAAGAAAGCAGTGTTGTGAACCTTCCTGAGAGTATAGCTCATCTCTCAAGCTTGAAATCACTTGATTTAAGTGATTGCAAAATGCTCGAATGTATCCCACAACTTCCACCATTTCTAAATCAGTTGTTGGCGTTTGATTGCCCATCCATTAGGAGAGTTATGTCAAATTCGTCATCGTTGTTAGATAATAAAGAGGGCACTGGTACCTTCAAATTTCATTTCACCAATAGTCAAGAACTGGATGCAAGTGCCCATAGTAATATTGGGGATGAAGCATGGCTTAGGATCACCGAGGATGCTTATAGGTCAGTGTTCTTCTGTTTTCCAGGGAGTGCTATTCCTTGTTGGTTTCCTTATCGATGCCAGGGATATTCAGTAACCATGAAAAATGATTCTCTGGATTGGGTGCAATGATAAGAGTCTCATTGGTTTCGCTTTATGTGTCGTTTTGGGACATGTAGACTTGGATGATAAAAGACGAGGTGGATTTACATACAGATTAACATTTGAATCTGATGGTCAGACACATATTCTTCCCAATCATGACGAGATAAGAAACTATTTCTCTTGGAAGGGTCGACAAAGATTTGTCGTCCAAGATCACACATTCCTATGGAAATGCAAATTAGACTTTGCAAGTATCGGCAACAGACTCTTTCATGCCCAAAACTTCACTTTTGAAATCAGCAAACACAATGTTGGCCAATATTTTAAATCAACTGTCACGGTGAAGAGTGTGGAATATGCCCTCTTTATTCCAAGGAAAAGTATGATAATGGTCTGAGATTTTTAAATAATGACATTGAAGAACTGAGTGGGAGCAAAGCTGCATAGCAAGTTCTGTTGAAAACCAAAGATGGTGGAGAGCAATCTGTCTTTTGTGACTAAACAGCCTATCACCAATATATACTTCTTTTCAAGCCTTAACGTTTAGATTTTCAGATAACAAGATTTAAACCCTTTTTAATTCCATTTGCATTTGAAGGTAAGTATGATATATAGGTTCATATTCAGTTTTTAATTCCTGAAAACTGGAAATGCATATCATGCATGTGTCTGTAGCTAACATCTGGATGACTTGATTCTTAATTTGTTTATCAAGTTCCCCCAAAACAGTACTTTCCGATCGAAGTTATATAAAGCAAGTTGCATCAATGTATTGATAATAAAAGCATATATTCTCGTTTAAAATAATTGTAACATTTATCTATCAAGACATGTTTAGAGTTTGCAACTTGTGAGATTGTCTAAGAGAGATTATTGAAACAACTTCTGACATGTTCATAAATTCTCCAAAATAGCTTTTGTGTGTATAATGTGTGTATATATAATTTATTGTGTTTTGTTATCTTGTGTTGGTTTTAATTAATTTGATTCAGTATTTCAGATATTTTATTAACTGTGTACAATTATATGATATTATTATTAACACACTGATGTTTACGTATATGAATTAGTATATGCAATTCTGTTGATATCTATTGGAAACAGAAATCGGTTAATAATGATGAAAACGTTTCAATACCTATTAGTTTGAGAATGAGCACAGCTAAAAAATGTTGAAAAACTAAATAAAATATATGATTTTGTTCCATGACAGCTTATATTTGAGTACATATACGAACTGTTTATCTAACATTGGTACATTTCCTATGCTATAATGATTTTTTGGTGGCCTTCACTCCTTCACTTTTTGTAGAATCGCGAGTCTTCTTGTCTGAAACCCACTTCCTATGCTATTTCTTTATGCCATAGACAAAAGTTCACTTATTCAATTGAAATCAATTTAATACTCCCTCTGGTCCTATATATAATAAGAGAAAAATGCAGTTTTACATTTCATTGAATAACCGATACATTAGCTATTCAATGATTTTAAAATTGTATTTTTCTCATATATATGTGGTTTTGGTCTAACTCATCCCCACAAAACCGGATTGTAAGGTGGGAGTTGTCCTTTCATTATATACTCTTATGAGACCATATCTTTAGTCAATAATTTGAAATAGTTTATAAACTACTATTACGTTGAAGAGAGTAACAGCGAAAAGACTATATTTTTTTGGGTTTAATTTCTATGTATTATCGGCATAAATATTTTTATAACCACAACCGGTTATTGTAGCGATGCTATTGTAGGAAAAGAAATGATAAACAAGTAATGAATTTTATTTTAATCAGTCAAGTGAAAATGAGAAACAGATGACAGAACTATTGAGTTTGAACATGCAAGGAGAATAAATTAAATAAGCCACCACACCATAAGATGCCTGCCATTTTGCTTTCAAATCTTTCAGCATTTGGCTTTTGTTTATTCCCACTACCACTAAGGGGTGTGCAAAAAAACTAGAAACCTGAACCATACCAAAAACTATACTGCACCAATATGAAAAGTCCATACCCTTTTAGTAAAAACTGGAAAACTGGGAATTTATTTGATCTAAACCGGTAATTACCATTTCTGCCTGGATTCTACAAAACTCCTCTTCTAAATTTCCAAGTCTACTTACTTACTTAGAGACACTGGAGAGAAGGTTCCTGTGCTATTGCCATCATGTCCTCTTCTTCAACTCCAAGACATGATGTGTTCCTCAGCTACCGAGGAGAAGACACACGCGACTACTTCATCAGTCATCTCTATGCTGAACTATGCTGGAAAAATAAACATTCATAGATTACAGACTCGACAGAGGCGACGAGATTTCGTCAGCACTGTACAAAGCAATGGAAGAATCGAAAATTTATGTCGTTGACGTTCTATCTGAGCACTATGCTTCTTCCACATGGTGTTTGGATGAACTCGTAATGATCCTTGAGTGCAAACAGAGATTTGGAAGGGATGTGATACCGGTCTTCTATAACGTGAATCCATCAAATGTTAGGCATCAGAGAGGGAGTTATGCAGAAGCTTTTATTCAGCATCAACACCACCGATTCAAGGATAAAGTGGACGTTTGGAAAGTCTGCTCTAACTCAAGTAGCTGGACTCTCCGGCTGGGATTCACGAGTAACCAAGTCAGTGATTAAACTTACCTGCTCACTCTTACCATTAATCAACATTTTCATCAATTTGTTCTCCAACCTAGTATTGTTGCATTGTATAATTCAAACTAGACAAATGATTAGAATGTGATTTGTATTGTGAATAAGTAGTGATTGAATGAGAATGAAAACAGATTAACTGTCATTGGGTTAATCATAGTTAAAATGTTACTAGTGTAAGAAGAAGGGTATAAATACTCATCTTTGTAAATTTTCAGATGTACACTTTCCTTCACCATTCAATACAGAAACACACTTTTACAATCAAGTTTGTTACGCTCTTCTGTTACTCTTCTCCCAATTTCTAAATTCTGTTAATAGTACCTCCAACAAATTGGCCTCAGAGCAAACGATTCAGGGCGGCCACGCAAGCAAGCTCCAACAACGGTCAATTCCCCGCGAAGCTACCGGTGTTCGACGGTAGCAATTACGACCGTTGGACGGCGCAAATGAAGGTAATCTTCAGATATCAAGGCGTTCTTGAGGTTGTTCGTAATGGAGTTACTCTGCTCGGAGCAACACCGATAGAGGCAAATCGAACAACGCATCGTGAGCAATTGAAGAAGGATGATAAGGCGATTTTTCTTATTCATCAATTTGTGGACGCAAACGTTCTTGAGAAGATTATAGAGTATGAGATGGCGAAAGAAGCGTGGGATGTGTTAGCAACAACCTATTCTGGTGACAAGCAGACGAAGAAGGCGAAATTGGTGGCTCTAAGGCGTCAATTGGGGTTACTGCAGATGTCATCCGATGAAACAATGGCGCAATTCGTGAACAGGTTGGTAACTTTGACTAATCAAATGAGATGCTGTGGTGAAATTGTAACTGATTCTATGAAAATTGAGAAGATTATTACGGGCTTGACACCCAATTTTGATCACATTGTTGCTGCAATTGAACAATCCAAAGATTTAGACAACCTGAAATTAGAACAGTTATTAGGTTCATTAGAAGCCCACGAAATTAAGATAAAAAACAGAGAAGGTATCAAGAAGGAGGAGAAAGATTCTGAGAAAGTACTGCTGGCTCAATCTTGGAAGAAAGGAGGTGGAGGGAATGAATCTTGGAAAAAGAAGGGTAAAGGAAAATGGAAGAGCAATAAGGGTGAAGGTGGAAACTCAAAGCAAGATCATCACAAGAAGGAGGGTGAGAGTGATAGTAAGAATAAGAAAAAGTCCAAGGAACATGTGCAGTGCTACAATTTCCAGAGATATGGCCACTTTGCAGATGAATGCAAGAATGAGAAAGTGCCCAGAAACAAGAATCATGAAGCCCAGTTTGCGTATGACTCTGATAAGGAAGCTGTAATGTTGATGGCTGTAACTGAGAAATGTTCCATTATTGTAGAATGGTGGTGTTTGGACACTGGTTGCTCGAACCATATGACTGGGCATATTGAATGGCTCTATGAAATTGATAGGAGCATCAAGAGAAGGATCGGGTTTGGTGATGGCAGAGCTGTGATGGCTGAGGGGTTAGGGAAAGTGGCAATCAAGAGAGAAGATGACAAGATAGTGGTGATCAATGATGTGTTCTATGTTCCTCAAATGGAAAGCAATTTGCTGAGCTTAGGTCAGCTGCTTGAAAAGGGGTATTCAATGAGCAAGAAGGACAATTGTATGGCAGTGTTTGATAGTGAAGAGAATGAAGTGCTGAAGGTAAGAATGTCTGGTAACAAAAACCTTCAAAGTAGGTGTAAACTCCATTGAGCAGAAGTGTCTCACTGCTCAAATTAAAAATGATGTTTGGAAGTGGCGCAAGAGGATGGGGCATTTGAACTTCACTAGTTTGAGCATGCTGCAAAAGAAGAATATGGTACTAGGCTTGCCTCCTATTGATGAGCCAAGGCAAGTGTGTGGTAAATGTTGTGAAGGGAAGCAACCTAGGAAGTCCTACAAGTCTTCAATACCTACAAGAGCATCATCCAAGCTTGGAGTGATACACTCAGATGTGTGTGGCCCCTTTGAAGTGAAATCACTTGGAGGTAATCAGTATTTTGTTTCATTCATAGATGATTATACCAAGAAAATGTGGATTTACCTCTTAAAGAAGAAAAGTGAAATATTTGTTGTGTTTAAAGAATTTAAACTCTTAGTTGAAAAGCAATGTGGTGAATCAATTAAGACTTTTAGAACTGATAGTGGAGGTGAGTTCACATCCACAGAATTTGACAAATTCTGTAAGGATGAAGGAATAATTCATGATGTAACTGCTCCATACACTCCTCAGCATAATGGGACTGCTGAGAGGAGGAATAGAACACTTCTAAACTTGGTGAGATGCACGTTGAAAGAGAAACGGCTACCTAAAGAACTCTGGGCAGAAGCAGTGTGCACTGCTGGTTATATCTTAAATAGAAGTCCAACTAAGAGGTTGGAAGCAATGACACCAGAAGAGGCATGGTGTGGAACCAAGCCTAGTGTGAGACATGTGAGAATCTTTGGCTCACTCTGCTATAAACATGTCCCAGAACAAAATAGAAGGAAACTTGACTCTATAGCTCAACCAATGATACTGGTAGGATATCACAATACAGGTGCCTACAAACTTTTTGACCCAATTCAGAAGAAGATTGTTATAAGTAATGATGTGGTGGTAGATGAGTCTAAAGAATGGGATTGGATTGACAACATTGAGAAGGAAACGAATGAGACAGTTGAAATTGAGTTTGAAAATGTTGAGGAACAGGGCACTGTGAACAGAGATGATGAACAAGAAATTGTAAATGAAGAGAATGGTGGAGCACCACTGAGAAGATCACAAAGAGAGACACAAATGCCACAAAGATACTCAGATTATGAAGTGTACTGTAGTACAGCCAGCCACACTGATTCTGAAATTATGCAGATACTTCTATTTGCAGAAGAAGAACCTGTTTCACTTAATGAGGCTCTCTCCAATCCACACTGGAAGGAAGCAATGAAAGAAGAATTGAGGTCAATTCAGAAGAATGACACATGGGAGATGATGAGGCTGCCTAGCAATAAGAGAGCTATTGAAGTAAAGTGGGTCTTTAAGACCAAAATGAAGCCTAATGGGGAAATTGCCAAATAAAGGCAAGGCTTGTTGCAAAAGGTTTTTTGCAAAAGCAAGGCCTTGATTTCAATGAAATATATGCACCAGTTGCACGAATTGAAACTGTGAGGTTGATTGTGGCTCTAGCAAGCAAGAGAAAGCGGACATTGAGCCAATTAGATGTAAAGTCTGCTTTTCTCAATGGTCCACTAAAAGAGGAAGTATTTGTAAGGTAGCCACCTGGTTTTGAGGAGAAGGGCATGGAAGACAGAGTGCTAAGGCTGAAGAAGACTCTCTATGGCCTTAAACAAGCCCCAAGGACCTGGAACAAGAGAATTGATGGGTTTCTCTTGAAGTTAAAATTTGTAAAGTGCAGCACAGAGCATGGCTTGTATCTGAAACACTGTAACACTGCTGGTATTCTGTTGATCTGTTTATATGTAGATGATTTGCTTGTTACCGGAGACAGTGAACAAGAAATCAATGATTTCAAGAAGAAGATGATGAATGAATTCGAAATGACAGATCTTGGGAGGCTTACATATTTTCTTGGAATGGAGTTTGTAACTTCCAAACATGGCATATTTCTTCACCAAAAGAAATATGCATCTGATGTGTTAAAGAGATTTAAGATGATGGAGTGTAATGCAGCCTCAACACCAGCAGACACAGCACTGAAATTGGTGAAGAACAGTGATGAACAGCCTGCAGATGCCACTCTGTACAGGCAGTTAATTGGCTCATTGAGGTACTTGTACAATTCCAGACCTGACATCACCTACAGTGTTGGTTTGGTGAGTAGGTTTATGGAAGAGCCAAAGAAATCCCACTTTGTTGCTACAAAGAGAATACTTAGGTATTTGAAGGGGACACTAGACTGGGGAATTCTATTTCCTAATTCTGATAACTGTGCTAGTGATGAATTGGTTGGATTCACTGATGCTGATTGGAGTGGTGATACTGAGGATAGAAAGAGCACCTCAGGTCACATTTTTATGCTTGGCAACTCTCCAATCAGCTGGTGCTCTAAGGAGCAGAATGTAGTTGCATTGTCAAGTTGTGAAGCAGAGTATATCTGTGCTGCATTTGGTGCCAGTCAAGCTCAATGACTGGAAATGCTGCTAGGTGAATTAAAATTGAAAACAGGAGGTGTTATGAAGCTGAAAGTAGACAACAGGTCTGCTATAGACTTGGCCAAGTATCCCATTGCACATGGGAGGAGCAAACATATTGAAATCAAGTACCATTTCCTTCGTGATCAAGTAAACAAAGGAAAACTTTCTGTGGAACATTGTAGGACTGACGAACAACTGGCTGATATTCTCACAAAGGCATTGAAGACCAGCAAGCATGAAGACATGAGGAAGAAGATTGGAATGTGTAACTTGGCTTGTTTGAATTAAGGAGGTGTATTGTCAAATAGCGGTTATAGTGGTGCTATAGCATAGTGGGTTATAGTGGTGCTATAGCATAGTGGAAGGATATATCTATATTACAAATTATTGAGGCATGGGTGCAACATTGATAACCATGGAGTGTATAATTTTGCTTTATTTATATAGGTGTGTTTGAGCTTATGATAGGTAGTCCTGTACAGTGTAGAGGCACACTGCTGGTGTGTCTTTATGATGATTGAGCTAAGAGAGTTGTTATGGGCTCAGAAAGCAACAATTTTTTCGTGGACATTATCTCTCGCCTTTCTAAATGATAAAACCCGACATTGAACTGTTGGCATATGAATTATTATCATCTCACGAGGATCTTTGTTGTCCCTTTTTTCAACAGTATAATACAGCATATCTTTATGATTGTGTCCTTTATGTTCCACTATGTCATAGGCAATATGTTATCTTTTTTCAATTAGTTTTGCACTTTGTCATAAGCATTTTACATCAAATGGTGGATATACACACAGGTTGGACATTTTTGTATGTGGGGATCAAATTTGCAAGGGAGCTGCACTCAATGCAATCCAGATTGCTGAGATGTTGCTATGAGTTTTGTTATTTAAAGGTTGTGGTAACTTCAGAATTATGCTGCTTATGAATCAATTTTGTTTCTGCTAATAGGAAGCAGTTAGTCATTTTTTATGTAAGGTTAAGCCCTCCAAGTGCTTGACAGAATGTCACAATCGCGGAACAGGTACATTACCTTCCTCAAAACACTTCCAACACCACCAAATGTAACAGAGCCAGTGTAGGGATGGATTGATAGAAAGCAAGCCAAACAAGAGGTACACTTAACTAATCATAAATTTTCATATAATTCTTAAGAAATTTTTTCATAACAAAGATTATTTTCAATTTCTTTTACTATGTTATTGTAGGAAAATAAATGCTAAAAAAGTAATAAATCTTATTTTAATCAGTCAAGTCAACATAAAATGGACAAAACTATTTACTAACATACAAGGAGAATAAAATAAACCACCATAAAATGCCACTTCACTTTCTAATTTTTCAGCATTTCGCTTTTGGTTTAATCCCACTAGTACCTACAGGCTCCATTTTCTCCGTTTCATGCATCATACAAGCAGCCTTTTTATTTTGTATGACGTTACTGATGGAAAGTCAAGAAGAGAGAGATAAAGCTTGTTTATAGTCTACTAAGACTCGAGAGATCAATTTGTTTGGTGGCAATAACCTTGGGGAGTTCTTGTGCTATTGCCATCATGTCTTCTTCTTCTTCTTCTCCAACTCCGAAGCACGATGTGTTCCTCAGCTTCCGAGGAGAGGACACACGCGACAACTTCATCAGTCATCTCTATGCTGAACTGTGCAGGAAAAATATTGAAACGTTTATAGATGATGAGGGACTTCGTAGAGGCGATGAGATTTGGCCAGCACTCAACAAAGCAATAGAAGAATCAGTTATTTATGTCATTATTCTATCCAACCACTATGCTTCTTCCACATGGTGCTTGGATGAACTCACAAAGATACTCGAATGCAAACAGAGGTATGCAAGGGATGTAATACCTGTCTTCTATAAGGTGGATCCATCATATGTTAGGCATCAGAGAGGAAGTTATGCAGAAGCTTTTGTTCAGCATCAACATCGATTTAAGGACAAAGTGGACGGCTGGAAGTCTGCTCTATCCCAAGTAGCTGGACTCTCCGGCTGGGATTCACAAGTAACCAGGTCACTAACTAAATTTACCCGCTCTTACCATTAATCTACACAACATTTTCTTCAACTTGTTCACCAACCTAGTTGTCCTGTGAAAAGATCAATTACAAATTCAAAAGCAGTTATATGACATCACATCTATTTTGACTCTATCAAATCATGTTATTTCTTGTTAACTCCTTTAGGTTAGTTTTTGTAGGTTTAAACTAATGCTTTAGTTTTTCTATTATGTGCCAGACCAGAACACACACTTGTCGAAGGTATTGTGAAGGATATTTTAAGAAAATTGAATCGTTCTTTCTTAAGCAATATTCATGAAGGAATGATTGGAATTGACAAGCATATTGAAAAAATCCAATCCTTGTTGCACCTTGAGTCAGCGCCAGTTCGAATAGTAGGAATTTGGGGAATGGGAGGTATAGGCAAAACAACAATTGCTAGTGCATTATTTCGCAAACTGGCAACTCAATTCAATTCCAGTAGCATTGTTCTAAATGTTCAAGAAGAAATAGAAAGAGTTGGAGTACACCATCTGCGAAGCAAATTTATATCACATCTTTTTTGGGAAGACATCACATCCTCTGGAATTAATTTTTCATATGGTCGAAGACGGACAAAGGTTCTCCTTGTTCTTGATGATGTGAACAATTCAAATCAACTTAAAGATTTAATTGGAACGCATAGTAACTTTGGCCAGGGTAGTAGAATCATTGTGACTAGTAGAGACATGCAGGTACTGAAGAATGCTGATGCTGATGAAATATATGAAGTCAGGGAGATGGATTTTCAAGATTCTCTACGTCTCTTCAGTTTAAATGCCTTTAAACAAAACTATCCCACAGAAGCTTATGCGGGCTTATCAGAAAAGGTATTAAATTATGCTAAAGGGGTTCCATTGGCTCTCAAAGTTTTGGGATTTTTTCTTCGTGGTAGAACAAGGGAAGCATGGGAGAGTGAGTTGCAAAAGCTGGAAAAGCTTCCTGATAATGAAATTTTCAAAGTGTTGAAATTAAGTTATGCAGGGCTTGACGAAGAACAAAAGGATATATTTCTTGACATAGCTTGTTTCTATAGAGGACATATGGAGAATGTTGTAGTTCAGACATTGGATAGTTGTGGTTTCTCAGCTCACATTGGAATGGAGGTTCTCAAAGATAGGTGCCTTTTATCTATTTTGGAAGGTAGGGTTGTGATGCATGATCTAATACAAGAAATGGGACTTGAAATTGTTCGCCAACAATGTGTCAAGGATCCTGGAAAACGCAGCCGATTATGGAAGCCTGAGGAAATTTATCACGTTTTAAGAAAGAACAAGGTATATTCTTCTTCAAAGAGCTCAGCAGTTGTTAAATTTTCGGTTTTGATTCTGTTTGTTTGTCTCTAATTCCTTACTTTTACTTTTAGGGGACAAATGCAATCCAGTGCATAATGTTGGACATATGCAAAATAAAAAAGGTTCAGTTACATGCTGAAACTTTCAAAAAGATGCATAATCTTAGAGTGGTCCATTTTTATAAGGCTTCTGAATTTTTGGGGATAGGCTCAAATGTGATCCTTCCTGCATATCTTGAATGTCTTCCAGATGAATTAAAAATTCTTCGTTGGGATGGCTTCCACCAAAGATCTTTGCCGCTGGACTTTTGCCCAGAAAATCTTGTTATACTTGAGATGCATGATAGCCATCTTGAACAACTTTGGGAGGGAGATCAGGTATTTCAAACCTTATGTTTAATTCTTTTGCATTTTACTGATATGAAGTCTTTAGCTTATAATCTAATTAGTGTAGGATTGAGTGCTAAAAATTAGTTTTCTGGTTTTACATGTAGTAATAATAAGGTAATACTCTTGTTAAAAGTATAACACTTGTTATAAATAAGTTCACACACACACACCGTGATACCAAGACATAAATACGGTATACTACGTATGTCAAATTATCTTATATTATCTTGATAACTATGCATGTAGCTTTTAAAATAATTTAAAATAAGACAATAAGATAAAGAATCAAATAATTTGTATTTTATTCCAAATTTTACTAAATGCAACAGGACATTCACTGTGTAAATAGGGTTAAGTTAACAAATTTTTCTTTTAGTTGCTTAATCATTTATTTTTCTGTTCTAGGATTTGCCAAATTTGAAACGGCTTGACCTTAGTGGTTCTCGAAAACTAATTCAGATACCAGACCTCTCTCATTGCCCAAATATTGAAGAAGTGATTCTTAGACGTTGCACAGAGTTGGTTCAAGTTTACTCTTCCAAATTCCTGAGCAAGCTCAAATGTTTATGGTTAAATGGTTGTATTGGGCTTAGGAGTTTAAACATTCCTAGCAATATTCTCTCGAGCTCTTCTGGATTAGTAATTCTCAACAATTGTTGCAACCTTGAGATGTTTTCCGTCAGTAATGCAAAAATGGGGGTTGTATTATACAGTTGTTCACCGGCAAAAATGGGGGCTATAACCTCGTCTTGGTTACCGGCTAGAACTAGAAGATCTGGAATGATCAATTTACCAAATACTTTTGACCCCTTAGGTTCTTCCAAACCAAACGAAGAACCGAGGGATAATATTCACTTACTAAACTTAGAAGTGTTGAGAGAAGGTTCACCCTCGTTATTTCCAAATCTCAACGAGCTTTGTTGGTTAGATTTCTCTTACTGCGAGTCACTCTCTAGCCTTCCAACAGAACTTTTTAAGTTGAAATTTCTCAGAAGACTTTACCTCTGTGATTGTTCAAATTTGGAGGAGTTCCCTGAAATTGAGGAGCCAATGGAAAATCTAACGGTGCTCATCTTAGAAGGAACAGCAATAAAAGAACTACCTTTCTCCTTGTACCACTTGGTCGGGCTTGAAGAATTGAGCTTGCACAATTGCCAAAAGCTTGAGATTATTCCATCTTCCATTGGAAGTCTCAACAAGCTCTGCAAGTTAGACCTTACATGCTGTGAATCACTTCAAACTTTTCCAAGCAGCATTTACAAATTGAAGTTGACTAAGCTTGATTTGCATGGTTGCTTGATGCTGAGGAACTTCCCAGAGATCTTGGAGCCTCTAGAAAGTTTTGCTCACATTAACTTGACAAAAACAGCAATTGAAGAACTGCCTTCATCATTGGAGAATTTAGTTGGGCTTCAAACCATGCGTTTACGCTTGTGCAGTGATCTGGTGTCACTTCCAAACAGCATTGTTAATCTAAACCTTCTATCCCAGCTTGATTGTTCAGGCTGTCGCAGATTAACAAAAATCCCAAATGACATTGGTCACTTGTTATCGTTGAGGGAACTGTCATTGCAAGAAAGCAGTGTTGTGAACCTTCCTGAGAGTATAGCTCATCTCTCAAGCTTGAAATCACTTGATTTAAGTGATTGCAAAATGCTCGAATGTATCCCACAACTTCCACCATTTCTAAATCAGTTGTTGGCGTTTGATTGCCCATCCATTAGGAGAGTTATGTCAAATTCGTCATCGTTGTTAGATAATAAAGAGGGCACTGGTACCTTCAAATTTCATTTCACCAATAGTCAAGAACTGGATGCAAGTGCCCATAGTAATATTGGGGATGAAGCATGGCTTAGGATCACCGAGGATGCTTATAGGTCAGTGTTCTTCTGTTTTCCAGGGAGTGCTATTCCTTGTTGGTTTCCTTATCGATGCCAGGGATATTCAGTAACCATGAAAAATGATTCTCTGGATTGGTGCAATGATAAGAGTCTCATTGGTTTCGCTTTATGTGTCGTTTTGGGACATGTAGATTTGGATGATAAAAGACGAGGTGGATTTACATACAGATTAACATTTGAATCTGATGGTCAGACACATATTCTTCCCAATCATGACGAGATAAGAAACTATTTCTCTTGGAAGGGTCGACAAAGATTTGTCGTCCAAGACCACACATTCCTATGGAAATGCAAATTAGACTTTGCAAGTATCGGCAACAGGCTCTTTCATGCCCAAAACTTCACTTTTGAAATCAGCAAACACAATGTTGGCCAATATTTTAAATCAACTGTCACGGTGAAGGAGTGCGGAATATGCCCTCTTTATTCCAAGGAAAAGTATGATAATGGTCTGAGATTTTTAAATAATGACATTGAAGAACCGAGTGGGAGCAAAGCTGCATAGCAAGTTCTGTTTGAAAACCAAAGATGGTGGAGAGCAATCTGTCTTTTGTGACTAAACAGCCTATCACCAATATATACTTCTTTTCAAGCCTTAACGTTTAGATTTTCAGATAACAAGATTTAAACCCTTTTTAATTCCATTTGCATTTGAAGGTAAGTATGATAGGTTCATATTCAGTTTTTAATTCCTGAAAACTGGAAATGCATATCATGCATGTGTCTGTAGCTAACATCTGGATGACTTGATTCTTAATTTGTTTATCAAGTTCCCCCAAAACAGTACTTTCCGATCGAAGTTATATAAAGCAAGTTGCATCAATGTATTGATAATAAAAGCATATATTCTCGTTTAAAATAATTGTAACATTTATCTATCAAGACATGTTTAGAGTTTGCAACTTGTGAGATTGTCTAAGAGAGATTATTGAAACAACTTCTGACATGTTCATAAATTCTCCAAAATAGCTTTTGTGTGTATAATGTGTGTATATATAATTTATTGTGTTTTGTTATCTTGTGTTGGTTTTAATTAATTTGATTCAGTATTTCAAATATTTTATTAACTGTGTACAATTATATGATATTATTATTAACACACTGATGTTTACGTATATGAATTAGTATATGCAATTCTGTTGATATCTATTGGAAACAGAAATCGGTTAATAATGATGAAAACGTTTCAATACCTATTAGTTTGAGAATGAGCACAGCTAAAAAATGTTGAAAAACTAAATAAAATATATGATTTTGTTCCATGACAGCTTATATTTGAGTACATATACGAACTGTTTATCTAACATTGGTACATTTCCTATGCTATAATGATTTTTTGGTGGCCTTCACTCCTTCACTTTTTGTAGAATCGCGAGTCTTCTTGTCTGAAACCCACTTCCTATGCTATTTCTTTATGCCATAGACAAAAGTTCACTTATTCAATTGAAATCAATTTAATACTCCCTCTGGTCCTATATATAATAAGAGAAAAATGCAGTTTTACATTTCATTGAATAACCGATACATTAGCTATTCAATGATTTTAAAATTGTATTTTTCTCATATATATGTGGTTTTGGTCTAACTCATCCCCACAAAACCGGATTGTAAGGTGGGAGTTGTCCTTTCATTATATACTCTTATGAGACCATATCTTTAGTCAATAATTTGAAATAGTTTATAAACTACTATTACGTTGAAGAGAGTAACAGCGAAAAGACTATATTTTTTTGGGTTTAATTTCTATGTATTATCGGCATAAATATTTTTATAACCACAACCGGTTATTGTAGCGATGCTATTGTAGGAAAAGAAATGATAAACAAGTAATGAATTTTATTTTAATCAGTCAAGTGAAAATGAGAAACAGATGACAGAACTATTGAGTTTGAACATGCAAGGAGAATAAATTAAATAAGCCACCACACCATAAGATGCCTGCCATTTTGCTTTCAAATCTTTCAGCATTTGGCTTTTGTTTATTCCCACTACCACTAAGGGGTGTGCAAAAAAACTAGAAACCTGAACCATACCAAAAACTATACTGCACCAATATGAAAAGTCCATACCCTTTTAGTAAAAACTGGAAAACTGGGAATTTATTTGATCTAAACCGGTAATTACCATTTCTGCCTGGATTCTACAAAACTCCTCTTCTAAATTTCCAAGTCTACTTACTTACTTAGAGACACTGGAGAGAAGGTTCCTGTGCTATTGCCATCATGTCCTCTTCTTCAACTCCAAGACATGATGTGTTCCTCAGCTACCGAGGAGAAGACACACGCGACTACTTCATCAGTCATCTCTATGCTGAACTATGCTGGAAAAATAAACATTCATAGATTACAGACTCGACAGAGGCGACGAGATTTCGTCAGCACTGTACAAAGCAATGGAAGAATCGAAAATTTATGTCGTTGACGTTCTATCTGAGCACTATGCTTCTTCCACATGGTGTTTGGATGAACTCGTAATGATCCTTGAGTGCAAACAGAGATTTGGAAGGGATGTGATACCGGTCTTCTATAACGTGAATCCATCAAATGTTAGGCATCAGAGAGGGAGTTATGCAGAAGCTTTTATTCAGCATCAACACCACCGATTCAAGGATAAAGTGGACGTTTGGAAAGTCTGCTCTAACTCAAGTAGCTGGACTCTCCGGCTGGGATTCACGAGTAACCAAGTCAGTGATTAAACTTACCTGCTCACTCTTACCATTAATCAACATTTTCATCAATTTGTTCTCCAACCTAGTATTGTTGCATTGTATAATTCAAACTAGACAAATGATTAGAATGTGATTTGTATTGTGAATAAGTAGTGATTGAATGAGAATGAAAACAGATTAACTGTCATTGGGTTAATCATAGTTAAAATGTTACTAGTGTAAGAAGAAGGGTATAAATACTCATCTTTGTAAATTTTCAGATGTACACTTTCCTTCACCATTCAATACAGAAACACACTTTTACAATCAAGTTTGTTACGCTCTTCTGTTACTCTTCTCCCAATTTCTAAATTCTGTTAATAGTACCTCCAACAAATTGGCCTCAGAGCAAACGATTCAGGGCGGCCACGCAAGCAAGCTCCAACAACGGTCAATTCCCCGCGAAGCTACCGGTGTTCGACGGTAGCAATTACGACCGTTGGACGGCGCAAATGAAGGTAATCTTCAGATATCAAGGCGTTCTTGAGGTTGTTCGTAATGGAGTTACTCTGCTCGGAGCAACACCGATAGAGGCAAATCGAACAACGCATCGTGAGCAATTGAAGAAGGATGATAAGGCGATTTTTCTTATTCATCAATTTGTGGACGCAAACGTTCTTGAGAAGATTATAGAGTATGAGATGGCGAAAGAAGCGTGGGATGTGTTAGCAACAACCTATTCTGGTGACAAGCAGACGAAGAAGGCGAAATTGGTGGCTCTAAGGCGTCAATTGGGGTTACTGCAGATGTCATCCGATGAAACAATGGCGCAATTCGTGAACAGGTTGGTAACTTTGACTAATCAAATGAGATGCTGTGGTGAAATTGTAACTGATTCTATGAAAATTGAGAAGATTATTACGGGCTTGACACCCAATTTTGATCACATTGTTGCTGCAATTGAACAATCCAAAGATTTAGACAACCTGAAATTAGAACAGTTATTAGGTTCATTAGAAGCCCACGAAATTAAGATAAAAAACAGAGAAGGTATCAAGAAGGAGGAGAAAGATTCTGAGAAAGTACTGCTGGCTCAATCTTGGAAGAAAGGAGGTGGAGGGAATGAATCTTGGAAAAAGAAGGGTAAAGGAAAATGGAAGAGCAATAAGGGTGAAGGTGGAAACTCAAAGCAAGATCATCACAAGAAGGAGGGTGAGAGTGATAGTAAGAATAAGAAAAAGTCCAAGGAACATGTGCAGTGCTACAATTTCCAGAGATATGGCCACTTTGCAGATGAATGCAAGAATGAGAAAGTGCCCAGAAACAAGAATCATGAAGCCCAGTTTGCGTATGACTCTGATAAGGAAGCTGTAATGTTGATGGCTGTAACTGAGAAATGTTCCATTATTGTAGAATGGTGGTGTTTGGACACTGGTTGCTCGAACCATATGACTGGGCATATTGAATGGCTCTATGAAATTGATAGGAGCATCAAGAGAAGGATCGGGTTTGGTGATGGCAGAGCTGTGATGGCTGAGGGGTTAGGGAAAGTGGCAATCAAGAGAGAAGATGACAAGATAGTGGTGATCAATGATGTGTTCTATGTTCCTCAAATGGAAAGCAATTTGCTGAGCTTAGGTCAGCTGCTTGAAAAGGGGTATTCAATGAGCAAGAAGGACAATTGTATGGCAGTGTTTGATAGTGAAGAGAATGAAGTGCTGAAGGTAAGAATGTCTGGTAACAAAAACCTTCAAAGTAGGTGTAAACTCCATTGAGCAGAAGTGTCTCACTGCTCAAATTAAAAATGATGTTTGGAAGTGGCGCAAGAGGATGGGGCATTTGAACTTCACTAGTTTGAGCATGCTGCAAAAGAAGAATATGGTACTAGGCTTGCCTCCTATTGATGAGCCAAGGCAAGTGTGTGGTAAATGTTGTGAAGGGAAGCAACCTAGGAAGTCCTACAAGTCTTCAATACCTACAAGAGCATCATCCAAGCTTGGAGTGATACACTCAGATGTGTGTGGCCCCTTTGAAGTGAAATCACTTGGAGGTAATCAGTATTTTGTTTCATTCATAGATGATTATACCAAGAAAATGTGGATTTACCTCTTAAAGAAGAAAAGTGAAATATTTGTTGTGTTTAAAGAATTTAAACTCTTAGTTGAAAAGCAATGTGGTGAATCAATTAAGACTTTTAGAACTGATAGTGGAGGTGAGTTCACATCCACAGAATTTGACAAATTCTGTAAGGATGAAGGAATAATTCATGATGTAACTGCTCCATACACTCCTCAGCATAATGGGACTGCTGAGAGGAGGAATAGAACACTTCTAAACTTGGTGAGATGCACGTTGAAAGAGAAACGGCTACCTAAAGAACTCTGGGCAGAAGCAGTGTGCACTGCTGGTTATATCTTAAATAGAAGTCCAACTAAGAGGTTGGAAGCAATGACACCAGAAGAGGCATGGTGTGGAACCAAGCCTAGTGTGAGACATGTGAGAATCTTTGGCTCACTCTGCTATAGACATGTCCCAGAACAAAATAGAAGGAAACTTGACTCTATAGCTCAACCAATGATACTGGTAGGATATCACAATACAGGTGCCTACAAACTTTTTGACCCAATTCAGAAGAAGATTGTTATAAGTAATGATGTGGTGGTAGATGAGTCTAAAGAATGGGATTGGATTGACAACATTGAGAAGGAAACGAATGAGACAGTTGAAATTGAGTTTGAAAATGTTGAGGAACAGGGCACTGTGAACAGAGATGATGAACAAGAAATTGTAAATGAAGAGAATGGTGGAGCACCACTGAGAAGATCACAAAGAGAGACACAAATGCCACAAAGATACTCAGATTATGAAGTGTACTGTAGTACAGCCAGCCACACTGATTCTGAAATTATGCAGATACTTCTATTTGCAGAAGAAGAACCTGTTTCACTTAATGAGGCTCTCTCCAATCCACACTGGAAGGAAGCAATGAAAGAAGAATTGAGGTCAATTCAGAAGAATGACACATGGGAGATGATGAGGCTGCCTAGCAATAAGAGAGCTATTGAAGTAAAGTGGGTCTTTAAGACCAAAATGAAGCCTAATGGGGAAATTGCCAAATAAAGGCAAGGCTTGTTGCAAAAGGTTTTTTGCAAAAGCAAGGCCTTGATTTCAATGAAATATATGCACCAGTTGCACGAATTGAAACTGTGAGGTTGATTGTGGCTCTAGCAAGCAAGAGAAAGCGGACATTGAGCCAATTAGATGTAAAGTCTGCTTTTCTCAATGGTCCACTAAAAGAGGAAGTATTTGTAAGGTAGCCACCTGGTTTTGAGGAGAAGGGCATGGAAGACAGAGTGCTAAGGCTGAAGAAGACTCTCTATGGCCTTAAACAAGCCCCAAGGACCTGGAACAAGAGAATTGATGGGTTTCTCTTGAAGTTAAAATTTGTAAAGTGCAGCACAGAGCATGGCTTGTATCTGAAACACTGTAACACTGCTGGTATTCTGTTGATCTGTTTATATGTAGATGATTTGCTTGTTACCGGAGACAGTGAACAAGAAATCAATGATTTCAAGAAGAAGATGATGAATGAATTCGAAATGACAGATCTTGGGAGGCTTACATATTTTCTTGGAATGGAGTTTGTAACTTCCAAACATGGCATATTTCTTCACCAAAAGAAATATGCATCTGATGTGTTAAAGAGATTTAAGATGATGGAGTGTAATGCAGCCTCAACACCAGCAGACACAGCACTGAAATTGGTGAAGAACAGTGATGAACAGCCTGCAGATGCCACTCTGTACAGGCAGTTAATTGGCTCATTGAGGTACTTGTACAATTCCAGACCTGACATCACCTACAGTGTTGGTTTGGTGAGTAGGTTTATGGAAGAGCCAAAGAAATCCCACTTTGTTGCTACAAAGAGAATACTTAGGTATTTGAAGGGGACACTAGACTGGGGAATTCTATTTCCTAATTCTGATAACTGTGCTAGTGATGAATTGGTTGGATTCACTGATGCTGATTGGAGTGGTGATACTGAGGATAGAAAGAGCACCTCAGGTCACATTTTTATGCTTGGCAACTCTCCAATCAGCTGGTGCTCTAAGGAGCAGAATGTAGTTGCATTGTCAAGTTGTGAAGCAGAGTATATCTGTGCTGCATTTGGTGCCAGTCAAGCTCAATGACTGGAAATGCTGCTAGGTGAATTAAAATTGAAAACAGGAGGTGTTATGAAGCTGAAAGTAGACAACAGGTCTGCTATAGACTCGGCCAAGTATCCCATTGCACATGGGAGGAGCAAACATATTGAAATCAAGTACCATTTCCTTCGTGATCAAGTAAACAAAGGAAAACTTTCTGTGGAACATTGTAGGACTGACGAACAACTGGCTGATATTCTCACAAAGGCATTGAAGACCAGCAAGCATGAAGACATGAGGAAGAAGATTGGAATGTGTAACTTGGCTTGTTTGAATTAAGGAGGTGTATTGTCAAATAGCGGTTATAGTGGTGCTATAGCATAGTGGGTTATAGTGGTGCTATAGCATAGTGGAAGGATATATCTATATTACAAATTATTGAGGCATGGGTGCAACATTGATAACCATGGAGTGTATAATTTTGCTTTATTTATATAGGTGTGTTTGAGCTTATGATAGGTAGTCCTGTACAGTGTAGAGGCACACTGCTGGTGTGTCTTTATGATGATTGAGCTAAGAGAGTTGTTATGGGCTCAGAAAGCAACAATTTTTTCGTGGACATTATCTCTCGCCTTTCTAAATGATAAAACCCGACATTGAACTGTTGGCATATGAATTATTATCATCTCACGAGGATCTTTGTTGTCCCTTTTTTCAACAGTATAATACAGCATATCTTTATGATTGTGTCCTTTATGTTCCACTATGTCATAGGCAATATGTTATCTTTTTTCAATTAGTTTTGCACTTTGTCATAAGCATTTTACATCAAATGGTGGATATACACACAGGTTGGACATTTTTGTATGTGGGGATCAAATTTGCAAGGGAGCTGCACTCAATGCAATCCAGATTGCTGAGATGTTGCTATGAGTTTTGTTATTTAAAGGTTGTGGTAACTTCAGAATTATGCTGCTTATGAATCAATTTTGTTTCTGCTAATAGGAAGCAGTTAGTCATTTTTTATGTAAGGTTAAGCCCTCCAAGTGCTTGACAGAATGTCACAATCGCGGAACAGGTACATTACCTTCCTCAAAACACTTCCAACACCACCAAATGTAACAGAGCCAGTGTAGGGATGGATTGATAGAAAGCAAGCCAAACAAGAGGTACACTTAACTAATCATAAATTTTCATATAATTCTTAAGAAATTTTTTCATAACAAAGATTATTTTCAATTTCTTTTACTATGTTATTGTAGGAAAATAAATGCTAAAAAAGTAATAAATCTTATTTTAATCAGTCAAGTCAACATAAAATGGACAAAACTATTTACTAACATACAAGGAGAATAAAATAAACCACCATAAAATGCCACTTCACTTTCTAATTTTTCAGCATTTCGCTTTTGGTTTAATCCCACTAGTACCTACAGGCTCCATTTTCTCCGTTTCATGCATCATACAAGCAGCCTTTTTATTTTGTATGACGTTACTGATGGAAAGTCAAGAAGAGAGAGATAAAGCTTGTTTATAGTCTACTAAGACTCGAGAGATCAATTTGTTTGGTGGCAATAACCTTGGGGAGTTCTTGTGCTATTGCCATCATGTCTTCTTCTTCTTCTTCTCCAACTCCGAAGCACGATGTGTTCCTCAGCTTCCGAGGAGAGGACACACGCGACAACTTCATCAGTCATCTCTATGCTGAACTGTGCAGGAAAAATATTGAAACGTTTATAGATGATGAGGGACTTCGTAGAGGCGATGAGATTTGGCCAGCACTCAACAAAGCAATAGAAGAATCAGTTATTTTTGTCATTATTCTATCCAACCACTATGCTTCTTCCACATGGTGCTTGGATGAACTCACAAAGATACTCGAATGCAAACAGAGGTATGCAAGGGATGTAATACCTGTCTTCTATAAGGTGGATCCATCATATGTTAGGCATCAGAGAGGAAGTTATGCAGAAGCTTTTGTTCAGCATCAACATCGATTTAAGGACAAAGTGGACGGCTGGAAGTCTGCTCTATCCCAAGTAGCTGGACTCTCCGGCTGGGATTCACAAGTAACCAGGTCACTAACTAAATTTACCCGCTCTTACCATTAATCTACACAACATTTTCTTCAACTTGTTCACCAACCTAGTTGTCCTGTGAAAATATCAATTACAAATTCAAAAGCAGTTATATGACATCACATCTATTTTGACTCTATCAAATCATGTTATTTCTTGTTAACTCCTTTAGGTTAGTTTTTGTAGGTTTAAACTAATGCTTTAGTTTTTCTATTATGTGCCAGACCAGAACACACACTTGTCGAAGGTATTGTGAAGGATATTTTAAGAAAATTGAATCGTTCTTTCTTAAGCAATATTCATGAAGGAATGATTGGAATTGACAAGCATATTGAAAAAATCCAATCCTTGTTGCACCTTGAGTCAGCGCCAGTTCGAATAGTAGGAATTTGGGGAATGGGAGGTATAGGCAAAACAACAATTGCTAGTGCATTATTTCGCAAACTGGCAACTCAATTCAATTCCAGTAGCATTGTTCTAAATGTTCAAGAAGAAATAGAAAGAGTTGGAGTACACCATCTGCGAAGCAAATTTATATCACATCTTTTTTGGGAAGACATCACATCCTCTGGAATTAATTTTTCATATGGTCGAAGACGGACAAAGGTTCTCCTTGTTCTTGATGATGTGAACAATTCAAATCAACTTAAAGATTTAATTGGAACGCATAGTAACTTTGGCCAGGGTAGTAGAATCATTGTGACTAGTAGAGACATGCAGGTACTGAAGAATGCTGATGCTGATGAAATATATGAAGTCAGGGAGATGGATTTTCAAGATTCTCTACGTCTCTTCAGTTTAAATGCCTTTAAACAAAACTATCCCACAGAAGCTTATGCGGGCTTATCAGAAAAGGTATTAAATTATGCTAAAGGGGTTCCATTGGCTCTCAAAGTTTTGGGATTTTTTCTTCGTGGTAGAACAAGGGAAGCATGGGAGAGTGAGTTGCAAAAGCTGGAAAAGCTTCCTGATAATGAAATTTTCAAAGTGTTGAAATTAAGTTATGCAGGGCTTGACGAAGAACAAAAGGATATATTTCTTGACATAGCTTGTTTCTATAGAGGACATATGGAGAATGTTGTAGTTCAGACATTGGATAGTTGTGGTTTCTCAGCTCACATTGGAATGGAGGTTCTCAAAGATAGGTGCCTTTTATCTATTTTGGAAGGTAGGGTTGTGATGCATGATCTAATACAAGAAATGGGACTTGAAATTGTTCGCCAACAATGTGTCAAGGATCCTGGAAAACGCAGCCGATTATGGAAGCCTGAGGAAATTTATCACGTTTTAAGAAAGAACAAGGTATATTCTTCTTCAAAGAGCTCAGCAGTTGTTAAATTTTCGGTTTTGATCCTGTTTGTTTGTCTCTAATTCCTTACTTTTACTTTTAGGGGACAAATGCAATCCAGTGCATAATGTTGGACATATGCAAAATAAAAAAGGTTCAGTTACATGCTGAAACTTTCAAAAAGATGCATAATCTTAGAGTGGTCCATTTTTATAAGGCTTCTGAATTTTTGGGGATAGGCTCAAATGTGATCCTTCCTGCATATCTTGAATGTCTTCCAGATGAATTAAAAATTCTTCGTTGGGATGGCTTCCACCAAAGATCTTTGCCGCTGGACTTTTGCCCAGAAAATCTTGTTATACTTGAGATGCATGATAGCCATCTTGAACAACTTTGGGAGGGAGATCAGGTATTTCAAACCTTATGTTTAATTCTTTTGCATTTTACTGATATGAAGTCTTTAGCTTATAATCTAATTAGTGTAGGATTGAGTGCTAAAAATTAGTTTTCTGGTTTTACATGTAGTAATAATAAGGTAATACTCTTGTTAAAAGTATAACACTTGTTATAAATAAGTTCACACACACACACCGTGATACCAAGACATAAATACGGTATACTACGTATGTCAAATTATCTTATATTATCTTGATAACTATGCATGTAGCTTTTAAAATAATTTAAAATAAGACAATAAGATAAAGAATCAAATAATTTGTATTTTATTCCAAATTTTACTAAATGCAACAGGACATTCACTGTGTAAATAGGGTTAAGTTAACAAATTTTTCTTTTAGTTGCTTAATCATTTATTTTTCTGTTCTAGGATTTGCCAAATTTGAAACGGCTTGACCTTAGTGGTTCTCGAAAACTAATTCAGATACCAGACCTCTCTCATTGCCCAAATATTGAAGAAGTGATTCTTAGACGTTGCACAGAGTTGGTTCAAGTTTACTCTTCCAAATTCCTGAGCAAGCTCAAATGTTTATGGTTAAATGGTTGTATTGGGCTTAGGAGTTTAAACATTCCTAGCAATATTCTCTCGAGCTCTTCTGGATTAGTAATTCTCAACAATTGTTGCAACCTTGAGATGTTTTCCGTCAGTAATGCAAAAATGGGGGTTGTATTATACAGTTGTTCACCGGCAAAAATGGGGGCTATAACCTCGTCTTGGTTACCGGCTAGAACTAGAAGATCTGGAATGATCAATTTACCAAATACTTTTGACCCCTTAGGTTCTTCCAAACCAAACGAAGAACCGAGGGATAATATTCACTTACTAAACTTAGAAGTGTTGAGAGAAGGTTCACCCTCGTTATTTCCAAATCTCAACGAGCTTTGTTGGTTAGATTTCTCTTACTGCGAGTCACTCTCTAGCCTTCCAACAGAACTTTTTAAGTTGAAATTTCTCAGAAGACTTTACCTCTGTGATTGTTCAAATTTGGAGGAGTTCCCTGAAATTGAGGAGCCAATGGAAAATCTAACGGTGCTCATCTTAGAAGGAACAGCAATAAAAGAACTACCTTTCTCCTTGTACCACTTGGTCGGGCTTGAAGAATTGAGCTTGCACAATTGCCAAAAGCTTGAGATTATTCCATCTTCCATTGGAAGTCTCAACAAGCTCTGCAAGTTAGACCTTACATGCTGTGAATCACTTCAAACTTTTCCAAGCAGCATTTACAAATTGAAGTTGACTAAGCTTGATTTGCATGGTTGCTTGATGCTGAGGAACTTCCCAGAGATCTTGGAGCCTCTAGAAAGTTTTGCTCACATTAACTTGACAAAAACAGCAATTGAAGAACTGCCTTCATCATTGGAGAATTTAGTTGGGCTTCAAACCATGCGTTTACGCTTGTGCAGTGATCTGGTGTCACTTCCAAACAGCATTGTTAATCTAAACCTTCTATCCCAGCTTGATTGTTCAGGCTGTCGCAGATTAACAAAAATCCCAAATGACATTGGTCACTTGTTATCGTTGAGGGAACTGTCATTGCAAGAAAGCAGTGTTGTGAACCTTCCTGAGAGTATAGCTCATCTCTCAAGCTTGAAATCACTTGATTTAAGTGATTGCAAAATGCTCGAATGTATCCCACAACTTCCACCATTTCTAAATCAGTTGTTGGCGTTTGATTGCCCATCCATTAGGAGAGTTATGTCAAATTCGTCATCGTTGTTAGATAATAAAGAGGGCACTGGTACCTTCAAATTTCATTTCACCAATAGTCAAGAACTGGATGCAAGTGCCCATAGTAATATTGGGGATGAAGCATGGCTTAGGATCACCGAGGATGCTTATAGGTCAGTGTTCTTCTGTTTTCCAGGGAGTGCTATTCCTTGTTGGTTTCCTTATCGATGCCAGGGATATTCAGTAACCATGAAAAATGATTCTCTGGATTGGTGCAATGATAAGAGTCTCATTGGTTTCGCTTTATGTGTCGTTTTGGGACATGTAGATTTGGAGGATAAAAGACGAGGTGGATTTACATACAGATTAACATTTGAATCTGATGGTCAGACACATATTCTTCCCAATCATGACGAGATAAGAAACTATTTCTCTTGGAAGGGTCGACAAAGATTTGTCGTCCAAGATCACACATTCCTATGGAAATGCAAATTAGACTTTGCAAGTATCGGCAACAGACTCTTTCATGCCCAAAACTTCACTTTTGAAATCAGCAAACACAATGTTGGCCAATATTTTAAATCAACTGTCACGGTGAAAGAGTGTGGAATATGCCCTCTTTATTCCAAGGAAAAGTATGATAATGGTCTGAGATTTTTAAATAATGACATTGAAGAACTGAGTGGGAGCAAAAGCTGCATAACAAGTTCTGTATGAAAACCAAAGATGGTGGAGAGCAATCTGTCTTTTGTGACTAAACAGCCTATCACCAATATATACTTCTTTTCAAGCCTTAACGTTTAGATTTTCAGATAACAAGATTTAAACCCTTTTTAATTCCATTTGCATTTGAAGGTAAGTATGATAGGTTCATATTCAGTTTTTAATTCCTGAAAACTGGAAATGCATATCATGCATGTGTCTGTAGCTAACATCTGGATGACTTGATTCTTAATTTGTTTATCAAGTTCCCCCAAAACAGTACTTTCCGATCGAAGTTATATAAAGCAAGTTGCATCAATGTATTGATAATAAAAGCATATATTCTCGTTTAAAATAACTGTAACATTTATCTATCAAGACATGTTTAGAGTTTGCAACTTGTGAGATTGTCTAAGAGAGATTATTGAAACAACTTATGACATGTTCATAAATTCTCCAAAATAGCTTTTGTGTGTATAATGTGTGTATATATAATTTATTGTGTTTTGTTATCTTGTGTTGGTTTTAATTAATTTGATTCAGTATTTCAGACATTTTATTAACTGTGTACAATTATATGATATTATTATTAACACACTGATGTTTACGTATATGAATTAGTATATGCAATTCTGTTGATATCTATTGGAAACAGAAATCGGTTAATAATGATGAAAACGTTTCAATACCTATTAGTTTGAGAATGAGCACAGCTAAAAAATGTTGAAAAACTAAATAAAATATATGATTTTGTTCCATGACAGCTTATATTTGAGTACATATACGAACTGTTTATCTAACATTGGTACATTTCCTATGCTATAATGATTTTTTGGTGGCCTTCACTCCTTCACTCTTTGTAGAATCGCGAGTCTTCTTGTCTGAAACCCACTTCCTATGCTATTTCTTTATGCCATAGCAAAAGTTCACTTATTCAATTGAAATCAATTTAATACTCCCTCTGGTCCTATATATAATAAGAGAAAAATGCAGTTTTACATTTCATTGAATAACCGATACATTAGCTATTCAATGATTTTAAAATTGTATTTTTCTCATATATACGTGGTTTTGGTCTAACTCATCCCCACAAAACCGGATTGTAAGGTGGGAGTTGTCCTTTCATTATATACTCTTATGAGACCATATCTTTAGTCAATAATTTGAAATAGTTTATAAACTACTATTACGTTGAAGAGAGTAACAGCGAATAGACTATATTTTTTTGGGTTTAATTTCTATGTATTATCGGCATAAATATTTTTATAACCACAACCGGTTATTGTAGCGATGCTATTGTAGGAAAAGAAATGATAAACAAGTAATGAATTTTATTTTAATCAGTCAAGTGAAAATGAGAAACAGATGACAGAACTATTGAGTTTGAACATGCAAGGAGAATAAATTAAATAAGCCACCACACCATAAGATGCCTGCCATTTTGCTTTCAAATCTTTCAGCATTTGGCTTTTGTTTATTCCCACTACCACTAAGGGGTGTGCAAAAAAACTAGAAACCTGAACCATACCAAAAACTATACTGCACCAATATGAAAAGTCCATACCCTTTTAGTAAAAACTGGAAAACTGGGAATTTATTTGATCTAAACCGGTAATTACCATTTCTGCCTGGATTCTACAAAACTCCTCTTCTAAATTTCCAAGTCTACTTACTTACTTAGAGACACTGGAGAGAAGGTTCTTGTGCTATTGCCATCATGTCCTCTTCTTCAACTCCAAAGCATGATGTGTTCCTCAGCTTCCGAGGAGAAGACACACGCGACAACTTCATCAGTCATCTCTAGGCTGAACTGTGCTGGAAAAATATTCAAACATTCATAGATTACAGACTCGACAGAGGCGACGAGATTTCGTCAGCACTGTACAAAGCAATGGAAGAATCGGAAATTTATGTCGTTGTTCTATCTGAGCACTATGCTTCTTCCACATGGTGTTTGGATGAACTCGTAATGATCCTTGAGTGCAAACAGAGATTTGGAAGGGATGTGATACCGGTCTTCTATAACGTGAATCCATCAAATGTTACGCATCAGAGACGGAGTTATGCAGAAGCTTTTATTCAGCATCAACACCGATTCAAGGATAAAGTGGACGTTTGGAAGTCTGCTCTAACTCAAGTAGCTGGACTCTCCGGCTGGGATTCACGAGTAACCAGGTCAGTGATTAAACTTACCTGCTCACTCTTACCATTAATCAACATTTTCATCAATTTGTTCTCCAACCTAGTATTGTTGCATTGTGTAATTCAAACTAGACAAATGATTAGAATGTGATTTGTATTGTGAATAAGTAGTGATTGAATGAGAATGAAAACAGATTAACTGTCATTGGGTTAATCATAGTTAAAATGTTACTAGTGTAAGTAACTTGGGTTAGTGTAAGAAGAAGGGTATAAATACTCATCTTTGTAAATTTTCAGATGTACACTTTCCTTCACCATTCAGTACAGAAACACACTTTTACAATCAAGTTTGTTACGCTCTTCTGTTACTCTTCTCCCACTTTCTAAATTCTGTTAATAGTACCTCCAACAAATTGGCCTCAGAGCAAACGATTCAGGGCGGCCACGCAAGCGAGCTCCAACAACGGTCAATTCCCCGCGAAGCTACCGGTGTTCGACGGTAGCAATTACGACCGTTGGACGGCGCAAATGAAGGTAATCTTCAGATATCAAGGCGTTCTTGAGGTTGTTCGTAATGGAGTTACTCCGCTCGGAGCAGCACCGACGGAGGCAAATCGAACAACGCATCGTGAGCAATTGAAGAACGATGATAAGGTTATTTTTCTTATTCATCGATGTGTGGACGCAAACGTTGTTGAGAAGATTATAGAGTATGAGACGGCGAAAGAAGCGCGGGATGTGTTAGCAACAACCTATTCTGGCGACAAGCAGGCGAAGAAGGTGAAATTGATGGCTCTAAGGCGTCAATTAGGGTTGCTGCAGATGGAATCCGATGAAACAATGGAGCAATTCGTGAACATGTTGGTAACTTTGACTAATCAAATGAGATGCTGTGGGGAAATTGTACCTGATTCTATGAAAATTGAGAAGATTATTACGGGCTTGACGCCCAATTTTGATCACATTGTTGCTGCAATTGAACAATCCAAAGATTTAGACAACCTGAAATTAGAACAGTTACTAGGTGTTAGACTACTTGATAACCTTAGAGGGGGGGTGAATAAGGTTATGTGTAAATGTTGGATTCTTTTCGAAATAAATGATAAGTTTGTTTTAAATCAAATGCGGAAACTTAGATTTAAACCTTATATGGTGCAAGCAGGCAGATTTAGGCACAATGAGATGTTATACTATTTTCAATATACACAATAAGATTATTTATAAGAAGTGTAGTGATTTTGAATATAGTAGAGAGTAGATCAATTGCAGTGATATGGAAGATAATAGATAAACAGATCAGAATAGAGATATGTATTATGTTGACTACGCTATGATTGGTTTTAATAATAAACAGATGTTTTATGTTTAGCGCAGTATAACAATAAACAAACAGAATTGACAAATAAAGTAAAAGAGTAGAGATAGAGATACACCAGGAATTTTACGAGGTTCGGGATAAAAGCCCTACGTCCTCGGCCTCCGGCTTTGCAACCTTTGGACTTTGCTGATAACCACTATATGAAGAATGTTTTACAAACAGGCAACTTCAGATAGCAAATCCCAATTCCCCCGAACTGAGAACCCGAGCACCTAGCTAAGGATTTCAACACCGCTTCAATCTCCTGATTGAACGACCCAAGATCACCTCCCAGGATTTCAAACCAACTCAATCTCCTGATTGAGAGACCCAAGAAAACTTCCCAGGATTTCAAACCAACTCAATCTCCTGATTGAGAGACCCAAGAAAACTTCCCAGGATTTCAAACCAACTCAATCTCCTGATTGAGAGACCCAAGAACAATTCCCAGGATTTCAGAGTGACCCCCACAATAGTAGATTACAATATAGAAGCTATGATCTAATCACCTCAGATAATATGACAATATAATAGCTGAGAGAGATGAGTGACTAGATCTATAAAAAATGATATGAAAGTGATAGCTCTATTTTTCTCTTTCTCAGATCTAGAAAATGTATGTGAGAAGAAGAGAGATTTGTTGTAATTTTTCGTGTGGTTGAGTGAATTGAAAAGTGTTTCACACCTGCCTATTTATAGGCTTTAGGAAAGCGTAGATCTGAAAAAAAACATTTAAAGAAATGATGAATCGATTGTTTGATGAAGTTAAAATGTTGATGAATCGATTCTTATTATTTTAGAAGACATAAGAATCGATTTTATGGCTAGTTAAAAAAGAGAGGAATCGATTCTTTATATATGGAGAACATAGGAATCGATTGTTTGTTTCTTTGGAAATAGGTGGGAATCGATTTTCAGGACATCCTGAAATAGGATAAGAATCGATTTTAACTTTGTTTAAAATGAGGAGGAATCGATTCATAGCCTATAAGATTGCTTGAAAATCGATTTCATAGTCTTTTGAAAGAGAAGGAAATCGATTCTTACCTTTGGCTTATGAATAGGTGTGAATCGATTCTTTGTTTCAAACATAGGATAAGGAAATCGATTTCAACCTTTAAAATAGGATTAGGAAATCGATTTCATGATTTAGAAAATGATAGAAATCGATTTCTAGCTTTCCACAAAATTATTTTTAGGTTTAGGGCTTTGCCATGCATGCATAAGATATTTTCCAAAGCTTGCCATGCATGCATAACATATTTTCAAAACCCTAATTTTGATGCATGAAGCATGTTTTCAAAAAGTCATCTCTCAGCTACTAAAATGTCATAGACCTTCAGTGATAGGACCTTACACAGTGTCCTAAAGAAAGCGGATAAACAAATAGGTCTTGATTCTTCTACGGCGGCTTCTTCTCCAAGCTGCTCCACTTTAATATTTCCTGCTTTTTGATTTCCATCCTGTACTTCATTCAACTTGAACCATTAGTAGACAAGATGTAATTTGTTATCATTCAAAACAAAGAGTGTTTGTCCTTGGTTCAACACTAGGTTCATTAGAAGCCCACGAAATTAAGATAAAAAACAGAGAAGGTATCAAGAAGGAGGAGAAAGATTCTGAGAAAGTACTGCTGGATCAATCTTGGAAGAAAGGAGGTAGAGGGAATGAATCTTGGAAAAAGAAGGGTAAAGGAAAGTGGAAGAGCAATAAGGGTGAAGGTGGAAACTCAAAGCAAGATCATCACAAGAAGGAGGGTGAGAGTGATAGTAAGAATAAGAAAAAGTCCAAGGAACATGTGCAGTGCTACAATTGCCAGAGATATGGCCACTTTGTAGATGAATGCAGGAATGAGAAAGTGCCCAGAAACAAGAATCATGAAGCCCAGTTTGTGTATGACTCTGATAAGGAAGCTCTAATGTTGATGGTTGTAACTGAGAAATGTTCCATTATTGTAGAATGGTGGTATTTGGACACTAGTTGCTCGAACCATATGACTGGGCATATTGAATGGTTCAATGAAATTAATAGGAGCATCAAGAGAAGGATCAGGTTTGGTGATGGCAGAGCTGTGATGGCTGAGGGGTTAGGGAAAGTGGCAATCAAGAGAGAATATGGCAAGACATTGGTGATCAATGATGTGTTCTATGTTCCTCAAATGGAAAGCAATTTGCTGAGCTTAGGTCAGCTGCTTGAAAAGGGGTATTCAATGAGCATGAAGGACAATTGTATGGCAGTGTTTGATAGTGAAGAAAATGAAGTGCTGAAGGTAAGAATGTCTGGTAACAGAACCTTCAAAGTAGGTGTAAACTCCATTGAGCAGAAGTGTCTCACTACTCAAATTAAAAATGATGTTTGGAAGTGGCGCAAGAGGATGGGGAATTTGAACTTCACTAGTTTGAGCATGCTGCAAAAGAAGAATATGGTACTAGGCTTGCCTCCTATTGATGAGCCAAGGCAAGTGTGTGGTAAATATTGTTGTGAAGGGAAGCAACCTAGGAAGTCCTACAAGTCTTCAATACCTACAAGAGCATCATCCAAGCTTGGAATGATACATTCAGATGTGTGTGGCCCCTTTGAAGTGAAATCACATGGAGGTAATCAGTATTTTGTTTCATTCATAGATGATTATACCAAGAAAATGTGGATTTACCTCTTAAAGAAGAAAAGTGAAGTATTTGCTGTGTTTAAAGAATTTAAACTCTTAGTTGAAAAGCAATGTGGTGAATCAATTAAGACTTTTAGAACTGATGGTGGAGGTGAGTTCACATCCACAGAATTTGACAAATTCTGTAAGGATGAAGGAATAATTCATGATGTAACTGCTCAATACACTCCTCAGCACAATGGGACTGCTGAGAGGAGGAATAGAATACTTCTAAACATGGTGAGATGCATGTTGAAAGAGAAACGACTACCTAAAGAATTCTGGGCAGAAGCAGTGTGCACTGCTGCTTATATCTTAAATAGAAGTCCAACTAAGAGGTTGGAAGCAATGACACCAGAAGAGGCATGGTGTGGAACCAAGCCTAGTGTGAGACATGTGAGAATCTTTGGCTCACTCTGCTATAGACATGTCCCAGAACAAAATAGAAGGAAACTTGTCTCTAGAGCTCAACCAATGATACTGGTAGGATATCACAATACAGGTGCCTACAAACTTTTTGATCCAATTCAGAAGAAGATTGTTATAAGTAATGATGTGGTGGTAGATGAGTCTAAAGAATGGGATTGGATTGACAACAATGAGAAGGAAACAAATGAGACAGTTGAAATTGAGTTTGAAAATATTGAGGAACAGGGCACTGTGAACAGAGATGATGAACAACAAATTGTAAATGACGAGAATGGTGGAGCACCACTGAGAAGATCACAAAGAGAGACACAAATGCCACAAAGATATTCAGATTATGAAGTTATGCATATACTTCTATCTGCAGAAGCAGAACCTGTTTCACTTAATGAGGCTCTCTCCAATCCACACTGGAAGGAAGCAATGAAAGAAGAATTGAGGTCAATTCAGAAGAATGACACATGGGAGATGATGAGGCTCCCTAGCAATAAGAGAGCTATTGAAGTAAAGTGGGTCTTTAAGACCAAAATGAAGTGCTCCATAGCAATATTCTCTCGACAAATTCTGGGTTAATAGTGCTCCATAAGTGTCGCAATGTTGAGATGTTTTCAGTCAGTAATGCAAACACGGGGGTTCTATCATACAGACGCTGCTCATGTGTTAGCAAACGGGAGGAGATTAGTGAGATAATAAATGAGAGAGCCTCAAATGCATTGGAATCCCTGGATTGTGCTGAGTTAAATAAAGAGCCAAAGGATAATATAGAATTACGACTAAAGTTACAAGTATTGAGCGAAGGTCCAACTTCTTTATATCCAAGCCTCAACGAGCTTTGGTTGGTTAGATCTCTCTTACCTCTGGGGGTTGCTCAAATTTGGAGAAGTTCCCTGCAATTGAGGAGACAATGGGAAGTCTAACAGTGCTCATCTTAAACAAAACAGCAATAAAGGAACTACCTTCATCCTTGCACCGTTTGGTCGGCCTTGAAGAATTAGGGTTGCATGACTACCAAAAGCTTGAGATTATTCCATCTTCCATTGGAAGTCTCAACAAGCTTGAGATTATTCCATCTTACATACAAATTAACATTTGAATCTGATGGTCACACTTACATTCTTCCCAACAATGACAAGATAAAAAACTATTTCTATTGGAAGGGTCGAGGTAGGTTTGTTGTCAAAGATCAGACATTCCTATGGAAATATCAATTGGACTTTGCAAACATGGACACTACAGGCTCTTTCATGCCTCTAAGTCTGGCTCATCTAAAGATAAGTCGATCATCATTGAAAAAGACGGCCTCTAAGTCTGGCTCATCTAAAGATAAGTTAGCAACTTCAAGAACTCCAGAATCATCGAGTGATCCAAACTCATCTCCGGCAACATCCCACATTTTAGTTTCTTCTTGATGATATTGGGGACTATTCCTTGAAAGCAGTCGAAGGTTACTGTGAACATATACTAAATCTTCAGCTCTATGTGGTGCCATCTTGTTTCTCTTTAGAGAATGGATGAATGAGTATGTACTCCAATTTCTTTCAGAGCATGAAGATGAACAAGGTTGCGCAAGTAGTTTAAGGGCAATCTTCTGAAGTAATGGAGCTTGAGCACCATGAACTAACCACCAGGTTTTTGGATCCATCTTACCTCTATCAGTTAGAGAATCAGTATCGTCAAAACCCTCTCTTCCATCTGAGAAGTTTGCAAACTCTGTGTTCACTATCCTCCTTTCCTCTGCATCATTAAAGAACCTTTTGAAGCATTTTAGTCTTTCAGTGGTGAGTTCCATGTCTCGATGTGGAGGGACTCGATTAGGATCTTCACTTAGCCATTCATGACTATAATACCTACAATTAATATTAAAAATAAGTATATAGATTATTATACATTTATGCAATTTAAAATTGTAAGTTAAAAAGTGTAAATTTAAAATTTAATAACCTTGGATTTAAAGAATGAGCTAGACAATGGAGAGGTGTGCTGCTCTTTGTCCATCGAGCAATTAATATAGAGTGTACAACCTGGTGAAAGGTTGATTTTTCGATCTCTGCTTTTCTTTCATGTCGATATATTGCCTTTCTCACATTTTCTATCATTGAATCCCACATTTCATACACTAGATGTAGACATGAAGCTTCCGTATCGGTTCTTCTAAGAACATCATAAATAGGGTCTGTGAATGAAAGTATATAATCAACTTGATTCCACCAACTATCATCCAACAGAGTATCCTTCACAAATTTTGCTTTTTCAACATCATCATCCTTGTAAGAATTCCATTGCTCACTAATCACCATAGCTTGGAGTCCATTCTTCAGAAGCTTAAATCTCTTAAGCATTACAATAGTGGAGGCAAATCTTGTTGAAGCAACAGAAAGCAACTTCAATGAATTGAATGAATTGAAAATAGATAATCTCATAGAGTGATTCATGACAAAGTTCTTGATAAACATTGCATCATCTTGATAAACAACCATATTTTTCTCACTATTCTTGGGAGCACATATGTTCTTCAACGCAAGATTTAGTGTATGCACAACACATGGAGTCCAGTAAATAGAAGGAAACTCAACCTCGATAATTAAACCGGCCGCCTTACAAACAGCTGCATTATCTGTCACTATTTGCACAACATTTGAGGGTCCAACCTCCATAATTACCTCCCTCATGCGTTTGGCAATGAATTCCCTATCTTTAACCTCATTTGAGCAATTTACAGCCTTCAGAAACATCGGTCCACTCTCTGTGACAGCCATAAAATTAATAAGAGGTCTTCTTTGTGGATCACTCCATCCATCACTAACAATAGTCACACCCTTTTGGTTCCATGCATTTTTTAATGGCTGCAATAAGTTCTTCACATGGTTTCGCTCATTTTGAAGTAATGTCGTCCTCAATTTGTTATACCCTGGCGGCTGATAACCACTAATAGAATTGTTGGCAGCATAGGAAAATGCCTTCCTAAAGTGAGGATTTCTTGCCAAGTGAAATGGCAACCCAGCAGAGTAGAACATTCTAGCAATTTCATTATCAAGTGTTTCTCTAGCTTGAACATTAAAAGCGGCTGTTAATGTTGATGTCTTTCTCTTTTTTGGATCAATATTTGTGGTGGTAGAATCTTGGGGTGCACCAGAAACCGGAGGCAAGGAGACTGGTTTTGCTTTTAGCTTCTCGATCCTCAAGTTATACTCACTATCCATATTCGTGAACTCTATGGCTCTGGCGTTCGATACTTTTGTACAAGCTCTAACACCATACCCTGATCTCTTACACAAGTGTCCTTTTACTCTAGTATAAGACCCATTAAAAATTGTGTCACAGATTTTGCATTGAATTTCATAATTTCCTCCACCACTCACTTTTTTCAGCTTCGAAACATAAGACCACAAAGGATTAACATTATCATCATGTGGTTGATCTTGACTAGAACTAGGCACACTCATCTCTATAAATACAAAAAAAATGTAACCCATAAAGATATATATTATATACTATTATATTAATAATAATAATAATAATAATAAAAAACATAAAACTTATCAGTTATCACTAAAGGCATGATGCTGTAAAAGAAGAAAACGGATTAAAGACACACAAACTAAAGCACTTGGAAATAACTTAATAAAGTAATAAATAGTGGCTTTGACTACTTCACAAGAAGGAACCAGACAAAATCCACCGGCAAAAATAAAGAAACCAGAAAATAAATAATATAAATATACAAAGGAATCCCACAAAAATACTAAAAGAAAGCATGCTTACTAGTTACTAAAGGAAGCACCACTAACCTGGCGAAAGCAGCACTGCAACAGAAGAGAACAGTTGCGATAAAAGGAAGCGAAGCACCACGACAGCGGAGAGTGAAACAGAAGATAAAAGGAAGCACCGCAACAGTTGCGATAAAAGGAAGCACCACGACAGTTGCGATAATAACCTATCTTTGTTTTTCTAATTTTTTTTAAATTTTTAGTTGGGCCGTGTCGCAAATAGCGGTGTCCAACCCGCATCGCTGCTGCGTCCAATTTTTTTTTTTCACCGGACACTGCAAAAACGAATCTGAAGCGCATCGTACGTGAGTCGTACGTGGGTCGGTGTCCGATCCGTGCCCGACGCGGCGACACGGCGATTTGCGGCCGTGTCCGTGCTTCACAGATGGACAGGCTCTTTCATGCCCACAGCTTCACTTTTGATTGTGCTATTTAGCTAGAAGTTATCTGTATCAGCATACGTTTACTTGTTCTATTTCCCATCACTGCAAACTCATTAACTTCCTAATTTTTTGGCTCCATTAATTTTTTGCCATCTGGCCAGGATGTCGCCAAATATATGCAAAATTACTTCCATTTGCATTGTTGTACTTGAATCGGAAGCAGTATCAATTTTCAAGAGGCTATGTTTGGTCTCTTATAAAAAAATAAAGCTATGTTTGAATGAGTAAAATCACTAATTCCCATAAAACATAATATTCCCATTTTTTATGACAAGATTTTGATTTTTGAATAATTGCTGCTATATATATATATATATGTAAAAAAAGAATAATTATTGTTGTTATAATTCCACTCCTCTGATTTGTACGTAGAAGATCCCTTGCTTGGCAGCATAACTAAGTTGAAAGTTTCGATATTCCTCGTACCTCCATGAATGATGAATCCCGCTCATTGAAAGTCCTGTCCCATGAAAGCTAATGAATACATCTTTTTCCTCTCTTCTTTTAACTCCACCAAAAGCCAAAAGGAGTTGATCATTTTTGCTATTTCATCCCCAAGAGGAAGGAGAGAAGAAGAAAAACACTCATCACGTAAGACAGGATGGCCCGAAGTTAAATTTTCCTCCCGGCCCCCTCCAATAGTTAAATTTTTTCCATATCATGAAGGCATGCTAAATATTTTCCTGTGTGTAAGCAACTTTCCAAGATCACATAAAGTATTGTAACAACTAAATCTAACAAGTTCGAAATTAGAGAAAATTTAATATCTTTAGGACTCCTTTGATGTTCGGGATAAGATAGATATAAGATATGGTATGAAACAAGACAAAGATAAGATATGATAGAGGCGGGATAAACACTATCATATCATGTGTTTTCCTTTGGCAAAAATACCTTCATGAAAAATATTTCATTTAGCACTTGTAATTTATATATTAATAAGCCTTTTTATAGTTTCTATGCCTATGAAATATTAACATTAACAAATAATTTCTTAGTTATTCTTGTATTAACAATTTTTAAGTTCTTCTTGTATTTGTGGTTTTGAGCATCCATAATGCTCTAATCAATGAATCATTGCTTATAAAAAAAAACATTAACAAATAAAGTAAATACTCACTAATAGTTTAAATTCACCCTAATTGTTCGAAAAAGTCAAATGTAACAAAAAAAATATGGATTAAAATTAAAATACAAATTATATAACGCTTAGACAACATATCTATGTTATTATTTTAAATAATTTGTAATTAGGTCTTTCTATTTTAATCGAGACTCAATTTTTTTAATAATTTAAAATTAAGCCTTAAACATGAATGGTCATAATTAAGCGAGAAAGTTTCCGGAGAATATTTAGGTCTTATTTATAAGAAAATATTAAAACAGTTAAAGAATATTTACTATTTAGAACTTTTTTTACCTTCACTTAAAATGTTTTTCTTTTGAATTAGTGTATTAAATATTAATGTCTCGCGTTCGAATCCAACATTGGGCATGCAACAATGTTAAATCTTTTGAGAGAGAGTTTTGCCACTCATTGTGGTCCTATCGGACTCGAATGATAAGTCTCTGTAGTTGTATGCAGAAGATATCCGGTTTATACAAAAAAATATATTAAAGTCTCACAATTTTTCATAAAGTTAAATATGAAAAAAAAACATTCAAAATGTTAAAATAATAAACGTGTTTAATGATTTTGATAATATTTTATTTTTCCGCTTAGAGTCGGGACCAAGAGAGTTTATTATTTGCCAAATTTTCTTATCACACGCAGAAATCAATTGCTCCCTCTGGTCCACTTTATAAGAAATAATTAGTGTTTTTTTGTTTATAATATAAGAAACAAACATCATTTTTAAGGTGTACTTAAGGCGCTGTTCGGGTTGGTTTTCTGTTTCGAAATTTTTAAAAACCAAAATCAGTTTTTGTTTTGAGTTTTAAAAATTTCAAAAACCAAAACCAAATTCAGTTTTCAGTTAAATAATTTTCAAAAATCAAAATCACTTCCAAACATAAACATAAAATAAATATTCATCACAAACTTATCTTAATCAAAACAAAATATAAAATTAGGTTTGAAAAAAATCAAAATATTACAACTATAGGTGGTGGTCAGAGTGGTGGTGATGGTGGTCGTAGTGGTTATTAATGGTGGGGATTGGTGGTGGTGACTAGAATGGTGGCTAGAGTGGTGGTCAAAGTTGTGGTGATCAAAGTGGCGGTTGACGATGGTCGGGTTGTGGTTGGTGGTGGTCGACGGTGGTGGTGGGGGTTGACGGTGGTCAGAGTGGTGGTTGATGTTGACAGTGGTCAAGGTTGTGGTCAGCGGTGGTCAGGGATGGTCTGAGCGGTAGTCAACGATGGTTGACAGTGGTTATTGGCAGTGGTTAGAGTGGTGGGTGGTGGTGGTTGACGGTGGTCAAAGTGGTGGTTGGTGGTGGTCAAACTGGTGGTTTAAGGTGACCGGAGTAGTGGTCGGCAGAGCGGAGTGGTGGTCGGCAGTGGTTGGTGATGGTGGTCAAAGTAGTGGTTGACAGTTATAAAACCTATTTTTTTGGTTTTTAGTTTTGATGGAAAGCCGTTTTAAAATTAAGAAAAAAACCAACTCAACCCCATTTTACCCGAATATGTTTTGGTTTTGAAATTGACTTTCAAAACCAAAAACCAAAAACTCACAACCACCCCGAACGGGCCTTAAATAATGGATCCTGACATTTCTCATATTTAAGTGGTGTAATTAAAATTGATGTCATTAATTAAGAATAAAAATCATCGTGATGTTATTAACTAAGAATATAAATCATCTTTTAATAAAAAAAGACAATTTTGGAAAAAAATTAAATTTTTAGTCTTATTAAATGAGAATAGTTGATTACAATCTCATTCACAATCGATGTATGTAAAGGTTTGTTTCTTATATTATGGATTGGAGGGAGTAGTAATGTAAATAAACATAACTAAGTACTCACCAATTAAGAATATGTTTTTGACTTGATGAAAAAATTAATTGCTTCTTCTATCAGTTATTTTCCTTCATTTGTTTTTTATGAATTTTTTTTCATAAGAATAAAAAGAGTTACAAAAAGTTTACGATCTAAAATTAATCAAAGGTATTTCGGGAATGACAACATTAAATATTACTCATTTCTTTCTTTTTACTTGTTGTTTTTTGACTTTTTAAGTGTACCAATGAGATCATTAAATTTTATTTCTTTTAATATAATTATTTCTCTTTTACCTATAATACTCTGAATAATTTATTATCTCATTTCATCTATTTTTCTTTCTGGAGTGAATACTTAATGACATTATTGACAAAACAAAAATAATTATTGTATTGAAATTTGAAAATCACAAATAAATAGAAACAACATTTTTCTACAAAAGCCATAAGTAACGAGGAATAGAGGGAGGGGAGTAGTCAGGTGAGATTAGTTTTTTTGTTTTTTAAGAAAATGCTTTTGGTTTGGTTACATAAATTTTAGGGTGAATGGATGACGCCTAAGTCAAAGGTTACTTTTCCGTCAATCCGAGACCTCTCGAATACATTTCTTGTCCTGTAATTTCCTTTCTAGTTTTATCCGTTTGCTGCAATACTGGCAAATAAAATTTAATTTTGTACGGACAATACTTCAATTCAATTGTTGCTACTTAAATGTTCAAATAATATTAAGGATTTATTATTCAATAGTTATGATGATTCCATAAAAATTCAAAGCACTATAGGCATGTTTAACCATATGGTCCTAGGTTCGATCCTCGTCGATGCGTATAGAAAAATATTTGTTGGGAGAGGTCAACCCCTTAAATGGATTTCCGATACCTCGAAGAATTGGTCACCGCAGAAACATACATTGGTTTACCAAAAAAAATCAATCCTACACTGAAATACAATTTTTTTTAAATATAATTAAACTCCGTTCTCTTTTAATTTTTAAATACAATCTACATATTTTTTTGAGACCATAATCTACACCTTTTTTGGTCACTAGGGTATCACTAATTTATGCACAAGTAAATTTTAGCATCTATATCTTTTTTTTTCTATAGGGAGTGGCAAGGGCCACTTGAAACACACACAACTCTGAGGTCCCGAGTTACCCAATACATGATATCAATCTAACAGTTTCTACATTTATCAGTTGGGCTAGACTTTACGGGTTACACTCTTTGTTAAAAACAAAGAACAATTTATTCTTTTAGAATATTTTGTTACTCGCTCTCTCAAATAGAATAAAACCTCAATTTGGTCATAAATTTTTATTCTCTCATATCATATTTGGTTAATAAAATATAAAAGTATAATAAATACTTCATAAACTATTTTAAACTTATCAAATTAATCTCTCAATTACTTTTAGAATAAGGAAAGGTAATAATCCGTTAAGTAATTTGATTGATTTGTCTTAAAACGTGGTTTGAGCCTAAGTCAATCCAACAAAACCGGCTTGTAAGGTCTGAGTTGCTCTTTCATTATATACTCGTATGAGACCATATCTCTAGTCAATGTGGGACTTGGGTTTCTCCCAATACGCCGGCCCCCTCACGCCCAACATTATTAGGTTTGGTACGTGGATAATAATGGTGGATGGCCCGAAGGATCTAGGATAGGCTTTGATACCATCTTAGAATGTGGTTTTGGTCTAACTCATCCCCACAAAACTGGATTGTAAGGTGGGAGTTGTCCTTTCATTATATACTCTTATGAGACTATATCTCTAGTCAATAATTTGAAATAGTTTATAAACTACTATTACGTTGGAGAGAGTAACAGCGAATAGACTATATTTTTTTGAGTTTAATTTCTATGTATTATCGGCATAAATATTTTTACAACCACAACTGGTTATTAATTGAGTGACTTTATTTTAATAACGTGTCAACTTACGATTAGTATATAGTGTTAAATACTTATACAATTATAAATTAATTCTACTTTTTTTAATAATGTTCATTAATTATATTGTGTTTAATAGAAAGAATAATTTAAGAAAAAATAATGATTTCTCTCTCCCCATTAATTCGAATTATAGTGAAGTAAGGAAGTGATTAATTGAAAATATTGAGTTGAAATGAATAAAGAAAGTAAATATATGGCCATGACTCACTCTCTCTATCTTAATTTATTGACATTAAACCAACCGTAAAGTGAACGGAAACGACACCGCTAGACTAGACGTTTGGGTATAAATTTATGTACTAGTTCTTCCACTAGTATCTGCATAGCAACCACAACAACAGAGATGGCTGCCTCCGATCACCGACCAAGCCCCGCACCTGAGAAACAGGGCCTTCTCCACGCCCACACCGAGAAGCACTTTACCGCCGGTGATGTCGTCCGCGACATCATCATCGGCGTTTCCGATGGACTCACCGTCCCCTTCGCCCTCGCTGCTGGTCTTTCCGGCGCCAATGTAACCTCCTCCATCATCCTTACCGCCGGCATAGCCGAAGTTGCTGCCGGAGCAATCTCCATGGGTCTCGGCGGGTAAGATACGCTTCACAACACTGATCAATTTTGTGAATTAATTAATTAATTAATTATAACCAAACGTTGCATTGTATTGCGTAGGTATTTGGCTGCGAAAAGCGAAGCAGATCATTACAATAGAGAATTGAAAAGGGAGCAAGATGAGATCATCGCTGTACCTGATACTGGTTTGAACCTTTTTTATTTTATTTTATTTGTGTAATTTCTTATTTCATATTTATTAAATTAAACCTGTAAGATACGTTTCATTTTTCTTATTAGTTTATTTATGTATAAATATAAAAAAAAAAAAACAGAAGCGGCTGAGGTGGCAGAAATATTGGCTGAATATGGGATAGAGGCTCATGAATATGGACCTGTGGTAAATGCTCTCAGAAAGAACCCTCAAGCATGGCTTGATTTCATGATGAAGTAAGTTCTTCTTTCTCCATACATTTTTTTCTTGATTTTCATTCAATAGAAACTGTCAAAAAATTTAGGGTTTTATGGGTTGTTATAACTTATATGTATAGTGAAAGTGAATATGTAGTCTAATATGAGAAGTTGAGAAGTGAGATGAGAATTGGTTGACAAGTTGTGGAGTGGCACCGCATATGGGAAAGAGAAAGCCACTATTTTTTTGTTGGTGAGTGGGTGCAAAGTGGGTTTTCACTTTTTGAGTGAGGACATGATTATAGAACCCAAAATTTTGGTCATGCGTAGCCCAAATACACACAATTTTGGACTTATATATTTGTTTCTTCAAAATTTACTCAAATTCAAATTAAATATTTATTTATGAAAGAAAGCAAAATTCTCAGAAGTAATTCAATAATTTTGTAAAGTTATTAGCAACAATTTATAAAAAAAATGAACTCAAATTATTTCAACTACTAGTGGGCATACTCCTATTTTTTGTAATAAAGTTGGCATATTTTACTTGGACCAGAGAATGAAACCGATAAAGACAAGGGATAAGGGAATTATCGTTTGGCCTAGTTTTTTTATTTCCCTTTTTCTTATCAAGGATGCTGAGCCCAAAAAAATTAGGATAAGCTCTAAAAAAAATTAAAGAGCTTTTTAACAAAGAACAAAACAGCTTATCTAAAAAAAAAAAAAAACAAAGAACAAAACATGAAAAAAAAAGGAGCTTTATAGTGTATACTACTAGTAGTTTTATCAGAGACTTTTCAGTATGGGCCACTCATAGAGTCAAAATAACTTTTCTTATGAGCAATGAAAGGACAAAACATAGGCGTGATATTATTATAGGGTGAATGTCTTTGGTGTTGTTTTTCAATCACACTATGATAGGAGATTAATATTTTAAAAATAATTAAAAGATAATAAATAATATAAATAACCAATTATAAAACTACGTCTAAGTTTTCTCCACAATAATATTGTTTTTGTTGAAAAGAAGAATTTCAGATTTTTGCATTATTAGTTAACCGTAAAACCTACAAAATTTTTTATTTAGATATAGCAAATGATTTCATTTTTATCATTCAAATGAAATCAATTTTTCTGAATCTACTTTTGACATATGATTATCAAAACAAATACTTTTTTTAAACTTGTTTTGTTAAATTCATTTTTGTGAATCCGTTTTTTAAAAATATCATCTTTATAAGTTATTTAAGTTTTTTTTGCTAAAAAATAATGCATGCTTTGCTGCCCAACACATGCCTTGGTTCTTCCCTATGCATTCCACCACTTAACCAACCTAAGGCTAATAGGCTACACGCATCTCAAAAGATGTGCATTAGTTGCTGTGACTTACTACTCCGCTACGGTATATAAGCAAAAATTGGTCAATAGAAGTTAATATATTTGGTCCAAATTTTGAACTAAATACATCAATTTCTGTTGACCAGTTTTTGCTTATATTATATGACGGAGGGAGTACTCTTCTAGTATTATTTATAAGCAAAAAACACTTTTTAGGTTCATTGAATAGATATATATAAACTTACGCTTATAAATAAGACCGCAGGTAGTATAGTGAAATGTTAATGCTCGAACTAATTAAAGAATTGGTAACTTTGCATGACAGATTTGAGCTGGGACTAGAGAAGCCAGATCCAAGGAGAGCATTGTACAGTGCTATGACAATTGCCATTGCATACATATTGGGTGGAGTTGTTCCTCTCATTCCTTACATGTTCATTCCAGATGCAACAGAGGCTGTCTTGTTTTCAGTAGTGGTCACCTTGATTGCATTGCTTATCTTTGGATTTGTCAAGGGATACTTCACTGGCAATAAACCTATAAGAAGTGCTTTTGAAACTGCCCTTATTGGTGCCATTGCCTCTGCAGCTGCTTTTGGTCTGGCAAAAGCTTTCCATCCATAATTTCATGATTTTGTACTAGTTGATGAAGACTCTTCTAAGAATTATTATTTCCAACTTGTTGGCTATTAGATTTTACTTGTCACAACTCTTCATATTCTTATAGGTGATTCGTGAACAAATGATTTTTTAGGCGAAATTGCTGATGCGGTTTATTAAGTTATTTGTTTATTGAGTTAGTGCATTATATATTTATTTTTTCAAATTGCTCATTTAAATTTTAAAACCTTAACAATATTTTTTTGACCAAGAAACGTTAACAATATTGATCATGCGTAATTTCCATCCAACTTAAAAAGGTTGCCATAACTCGAGAGGTACTTCCAAAACTTTGGTAGTTTTTGTATTTTATTTTTATTGGCATAATGGCAACATATATATTACAGCGTCGTAAGTCGTAACTCAAGATATATATGTCGAATCTGAGAATTGACCATCGACTTACGCTTGCCAAAATGTTGTCATCGTAATGATTTTTTCACAATTGAGTTGGTTCAACGTTTCATCCTATGTCAAACATTAAAATAAATATTAGGTTCTAGGAAAGGATCCATTAGTAATTTGAATTTCATTTGTATGAGGAATTGAGGATATTGTTGTATTTTATTGAAAATAAAAAGATATTTCAAAAGTGAGAAGTCTCACATTGCTTGGCTTTGGATTCACCAAAGTCTTCATATACTAAAGCTTAAGGAGAGCTAGTAAACAAGCAACTAGAAGGGACTCCCTCGCGCGCACAAGCAGGGACCAACATGGCTTGGATCGGTGTGAATCTTTCGATTCCCCCCTGCGCGCTCGACTGCCTTTGTACTAATTTTATTAAATGAAATATTACTTTTATCAGCCTATCCGTATACGTCCAATCATGGGTCGAAATGTTTTATGAAACATTTTGTAACGGAAAGCTCAGGTCGAAAAATTGCAAGTTGGTCGAACTGATTGGCAAAACAATTTGGTCGAAAACTGAAACTTAATCCCCTTTATTTTGTAACTGTCAATTTCTTCCAACGGCTTCTTCTCTCTTAAACCCATTTATTCCGTAACCGCAGAGTTAAACATTTTGATTACAATTGATTTTCGAAACGGTTTTTGACTGGCTATTGATTGCTGGAGCCTATATCTCTAACAGCTATTTTTCTTAAAGCCTATATAAACAATTTCGAGTTGCACTTGAAAACAGATCAGAAAATCCATTTTCCACATTTCCTGAAAAAGAGCTCTGGGTTGCTCTCCTGTTAATATCCAGTTCTTCTTGCTAGTTCTGATACCTCTTTCGCTACTGCGATTGAGAAGACCCGGTTGTACCTCGGGGAATTTGCGCTGTATAGGCGGATAAATTCTTCAGGGCAGTCGCAAGACGCCTCCGGTTGCTTATCTAACATTTCTGTGTTTGCAGGTTTAATTTCGACAGCATCAGTACAATTCGACAGCAGCTACTTCGACTTCGACAGTTTCTATTTCTGCACATTTAGTTCGCAGCAGTCCTTGCCACTCAATAGCATCAGTCGAAATTTTACTTCTGAAATTCGACTATAGAGTTTCGACTGCAGTCAGCATCATTCGACTACAACCATATCAGCATTTTAGACAACAGATATATCCATTAATATTTGATTGATTTGATACAAAGGTTCTGTCTAGTTTCAAGTCTAATTACGAACAGGATAGTGATTACTTGCTAAAAGTCACATCAATATTCTCATCGGGTGTTCAAGAATTCGGTTTCACTGGATCCAACCTTGAAATATTTTAACTAAATAAATAAATCAGTTTTTCGAACTAAACTAGATCTAATCATTGAATCAAACTGCTTTACAGCAGCTAGACTAACAATGTATTTTTGCAGTTAATTTGGATAAACCTATCGAGAAAATTGACATTAGATTGGATATTTTTTTTGGTTACTTGGGTAAGTTCCCTCTTCAAACTCTTTTAATTAGGGTGAAACAACAGCCGAACTATGACCAAGAATTACAGCATGTGTTGCTTATATATAGCAACTTATTCTACTCAATCATATATATATATATATATATATATATATATAATATTGTCGACAAACTACTTGATGCTTTTGACCCCTAAATAATGAAGTTTTTGTTGACAAACTTCCAGTGATCTGTATCAATTTTCCTGAAACCCAAATTAAGCAGTTATCAATTGCTGAGTTTTTAAAGATGTAATTATCACTTGAAGTCTTCAATGAACCTTCACAAATGACACAAACATTAATAAATTAACAAGAGGCCCCAAACATGCAGAGCTAGATAGATATGCAAACTATTTTCTTAATTTGCTTGCTGTGCTTAAAGATGGCGTGTTGTATTATAGCTTCTGAATCTGATAATTAAGGTCAGCAGGTATTATCTATATATGACATTAATTTCTAATATATATTGTAGCATGATAGCATCCAATAAGCGGTGATAAGTGAGAGGAAGAAGAAACCAAACCTAATGCTATTATAGTCAAGATACTGGAATATAACTTTGATCCATTAATTTAATATTTCCAGATACTCCTATCAACTGGTTAATTTGGTTAGTAAATTAATAATAAAATAATATGACGCGTGCTAACCACAAGTCTCTATTAGTTTATTAAACCCTAAAGTGAACGCAAAAGATACCGCTAGACTTTTGGGTATTATATATATGTGCATATGCACAGCACGAACAACAAAAACAATAAGGCTTTGTTTGGATTACAACCTCACGTACACATTAATTCTAAAACACTTGCAGAAATGGCTGGTGCTGAACACAGACTAAGCCTTGAACCTGTGAAACAAAGCCTTCTCAATGGCCACACCGAGAATCACTTCACTGCCGGGGACATAGTCCGCGACATCATCATTGGTGTTTCTGATGGACTTACTGTCCCCTTTGCCCTCGCTGCTGGTCTCTCTGGCGCCAATGCCACCTCCTCCATTGTCCTAACCGCCGGCATAGCCGAGGTTGCTGCGGGAGCCATCTCCATGGGTCTTGGAGGGTACGCTAGCTCCACAACACTAATCAATATAATTTGTGAATTAATTAATTAAGAAAAGTGCTAGCAACATTTTTTTCAAAAGTCTCACGTCACTTTATCACGGAGTGATGTGAGCTATTGATTTAATACAGAGACGACTTCTGACTAATTAAAAAAACAAAAGGTGGAAGATATAAATGACTGGGATTTATTTGTCGTCAAAAACTTTGGAAAAGTTCATTGTTATCTATGCATGAACAAAACGTTGCATTGTGCACTGCAGGTACTTGGCAGCGAAAAGCGAAGTTGATCATTACAATAGAGAACTGAAAAGGGAGCAAGATGAGATCATTGCCGAACCAGATACTGGTCTGAACCATTTTATTTTATTTTGTAATTTCATATTTCATGTTTAAAAAAATACCTAAGATACGTTTGAGGATGATTCATGATCACAACAGCAGAAATGCTGTTTATGGACACTGGTTGCCGAGTTCAATCTCCCCTGGGTGTCGAGCCATAGTTTTCCAGTTTGTGTGTGCTAGGTGCTTGCCAGTCCGACCATCCGACAAAAAAAAAATTCGTAAAATAGGTTTGAATTTATTTTTGATTTGTTTTTGTATACTAATAAATGTAAAAAAACAGAAGCGGCTGAGGTGGGAGAAATACTGGCTGAATATGGGATAGAGGCACATGAATATGGACCTGTAGTAAATGCTCTCAGAAAGAACCCCCAAGCATGGCTTGATTTCATGATGAAGTAAGTTCCATTTCCATCTATCTAAGTCTTTACATTAATTGCTTTTAAATATGTTTGGACAAATTAATGAGTTGTTAACTTGGCATGACAGATTTGAGCTGGGATTAGAGAAGCCAGATCCAAGGAGAGCATTGTATAGTGCAATGACAATTGCGATTGCATACATATTGGGTGGTGTTGTTCCTCTCGTTCCTTACGTGTTCATTCCAAGTGCAACCAAAGCAGTCATGTTTTCAGTAGTGGTTACCTTGATTGCATTGTTTATCTTTGGATTTATCAAGGGGTACTTCACCGGTAATAAACCTATCAGAAGTGCTTTTGAAACGATCTTAATTGGTGCAATTGCTTCTGCAGCTGCTTTTGGTTTGGCAAAGGCTTTTCATCCGTAGTTTTCATGCTTTTTAGGTATGGAATAAGAAGGCTTCTATGCGTGACCATACTCTGTTACACTTGCACAGTTATGGGGCGCAGTTATGGGAAAACGAGGGGGATGTTATGGGTACAGATTGCCTTGTTGATAAAAGTGGTGTGAATGAAGCTGATGTGGCACACAAGTTAGGGGTGAGGCGCAGCAACCGTAGCAAGGGAAAGCATCCAATGTGGACCCAGTTTGTTAGCAAGTGAGAGAATAATAAGTAGTGGTAGTACAATGTGTGAGGTGTGAATTATGTGTGATGTCACCTCTCTTTCCTCTTTCTCTCTGATTCCCTCTGTACTAGCTTATTGCTAATATTGTCTTATGTCTTATTTGGTTTCATTTCCGGATACCATTTGTACTTAAATTCCTATTACTGTTCAGGAATATATTAGTATACGTTTTACTTTATTGTTGTTCACTTCATAGAAGCATTACATTGGTGCTTTCATTAGCTCCATGACCGACAACACGAGAATGAAAGAAATCGCAACGGCGCTCCGACGCCAAGCTGAAGCAATGGAGAAATCGGAAACGGCGAATAAAGCACAATTCGACCGTCTAGAAGCTATGCAGAAAGCTTCTGACACTAGATTCAACAAACTCGCCGAACCATTTGAGAAGTTTATGCAACAAGCACCACCGGTCAACCATGGAGGAACGAATTCAAGCTCGATCTCCGGTTCAATTTCGAGTTCGACTTCTACACCGGTACATAGCGCGATTTCCACCTTCGTGGGTCACACATCTGCAGCAGGAAGCACAGGCGCTTCCGTGAGCTCAACTTCGTTTCAGGTCAGGCACATCAAACTGGATTTTCCTCGATTCAACGGTAAGAATGTCTTAGATTGGATCTTTAAGGCTGAGCAATTTTTGGGATATTATCAAACTCCAGATCCAGAACGCTTGATCATTGCATCTGTGCATTTAGATCAAGAGGTTGTTCCTTGGTTCCAAATGGAAAACAGATCTCGCCCATTCCAGACATGGAATGAGTTTACCAGGGCACTTGAACTGGATTTTGGACCCTCTATATACGATTTCCCTAGAGCATCTTTGTTTAAATTGCAGCAAACTAAATCTGTGAATGATTATTACCTGGATTTTACAGCTATTTCTAACCGTGTTTATGGTCTCAGTAATGATGCTTTAATTGACTGCTTTGTAAGTGGTTTAAAGGATGAAATCCTTAGGGATGTGATGCTCCACACACCCATCTCAATTGTGAAGGTTGTTTCATTGGCTAAGTTGTTTGAAGAGAAATTAGCCGCTACCATTACACAGAACACACACCAGAAACCCTATACACAGAGTCACCAACATAGAGCCCACTTCAATCCAACAAAAATTGACCAAACACAAACCACTGAAAAAGCCCCCAACCCACCCTTACTTCCCACACCACCCACTAGACCTATGAGCCAACTCCAAAAGAACCCAGCTATAAAGAGAATCTCACCCGCAGAGATGCAATTGAGAAGAGACAAAGGCTTGTGCTACTTTTGTGATGACAAGTTTTCCTTCTCTCACAAGTGCCCCAATAAACATCTTATGTTACTAGAACTGAATGATGACCCTGAGCCACTAAATACACCCAACCAAACAGGTACTATCACTGAACCAGAAACCCAACAAGTAGCAGAGCATCACTTGTCTCTTAATGCATTGAATGGAGCAACAGGAATAGGAGTCATTCGCTTCAATGGACACATTGGACCTATATAAGTGTGTCAATCTTACTTGATGGAGGCAGTTCAGATAGCTTCATTCAACCTACGATTGTTCATTGTCTCAATCTTCCTGTGGAGCCTACAAATAATTGCAATGTGTTAGTTGGAAATGGCCAAAATATGCAAGCTGAAGGTGTGGTCAAGAGTCTGTCTCTGAAGGTACAGGGAATAGAAATCACAATTCCTGCTTATTTGTTGCCTGTGGCAGGATCTGATGTGATTTTGGGAGCCCCTTGGTTAGCCTCTTTGGGTCCACATGTAGCAGACTATGCTACATCTAAATTAATTGAAATTTTACGTGAATGGAAAATTTGTGACATTGCAAGGGGATACTGACAACAAGCCTGCAGTTGCTCAGCTACACCACTTCAGAAGATTACAACAGATGGATGCCATCTCTGAGGTATTCACTATACAGAAAGTGGATCCTGCTGTATTGGAAGACAACTGGACAGATATGCCTGTGACAATTGAGCCTGAAATGGCAACATTGCTTCACACATATAGGGAAGTCTTTGCAATTCCCAAAGGGTTACCTCCAACCAGAGAACTGAGCCATGAGATCTTATTGAAGGAAGGAGCACAACCTGTGAAGGTGAAACCTTACAGGTACCCTCATAGCCAGAAGCAACAAATTGAAAAGATGGTACATGATATGCTTGAGGAGGGCATTATTCAACCAAGCATTAGCCCTTTTTCCTCACCAATCATTTTAGTAAAGAAAAAAGATGGATCATGGAGGTGCTGCACAGACTATAGGGCCCTAAATGCCATAACAATCAAGGACAGTTTTCCCATGCCCACTGTGGATGAACTACTTGACGAGTTACATGGGGAACAATACTTCTCCAAGCTTGATCTTCGATCTGGTTATCACCAGATACTCCTCAAACCTGAAGATAGACAAGACAGCATTTAGGACTCACCAAGGTCACTATGAGTGGCTGGTGATGCCTTTTGGGTTCACAAATGCCCTAGCCACATTTCAAAGACTTATGAACCAGTTGTTCCAACCACTGTTAAGAAAGTGTGTGTTGGTTTTCTTCGATGACATATTGATCTACAGTCCCTCTTGGAATTCTCATTTGAAACATGTTGAGATTGTACTTCAGATACTGAGTCAGAATGTGTTGTATGCAAAGTTGTCCAAATGTTCATTTGGCTTGACAGAAGTGGAGTACTTAGGTCATGTTGTGACTGGTTCTGGGGTAGCTATAGATAAATCCAAAGTGCAAGCTGTGTTGGATTGGCCCACTCCAGCAAATTTGAAGCATTTAAGGGGCTTTTTGGGACTCACCGGATACTACAGAAAGTTCATCAAATCTTATGCCACTATAGCTAATCCTTTGACAAACTTGTTAAAGAAAGATGCATTCAGCTGGGAAGAATACACTGCCAAAGCTTTTGAGCAGTTAAAACAGGCTATCACTACAGTCCCGGTATTGGTGTTACCTGACTTTTCACAACCTTTTGTTCTGGAAACAGATGCTTCAGGCACAGGGGTGGGAGCAGTTTTGAGTCAAGGTGGCCATCCTATAGCTTTCTTCTCCAAGAAAATGGCACCTAGGATGCAACTCCAGTCAGCTTATACGAGGGAGTTCTATGCTATAACTGCTGCATTAGCCAAGTTCAGGCATTATTTACTTGGTCATAAATTCACCCTGAGAACTGATCAAAAAAGTTTGAAAAGCTTGTTAGATCAATCTCTCCAAACCCCAGAGCAACAGGCTTGGCTCCACAAGTTTGTTGGATTTGATTTTCAGATTGAATAAAAACCTGGGAAAGATAATCAGGCAGCCGATGCACTCTCAAGAGTAATGTCTCTGACTTGGTCTGCGCCAGAACATGATTTCTTAGAACAGTTGAAAAAGGAAATTGCAGCTGATGCTCTTTTACAAACAGTGGTACAACAAACTTTAAACAATACAGTAGCTGATGAGAATTATGCAATGAAAGTGGGCTTGTTGTATTGGAAGCACAGATTAGTGGTGCCTGTGGAGAGCAATTTAATTCACCAAATTTTGAAGGAGTACGATGACACACCTATTGGGGGGCATGCAGGAGTGACCAGAACATTGGCAAGAGTGGCTGCTCAGTTCTATTGGCCAAATATGAGACAACATGTGCAGAAATTTATTGAGGCTTGTCTCATTTGCCAACAAGCCAAATCTGTCAACACGGCTTATGGAGGTCTGCTGCAACCATTACCGATCCCAGAGCAGGTATGGGATGATGTCACTATGGATTTCGTCACAGGGTTGCCATTATCTTTTGGATTTACTGTCATCATGGTGGTGGTAGATAGATTGAGTAAATATGCTCCTTTTATGCCTCTCAAAATTGATTACTCTAGTAAAACAGTTGCTGAAGCCTTCATGAAAAATGTGGTGAAATTGCATGGCATGCCTAAGTCCATTATTTCTGACAGAGACAGAGTGTTTACAAGCAAATTTTGGCAACATTTGTTCCATTTGCATGGTACAACACTGTCTATGAGCACAGCTTACCACCCTCAAATGGATGGGCAGTCAGAAGCTGTTAACAAATGCCTTGAGATGTATTTAAGGTGCTTTACTTTCAAAAATCCTAAGGCATAGTCTAAAGCACTCACTTGGGCTGAACTATGGTACAACACTGCTCTACATACTAGCTTGGGTATGTCTCCCTTCAAGGCACTCTATGGAAGAGAGTCTCCTATGTTAACACGCTATACTGTTAATAATTCTGATCTGTGGAGTTACAGGAACAGTTATTGGAGAGGGATAAACTTTTGACAGAATTGAAGGACAACTTGAGCAGAGCACAACAAGTGATGAAAAGCAATGCGGATAAGAAGAGAAGAGAAGTTTCTTTTGAGATTGGAGATCAGGTGCTAGCGAAACTACAGGCTTATAGGCAGTCCTCTGTTGCTTTGAGAAAGAACAACAAACTGGGAATGAGATACTTTGGCCTTTTTGTGATCACTCATAAAATAGGAGCTGTAGCTTACAAGTTACAACTGCTTGTCACAGCTCGTATCCATCCAGTCTTTCATGTGTCTCAATTGAATATCTTCAAAGGTATCACAGCTGAACCTTATATTCCTTTACCATTGACTACAGTGGAGGAAGGCCCTGTTATTCATCCTGAGGAAATTCTGAGCTCACGCACAATCATCAAAGGTGAACAGCATGTGGAACAAGTGCTGGTTAAGTGGCAAGGTATGCAGAATGTGGATGCTACTTGGGAAGACAAGCAAGACATTATGGCCAATTACCCCAACTTCAATCTTGAGGACAAGATTGCTTTTGAAGGGGAGGGTAATGTTATGGGTAGAGATTGCCCTATTGATAAAAGTGGTGTGAATGAAGCTGATGTGGCACACAAGTTAGGGGTGAGGCGCAGCAACCGTAGCAAGGGAAAGCATCCAATGTGGACCCAGTTTGTTAGCAAGTGAGAGAATAATAAGTAGTGGTAGTACAATGTGTGAGGTGTGAATTATGTGTGATGTCACCTCTCTTTCCTCTTTCGCTCTGATTCCATCTGTACTAGCTTATTGCTAATATTGGCTTATGCCTTATTTGGTTTCATTTCCAGACACCATTTGTACTTAAATTCCTATTGCTGTTCTGGAATATATTAGTACATTTTACTTTATTGTTGTTCACTTCATAGAAGCATTATAGGGGATCTTGGGCTACAATACCCCCCCCCCATTCTGTTAGTGGGCTTTCATTTTGTAATTGTTTGTTAGTTGGGCCTGCAATTTCTATGGTATAGTTGTCTTTTAAACTAGTTACTCCCTCCGTCTCAATTTAATTGTTGTTTAAGGTTATGGGCAGGTTTTAAGAAAATAATAAGATATGCTACTTTTTATGCTCAAAAAATATGGTGGGACTAAAATACCCCGATATTATTATGAGGAGAGAGGAATGGAAACATTGGAAACAAATAAAATTTTGGGTGTTGTTGGAAAAAAATAATAAAGTTGCATTGGTATTCTAAAGTGACAAATAATTTGAGACAAAGAAAAATGACAAAGAGGACACTTAAATTGAGACGGAGGGAATATTAAACTAAGTATATTATAATAAAAATATGTGATATTATTTTTAAAATGGTAGTGACTCAATATATTAAAATATATAACGGATATAATATATATTAAAAAATTGATTATTTTTTGTAATGCATTTTTTAGACAAAAATATAAATAATTTATAAGTTTTCAAAAATATTAATAATATGAAGAAAAAAATTAAAAGTTAAAATTTATACTCTTCGATTTATATTAAAGTTTTACTCTAACAACTTTTAAAGTAATTTTAAAATTTTTTATTACAAAATTATATACTAAAAACTATATATTTTTAAAATATATATTAAAAATAAGAGTAATTCTCGTTGATAAATAAATAATATTTTTTAATGAAATTATAATTCTTGAGAGACAAGAGATTATAAATATTTCATAGAAAAAAGAGTGAATATGACTAGTGCTCCGCAAAATGTGGAGCCTTTTGTTTTTGCTGCGGCTATGCGTATCAGCCACCGCCGGAGAAGCCGCCGGATGGAGGCTCTCCCAAACAACCACGACGGTCCTTCCGGAACATTCTCACCGAAGGACAAGAAAAAACCCCAACGAGGGAAAAAGTGGATCTGATTGCGCAAGGTCTGGTGCAAGTATCTCTTGAAGGAGGAAATCGATTGTTACCAAAGGTCACTCACGTTTGAGGATAAGTTCTTCCAAGAGTTATGCAACCCGTGGAAGGAGGCTCTGGTTATTAAGCTTCTTGGAAAGACAGTGGGGTACAATATGAAGGATAGACTGAAGAAGATGTGGAAGCTGCAAGGAAGCTTTGACATCATGGATGTGGACAATGGTTTTTTCATGGTGAAGTGTGAATCTGCTCTACTATGATGAGAGTGTTCTTCTTGCCCTGGCGTCAGTGGTGGGAGTGCCGGTTAAGGTTGATTCAAATACCTTGAATGTGGAGCGGGGTCGCTTTGCGAGAATCTGTGTTGAAATTGATTTAACCTTACCAGTCGTCGGAAAAGTTTATCTCAATGGTCATTGGTATAAGGTGCAGTATGAAGGACTTCACATGATCTGTAGCAACTGTGGTTGTTATGGGCACCATACTCGTGATTGCAAAAAACCTACGGTCGAGACGACGACGAATTAAGGGGGTGGAAGCTACGGTTCCGGCAACTAACGGCGACAGTAATGGAGCTACAAATTCGGAACCACAACAATCAACAGCCGTGAAAGTCGCAGATCATATTGGGGAATTGAATGACATGCATGGTGATTGGCTAGTGGTAACACGAAAAAAGTGGAGTCAGGGACAATCAAAGCAGAGTCAAAAAAAGGGTAGTTATTATGGTCAACAGCAAGGCAAAGCATTAGGAATAAATGCTCCACGTAATTTGGGAAGCAAAACGGCCAGGAAAAAATTGTTTCCTTAAATGACGCAAGTGCAGCAAGGTATGATGGGAATGCGGGTTCCTCTAATCAGATGCACAATTCAAAAAAACGCTGTTTTGAGAAAAGTGGAAACGCACATGCAAGTCGTCAAGTGCAGCCGCAGAAGGGTACCAACGAAATTTCGAAGCCTCATAATTCTTCCACTGGGCTGGAGGTGTTCCTGAGGCTAGAGGTGTGCGTCCTTTTCGTTTTGAGGCATCTTGGATCATCCACCCAGAGTATCATGATATTGTGAGGAACACTTGGGCAAAGGGTAGCAACAACCCGGTGGTAAGTCTTATCAATGTTAGGGACGATTCTGTTATCTTCAATAAAGAGACTTTTGGCAACATTTTTAGAAGGAAACGTGACATGGAGAAAAGACTCAAGGGTATTCAGCAGGCCTTGGAGAGAGTGGACTCAGGTAGACTAATATACTTAGAAAGGGATCTCCAAAAAGAATATGACTCTATATTACTTCAAGAGGAGATTCTTTGGTATCAGAAGTCCAGAGAGAAGTGGGTTCAATTTGGAGATCGTAACACTAAATTCTTTCATACTCAAACTGTCTTCGAAGGAAGCGGAATAAAATTCACGGTATCAACCTGCCGGAAGGGACATGGTGTGTAGATGATAACATCCTCCAACAAGAAGTTCAGACTTATTTCAAAAGGCTTTTTAGTGGTACTAATGGTTCTAGTGTTAATGTTCCTGTTGTTACTAATGTCACTACAAGAATTATTGGTTTTTCCGGCCAGGAGTTTCCGGCGGATATAGATCCGCCGCAAAGTTGCCGGCGGAATCTACGAATTTCCGGCGGAATTTATCCGCCTCAAAGTTACCGGCGGAAAAATTGACATTTGCGGCGGATTAAAATTCGTCTTGGATTTTGCGGCGGATTTAACGGTTCTTGCGGCGGATTTGGGTTCACAATTTTTTTTTACGAGCTTTTAATTAATCGCCGCAAATGCACCTCCGTCCGCCGCAAATCCCTTAAATCCGCCGGTAACTGCCGTTTCCGGCGGATCTTGCCTTTTGACCGTTTGACTTCGTTTCTCCTATATAAACCCCTTCTCCCCTTCTTCTTTTTTCACACCTCTACCAATACTTTCATTCTCTTGATACGGCACTCGATCTCTTAATACGGCACTCTCTTGAGCATTGTCGGCAGCGGGGTTCCAATAGAGTGGCGTACGTCTCCATTTTTTTGTAAAAAAATTTCCACATTGTCATGAAGACCCCTTCATCTTTTTCGTTAAAAGTAACCCCTTTATCAGCATAAAGTTCATCCTCATTATTTTTACCACAAGAGACATATACGCTCATCAAACGCTCGGTATCATCCTCCAACTTAACAACCCGTCCTTGCAGTTCCTCAAACTTTCTATTTAGAGATTCAATCATCTTTTCAAAAGATGGTTTCTTGTGAAACTTTCTATTTTGAAAATATGGTTGAATCTCTAAATAGAAAGTTTGAGGAACTGCAAGGACGGGCTGTTAAGTTGAAGGATGATACCGAGCGTTTGATTAACGTATATGTCACTTGTGGTGAAATAATGAGGAGGGGCTTTTTGCTGATAAATGGGTTACTTTTAACGAAAAAGATGAAGGGGTGTTCACGACAATGTGGAAATTTCTTTACAAAGAAATGGAGACATACGCCACTGTAATGGAGCTGCTGCCGACAATGCTCAAGAGAGTGTCATATCAAGATAATGGCGTAGGTCTCCGTTTAGGGGTAGCAGACATTAAATATATATTTTACTGTTTTCCCAATTTTTATTGCTTTTGATTATTTTATTTTTTTGTTTAAAATATTTTATTAATTGTATGTATATTTTTTTGGTGATAATATTTTACTGCTTTTCCCAATTTTTATTTTTTTAAATTAAAAATTAATTAGTTATTGGATTTTATTTTTTTATCAATAATTAAAAAAATTAATAAAATAATATATATTTTTAATTAAAACGATTTTTTTAAAAAAATAAAATTTATTTTTTAAAAATAATAATAATTTTTTTAAAAAAATAATAATTTTTTTTTAAAAAAAAAATGGTACTTTCCGGCGGATTTGTGTTATTTGCGGCGGATGTTGAGCATTTGCGGCGGATCTTTGCGGCGGATTATAGCTTTTGCGGCGGATTATTTGGTGTTTTTAAAAAAAAAGGCGCGGTATTTTGATTTGAATATCCGCCGCAAAATACCACGAATCCGCCGCAAATCTCCGTAATTAAAAAACCCGCGGATTTTAAATTTCAAAATCCGCCGCAAACCTACAGAATCCGCCGCAAAGTACCGGAAAAAAAAACCCGCGGATATTGAATTTTAAAATCTGCCGCAAACCTCCAGAATCCGCCGCAAATCCCTTTTGACCGTTGGGCTGCTTTTTCCTATATATATCCATTCCCCACTTCTCATTCTTCACACTTCTAACAATCCTCCCATTCTCTTCTTAAAATTTCTCTTTTACTCTCTCCCAAATTCTCTCCTTTTCTACTAAATCTGTTTTTGAAGTGTAGCGCTTCCTCCCTACGAATTGTCTTCTGCTCTTATTGGGAAATTTCTTCAAGGTATGTTTTTGATATTAGTTAATAGTTTTAGTTTTTAATTTTTTTTTTTTAATATTCGTTTTTAAATTATTTTATAATAATATGAATTTGTTACTAATTGTGTTGTTTTTTTTGTTTAGGTATTGTTTGGGTTCCTCATTTTTCCTCTCTGCTTGAGTTCAGGATAAGCTTCAAGCCAGAGCCTTCTCTTCACTACGGTTAGTTGTTAAAGTAATTAATAAAATATTACTTACTTCACTATTTTTAGTAAAATTTTGTTTAGTATTTTGTTTGCAATAATAATACAAATTAATTTATATTGAAAAAACTTATTTATTAAGTTCACTTATAAATTTTATTAACATATATTGTCTTATAAAAATTGAAATTTAAAATTAAATTTGGAATTATTATTTATAATGTTTAAATTATTTGTATAAAACATTATTAAAAAATTAATTCTGTTGCTTGTAATTAATTGGTAGTTTATTGAAATATCAAAATAAAATGAGTAATATATAAATATATATATATATATATATCAAAATATGAAGTAATTGATAGTTTATTTTAGGGTTAAAGGTACATTTCGTCCCTGCAAATATACAAATTATCCAGTTTCGTCCCTGCAAAAAAAAAAAGTTTAAAACAACCCTTACAATTACAAAACGTTTTCAGTTTCGTCCCTGCTGTTAGTTTTACATTAACAGTGTTAGTTTCATGTCACGTGTCAGCCAGGTTGGATGCCAAGTTGTACACGTGTTAAGTGACGTGTGGAGCAGTAACTGTGACCTGGCATATGAACGATGGGGGTCTCAAATTGGTCCTCAGAATTAGGGTTGAGTGCGAAAAGAGAAGACGAAGAAGCTCTGCGAGGCGACAACAATGGCGAAGTGAATAAGCTCTGCGTGAAGAATGGGTTAAGCTCTGCGAGTTCGAAGTGAAAGAACGTTGCAAGACAAGGTCTCTTCTTTGAAAAACACAGGTTTGCACATGTTCTGTTGCTTTTTGTTCTATGGAATGGGACCACCATGTGGGTTAGGGTTTAATACTTAATGTATTTGGTGTCGTTTTCATGGTTGGAGAGAATCTTTAATGGCTTTGAACATTGTGTTGGTTATTCTATTAGGGTTAATGTCTATATTGGGTCTGTGGCTTAGTTTGAAAAGTCTATTTTAGCCCTTATGTATTACTTATTGTTTAATGTCTATTTTGGGACTCTGATATACCCCTTTGTTGTACAGTTATGTCTATTACTGTTGTGTTTCACCATGGAGGAAAGTTTACTAAGAACTTGGTACTTGAATACGAAGGGGGTAGTGAAGCAGTTGTCAGACATCAGGATAAGCTACTGGTATTGTAAAAGATTTAGGTTATGAGAATGGTAGTTATAGATTATGGTGGAAAAAAGATGAAGACGTTCAGTTTAGGAGATTTTTGGCTCAAGGGTTGTGATCAATGGCACCCCTTATAGAGTGAAGAAAAGGGCAAACAGAACACCAAATAAGAAAGGAACTGGTGCAAGTTCTAGTGCACCAGTAGATGAAGATGTTGACCCAGGTGATCACTACAAATCTGAAGAGTTGGATACTAGTGACAGTGACAGTGAGAGAGATGGTAGGCCAAGGCCAAAATATGAGAAGTTTAGACCAGCTGAACTTAACAAAGATTACCAATTTAAAGTTGGGTTGGAATTTAGTAGTCTTGATGAATTTAAAGATGCAATTAGAGAATGGACAATTTTAAATGGTAGAGAGATGAAGATGCCCAAAAACGACAACTGTAGGGTCAGAGTTCTGTGTAGGGCCAACTGTGGTTTTAAAGCACTTGTCAGTAAAGTTGGGCACAAGGAAACATATAGGATGAAAACGTGGGTTGGGACCCACAACTGTGCAAGAGTGTTAAATAATTGTAATGCTAGGGCAAGGTGGGTGGCTAAGTCAGTAGCTAAAAAGTTACAAACCAGTGACTCTGTCAAGGTTAGAGACATCATGGCTGATATTAGGTTGAACTACAAGGCTGGGATATCCTTTGGCAGAGCTTGGAGGGCAAAGCAAATAGCAAAAGGATTGGTTGATGGTGATGCTGACAAACAATATGCTTTATTATGGAGGTATGCTGAAGAGTTGAGAAGGGTAAATCCTGGTAACACTTGCAAGATTTCAATGGTGAGACCAACACCAGACAGTCAGCCGAGGTTTCAATCCTTTTATTATTGCTTGGATGGGTGCAAGAATGGGTTTTTGAAGGCATGTAGACCTTTTATTTGTGTTGATGGATGTCATTTGAAGACCAGATATGGGGGACAGCTTTTAGTTGCTGTTGGGAGAGATCCCAATGATCAATATTTCCCATTTGCTTTTGCTGTTGTTGAAACAGAAACCAAAGAATCATGGAGATGGTTCTTAACCTTATTGCTCGAGGACATTGGTCAAGATAAAAGGTGGACATTTATCTCTGACCAACAAAAGGTACTATTATTTCAAACTATTAATTTCTGCAACATATTAACTGTTAAGATTTTAGGTTTATCAAATGACTATTTGGTTATTTTCATTGTAGGGATTGATACAAATGTTTGAGGAGATGGGACTTGAGCATAGGTTGTGTGTGATGCACTTATATGCAAATTGCAAGAAGAAATTTGGTGGAGGTGCTGTGATTAGAAAACTTATGATGGGGGCAGCAAAGGCAACATACAAACAAGCATGGGAAGCTAAGATGAATGCACTTAAAAGAGTGGATCCTAAGTGTTGGGAGTGGCTAATGACTGTTCCAACAAAATATTGGTGTAAGCATGAATTCCCTTTCTATACTAAGTGTGATGTAGTAATGAATAATTTGGCTGAATCTTTTAATAGTACAATTTTAAGTGCTAGAGATAAACCTATTCTCACAATGTATGAGTGGATTAGGGAATACCTTATGGATAGGTTTGGTAAGCAGAGATTAAAACTACAAAGGTGGCCACATAGAGTGATGCCTAGGCCTAGGGAGAGGTTGGATAAGGAGGTTGAGGGAAGTGCAAATTGGGTTGCTACTTGGTCTGTTGATTTTGAATTTCAAGTTGTAAGCATATATGGAGGTAGTGCCTTTGTTGTAGATATAGGAAAGTTTACTTGCAGTTGTAATTTTTGGCAGCTAGTAGGTATTCCTTGTAGGCATGCTTGTGCTGCCCTTGCCTATAGACAACAAAAACCTGAGGATTTTGTTGATTCATGTTATAGTAGATATAGTTATGAATTATGCTATGGTCATGGTATAAGTGCTATAAATGGTCAAGATATGTGGCCTGTAGTTGAAGTGGATGAGATGTTGCCACCTCATTACAAGAGAGGCCCTGGTAGGCCCAAAAAACTGAGGAGGAGGGGACCTGATGAAAGGGTTGCAACAGAAACTGATCCTAAGAAACTGAAGAGGGCGGGAACAACATATAGGTGCACAAAATGTGATCAATTTGGGCATAATAGCAGGGGTTGCAAGAGCACTGAGATCAATCCAGCTGCACAAGCCAGAAAGGTAATCATAACTTATCATTGATATTTTTGTTCACTGATATTTTTGTCAATCCACTGATTCATGTTCACTGATATTTTTGTTGTAGAGAAAACCAAAGAAGGCACCAGCAGCAGTACCAAATCAAGACCCTAAACAGGCTCAACAATCTGCACCTGTTGGAGAATCTGCAACAAATGAAGAGGCTCAACAATCTGCACCAGTTGAACAATCTGCACCAAATGAAGAATCTGCACCAGTACCAGTTGAAAAATCTGCACCAAATGAAGAATCTGCACCAGCACCAGTTGAACAATCTGCACCAGTTGAAGAATCTGCACCAGTACCAATTCCACCTATTAAACCATGCCTACCAACTGATTTTAGACCTGTTTCTTGCTTGTTTAAAAACATTGCTGCAAACCCTACTAAGTCTGTGAAAAGGAGATTGAAACTTCCAATGAAAAGGCAAAGATGGAGCACAAGGATTACCAAGACTGTATTACCTTATACAGGTCCTGGTAGTGACCAAAACAAACCACTGATTGTTGATGATGATGAAGGCAGCCCACACGATGGGGACCTAACTCAAGAGAATCTGGAATGAATGCTATGTTAGTTTATGTAATCTGTTTTAGTTTATGTTGGAACTTATCTAAGTAGAGCAATGGTTGATGTATTTTGCAATTGCTATGAAGGCAGCCCACTGAATGTTATGGATTTTGATGTATTTTGAATTGTCATTTGCTGCAAGCAATGTTTGCTGTACTTCGTGAATATCTAGGAAGTAGAATTGTAAGCAATTGACATCTAGGAACTCATGTATTTTTTGGTCAATGGACCAAAAAAGTAGAATTGTAAACAGATATGTATTTATTAAATCTTGTAAACAGATATTGCTTGAAGTCAGTTATGTATTTATGTATATCAGTTATGTATTTATGTATATCAGTTATGTATTTATTAAATCTTGTATCAGTTAGTAATTGTAAACAGATTACTACATATGAAAATTCATAACTTCATTGATAGATAATTCATACATTTCATAACTTCATTGATACATAATTCATACATTTGAATTGGAATTGGTAACTAGCAACAACTTCAGAATCACTAAGCCAATCCAACTTCAGCAACAACTTCATAACTACCTTAAGCCAATCCAAATTTCTGAAATGCTACATACAGAATCACTAAAATAATAATTCCTTGCATCCACTTCATCTTTTTCCTCTCTTCTAACAACTTCAGCTTCAGTTTTCTATTTTTCTTTGACTCCCAATCCTTGAACATCTCAGCACAGTTGCATTGACATCCTGTTCTTGGCCTTGCTGCCTCTATTTGCGTATTGTTTTCTGAAATTGGCTGTGATGCTGTCAAAGTAACCATGGGCATTTTGTCAACATCTAGTAGATCATCCCAGATATACAGCTTACAGCTTCTTTGTTTCTGCAAATATAGACAATTCAAACATCGAATTTACAGTGAAAAACCCTAATTTACCAACAAAATTGCAAAAAAAAAAAAACTAATTAGAAACTTACCCCCCAATTAACACACTTCCAAAATCTTCTGTTAGGGTTTTCAGCTGTATTTGATATGAACATTCGCATGGTATCTCCACAGCCGCAAACAGGGAGTTGCCCATGCCTTGAAGTAGCATTCATAGATCCATTGCTTGTTGCCATTGAAGGTGAACGGAAGATGAGGAGAAGAGAGAACAACGAACAACAAACAGAAAAGAGGAAGAGAAGATGATAAGAACGAAGAGAGAAGATGGAGAGAAGAGAGAAGAACACACTACCTGGCTGAAGAGAGAAGATGGAACGAAGAGAGAAGAGGAGATGAAGGAGATGATGATATCAGCCCTACTTATCCAACTTGGCATCCAACGTGGCTGAAACTAACACTGTTAATGTAAAACTAACAGCAGGGACGAAACTGAAAACGTTTTGTAATTGTAAGGGTTGTTTTAAACTTTTTTTTTTTGCAGGGACGAAACTGGATAATTTGTATATTTGCAGGGACGAAATGTACCTTTAACCCTTTATTTTATTTATATTGTAGTGTAGTATACGTATAGTTTTTGAAAATGGATCGTAGTTGGATGTATGATCGATTGTATCCTGGAAGAACTGGTGTAAAACGACGTTTTGTAGAAGGAGTAGAAGAGTTTATTTTTTGTGCTAAGTACATTGATCATGAAGAATTTGGACGACAAGGCGGTATTAGATGTCCGTGCTTGAAATGTTCATTTCGAGCTATAAAAAATGAACATGAAGTTAGACTTCATTTGTACAATAATGGGTTTAGGCCAAATTATTGGACATGGAGTCGTCACGGGGAAGGAGCGCCAGGGGTAGCTGCAGTTCCTGCGGTTAATGTTCCGGTTGAAGTAGTAGATCACACATCAAGTAGTTATCCAGTGACTACGACATCTGAAGGATGGGGAATACAACCGTTAGATGTTTATCAGGGAATGATATCTGACGCTGTTGGAGTAAATTTGGATTTTGAAGAACCAGATGCTGACGAAGTTCCAAATGAGGAAGCTCAAAGGTTTTACATGTATTTGAGTGAGACAAATAAACCCATATTTGAAGGATCTACAGACTCAAAATTATCAATGTGTGTTCGGTTGTTGGGTCTTAAGTCTCAATTTAATGTTGCTGAGTTGTGCATGGAATATATGACCAAAATGATGTTGGATGCAACCCCCATTAGAGGGAGTTTACCGCAAAGTTATTATGAAGCTAAAAGAGTGGTATCGAAGCTTGGCTTAAAATCTAAAAGGATTGATTGTTGTGTGTCTGGTTGCATGCTCTATTATAACAATGAGTTTGGCATAAATGATGGAGAGTTGTCAGAATGCAAGTTGTGTGGACAACCACGCTATCGTGTCAGTAGATCAGGGATGAGCAGAGGCAAACCGGTTCCACGAAAATCAATGTTCTATCTGCCTCTTATTCCAAGGCTACAGAGGATGTTTACTTCAATGGAGACGGCAGGTAAAATGACATGGCACCATCAAAATAGAAATAATTCTGGTGAATTACGTCACCCATCTGATGGTGAAGCTTGGAAGCATTTTGATCGTGTTCATCCAGATTTTGCCAGTGATCCGCGCAATGTTCGGCTTGGTTTGTGCTCTGATGGTTTCACACCATATATTCAAGCCTCGGCAACACCGTATTCATGTTGGCCAGTTATTGTTACCCCATACAACATTCCTCCAGAAATGTGTATGTCCAAACCATACATGTTTTTAAATTCTATTATTCCAGGGCCAAGTAATCCAACAGCTGGTATTGACATCTATTTGCAACCTTTGATTGATGACCTAAAAAGGTTGTGGAATGGTGTTTTAACTTATGATGTGGCACGCAAACAAAATTTTGTGATGAGGGCGGCTTTGATGTGGACCATAAATGACTTCCCTGCCTATGGAATGTTGTCTGGATGGGGGACACATGGTAAGATGGCGTGTCCGATTTGCATGGTTGACACAAAGGCTTTTAGTCTTAAATACGGAGGAAAAGTTTCATGGTTTGACTCGCACCGTAGGTTCTTACCTATGGATCACCCATTTAGAAAGCAGAAATATGCGTTCATCAAGGGAAATGTTGAAACAGCTGGACCTCCTCGTCAGTTGACACCAGAGGAAGTTTGGAATAATGTTAGGGATATCCCTCCTGTGGAAGTCGTAGCCGGTGTTGTTTCTCGTCCAGATGGCTATGGACAATGGCACAATTGGACAAAAAAAAGTATTTTTTGGGAACTTCCCTATTGGAAAGATAATCTATTGAGACACAATCTCGATGTCATGCATATAGAGAAGAATTTTTTTGACAACATATTTAACACTGTCATGAACGTGAAAGGCAAAACGAAAGACAATGAGAAAGCTAGGAAGGATATAGATCATTTCTGTAGACGAAAGGATTTGTTGTTGGTTGAGCAAGGTACTAGGATTTTGAAACCCAAAGCCAATTATACTTTATCTACCGAACAAGCGAAAGCAGTTTATCAGTGGATAAAAGAGTTGAAAATGCCAGACGGTTATTCTTCCAATTTATCTAGATGTGCGGATGTGGATAATGGGAGGTTGCATGGGATGAAGAGTCATGATTGTCACGTATTCATGGAGTGCTTACTTCCTATCGCTTTTAGTTCGTTGCCAACACACGTTTTGAATCCGCTCATTGAAATAAGTCAATACTTTAAGAATTTGTGTTCTGCAACGCTAAAAGCTGATGATCTTTCAAAAATGGAACAAGACATCCCACTTATCTTATGCAAGTTGGAGAGAGTATTTCCACCTGGTTTCTTTTATTCTGTAGAGCATCTACCAGTGCATCTCGCATATGAAGCTAAACTTGGCGGACCTGTCCAATACAAATGGATGTATCCGTTTGAAAGGTCAGCTAATTTTTAATTATAATAATATAAGAAACAAGTTTAAATTAAAATATTATATGACTATTAATATATTAATATCATATTCTCTAGGTTCATGGGTGATTCAAAAAGATCGGTGAAAAACAAAGCTAGAGTTGAAGGATCGATATGTTCTTCTTACCTACACCGTGAAACAACACATTTTTGTTCTCATTATTTCAAGAATCAGTTTGCTCCTGGAAGCAGTCGAAATGAAGTGGATACTGAATGGCGACATCCTTTGGCTTTGTCTGTCTTTTGTCTACCCGGTCGTCCATCTGGGAAGGAGTCAACTCACTGGCTAACAGATGAAGAGTTAAGTTCAGTACATGTTCATGTGTTGATAAACTGTACTGAGGTGCAACCATTTATTGAGTATGTTCCTCAACATTAACAATCGATCTTAATTAGTTAATATAGTAGACAAGTGTAACAATTAAATTATTTCTTTTTAGGGAGTTCTTGTCATCAGAGGCAGTACGTGAAGACCAATCTTCTGCTCATATTCATGCGCATTTTCCAATGTGGTTTAGTCAATATGTGTATTCCCTCCCGCCAAATCCTACCAACCAACACTTGAGGAACATATCAGACGGTCCTCGAAGATGTGTTAAAGAATGGCACACATACTTTGTCAATGGATACAAATTTCACACCAATGAATGGACACAGGGCAGAGAGACAGTCAATAGTGAAGTGTGCATGAAGGGGGTCACTGGAGGAGGTGAAGATGATTTTTATGGTGTGGTTCAACACATATATGAACTTCAGTACCCCCATCTAGATTTTATGCAAATAAGAAGATGTTAAGATCATTTTTGGTAAGTTATTCGATTCTACGAAATAATTAATTTTGTGTATTATCTTTTATATTGACTTGATTAATTAATTAATTATTGCCTTATAATTAACAACATTATTGTAAATTTCTTAAATAGGAAAAATGTACATGGTATCCAGGGGAGCAAGCCGCAGTTGAGAGAGTGTTCCATAAGAGATGTTCTCATCGCTATTCTGAAGTGATGCGGAGGGCGCGCAATACGCGTACGAAGCCATCTTATATGGGAGACTCAACTTGGGCTGAGTTTAATGAGTATTGGGAGAAAGATGAAGGATTTAAGAATTATTGTGAGAAAGCCAAGAAGAACCGTGCTTCTGAAAAAGGTGGCTGCACACACACGGGGGGGAGTGTTAATACTGCAACGCATTACATACGTTTGGTAAATTTATTACTTGATTTATTACTTGATTAATTAATTAATTAATTATAATAATTAACTAGTCATTTTCAATATGTGTATTTAATTAATAATATATATATTTATGTATATATATATATAGGTGGAGAGGGAACAAAGGCCAATCACTTTGCCTGAGTTGCATTGCCACATGCATATGGTGGAGGAGACTATTGAGTACGTTACAGATCGGGCGAGGCGTATTCAGGTAAAACTACTTTCACAATTATATATATTAATTAATGTTTATTATTTATATTAATAATTAGTTATTTATTTGTTGGGTTATTTTTTCAGGAGAGCTTCGAGGGTGGGATGGCTGAGTACCATCAGTCACAACAGGGCAGTGGGGCAGCTGTCGATCCAGTGGAGGAGGCTAGAGTAGCTCGTGATGTTTGGGAGAGAGCAGTTGGTCCCCAAAAGACTAATCGTCTGGTAGGATCAGGTGGTATTGGACCGGCTGCTTTTCGAACAAGCATTATTCCGAGTCTATCAGATTCACATTCTGGATCCTCGACTGGTCGCAATTATGTTCCCAATGCTGGTGAGTTGAATGAGGTTAGGCAATTGACGCAGCAACTGAGCGAGGCTCAGCGTCAGATTTCCGAGCGGCAGCAGCAAAGCGATCGGGAAATTCAGGCGATTCGGGATCGAAGTGAGCGGGAAATTCAGGCGATTCGGGAGCAGGCTAGGGTAGCTGAGGAGCGCATGGAGGAGCGCTTTAAGTTCTTGCAGGATCAGATGGTGTCTAGCTCGAGGCCATCCTCATCAGCATCCTACCCGCCGCCGCCACAGCAGCAGTACTACCAGCAGCAGTATGCACCCCAGTATCCCCCGCCGTATGCATCCCAATATCCCCCGCAGTATACACCGCAGTATGCGCCGCCATTCCAGCCATACCAGCAGCAACATCAGTCACCCCGCCAGCCATACCAGCAGCCCCAACATCAGTCACCCCTGATCCAGCCAAACCAGCAGTACCCCCAGCAGCGGTCACCCCCGCTGGACATTGATCTTAATGTCCAAATGTCATCGCTCAGTGCTTTACTTCAAGATGATACATATTATAATAATGTTGATGACATTGACCGGCAGGCACCCCAGTAGCTTTAGATTATTTTATTTATTTGTCTGGATATTTTATTAATTGTCTGGATATTTTATTAATTGTATGGATATTTTTACTGCTTTTCCCAATTTTTATTTTTTTAAATTAAAAATTAATTAGTTATTGGATTTTATTTTTTTATCAATAATTAAAAAAATTAATAAAATAATATATATTTTTAATTAAAACGATTTTTTTAAAAAAAAAATTATTTTTTAAAAATAATAATAATTTTTTAAAAAAAAAAATGGTACTTTGCGGCGGATTTGTGTCGTTTGCGGCGGAATTTTAAATAAAACGTTTTTTTAAAAAAATTATATTCATTTTTTTTTAAATAAAACGGGTGTTTTGCGGCGGATAATTTGCGGCGGATATTGGGTACTTTCCGGCGGATATATTGCGTCAAAAATTTGTCCCCTTTTCCGGCGAATTATCCGCCGCAAATTTGCGTTGGATTTTGCGGCGCCAGTAAATCCGCCGCAAACTTGCGGCGGATAATCCGCCGCAACGCGTTTGCTTCGAGCTGGCTACCGGCGAAAAACTTCCGCCGCAAAGTCCAAATATCCGCCGCAAATTTGGCTTTTGCGGCGGATTTCGCCCGCCGCAAAGTCCAGCTTTTCTTGTAGTGTGTGGCCATGCCTAGGCTAAATGATCAAGCAGTGCAAGCTCTCACGCAGCAAGTAACGAGAGAGGAGGTTACAGCAGCACTCTTCAGTATATGCATCCATACAAATCTCCTGGACCAGATGGTTTCTAAGGTATATTCTTTAGACAATATTGGCACATGATTGGCACTGATATTATTAACCTGGTGATAGATGCTTTTGCTAGTGGTTATTTTAATCCTAATATTGCTGAGACTCTCATCGCTCTAATTCCCAAAGTGGAGGATCCTCGGACTTTTAAGGAATTTCGCCACATTAGCCTTTGCAAGACTATTTACAAGCCGATTACTAAAGTGTTGGTGACTAGGCTTAGACCATTTTTGGAGCTCATTATTGGACCTTTCCGGAGTAGTTTTCTGCCAAGGAGGGGGACAAGTGAGAATGCAATTGTGCTTCAGGAGGTGGTTCACTCTATGCGTAAGTCTAGAAAGAAAAAAGGAGATGTTTCTTACAAGATTGATTTAGAAAAGGCTTACGATAATGTCAAGTGGAATTTTCTTAAATCCTGTTTAGAGGAATTTGGATTTCCGGAAATTATTGTGAGGTTGATCATGCATTGTGTGTCGTCATCTACGTTGTCTCTCATTTGGAATGGTAAAAGACTACCCTCTTTCACCCCTACTAGAGGTCTTCGACAAGGTGACCCACTCTCTCCTTATCTATTTGTTATTTGCCTGGAAAAATTGTCTCATGTGATCATGGCTGCCGTTGAGGAAGGGAAATGGAAGCCTATGATGCTCTCTAAAGATGGGATCCCTCTATCTCATCTTTTCTTTGCGGATGATGTTCTTATTTTCTCCAAGGCTACTGCGTCCCAGGCGAGGCTAGTGGCTGATATTTTCAAGAACTTCGCCCAAGCTTCGGGCCTTTCGGTTAATGTTTCTAAGTCAAAAGCTCTCTTTTCAAATGCTGTGCCTCGTAGCAAGAGAGATAAGATTGGTACAAACAATCACAGGGATCATAGCAACTCCTTCTTTTGATAAGTATCTGGGCTTCCCTATGCTGCAAGGGAGAGTCAAGAAAGTGGACTTTGAGTTTATATTAGAGAAGATTCAGGATAGGCTGGCCTCTTGGAAGAACAAACTTTTAAATAAAGCGGGAAGGTTGACTCTTGCTAAACTTTTGTGGGATCTTCACTCTCAAAAAGATAAGCTCTGGGTTAGTTTTTGTCCCAAAAATACCTGAAGGGTGCTCCGGTTTTGCATGCTCAGCAAACTAATGGCTCTCATGTGTGGAATTCGATTATGAAGTCTATAGAGCTTCTTAGAAGTGGGTTTGATTTTAGATTGGGGAATGGTTCTTCCTCCTTTTGGAATGCTCCTTGGACTCCTTTTGGTTCGCTTGGTAAGTGTGTCCCTTATATAGATATTCATGATAGGCATCTCCGGATTTGTGATGTTATTCAAGCTGGTGATGGGAATTTGGATTCCCTCTATACTCAGTTGCCTCAACATATAAAAAGTCACATTCGCTCTATTCCTACTTGTTTGAACCTCGTTGTAAATGATGCTTATATTTGGAAAGGGTAGTTGGATGGAACTTATTCCGCTAAAGCAGGATACAAATGGCTGCACAATTTGGTTTCTTCGGTCACGGGTGCGTCCTCTAGTTCTTGGCAGTGGATTTGGGCTCTTCCTTTAGTTTTTCTTTAAAGAGCAGTTATTTGCAATAAGTAGTGGGGAGTTCCAACACAAAACGTGGCCCACTAAATCTGAGAAAATGGCGCCATAAAGTAACTTTACTGGAAGTGTCTTTTCAATTCTGAAAACTGATGGTAGTGACGTCATAAGATATTGTAATTTCAAAAACGTCATTTTCTGCCTTCATTTAAAACTCAGTCGAAAAAAACATTTTTGGGGGGAAATTTGTTAGCGTGCATTTTCGACACAGGCTCAATTAAATGCAGTCAATTAGGTTTGACTTGCTAATTTCAAGAGGAAAGGTGTTGATTTCGACAGTGAGAAGTTTTCCCAAGAAGGTTCGACACAGTGCTTAACATAGTATAACTTGAAGAATTGAAGCCAATGGTTCGACGAGAAGAAAATTAGTGATAGATCAGAAGTCAAGTGCTCGTTATTGAAACACCATAGCAGTTATTGTGGTCGAAGACATGGCAGTTACCATTGTAGTTATTGTGGTCGAAGACATGGTAGTTACCATTTTATAAATTCTATGTACAGTTAGTTAGTTAGTTATTGTGTTTCCTCCTTATATAAATAGTAGTTTTCCATAGGAAAAACGGGTCACAAACTCACATACAGAATTCTGAAACTCAAACTTCCAACATCACAGAGAAAACGAGTCAGAGAACAATGTATGAACTTGTGCACCATTCTCTTTACAATTAATGCAATTCCACTTTTACTTTCTTAAGTTTTCTGCATTTTATTTGTTTTCTTTTCGACTTCTATTCAGAATCCTCTCTCCCTTCTGGAGATAACTTCGAATGTTATCTTCATATTTTCAAATTTAAACCGCAAGAACACTCATAATTTCTGGAAAAACTTTAACACAAATGTTCTAGGATTTTCTAGTTGATCCTGCAAGCAATATTAATTTGTAACTAGCGGTGTTTACCAAAAAACACGATAACCAGAAGGCATGCTAAATATTTCCCGGTCTGTAAGCAACTTTCCAAGATCACATAAAGTATTGTAACAACTAAATCTAACAAGTTCGAAATTAGAGAAAATTTAATATCTTTAGGGCTCGTTTAATAGTCAGGATAAGATAGACATAAGATATGGTATGAAACAAGATAAAGATAAGATATGATAGAAGCGAGATAAACACTATCATATCATGTGTTTTCCTTTGGCAAAAATACCTTCATGAAAAATATTTCATTTAGCACTTGTAATTTATATATTAATAAGCTTTTTTATAGTTTCTATGCCTATAAAATATTAACATTAACAAATAATTTCTAAGTTATTCTTGTATAAACAATTTTTAAGTTCTTCTTATATTTGTAGTTTTGAGCATCCATAATGCTCTAATCAATAAATCATTACTTATAAAAAAACATTAACAAATAAAGTAAATACTCACTAATAGTTTAAATTCACCCTAATTGTTCGAAAAAGTCAAATGTAACAAAAAAAGTATGGATTAAAATTAAAATACAAATTATATAAAGCTTAGACAACATATCTATGTTATTATTTTAAATAATTTGTAATTAGGTCTTTCTATTTTAATCGAGTCTCAATTATTTTAATAATTTAAAATTAAGTCTTAAACATGAATGGTCATAATTAAGCGAGAAAATTTCTGGAGAATATTTAGGTCCTATTTATAAGAAAAAATTAAAACAGTTAAAGAATATTTACTATTTAGAACTTTTTTTACCTTCACTTAAAATGTTTTTCTTTTTAATTAGTGTATTAAATATTAATGTCTAACGTTCGAATCCAGCATTGGGTATGCAACAATGTTAAATCTCTTGAGAGAGAGAGTTTTTCCACTCATTGTGGTCCTACCCGACTCGAATGATAAGTCTCTGTAGTTGCATGCAGAAGATATCCGGTTTGTACAAAAAAAAAATATTAAAGTCTCACAATTTTTCATAAAGTTAAATATGAAAAAAAAACATTCAAAACGTTAAAATAATAAATGTGTTTAATGACTTTGATAGTATTTTATTTTTCTGCTTAGAGTCGGGACCAAGAGAGTTTATTATTTGCCAAATTTTCTTATCACACGCAGAAATCAATTGCTCCCTCTGGTCCACTTTATAAGAAATAATTAGTGTTTTTTTGTTTATAATATAAGAAACAAACATCATTTTTAAGGTGTATTTAAGGCTCCGTTCGGGTTGGTTTTCTGTTTTGAAATTTTTAAAAAACAAAATCAGTTTTTGTTTTGAGTTTTAAAAATTTCAAAAACCAAAACCAAATTCAGTTTTCAGTTAAATAATTTTCAAAAATCAAAATCACTTCCAAACATAAACATAACATAAATATTCATCACAAACTTATCTTAATCAAAACAATATATAAAATTAGGTTTAAAAAAATCAAAATATTACAACTATAGGTGGTGGTGATGGTGGTCGTAGTGGTTATTAATGGTGGGGATTGGTGGTGGTGACTAGAATGGTGGCTAGAGTGGTGGTCAAAGTTGTGGTGGTCAAAGTGGCGGTTGACGATGGTCGGGTTGTGGTTGGTGGTGGTCGACGGTGGTGGTGGGGGTTGATGGTGGTCAGAGTGGTGGTTGATGTGGTTGACAGTGGTCAAAATTGTGGTCGACGGTGGTCAGGGATGGTCTGAGCGGTAGTCGACGATGGTTGACGGTGGTTATTGGTAGTGGTTAGAGTGGTGGATGGTGGTGGTTGACGGTGGTCAAACCCTAAAAACCTTAGATGAGAGTAGAAACTCGATCCTACTAATTACGTAGAACCATGAACCATCGATCGAGTGAGCCACCCCGAACGGGACCCTAAATAATGGATCCTGACATTTCTCATATTTAAGTGGTGTAATTAAAATTGATGTCATTAATGAAGAATATAAATCATCGTGATGTTATTAACTAAGAATATAAATCATTTTTTAATAAAAAAAGACAATTTTGGAAAAAAGTTAAATTTTTAGTCTTATTAAATGAGAATAGTTGATTACAATCTCATTCACCGATCGATGTATGTAAAGGTTTGTTTCTTATATTATGGATTGGAGGGAGTAGTAATGTAAATAAACATAACTAAGTACTCACCAATTAAGAATATGTTTTTGACTTGATGAAAAAATTAATTGCTTCTTCTATCGATTATTTTCCTTCATTTGTTTTTTATGAATTTTTTTTCATAAGAATAAAAAGAGTTACAGAAAATTTACGATATAAAACTAATCAAAGGTATTTCGGGAATGACAACATAAATATTACTCATTTCTTCCTTTTTACTTGTCGTTTTTTGACTTTTTAAGTGTACCAATGAGATCATTAAATTTTATTTCTTTTAATATAATTATTTCTCTTTTGCCTATAATACTCTGAATAATGGCTAAAGTGCTTCCAGGGTCCCTTATCTTTATTTAAAGTAACGAATTAGTCCTTTATATTTTTTTTGTCCCAAATAAGTCCTTTATCTTTCAAATTTTTGACACATAAATCCTTTTTCGTTAACAGTGCTGATTTATGTGTCAAAAAAAAGGATTTATGTGTTAAAAATTTGAAACATAAAGGACTGATTTGGGACAGAAAAGGATTTATGTGTCAAAAATTTAAGACATAAAGGACTGATTTGGGACAAAAAAAAGGTAAATGACCAAATCGTTACTTTAAATAAAGATGAGGGACCCCGAGAGCACTTTAGCCCTGAATAATTTATTATCTCATTTTATCTATTTTTCTTTTGGAGTGAATACTTAATGACATTATTGACAAAACAAAAATAATAATTAATTATTGTATTGAACTTTGAAAATCACAAATAAATAGAAACAACTTTTTTCTACGAAAGCGAAGTAACAAGGAATAGAGGGAGGGGAGTAGTAAGGTGAGATTAGTTATTTTGTTTTTTAAGAAAATGCTTTTGGTTTGGTTACATAAATTTTAGGGTGAATGGATGACGCCTAGGTCAAAGGTTACTTTTCCGTCAACCCGAGACCTCTCGAATACAAATCTTGTCCTGTAATTTCCTTTCTAGTTTTATCCGTTTGCTACAATACTGCCAAATAATTTTTAATTTTGTACGGACAATAGTTATGATGATTCCATAAAAATTCAAAGCACTATAGGCATGTTTAACCATATGGTCCTAGGTTCGATCTCTCGTCGATGCGTATGGAAAAACATTTTTTGGGAGATGTCAACTCCTTAAATGGATCTCTGATACCTCGAAGAATTGGTCACCACAGAAACATACATTGGTTTACAAAAAAAAAAATCAATCCTACACTGAAATACGATTTTTTTTAAATATAATTAAACTACGCTCTCTTTTAATTTTTAAATACAATCTACATATTTTTTTGAGACCATAATCTACACATTTTTTGGTCAGTAGGGTAAACTCACTAATTTATGCACAAGTAAATTTTAGCATCTATATCTTTTTTTCTCTACAGGGAGTGGCAAGTGCCACTTGAAACGCACACAACTTTATGCACAAGGATTTGGGCTCTTCCTTGTCCAGAAAAGATCAAATTCTTTATAAGGACAGCTTGCCACAATGCTATACCTACGATGTCTATGCCCCATCATAGAGGAATGAATGAATCTCCTGATTTGTCAGTGTTGTGGGAGTGCGATTGAGTCCGTATTTCATTGTTTGCGTGACTGTACTGATGCAAAAAACATGTGGTTAGCTCTTGCTTTTCATTCTGATTCTTTCTATCATTTAGGTGACCCTGTTACTTGGTTCTGCTCGAGCATAGAGGCGCCAAATCCTCACGTTTTCTTAGCTGCGGTTTGGTGGCGTTGGAGAGCTCGCAATTCTAAGTGTATTGCGAATGAAGTTATTCCTCCTTATCAAGTGAGATTGCGTATTACACACCTTTCTGATCTTATCTCTAATTGTTTTAATGTTGCGGCAACCAATCATGCAACGCCTAGAATGACTACGTGGCATCCTATGAGAGATAATGATATTATCCTTAATGTTGATGGTAGTAGTATTGGTAATCCTGGCCCTGCTGGGTTTGGTGGGATCTTTCGTGATAATAATGGCAAATGGTTTCTTGGGTTCGCAGGGAGTATTGGTCATGCAAACAATCTGCTGGCTAAACTTTTGGCCTTATATAATGGTTTGTCTCTTGCTTGGAGCAAAGGATACCGGGGTTTGACTTGCTACTCGGATTCCTTGATTGTTATTCAATTGGTGACCTCTCCTATCAATATGTGGCATGTTTATGCTCCAATTATTCAGACTATTGCAGACCTGTTGAATAGAGATTGGATAGTTTTGTTACGTCACACCCTCCGGGAGGGCAATGCTTGTGCGGATTGTCTTGCAAAAATGGGTGCCAATGGTGTGCTCAAATGGATTGAATTTCAGTTTCCTCCTCCAGAGCTTCATGCACATCTGTTGGTTGATGCTAGTGGTGTGGAGTTTTTGAGATTTTAGTTGCTTTCGTTTCTTTTCCTGTTTTTGTTTTCTTCTTCTTTTAGCCAAATTGTATCAAAAAGAAATATTTCATAGATCTAAAAAAAATATCACTACTTGTTCTTTATATAAACAACCATAACGGTACCCCATTTTTCCTCAACTATAATACCATAGAAGCCTCCTTGTATCTATACTATATAAAGGAGAATTGTACTATAGATACTATAAAGAGAATAGATTGTTTAACCATCAAGTTTGATGTCATTTATTTCAGAACTATATCCTTGATGGAAGTGCTTATGTAGACTTAAATTGGTTATGAATAATTTTAACCCTAAAATATTTAAATTTGAATATCTAGATATTTAACTCAATTTAAATTTAAATTCATCTATAACTCCACTAGTTAAGATTCAAACAATTAATATCTCACTTTATCTCTACACCACATACATACAATAGTGCAACTGCAAAATATGCTTTTAAAAAAACACTACCTCGAGTCGGTTTGAATACTCGATTCCAAATATGAACACGGCGACAATTTTGCTATCATATTGAAAAATGACACTTCCCACATCACATTTGGAATCGAGTGTTCGAACAACCAACTCTAAATGTGTATTTTGCTAAAAAAGGAGTCATTGTCAACAAGTAGGAGAGTAGGAGTAATATTTGAGGGACTATATTCAGGATTTAATCAAGAAAATAACGGAGAGAGAAGCATGGTTTTAGGCAAAATAATACGATGAGAAACCATGATTTCTTTTAATTCATATGAACTTGGTAATAATATATATAATTATCAAGAGATGCGCATCTGTTTAATGTCGCAAAACAAATAAAGCTCCTTCAATCCCAAATAGGTAGCTAAGTTGGCGAGCTAAGAGATATCGAAGGAGTGCACCAAAAGAGTGCAAGAAGGAGAGCCCGAGTTCAAACCCCGGAAATTAACATTCCTCCACCCCCACTAACATTGCCTGCTCTTCCTTAAAATTTAAACCTGATATATTAGACCGTCTTACTAGCCGCAAAGACCATAAAACTTCCGGCAGAGACTGCACACCATATCAAGTAGCCAAAAATCTGCAACGAGTTAAATCAGGATTAGTTTTCAAATACAAGTTAATAACTGAGCTATGAAGCACCGACACAGACACTGAAACAAACATCAGACACTCGACAGACACGCAGACACCGGTTTTAATTTGAAAAATACAAGTAATTAAAGTGTCGATGTCCTGTGTCGTATCGTGTAGGATATCAAACACGGCTCCAACCAACAGTGTAAAGAGCCTCTATCATCTCTAATATGTTCAAGCATTCAAACAACGAAATAGAGAAGTTATCTAAGAGAGAGCAGACTTACAATGAATCCAGATGAGGGTCTAACAAAAGCTAGAGGAAGATCGAGGAGAATATAGTTATATTATGACCTAAAACTATAATTATAACTTCCTTCCCCCTATATTACTAGTTATAGAAGCTACAAGTTCCATTTGCTCGATCAGTTTGAGATTCCAAACTCTGGCCCATCCAAAATTAATATCTACCATTAGTACTTAATAGCACATAATTCCAACTCACGCTTGAGTTTTCTCCATTTCTACAATCAACGCTTCAAAAGCAGATCTTTCATCAGGAGTTTCAGATATAGTGGGTTCCATCTCCATTCCACTAACAGTGGGCCCATCACTTTCCTGATCAGTATCTTCAACGCTTTCAAGGAAAGGACCACCTAAAAAAAGTTGTTCCCATGAACCGTCATCAGGTAAATCCGGTAGAAGAAATGGAGAATGATTATCCAACGGAGACAACTTTTCATCCAGAAGGGATTTCAAGAATTCGGAACTGATGCAAAAATCTTTTAACCCATCTGCAGAAAATTCAGGTTCTGGTTGCTTATCGAAACTGGGAGATGGTGAAACTACAGGCTTTAGTTTCTCACCTACAGGCAGCTGATACTTTATAATCATCCCGTCAGAAGGAACTGGGTTTTCATCTTGTTTGCCTTGGTCCAACAAATTGCCCGCTTCAGTCAAATGCCAGTTATTTTCCTTAGGGTGAAGTAGCTGAACCATGAACCCAGGGCTCTGCACAACCATGACCAAGAATGACAGCATCTGTTGCTGATGCTTTTCCATTCCTTGAAGGCGATCACTCAGAAGCAGCAATTTATTCTCAGAAGATTCCAGGTGTTGCCCAAGTTTAACCAACTCCTGCATGAGGGAATTTCTATCCAATTTGAGATTCTCAACTTCTTTCCAAAGGCCAGGATTTGGTGCTTCTTGAGATGGTTCAACAACATTGCCTTGCTTTGGCGATTCTTTTTGCTGATCCGCAACATGTGGATGTTTCCTTCTACGTATATTCTTCAACAAATGTTTTTGACCCCTAATGAAGTTTTCATTGGCAAATTCCCAGTGATCTGCATCAATTTTCCTGAAACCCTGATAAATTAAACAGTTATCAATTGCTGAGTTTCGAAACATAATCACTTCAACCTTTACAAATAACACTGATAAACAAACAAGTAGAGAGGCACCAAACATGCTGAAGCGAACCCAAATTACAGTAGCAACCAATGGAAGAAAACTAAGAATATATTATTTCTGGAAATCAATTGGATGAAGGTCCTACTGTCCACAGAGCTAAGCTCCTACAGAGGCATGATGCCTGCTGTCCATAACAAACTCATACATTCCAAAAAGATACCCCTCATTCTCCCTACGCCCCATTATAACCGAACCCTTCACATGCTCACTCCTACCACGTCATCATTCTCAATCTGCTCCCTCCTAGCATAGACCAGCCACATAATGGGCTTGGGCAATTGCTGTGTCATTGCCTATTTGCAGCCAAATTCTTACTCGGGGGCCTAAGTATTATCTGAGACATTGTTAATGTAAGCATCCAACAATAAATGACAAGTAAAAGGAAAAAAATGCAAACGCAACAAACCTAACCACTAATGTTTATATCTTATATTTCAACAGATATCTAGTTAATGAGAGTAGTAACTGGGGAAAGGAACAAACAAATTATAATGCAGAATTTTTTTATTTTGCTATCAATACAATGCAACAAGCTTTAATTTTCCTTTTGATAGAAAGTAGTTGGTGTTATTCAACTTTTAATGCAAGCCAATACAAAAGAATAGCACAAAAGATAAATGAGTATGAACTATGAACACTATTATAGGATTCATGTATATGTGAGAAAAAAGTCGGCAACAGTGAATAGTATAATATAAATGGTGTAGGACTTAACTAGTCGTTTAGTGCAAGGTTTTAAAAAATGGTTTGTGGCCACAATCTAGCTTCGACATCAAGTTTTTTAATGTCTCGGCGATCACAATGCACGACTGAGATTGAGACCTCAACAACCACAGATTGAGACCAATCAACTGTATTTGACTGTGATTCTCCGCAATATCAATATCAAGGATCACGATGTTATACCACAATATAAAAACTTGGTTGAGTGTGTAAAACTCACACCTCATGCAAACAAATACCAATTTATTTTGTATCTATTTATCTATCTATCTATCTATCTATCTATCTATCATAACATTGTAAGCACTCTAGAGAAAATGTAAAGAAAGGGGAATAAACTATCAAAGAGGTTAGAGGATATTTAATTTATACATGAAAATTCACAACCATGAATCTAATGTATAAATTTCAGTCAAACAGGAACATTACAAGGATGTTGAAATTGCAGTAAATTCATAGAGCAGAGAAACAAATCGATTAAGTTACGGATCACGATCAGGTTAAAAAAAACAAATAATAACAACAAAAAATAATCATGGTTTGTTTTGAAAAGAGCATATTGAGTTACAAAGACAAATGATATAAAGAAAATCAATTGAAATTGAAGAAGGAGAAGGAGAAGAGAGAGATACATAGATATTGAGTTGCCTGACGAAGCTGGAGAAATTGTTGTGTTTGAAATAATTGGGAAGAAGAGTGACGGAGAATTGTGAGACGTCGGAGATGATAAAACTGTCACCGGCTTGACTCCAAGAGATGACGGAGTCGGTGGAAAGATCTTCAACCATATCGTAACACTTGTTCAAGAAAGGAGCCAAAGAACCATTCTCGCTAGCTCTCACCATCACTATCGTCTATCACTAACTAACTAAATCACCTTCAGATGATGAATTCAATTAAAAGGGGAAATAGAAGCGATGGTAAACCCCAACAAGGGGAAGACGATGAGACTTTTCAGTTCTCAAGTTGTAAAGTAAGTAGAAGAATTGAATTTTCGTTGCGCTGCCTTTACCCAATATACTTCTCTTTTTTTTGGGGTTTTGGAATCCCGTATATATTATATAGCTAAGATATTTTTTAGGAGTGGGGATGCATTTACTCTTCTTTTTTTATTTTTCTAAAAAACTACTCTTTATTAGTTCTTTTTTGGCTTTCCTCAAATAGTTTTCCCTAAACGCGTTCAATGCAGTTGAAAATTTATTGTATTAGGTGTTTTAAAAATCGAATCAACCAAGCGGTTAAACCCTAACTCGATTATTTCAGTCATTCAAAAGTGATTTCGTTTTTTTATAAGCAATATTAGTGGGGAAATGTTAGTTTTCGGGAGTTGAACCCGGAACCTCCTTCTTGTACTCATTTGGTGCACTTATTCGATATCCATTAGCTCGCCAACTGAGCTACCTACTTGGGATTTCATTTGAGTTTGAGTAGTTGAACCATGATCCGAAGGTCTCACTGGTTTGGTGTTTGGTCTAATTTTCAAAACATTACATTAGATTAATCTTAATTGAGACAACACTATTTTTTGTCTTTTTGGTTGGAATTATATTATGTTTTTTTTTTATCTATTTCTCTTCTTTAAATATTATTTTCTCCATTTTTTTAATTGGTCAACTTTTAAGAAGAAACTTGTCCTTTTTCATTTGTTATTTTTATAGTTTTGGTAAACCAATGTATCCTCCACGGTGATTATGGAGACTAGTTCTTCGAGGTATCTGAGATCCATTTAAGAGGTTGACATCTCCCAATAAATGTTTTTCCATACGCACCGGTCAATGATCGAACTTGGACCAAATGGTTAAGAGACTCAAGTATCTACCACTTGTGCGAGATCATCTTCGTGTTATTTTTATAGTTTAAGATGTCATTAATAATTATTTATGAGTTTAGTATATATACTAACGGTGTAAGATTTTTATTACTGTCAACTAATAAAAAATCAATAAAAATCAATTACTTTTTGTAAAATATCTCTACACGGTTGGTGAATACTGCCTAAATTCATTATTTATTTCTTAATTATATCTTTAATTATTTTTTTGTAAAAGGAGAAATACGTGCAGTGGGAAAGGCTTCTGCCATCGTTTGGTGAAATTTAAGGGCACGCTGGGGATTTTGTGACAAAAGATATAGGTGTTCTATTTTTATTTCTAACTCGTCTAGACCCTTCATTATTTTCTGATATAATGAAGCCAACTAAATTCAATTACATTTTATGCCTTTCTTCGTGAACACTTAACAGACAAATATTTAGCTCCAGGTGAAAGGAAAAATGGGTCGCCAGTAGCATAGGAGAATCAAATCCAATAACTGTTTAAAGTGAACCACCCATTGTCACAGTACTTTGGATGGAAGGGAGCTCTTAGCTCACTCAAGGAGCTTTAATGGAGGAATAAAGCTCGGAGAGGGAGAAGGGGTAGATTTGAAGGATCTAGCTGAGTAACAGAATAGAGAGAGAGAGAGAGAGAGTAATTGGATTAATTGATGTGTCACTATTCATTAATTGCAGGTGTATATATAGGCAGCACCCAATGGATATTTTCAAGTACAAGCATCCAAAAGTCTAGTACAGCTAGTGTAGTACAGCTGAGGTAATAAAATTGAAAGTACCACAATGTAAAAAAGCATAGTAAATGATAAAGTTGCTGAGTAATTGTGACCTACTGTCACAATACCCTTTCCTTCGAGCACACTCTTGTCCTTAAGAGTGAAAGTTGGGGTAGTCACGGATCAGATCATAATAGAACTCCCAAGTGGCCAGTTCAGCAGGCCTGTTCTTCCATTTCACAAGGACTTTGGTGGCAACAACTCTTCCACGCTTCACCATTTTACGATCCAAGATAGTTTCAGGGTCTCCTTTTGGCACTAGAGCAGAAGCTGTATTTGGATGGTGAATGACAGCAGAGCTAGGCTTAGTGCACAGCTTGAGTTGAGATACATGGAAGACATTGTGGATGCCAACTCCCTCTGGCAGATCTAGCTGATAAGCGACTTGTCCTATACGATCGGTCACCTTGTAGGGACCATAGTATTTAGGGCTAAGCTTAAGGAAAGCCTGATTCCTCAGTGTGAATTGTCTATATGGTTGCAGTTTCAAGAACACAGAATCACCTATTTTGAATGCTCTGTCTGATCTGTGTTGATCAGCCTGTTGCTTCATCCTATTTTGGGCACGCATGAGATGAAATTTCAGTAACTTCAGTGCTTCTTCCCTAGCAGATAAGGACCTGTCAACAGTGACAGATTTTGATTCTCCGGGTAGATATGGCAGATGAAGGGGTGGGGCTGTCCATAGACAATTTCATAAGGTGTGCATTGGGTAGCTGTGAGCATTGTAGTATTATACCACCACTCAGCAAGTGGTAAATACTGGGACCAAGTAGAAGGTTGTTCAGAGCACATACAACGTAAATAAGTCTCAAGTGCCTTGTTTACTATCTCTGTTTGCCCATCTGAGAGAGGGTGATAGGCACTAGACTTGTTGAGAGACACACCCTGTAGTGAGAAGAATTCAGACCATACCTCACTCAGAAATATGGGAACTCGGTTAGATGTTATGGATGCAGGAAGTCCATTGCACCCCCTCACATATGCTTGTATGTCCCTAGTCATCCCTTTCCAGTAGAACAGTGATTTCACCTTAGCACTGGTTTTGTCTCTACCCGTATGGCCCCCTGTGGTAGAATCATGTAGCCAGTTTAAGATGAATGTCTTGATTGCTGCAGTGTTGCCAACTACTAATTTCCCCTTTCTTCTTAACACACCAGATTGCCAAGTGAATTTCTTGTGAGAATTCACATCCTTTGCCAGATCTTGAATGATCTTAGTTATGTGAGTATCCCTTGACCATGAATCTTTGATTTGTTGCATTAGATCTGAGCTCACAGTGTTGAGGATCAGAGTCATGAGTTCAGCTCCATCAACTCTGGACAATGCATCAGCAGCAATGTTTTCTTTTCCTTCTTTGTACAGAATTTCAAACTCGTATCCCATGAGCTTTGCCACCCAAGCTTGTTGAAAGGGAGTGTTCAATCTTTGCTCCAAGATGTGTTTAATACTCTTCTGATCTGTCTTGATAATGAACGATTTATGCATCAGGTATGTACTCCATTTCTGCACAGCATAAACTATGGCCAGAAGCTCTCTTTCATAAATGGAGAGAGCTTGTTGTCTTGCTCCTAAAGACTTGCTGATGAAGGCCACAGGGTGATTTTCCTGCATAAGAACAGCTCCAATTCCCCTTCCCGAAGCATCGGTCTCCAGAACAAACACCTTGGAGAAGTTAGGTAGAACTAGAACAGGAGCAGTGTTGAGAGCTGTTTTGAGTTGTTGGAAAGCAGCAGAGGTTAAATCAGTCCACTTGAAGCAGTCTTTCTTCAACAGATCAGTTAAGGGCTTGGCTAGCTTGCCAAAATCCTTAACAAACCGCCTGTAATATTCTGCAAGTCCCAGGAAACCTCTCAGCTATTTAATAGTCGTAGGTTCTGGCCAGTCACACACAGCCTGCACCTTGGATGGGTCAGTAGATACACCTTGCTGAGTAATGAAATGTCCAAGATATTCTACCCTGGTAGTTGCAAAATGACACTTTGATTGCTTGAGAAACAGATTGTTGGTTCTTACTGACTCAAATACTAGGGATAAGTGTTGTATATGTTCCTGCAAATTAGCACTATATACCAAAATATCATCAAAGAATATGATAACAAATTTTCGCAGAAAATTCTGAAATAGATGATTCATCAATGCTTGGAAAGATGTTGGGGCATTAGTCAGGCCAAATGGCATGACTAAGTATTCATAGTGGCCACTATGAGTTTTAAAAGCAGTCTTGAATTCCTCCCATTCACTCATTCTTAACTGGTGATAGCCTGATCTTAAATCCAGCTTAGAAAATATAGATGCACCAGCTAGTTCATCCATGAGGTCTTCAATGAGGGGTATGGGGAGCCTATCCTTGATGGTGACATGATTAAGCCTTCTGTAGTCTACACATAATCTCCAAGAACCATCCTTCTTCCTTACTAAGACAGTAGGGGAGGCAAATGGGCTGTTACTATGCCTAACAATTCCCTGTTCAATCATTTCTTTTACCAGATTATCCACAATGTCTTTCTGGATTACAGAGTACCTATATGGTCTTATATTAATAGATACAGCCTCTTCTTTTAAGGGTATCTTATGATCAAATCCAGGCCTCAGAGGTGGTAAACCTTTTGGCTCATTAAAAATGTCTTGGAATTCAGCAATTAATAAGGAGATTTCTCTAGGGATGGAGTGATCAGACTTACCTCCACTTGACAGAGTGCAAGTGGGGACGATGAACTGTGGAGATGACTCATTGACTTGCAAGAAACAAAGTTCAGCTCCTTGTGCTACAGCTGTAGTCATGGTTTTGTTGTCAATTAGCTTCACTCCAGATGTTTTAGATCCCCTTAGCATCACCCTTCTCCCTTTCACCTTGAACTCCATTTGTAGTTTGTTGAAATCCCATAGGATTGGTCCCAATGATTTGAGCCACTGAATCCCTAAAATCATATCACACCAGACTAATGGCAAGACAATCATGTCAGCTACAAATTCATGATTGTGCATAGTCCATCTAAAGCCCTTGCACACGTATGGTGCTTCAAGTTTGTGCCCTCCCCCACCAATAATAGCCATAGGGGTCACCTTGATTAACTTGCATCCAAGTTTCTTGGCCATATGCAGATCTAGGAAGTTATGAGTACTCCCACTATCCAGCAGAATTTGCAATATCATCTTATAATACAGCCCTTTAATCCTCATAGTTTGATAGTTAGGAGATCCAGTCATAGCTTGCATAGAGATTTGGGGTGTTTCTTGGTCAACTGGGGTTAGGACAGGCTCTAGTATAGACTCAGTTTGTGTGATTTCTTGGTGTGGTGTTTCTTCTTCTTCAACTTCCATCACCATTAACTGGTGGTTGGATCCCCTATGTTTGAGATGGTGTCCTGGGGTGAACGGTTCATCACAGTACCAACATAAACCTTTGGCACTACGTTCCTCTAACTGGGCTCTTGACATTGATTTGGTGAGCTTGTGGGAGGTTTGTTTCTGGGTAGGGTTGGTGAGGAGTGGGGGTTGGCTAGTGTTTCTGGTGTTGGGTGTTTGGGTTTTGATGTTGCTGAATGGCTGTTTGTAGGTGCTATGTTTAGGGCTACTGTTTTTCGAGGCTTCACACAATTTGGCTAGGTTGGCAGCGTGAGCTAAATTGGCAGGGTTAAACATGCGGACTTGGGCTTGAATGGCTGGATCTAAACCAGCAAGGAAGATACTCAGGGCCATTTCAGGAAGTATATTGACTTGAGTGTGTGTAAGCTCAAATTCATCAATGTAAGATTGAACGGATTGAGAGTGTTTCACCTGAATCAGTTCGGCTAATGGATCTTCGTAGAGATCCCCAAAGCGCCGTCTCGCGTCAGCTGAGTATTGTTGCCAGAGTGGGTACTGATCAAAACGACCACGCATGTAGTTCAGATGCCACTGTAGCGCCAGACCCTCGAGATGAATCGATGCGAGACGAACTCGTGACTCTGGTGGCGTTTCGTCGAGTAAGAAGAACTGGTCGCACTTATAGAGCCAATCCCACCTTCTTCCCATCAAATTTGGGGAAATCGACCTTGGAGATTCGAGTGGAGTAGTTTCGCTGCTGATTTGGGGTCGGTGGTGGATCTAGCACCGGTTCTGATCTGGGTGGAGTCACCGCTTGGGGAGTGCCGGTGGGGGGTGGACGCTCGCCACTGTTGAAGCTTTCTACCGATGGTCGTCGTTGTTCGAGGATGAGGGCTCGCAACTCATCCATACGGTTTTCCAACGATGTCTGTAGTTGATCCATGCGAGTGTTTGCGTCCATTCGGTTTTCGTCTACTCGTCGTTCTAAGTCAGCCAAGGATTGATTGCGGGTTGTCATCGATGAAGATCACAAGCAACAGGATCGTTGCTTTGATACCAATTGTCATAGTACTTTGGATCGAAGGGAGCTCTTAGCTCACTCAAGGAGCTTTAATGGAGGAATAAAGCTCGGAGAAGGATCTAGCTGAGTAACAGAATAGAGAGAGAGAGAGAGAGAGAGAGAGAGAGAGAGAGAGAGAGAGAGAGAGAGAGAGAGAGAGAGAGAGTAATTGGATTAATTGATGTGTCACTATTCATTAATTGTTGGTGTGTATATAGACAGCACCCAATGGATATTTTCAAGTACAAGCATCCATAAGTCTAGTACAGCTAGTGTAGTACAGCTGAGGTAATAAAATTGAAAGTACCACAATGTAAAAAAGCATAGTAAATGATAAAGTTACCGAGTAACCGTGACCTACTGTCACACCCATTAATAAAAATCATTACAATCTTGAAAAAAAAAAAAACTAAAAGTTATCACCATAGAGTCAAAGGAAAGATTTCTTGCATATCATGAGATACCATCTCTCGGAAGCATGTTACAGAGCAATTCTACAGAGAGCCAGCAGCATCCATACATGGAAGGACTAGTAAAAGGATGAGCACTTTGGAAATCATTAATGGGTATGCACTCTTGCAGAATAAGACAGGAGAAAATTGGATCATCTTAAGAATGTGAAGGGTCCAAATAAAACACCACTTTGTATATACAAATGTTATAAAATAACTGATTTCTAGATTGAATAATAAGAGTTACAGTATGTTTATGTACAGATCAGATACCAGTTACAAGGAAAGCTGGAAGAATAAGAAATAATAAGATTAGAAGAGGATTTAAAATTATTTACAGATTCACACTTCCCTCTCCATAATTGAAATATATGTGTTTCTTTATAATCTACTGATAACCAGTCTAGGCTGATTATATGCGTTAAGATCCCCTCTCCATACCGCTTGATCTAGCAGAAAGAGCCTCTCTATTCACAATCATGAAGTAGTGAAACATCTGCCCCTCTGCAGGGCCTCAAATGGTTAGACCCTCATGGGTTAGGGTGACCTTTTATTCTTAAAAAAAAGATGAGGGAGTTCCCCATGCATGATTAAAGAACCAAAGAACTCCCTCATGCATTAGGCTGCCATTTTATTCTTAAAAAAGATGAGGGAATTCCTTAAACATCATTGAAAAACCAAAGAACTCCATCATGCGTTAGGATGCCCTTTTATTTTTAAAAAATATGAAGGAATTTCTTATGCGTGATTATAGATCCAAAGAAGTGTGAGAAAGCATTCATGCAATCTAATCACCAATTTTTACCTTATATAATGACATTGACCCTCAAATGATAAAACTACATCCTCTTGAATCACCAAGGATGTAACCTTGAAAAAATGTCACACAAAATAGTCAAGAGCTTTGGAAAAATGATATAAGAACAAAAATTTAAATCACTTTTCGATTTTTCAGCTGATGATAATGCATAATGATTAAAAACAGCTTGTTTTCCAGAATTTCTCAACTGTACTGAAAATTATAGAAAAAAAATAGGCTGCCTGATGAATACTCATGGTTATAATGGCCTCAAGCTGGAAAATTCCAACTCCTATGCTAAGAAATAGACTCTGTGCTGATTGTGAGAGTGAACTCCATTCTCCTTATTTTTCAAATTAATTAAGAAGAACTAACAGGCAATTGATCTTAAATATGTTGTTTTCTTTAAGTTTCCGATTGTAAGTTATAACCACAGACTTGCTGACATCCACATAACATGACGTAAAAAGAGATAAGCATAACTAATTCAGAGAATTAATTTGAACAATAACTGCAATAAAAAGGACATTTGAAGGATGTTACCTTGTCTCGGGGAAAAAAAGATTTATGTTCTTCAACATCTGGAAAAAAAAGGAAAATCCCAGGTCATCTCTACAGGCACGCAGAAGACAATCTCTAAGAATTCCTTCTTACTAAATTGTAGTTTAGAAAGCCAAAATAATTCACCATCATAAAGCTTCGCAATTTTATTTCTCTGGAATCTACAAATGGTAATATATTGGCAGAGATAGAAAACAGATATTGGCAGGCTCACCAGTCAGAACTCATACGTGACTGTTCATTAAAATTTTGTTGAATAATGTAGGAGGTCAAATAGGTAATAAACTACAAAACACACCATTTGTGCTGAAACCAACAAGAGCTTGGAAAAGTAATTGAAATCTCACAGTTCTGTTCATGAGGTAGGCAATCAGAATTCAGAACTCAATTCAAGTGCTTGACATGGAGTAAGATATGTGTAATCAAAATCCAAACCCTCTCTTCATCAAGCTGAGAGCACACATACTTTATCTTATTCTTACTGCAGTGCAGCCAACATCCTGACCAATTTTTTGTCTAGATTTCAGTTACTTTGATTTCTACACTCATTCAATAGCATAATAATCCACCTCTCAGTTTATTACTGCTTATGCTGCCGCAGTGCTGAGTTGCCAGGGACAACCCAGTGGCTTGGTCTAAAAATCCAGTATTTTTAATCATAATTGTTATTTCACCAATAATCACCACACGAGCAAGACCCATTCTTGAAATGGTGGAATCGGCTATTATCCCTCACGACAATTTCCCTGCCAACGATCTTTGCAATAAATTTAATTGCCGTGTGGCAGTCCACACACACCCGAATATTCTTTATCACACGGATGGTTGTACCAGCAGTAGTGCTAATGATGCCAAATGCTATGGCAAGTCTTTCACTGTGGGTGCGTAACAAGTCCCGTTTATGTTCCTCATCAACATCATGGAGCACCTCATTTGTGTCAAGCACATAGCCTTCTTTCTCCATCTGTTCCAATAAAACATCCAATGCCTCGTTTATTTTGTCATAATAAGGATGCGATTTATCTCCAGCTAGAAAAGCGTGCACTTTGTTTCCAACCTCAATCCAGCTGCATGCCGGAGTCTTCTTCAAGCCGCTTTTTCTCATGTGGATTCTGAATCCCGCAGCATCTTTCCATCTCTTGGCAGCTGAATATATGTTTGACATTAAAACATAAGCACCCATGTTTGTAGGGTCAATCAAAAGTATCTTGTTGACAACCTTTTCAGCTAACTCAACACTCTTATGAGCCCTGCAAGCAGCCAACAATGTTGACCACACACTTCCAGTAGGTTGTATTCTCATGTTAGAAATGAAATCATAAGCTTCCTCCAATCTTCCAGCTCTCCCAAGCAGGTCTGCAACAGCAGCATAGTGCTCCATGCCAGGAGCAATGCCAAAATCCCTTTCCATACTGTTAAAATACCTCCAACCTTCATCTACCAACCCAGCATGACTACAAGCAGTTAAAACAGCCATGAATGCAACATAGCATGGCCTTACTCCATCTTCCAACATGTTCTCAAACAAGGAAACTGCAACGAGGGCATGGCCATGCACGGCACATCCCATAATGATGGCAGTCCACGACACCATATCACGGTTCTCCATTCTATCAAAAACATATGTAGCCATCTTAATATTTCCACATTTGGCATACATGTCCACTAAAGAGCTCGCTATAAACTCGTTACCATCAAAACCAAGTCTAATTATACATCCATGGAGCTGCTTACCCAAATTCAATGCAGTCAAATGAGCACAAGCAGGTATAACACTGGAGAAAGAAACATGCATTGGCTTCACTTTCGCCTTCAACATCTGACGAAAAAACCCAAGCCCTCGATCAAATTCACCATTTTGCACACAACCGGCAATGATAGAGTTCCAAGAAATAGCATCTTTTTGAGGTAGGAGGTAAAAAGCATTAAGAGAGTGTTCCACTCGAGTACACTTCGCATACATGTCAATCAAACTACTTCCAATGAAAACATCCCCATCAAACCCATGTCTTACAGCATACCCATGAATCTCCTTTCCTCTATAAACATCAACATGCTCAGCAAAAATAGGAAGAATACTTGAAAGAGTGAATGAATCAGGTCTCAACTTAGCATTCCCCATTTCCCTAACCATATCCAATGCTTCTATGTACATCCCATTCTGAGCATTCCCAGCAATAACAGTGTTCCAAGAAACAACATCTCTTACAGGCATTATATCAAACACCTTCCGAACACTATCAAAATGGTGAAACTTAGCGTACATGTTGATGAGTGCATTGGCAGTATAGAGATCAAAATCAAGACCAAGACGAATGATGGAGGCGTGGAGAGAGAAAGCGAGGTGGGGGTGGTTGAAAAGGGTGGAAGCTTTGAGAAGAGAAGGGAAGAGGTGACAATCAGGGGGAATGGAAAGAGAGCGCATGGTGTTGAAGGAAGAGATAGAGTGGTGGAGTTGGCCATGAGAAGTGTAGCATTTGATGAGGGAAGACCATGCTGGAGGTGGAGGGGGAGAAGGAAGGGAACGGAAGAGGAGGAGAGAGGAGTTTAAGAGGTTGAGTTTGGCGTAGAGTGAGAGTACGAGGATGTTGTCGTTATGGAATGTTCCTTTGGTTTTTACGACGTGGGCGTGGAGTTGTTTCGTGTGGAGTTTGGAAACTGTTTTGTTTGAGTTTCTTAGGATACTTGTGATCGCATGTTCTGTGCTGCTGCAACAACTCATTCTTCTCGCTTGCTCTTCTGTCTCGCGTTTTGCTGGATGATGTGATCATTCATCGATGGATTCCCGCCAACAAGTGCGAGGCAAATTAACGCACACGCATTACTACGCAACTACTCAATGCCCGTCAATGGACGGGAGCCCCGGCCAAAATAAAAACGAAAAACAATATATTAAAAATATACGATGCAATAAAATGGTGGTGGTTGATTATGTATCAATCTAGGCCTTAGATGATCTGTAGTCATTGGAATATGAATACGAAAAGTATAAGTCAAGTGAACCATCCTACGTGTAGGTGCACCAAAAAGTCAGCATTCACCCTCATCAATCTCTAGAAAACACAAACGAAAACTCAATTCTTTTTTATACATTATAGAAGATTGCTCCAAGAATCTCAATTTCAGGGTACTAAACTTGAAGAGGCGGCTAATAACGCCTCAAACTACGACAAATACGATGAAGAGAGAAACAAAAATCCAATGGTGAAATGATCAAATGTACTATCCACCACGCAATTCATAAGAAACCATAAAAAGTGAAGTCAATCTGACCCCTCCTTTGCCTCTGGCCTGCAAATTTTGTAAAGTTCATGATGAATAATCCAAACAACATCATATTATGGATAACTCTTAATCCACTATTGTCAAAAAAAACTCTTAATCCACAAAATCCAACATAGAGCGACATTCTTTTCCAACATAGCAATAATTCAAAAACACACATAATTCAGCAGATCTATGAAAGATAACACATACTGAGATACAGAGAGGGAAACAATAACACTCAAAATTGAAGTTTGTTGGCATTTAAGATGAAAGTCAAGTCAACTAAATACTTTCTGTGGTGTAAATTGCACGTTTTCAAAAGTTTTATTCAAAAGGAAGTTGTTTCAAATTTCAACAACTCTCCCAAATCATTTCAGAAACAAACAAAAGGAAAACATCTTGAAAAAAATACACAAAAACTGTCAAGCTAACTTCAAATCTGTATTCATGTTTTCGATCTCATAAAAGCAGCAAGTGAATTGACCATGTTGTCTTTGTTCTAGAACCCGTTGCACACCAACAGTTCCAGCTGCTACTACCATTGTAATGCGTTTCATCGTTCCTCCCTCTTCTCCTATAACTTTTCTGCAATATAGTTCAGCATCCAAATTTGGATCCACATCAAACTCAAAAGCAGCAAAATCACTTCCATTAAGGAGATGTTTAATCCCATAGACAACACAGAAGCCAATGGCTGGCTTCCCAATCTGTCAGCAACAATAACAACAAATGAATCAAAATGAGCTGACACTCAACAATCATCTCTACCTACAAATTTAAAATTACATCACAAACTAATATTCAAGAAATGCTGAAAACTAATCAATAACCTTCAGTTCCAACTGGTTACAAAACTCAGTTATAATTACATCACAAACTAATCATTTCTTTGACATAAGCAGAACGTATGCTATTTTATTATTATATTTCCACAAATCAGGTCCTTCTAATAACATCATTTAGTTCGTTTAGTAATCTTTTGATGGAATTAGAACCAAGCAAATGGAAGACATACACATGCCAAGTCTCCTGGTTATCCTCAACTGGGCCAGCAACTTCATCAATACCAATAATGTCATGGATTCTATTAACTAAGAAATAGAGTTCATATGGAAGTGCCAAAATGTAAGTTTTTACATTCAACAAAGAATAAAAACCATCTCAATATCTAGAAGAAGAACACATGATAAGAGCAAAAATGCTAGAGGATCAATAAATACTTTTAACTTTGTAACCCCAAAACAACATTTCACTCACTCTACACATGCTTTGAAACATGCAAAAACCAGAGAAAGGGGAAATCAACAATAACAAAAAAATTGGAGAATTATTAAATCAGTGTCTGTATGTGCAATTTAGCAATTATCAACAACACTACATGTGAATTAAGTTATACTAATTAACCAAATTTTCCCATGCTTTCCACATAATTCCTTCTCTTTCTTTTTAGCTTATCTAAACCAAAACTGAATAGATATTAATAAGTTTTTGAAATGTTACTGATCATATTGGCATTGATGACTCTGATGCAATTTTCAGCACATAAAAACCAATGTGTTGATGAGGTATTTACGGTGAGTTAAGTATGAATGCTTTTGTACCAGCTTCTATTTTTTTAGAAAAAAAAAAAAACAATGTTGTAAGGGCTCTGTTGGAAAGTGATTGTGCAATTTTGGAAAACTTTGAAGGGTGGGATAATAGAACTTATCTGAACCAAAAACCCATATCAGAATAAGTAACACAACTCTGTTATTTTCTACAAAATTGATTACCATTTCCTAATTTTTATATCCACCACCACCACCTGCATTGTTCCCTTCAGCCCTCTGAGCCACTTTCTTTGTTGCTTTTTCCTGTAATACTTTTGCATCTCTGAACATAACATGTAGAGGAAAGAAGAGATAACACAAGATTAGGCAAAATGAAGAGAATAGAGATATCAAAAAGAGGGGAAGCTTCACTCCAGCCCTCTGAACATACAACATAAAAGCAACAAATGATCAAGAGATGAAAGCAGAATGTGCAGAAATATCACATTCAATGTGGCAAGAAATAAAATTACCTCATCCTCCCCAAGAGACTTATCAAAACCCCTAACAAATACTGTTTGAGCTTGGCCCCTTTCACTCTTCTGGTATGAGTTCGCATTGCTTCAATTATTAGAGAAAAGAGTGAAATCAGCACAGGGCCAGAGAACATAAACCAAAAACAACAGCAACAACAATCTTTTATGCAGTAATAATCACCTGTTGGGGTATATGCACCCCTTTCCTGACAAATCCTGTCAAATTGAAATACATACAACAGCATTCACAAAATGCATAACACATAGCTAGCGTACGTAGAAACATAGAATACAAAAGCAACAACTACCAAAATCCTTTTCACCGGGTAAAGTGGAGTGCGAGGAACAAACAATGTCAAAATGTCATATAATGAGTATCGTCTAGAAACATAAAAACAGAAAAAATGAAATTCACAAATGTAGAAACATTAGCCCTGCAACGATGACTAAAGCAAGTCATACCTCTTCCTTTGCTGTTCTTGAGCATGACTACCACCATAGCTTTGAGATTGATGCCCATTATACCCCTGAGGCTCCTGATTTTGGCTTTGTGGCAAATAAGGTGATTGATATTGAGGATACCAAGTACTTGAATTGGACCTTGAGGTTGAACGATTCCTAGAACTCCCCCGTTTTGAAATTGATCCACCCATTAATTAATTCTTTAATATCCTAAAGAGAAATTCAGTAGCAGCCCCATAAAGGCATCCAAATCAAATTTATCAGAACTGAATTTCATTACATCCAAGTCACATTCTTGTTGGGAAACAAAACCTCGTTGACAATAATTATTTAGTTTCCTTTCATGAAATTTACTGCATTTTAATCCACTCTCTAAAACTTATTTCTTTGTTACATTTTTCTCTAACTCAGATTAGTATTTAAGAAACAAATTAAAAACACAAACGTTTCAATGTTATGAGCATTCTACATCAGAGTTTGAAAAGAAAAACGATACCTTGAAAGGGGTTAGAAAGAGTGAAGTAGTTGAAATGGAAGAGCATTATGGTGGAAATTGGAAAGGAGGCGTGTGTCAGTAACAGTGGCAGTGCGCTGATTGCTAAATCTTTAACAATGGATATCTTCTTAGATTTTCATTTCAACACCTCTTCATTGCCACCATGACAAAACATGCAAAGATGGAAGAGAAGGAGATCAAAGATAAAAAAAAAGAGGGATTGTGAGTGAAAAAGAACAACAAATCTTACCTTCTCATCTCCGCCAGGCAGCCATGGAACTGTGAGAGAGAGAGAGAGAGAGAGATTGAGTGAAAAACTGTGAGAGAGAGAGACTGTCAGGATCCAACACCAGCCATCCAACACCAACATCAGGATCCAACACCAGAAACCGGGTCTCGCTCCCAGAAACCGGGTCTCGCTCCCAGAAACCGGGTCACAACCTGACCCGAAAAATCGAACGCCTCATCCGCTTCTCCTTCCGCCTTCTCCGTCGAACCTCCCCCCACCATCATCGAGACTACCTCTCTCAACCTACTCCTTCGATCAGTCCCCCATCTCTCCCTCTCTGCGCGCCACCAAATTTCCTCTCCCCCTTCGTCTCCTTCTCTCTGCGCAGATCTCCTTCCTGCTCTTCCTCTCTGCAGATCTCCACGATTTAGGCTTTTCCTCTAGCCTTGGCCACCAACGTTTCCCTCTCGCACCTCTCTCAGTTTCTCTCCGATCACTCTCTCTTTCTCTCCCTCGCAACTCTCTGTATCTCTGGCAACAAAACGTGGCTATGTTGCCTCAGCAAATTAAAAGAAGGTGTTTGACATGCAGAGGAAAAAGGAACACGTGGAGGAAAAGAAAAAAATGAGAAGTGAAGTCAAGTGGCGGGAAAGCATTTTAGCGCAAATCTTGATGCAATTTTGCCTCCAAAACAGGCTGGAGCCACTGGCTCCGCTTATAATATTTGATGACAATAAGGAAGGTTGATTTTTTGCACCACCAACTTTTCTTTTTGAGTAAAGGCCCATTTTAGTCCTTCACAATTTTTCGATAAGACAAATTGGTCCCTGACAATTTTTTGGGACAAATAAGTCCCTGACATTTTCAAAACGAGGATAAATTAGTCCTTAAGTTAGGGACTAATTTGTCCCCGTTTTGAAAACGCCAGTGACTTATTTGTCCTAAAAAATTGTCAGGGACCAATTTGTCCTGTTGAAAAATTGTCAAGGACTAAAATGGGCTTTTACTCTTTCTTTTTTTGACAAACCACCAACTTTTCTCACACACCCTCTCTCAGCGTACTTTTTCCCCTTCAAACTATAACTCTTGTTAGGATTAAACGAGTAGAATACGCGTGTATATTCACGGGTGTTGTCGTGTTCTTTTTATGAATGAACTTATACCGTATTTAAATAGTCTGAAGATTACCCCATAAAAATAAAGACAAATTTAAAGTAAATAAAAAAGAGTTTCAAATAAAAAATAGATAAATATTAAAATCTAAAAATATAAAAGTATCATTTAAAAACAATTAGTGCATTTATCCCGTGTTTTTTTATATATCAGTGTTGTTATCCCGTGTTTTTTTATATATCAGTGTTGTTATCCCGTGTTTTTTTATATATCAGTGCAGCTATCCCGTGTTTTTTATATATATCACTACAGTTATCCCCGAATTTTTTTATATATCAGTGCAGTTATCCCGTGTTTTTTTATGTATCGGTGCAGTTATCTCATAGTTACAATTGATTATTTGAGTTGATTAGTAGATTATGGTAGATAGTAAAAGATAGATAGTATCAATAAGAAATATTTATCCTGTGTTTTTTTATATATCAGTGACAATTATTTATCCTTTTTTTAGGTATTAGTAACAAATATTCGTCACGTTTGTTTTAAATATTAATCTGTTTAAATAGTCATTAAGTCTTCTTGTTTTTTTAGATAGTAGGTTTATAGTAGTCTTCAAAAATTATAATTATCAATGGCAAATTTTAATCCCGTGTTTTTTTTTATATATCACTGCAGTTATCCCGTGCTTTTTTATATATCAGTGCAGCTATCTCGTAGTTTCAATTGATTATTTTAGTTGATTAGTAGATTATAGTAGATAGTAAAAGAGAGATGGTAGATTATCAATAAGAAATAGTTGTTTTAAATATTAATCAGTAGTTTAAATAGTCATTAAATCTTTTTGTTTTTTAGATAGTAGTTTTATAATAGTCTTCAAAAATTTTAATTAACAATGACAAATATTAATCCTGTGTTTTTTATATATCAGTGCAGTTATTCCGTGTTTTTTTAAAAATCATTGCAGTTATCTCATAGTTTTCAATTGATTATTTTAGTTGATTAGTAGATTATAGTAGATAGTAAAAGATAGATAGTAGATTATCAATAAGAGGTGATAGTAGATTATCAATTATCAATAAAAGTGTAAACAGATTTTAGAGAGAAAAATCAAAATTTTAAGGTGATAACTTTTTCCAATAATGTGATAGTTTTTTTTTTGTTTTTTAGTGTGACTCATTTACATTTTTATAGGTAATTTAAGTAGAGTAGTATTTGTATAAATTTAGAAATTTAGTTAAAAAACTAAAGTGAAGTGATAAGAGAAAGAGAAGAATCGTTTATGGAAAAAGTAAAAGTAAAGTAAAAAGAAAAAAGAAAGAAAGAGGGTGTAAAAAGTGAAAATGAGGAAAGAGAGTATAAGAAGAAAGAGAAAAAAGAAAGAAAAAGAGTGTAAGAAAAAATAAAAAAAAAAAGATAATGACATTTTTACCCTTAAATTAGATATGTAAGGTTACTTTGTATAATAGATATTAGATGCCGAATTTTGAATAAGACACATTAGTCCACGAAAAATTGTAGGCTCCGGTTTAGTCTTTCACATTTTTAAAATAGTTAGTCCCTCCACTCATCACCTAGAAAAAGGAAAATGTGGATGGTACGAAACGAAACCTATGAAATACATGGTAAACACCACAACCTCTTACGAACTATCCATTGAACAAAACGAAGAATAAGTAAAGAATGACGTGGCCTTTTAAGTTCTGGTCGGTTGCGCAGGCTCCGGCTTCTCTCTTCATCGTTGTTACAGATTTTTTTTATTCAAAAAAAAACGAAATTGATCCACAATGAACTCTTTTCTGTGAGGTGCCATGTTTGTTTGTGAGTTGCGATGGAAGTGAGGTAATCATTGATGTTATAACTTGCTTTTATATTTGGATTTATCGAAGATAAAGTTGACCCTTAATGGGGGTGGGGACTGGGGAGTATTCCATTCATTTGGCTTCCATGTTGTGCAAATCTACTCACGTGTTTGTCTGAATTTTCTGGAAACAAGACTTGGATAGCTGGACTGCAGTGTCCATGGTACTGGAGCAAAATGTGGTGTTGATAGCACCGTCAGTCATGTTTCGTGCATTTCGTGCACTTATCTCTTTGTAAGAATTAGCACTACTCTTATTCTAATTGTTATGAATCACAGTGCACGAATTGCCCGCGGCACTTTCTCTCTGTTATAAAAGCCAACCATCTCATTTCAATCATTTTGGTGCTTCGTCTTGTCTACATAGTAATTTATTATCAGCATTCATGCATCTTGCTGGACTACCTATCATCAAAAGACCGTGCACAAGAAAATCGTGAAATAATATCAAGTTGTAAACTCAACTCAAAACGTCTTTTTCCGTTGGCATGATTGTGACTATCATGGACATTCATATTACAATCAATTTGCATCGGTGTTGTTAGAAATATAATGCACTAAAACTAACAATAAACAAGCAAAATTCCAAATGACGCTCAGGAACATTTCATACAGATTGCATTTCCTCAACCTGTGGGTGGTGGTGGTGGTGGTGGTGGCATGAGGACTATTGATATGCCATAGGACGTCCACCCTGTTGCTGAGGTGGTGGTGGCCTCCATTGTGGCTGGCCTGCCATCATTGCCGGTGGTGGAAGAGGCCTTGGAGGTCCCTGAACACCTTGTGGAGGTGGTGGTGGTGGCATCTGCATACCAGAGGGAGGTGGCCTGAACTGCTGGAATTGAGGTGGAGGCATTGAGGGTGGCATCATTGGTTGACCTGGTTGTTGTTGATGCCATGCTTGTTGTGGCATAGGCTGGAAGGTTGCAGCTTGAGGAGGTGGTGGATGGATGGTAGGAATAGCGGCTGGAGCAACACCATTAGCGAAGGGGCGGGGAGGCATTGGAGCAGCTATGGAACCATTAGCCTGAGGAGCATTGGGAAGGGTTGGAGGCCCACTGGCAAATAAAGTATGAGGCCTGCTCTTCTGTGTAGTTGGATTACTTGCAGCCAAAACTCTTTCTGCATCATAGAAGATATATGAGCAGATAACCAAGACAGAACTGAAACAAAAAATAGTTGCCAGAAACGGGCTCACCTGCAGGAGTACCATGCCTTTCACCTTTAGTGTCTTTCTTATAAGCATATGACACTGTAATTTGACGATTGCAAAGATATTGTCCATTCATTGCCTATGAAATATAAAAAATAAAAAATTGTTCAGTGAATATTTACTCCTTTCAATGTTGTATGGTAGAGTATGATTTCAAGCTTAACAAAAGAATGAAAGGTTGACCTCAGACAATATTTCTACAAATGATTCAAACATCAAAACAAGCCATACCTCAATAGCTGAATCAGATGCCTCAAATGAATCGTAGCTAATGAAGCCAAAACCTCGGGAATTTCCGGTCTCAGGATCTCTCATGATCTGCAGATAAATGCAATGAACATCAGAAAATATGCATAATTTTGACCAAGTAAAGTCAATCCCTCTATGGATAGAGGGTTGAGACAAGGAGTATAACTTGCTTCACAATTTATATGTTATTATAATGTAGATCAAGCTTATCAAATTTCATATGAATCACAATTTAATTGATACTCCATCACACTACTTTATTTTGATGGCTAATATGTTATTTAATAGGCAAGTAATGTTGCTTATTAGATAACACACTTATGACAAGTATCCAAATTATTTGAAATTTGATACACATGATCACAAAGGTAATATCACAACATTCAACAATGGGATTGATAAATTTCATTTTCTCTATGAAGTTTTCAGTTGGTGTAAGTCTCTAAACATGGCATGGTGTAGTGTCAAAGGAATTGGAACAAACACTCCCAACCAATACGAGTGCCTACTCCCCAAGCTAAGAAGCCAATACCCCAAATAGAAAAAAAAATGTATGTCCATACAACATTGCTTCCCTGCCTATATAACAAACTCCCCTCACCTTCTCCCCGCCATACCTAACTCTTTTCTCTCAACTTTTCTATTTCCCCACATAGAATGAGACTAAGGCAGGACTTGAGTGTTTGGGCCTTCGGGTGCACACTCTGATGGCTTCTATATATTGAGCTGCTATCCAAAACTCATAGGGGGTTTCTTAATTGAAGGATTTCCAGGAACCATAGGGATGGGTTCCTATCATAATCACGAGAAAAATGGCAATTCTCATTATTTGATGATAGTATTGTAATTATTGGAGATGATCATGAGGAGATTAAAAAAGCTAAAGGCTCGTTCAACAAATGAATTAAAGGTTAAAGACCTTGGAAAACGTGGGTACTTTCTTGGTATGGAACTACCATGAAGTAATCAAAGGAATATTTCTCACGCAAACGAAATAAGTCCTTGAGTTGTTGACAGAAACTAGTATAATTCAATGTAAGCCAACAATTACTCCTTTAGAGATAAACTATAAGGGAAAAAAGGATGTGTGTTCAGTATACTAGGGAGAGGAAATTAATATATTTGACACTTGCAAGTCCTGACATTACCAATATTGCAAGTGTAATGAGCCTGGTGTATGCACTGTCCTACTAAAAGACATTTAGAGGCAACTGAGACTGTATATCTCAAGAGAACTCAAGGCAAGAGAATTTTATTTAAGACAAGCAGAACAAGAGACATTGATTGCAGACGCTGATTGATCAGGGTCCAACTGATGAAAAGTACACAACCAGGTATTGCACATAGGGTATGGGGATAACTTGTTACAGGGAGAAGCTAAAAACAATCAGATATGGCAAGAAGCAGTGTTGGAGTCGAGATCAAGGTAATAATAGCACAAGGAATGCTTGAGCTATTTTGGCTTGAGACAACCTACAAGACCTAAAATTATCAAGAGAAGGTCTCCTGAACAAAGCTACACAGTGACAGAAAATCAGCAATAATTGCCTAGTATAACCCAATAAAACATATAAAAATTGATAGGAGTTTTATCAAAGAGGACACTGATTGAGTATAAAAATCTCTGTGTTCCAAAAGGAAATCAGGAAGAAGGATTTTGATAGGTTCCAGAAATCATAGAAGATAGGAAAAGGAAAATATGTGGGATTAATACTGCAATCAGGTCTATATCTAAGGATAACAGATCCTGTGTGCAGGACTTACAAAAGGAAATGCAGAAAATAGAGAAGAAACCAAGTCTGGGCAGATTTGAGAGTGCCCAATTCTCTCCCAAGTCCTACCCAATTTCCAGCCTACCTCGCCCTACCCTCACTCCACCATTATACTAATCACAGACTCGCACACCCTTGCCCTCCCAATTGCCAAGTCAGCAATTGGTTACAACAGAATACTCTCAATTCACTCCCTAGGATATGATTCCCTACATCACACCCCACTTTCCCTACCATACATCTTATTTAATTATGTTGTCCCAACAGATTTCTTTCTAAAGCCTCTTTACTCACAGAATAGTAATGCCCACAGTGAGAAATGAAGACTACGGAGATTAATGGAAAGCATTAGCAACCACCATTAAATGAATAATGCTATTTAAGTGACACAAGTGTGATGTATATAGTGAGACGAAGGAAATTAGAAAAGTAAAACCTTTGGATTAGTAACAATAACTCCAAATGCACTAAAAGTATCATACAAGAGCTTCTCATCTACATCCTGCAGCAAAATCAGAAAAGTCGGGTTAAATCTTAAAGCCTAACACATACGAATTTGTTAACAAAAATTGCATAATTTGGTGACTTACAGGATCTAGATTGCCAATGAAAAGGTTTGCCCCAACATCTAAGCTCTTTTTATCTTGGGATGCCTGAAACCAATAAATTGTAAATCAATACCCTCTAATCAAGTAGAATGGACACTGAAATATCTCATTAACCAAGTCACAAAGACAATGATATAAGATAGAAGTTCTGAGTTCTTCAATTTGTGAGCTCTGGGTTCAGTAAATCACTAAGCTATGTCTCTATCAATCTTAGTTAATATACACATGTCAAAAATAAAAAATGGAATGGAATGGAAAAGAATAGAATAAAATAAAAATTTGTCAAACAACAGAGTTTGGAGTTTTGGTATGATCATTCTACACTAGACGATTTCATGCTATAATACCACAGACACGCGCACAGGAGGGGGCGTATTATAAAGTTCATTGATTTAGAATAGAATAAGTACCTTATTTACACGTATTGGTTTTCCATAAAGTTTAATCATGTTAAGCACCTTGATCGCCTACAACACAAGAGAAGAAGCAGTGAGCAGGCTATTAGTTTTAGAGAGGTTAGGTTGATTTGCAAAGAAGACAACGAATACTTACGTAGTCAGCATCTTCTTCACTCCTGAATTCAACAAAACCATAACCTTGATGTTGGTTGGTCACTCTGTCCTTGGGAACATACACATTAACTGCAACATACAAATAATAAGTCTAGTGTGTTTGGTTATGCAATGGCAAAAATTGATTTATAAAATTGACTTTGAATGAAAGTGAGTTGAATGTAAAGTGATTTATGTTTAGTTGAATAATAATTGAGAGTAACATCACTTTTGGAAGCAGAAGCAACAAATCCTAACTTCAAGTTATAGTCAATTCTAGAGGCAAAATCAATTGTAATCAAGGACACCCAAACATGCTAGAAGCAATTTTATGTCTATAGCGGAATTTGAACAAATCACTATTGTCTGCAATCCGCGATATGCCCATTTGTACCATCAAATAGCAGCTCTGGTGGCACTATAGCGCTATGGTATAGCGGAATTTGAGCAAACCGCTATTTTCTGCAATCCACACTTGACTGACAACATTGACATAATCACGTTTTGCTCTCTCAAAAGTGAATTCAAGCATGCACTGAGTTACTTTATCTATCCAACCCTACCCTACCTTGCTCTACCCAGAAATGAAATATCTAAGGCAGAGAGAGAAAATGGGGAATACATACAAACATACCTACTGGGCCTGCCTGAACAAAAAGCTCCCACAATAACTCCTCGGAAACCTACAGTGCAAAGAGAAAAACAGTTAAGCACCAACCTAGAAGAAACAGAAATCGAGTTTAGTGAGAGAAAAGGAGGAACCTGAGGGTCGAGATTGCCGACATACGCAGTAGCATCTTGGTTCCTCTCCGCCGAGTGTTGGCCCAGTAAATTTGCCCCAACACCCGGTGCTATTCGAGTTGTCATCCCTTTACCTTAACTTCTGAGGCACGAGCAATGAATGGGAAAGGGGAACTTCAATTCAATTAGGGTTTCACAACTTTGAATTCAATTTGTGCTGCGAGTGACGATTCTTTCTTTCTGGGTTCAAGTGTGTGTGTGTGCGAACTGTAAATGTGAGCTCAAATCAAAATGGGCAGCGTCTAGGGTGAGGGAGTCATCACATCACATCACAGCCATTCGATTCGATGGGTGTTATAAGAATAGACGGTCGACATTTTATACTCGAAGACGGGTTAGAGTAAATGTTGACATTTGCAAATAAGGGTCTGCACTATCTTTGGTTGTGTGATGAAAATTGTAGACAGCAAAAGATGTGTGGCAAGAAAAAATAAGTGAGGAAAAAAGTAGACTTAATAATTCTTTTTTTTTATTATAAGAAAATGTGTATTAAAATGAAAGCACGGGGTGTTTCGGGGTGTTTCAACCCAATACACAAAAGTTAATTATACAGCATGAAGACAAGCATTTGGCCTAAACAACCAATCCTCAATTATGAGTCCAACTATTTGTCAATATTACTTACAAACCATCCCCATGAATTGCCTGATATAAGATGAAGATGAGAAAACATCAAAAAAGAGAAGAATGAAAGAAATAGAAGAGAGAGAAGTATTGATTGTTACTTTTATGTTAAAGTACACATTTACTCCCTTGATTGTGGTTGTTAAGCGATAATCTAACAATCAAGTCGACATCTGGAGAAACCAATGTGAAACCTAACAACAAGATAAAAGACCTAATCTAGTTCTTTCTCATTCTTCCCAAATTGGTGATTGTTGTTGGAGGAGGGTTGCGCAGAGAGAAGGAAAAGAATAGAAAACGCAGAAAAGAGAGGGAAAAACTGAGCAAGACAATTAAAGCGTAATTCAAAACTGTATCGAAAGATTCTGTTTATTACAACGAGTCGAAGGTGTATATATACAAAGATGCAGCGCCCATATTGGGTCTATATTTCGACTGGGTCACATATTGGCTCATTGGATATTTTACGAGTTACACCTAACAATACTAAGAGCAATTGAATTACAAACATATTCAATATTCCCTCTTAATTCACATTGCTAAGTGACATCATCCCAAGCATTGTTCTTAGTTCTTCAAATCTTCCCTTTTGCAATGGCTTGGTCATTGCATCAGCTACTTGAAGTTCTGAGCAGCAATATTGCAGGTTCAGCTTCTCATTGTTGACTTGATCACGCGAGAAGTGATATCTGGTCTCTATATGCTTCGACCTACCATGGGAGACAGGATTCTTGGCCAGATCTATCGCAGACTTATTGTCGATCAGCAACTTCATTGCTGTAATTTTGTGCAGGCCAGTTTCAGCCAATAGCATGCTTAGCCATGATGCTTGACATGCTGCAAATTAAGCAGCCACATACTCTACTTTGCAGGAGGACAAAGCTACTATGCTTTGCTTCTTCGTGCACCATGAGATGGGTGCTGTTCCATACATGAAGACATAGCCACTTGTGCTCTTTCGATCACTCTTGTCTCCACTCTAGTCGGAATCAGTGTAACCAAAGACTTCAGCGGTAGCATTCGACTCGGTCTTACTAGGGAATAGAATACCCTGACTTTGTGTTCCCTTTATGTACCTAAGCACTCTTTTTGCAGCTATTAGATGGGAGGTTTTTGGCTTCTCCCTGAATCTGCTGATCATTCCAACACTAAACATAATGTCAGGTCGAGTGTTGCAGAGGTACCTAAGGGAACCAACAATCTGTTTGTAGAGGGTGGCATCTACTTCACTCTCTGTATCATCTTTTGACAGCTTGTTGCTTATGTCAGTTGGCGTCGAAACTGACTTACAATTGGTCATGTCGAATCTGTTCAGGATATCTGCTGTATATTTCGACTGATGCGGAAATATTCTCTTGCTTGTCTTCACAAATTGCATTCCTAAGAAATATGATAGATGTCCTAGATCACTCATTTCGAATTCAGACATCATCACCCTCTTAAAGGAGTCGACTTCAATCTCATTGCTGCTAGTTACTAGTAGATCATCTACATACAGGCACAGCAGCAATTGAGTTTCAGTTCCATTCTTCTTTTGCTTTGGAAGTTCGACTAACTTCCATGTGCCATTTTTCTCTATTGACTTCAGCTCATCAATCATAGCTCCCTTCCACTGTTTGTGATTAAGAGCTTGCTCCAGGCTCACTGGTTCTGCTTCAGCCATTAGTGCAAAGTGAGTCGGGTCTCCTTCTGCTGTAATAGCAGAATCTAGGAATGTGTCAAATCCTTCTAGCCTTACTGATCTCTCTGCCTTTCCCTCTGTGACCTTCTGATAGGTTCGACAGTAACAGGTTCTGCAGTTTCAGTAGCTACATTCTGATCCTCTAGATCCCGAACTTCATCAAAGTCTAGTACTGTAGTTCTTTCACAACCTTCTTCATTCTGAGTATCCCAGTTCCACTTTTTCGACTCATCTACTATGACATCTCTGCTCTTCACTATTTTCTTCTGCACAGGGTCATACAGTTTGTATGCTCCTGTCGAATGATAACCAACAATGATCATTTGTTGTGCTCTATCATCCAGCTTCTTCCTTAGTTGCTCAGGGACATGTCTGTAACATAATGAGCCAATTATTCTGAGATGCATGACACTTGGCTTTCTTCCTAGCCAAACTTCTTCAGGTGTCTTCCCAATCAATCTCTTTGTGGGGCACTTGTTCAGAATGTATACTGCTGTGGCTACTAGTTCTCCCCATAAACTGTGAGGTAGCTTCTTTTCCTTCATCATATTTCTCACAATGTCGAGGATGGTTCTATTTTTCCTCTCAGCTGTTCCATTATGCTGAGGTGTGTAAGGTGAAGTGACTTCATGTACTATGACTTCATTTTCACTGAATTTTGCAAATTCATGTGAGTTGTACTCACCACCTCCATTTGTTCTAAGAGTTTTGATTGCACACTCACTTTGCTTTTCAATCATCACCTTGAAGTTTCTGAATGTTTCAAGTACTTCACTCTTCTTATTGATCAAGTACACTCATGTCATTCTAGTGTACTCATCAATGAAGGTGACAAAGTAATTGTTCCTTCCTAATGAACTGACCTCAAAGGGACCACAAACATCCGAGAATATCACCTCTAATTTATTCTCTGCTTTTCCTGGCGCTTCTTATTTGAAGGAGTTTCTAGGTTGCTTCGATTTGCAGCAGCTATCACATACTTCACCAGGCATTTTCAATGCTGGTAGCCCATGAACCATCTTCTTCTCATGTAGTTGTCTCAAGCTGTTGAAGTTTAGGTGGCCAAATCTTTTGTGCCACTTCCAGTTTTCATCATCAACAGTGGTTGTGAGGCATTTCTCTTCAATTACATGCAATTTGATCTTGAAGGTTCTGTTACTTTGCATTGACACCTTCAGGATCAGCCTCTTGTTTGAATCAAACAAGCTGAGACTGTTATCATCCATTTCGACAGAGAATTTCTTCTCAATCATCTGCCCAAGACTTAGCAGATTGCTCCTCATCTTTGGTACACAGAACACTTCCTGAATGTAGCACCACTTTCCATCTTTCGACAGAAACTTTATGGTACCAATTCCTTCTGTAGTGACTCTGCTGTTGTCTGCAAATCTGATTCTTTTACTTATTTGCTTCAGTTTGACAAACCACTCCTTATGGCAGCACATGTGGTTTAAGCATCCTATGTCGAGGTACCATTCGACAGATTTTTCTTCGATCTCATTTGTGTCTGCCTTCAGCAACAACAATTCTGTGTCAGTAGCTGTCATGAAGGATAATTCTTCATCATTGTTGCTGGCCATGTTGGAGGCATCACCAGTGTCACCACTGCTCTGCCACACATACATTGCACAAATATTTTGAGTATCACAAGTGTTTCCACTTTCACTAGTGTTTCCACTGTTTTGCTCACTACTTTCAGCAACTGTTACATTGAGATGAGTGTCTTCTTCAATCTCATCATCTATGACTGCCATTAGCATTAATCCTTCTGAGTCAGAATCAGAGTCTGTGCCTCCATCACTTGCAAATTTGGCTTCAGCATCTTTATTCCTAAGAACCTTCTTGTTCTTACATTTGTTCCTATAATGCCCAAATTGCTGACAGTTATAGCACTGCACCTTCGACAGATCTTGCTCCTTCTTGTCGAAACTTCCTTGTTCTTCTTTCTTGCTGCCAGATCCCTTTTCTTTACCCTTCCATTTTCCCTTTTCTTTCTTGTTGCCTGCCTCCCAATTTTTCTTAGAGGAGTGTGATAGTAAGGCTTGTTCAGTCTCTTTCTTTGAACTTCTCTGCCTAATTCTCAGTTCATGAGCCTCTAAGGAGCCTTGAAGTTCATCTAACTTCATTTCATCTATGTTCTTGGATTCTTCGATGGCAGTTACAACATATTCGAATTCTAGAGTTAAGGATTTAAGCACTTTTTCTACTTTACTTGTTTCAGACACAGTCTTACCATTGCCTTTCATTTGATTAGTTAGAGCTACTAACCTCGTAATGAATTCACCAATTGATTCTCCATCCTTCATCCTCAATGCCTCGTATTGCTTCTTGAGAGACTGCAGGCGTATCTTCTTCAGTTTATCCGCACCTCCATATGCATTCTTGAGGATATCCCATGCTTCTTTTGCTGAATCACAATCAATGATCAGGTTCAGAATGTTTGAATCAACACTTTGATGAATCAAGAACAGCCATTTTCCATCTTTCTTTCTCATTGCATGGCGGTTGTTCCTCACCGCTTCAGTGGCTTTTGCTGCCAATGGTGGAACACCATCATTCACGATTTCAAGTACATCTTGAAAACGAAAAAAGTCTTTCATCTGCGCACACCATCGGTCATAATTTTTTCCATTAAAGACAGGGAGGTTCGTCAGAATTCCTCCGCCACTGTTGTCTCGCATCGCCATGATGAATCTTGAAGGATCTTTATAGCTCTGTTATACCAATTTGTTAGAGGAGAGTTGCGCAGGGAGAAGGAAAAGAATAGAAAACACAAAAAAGAGAGGGAAAACTGGGCAAGGCAATTAAAACGTAATTCAAAACTGTATCGAAAGATTATGTTTATTATAAGGAGTCGAAGGTGTATATATACAAATATGCAACGCCCATATTGGGCCTATATTTCGACTGGGCCACATATTGGCCCATTGGATGTTTTACTAGTTACACCTAACAATACTAAGAGCAATTGAATTACAAACATATTCAATAATTGTTGGGGCCCAAAATTAACACGTCAGCATAAACGCAATGGAAATGTGAAATACATGGAAGCTAAGTTATAAGAATAAAGTTGCAAAATTCAACATAGAAGGCGAAGTCGAAGAGTCATTTTGACGAGAAGGTAGTCACGTCGAAGAGGGCAACACCTACATGTTCCCTTAGGAATTCGACAAAGGAAGAAATATCGACTATCGAGATCGGTGTTGATTGGAAGCAGTTACCAAATGTAGTTATTTAGACTTAAGCATGACAACAAGTGAGTAACCGTGATGAACTGTCTCACTCATAGCTAGTAGGTATTTTTTTTCTAATAAAAATAGTATTTACTTCGATGTAATAGATGTTAGATACTTGGGAATTTCCCCAGATCTAACATGAAGTATACCTTCCAAACTTTTACTTTCTTGCCAAAATTATTTTCCTGCACGTTTATATTCCTCGCAATTTCAAGTTTTCCTTTGTTTTTTCGATCAACTTACTTTCTCGCACTTTACTTTCTCGCACCTTTAATCATAAAGTCGCAATTCCATTATAAATAATTTTATGAAGCTGCAAAACACAATTCACAGCCACAACCACAATTTCCCCTCATGTGAAGTAGTCCAAATTCCAATTTGAAACCAAAGTGATGCCACTCGTGATAAATTCCAATTTGCTAAATACATTTTTTTTGTTCGGACCATTTCTAACTATCTATAGAGTGCCTCAATGTTACTGTTTACTAAATACTTTGAATTCACACTTCTAAATGAGTAATGTTATTCGGCCAAAATGTTCAAGCCAAAAATAGTCAAAAACCAAGTTACAACACCAATTAACCAAGTTTTATAAGTCATTAACCAACCTACTTTTTCATAGTTTTATAGGTCATTGACTAAAAACTGTGACAAAGCAGGTTGGTTTCTGGCCTATAAAACTTGGTTAATTGGTGTTGTAACTTAATTTTTAGTTAGAACATTTTGGCTAAATAGCATTACTCATTCTAAATTATATCCACGATAAGCTAGATTATTCGTTATTTGCTAAATTTTTTTGTCGAAAGAGCCTCAATTATTAATGTGAGGATAAGGAATGGAAATCGTTGTTAGTGACGTGCATGACAGACAAATAAAAAACGCATGCAACACAAGCCACAAATAATTATAAACGACAATTGAACTTCTGTTCTCTGTTCAGCAATCAAATTTATGTCGATGACAAAGAAATTTCCAATCCGTCCGAGTCACAAAACCTATGAATCCCAGGTTTGGGATACGATACGGGATACGACACGATACGAATACGGGGATATAAAAAATTTTTGAAAATCAAGATACGACACGGCTGAGATACTCTAATAAAAAAATAAATTAAAATTTAAATATATATAAACATAACAGAAAAAATAAAATAGAATAGAAACACAAATAAAAAAAAAACAAAGATGAAAAACTGAAATATTACATTTTATAGATATGAAAAAACCTGCCCAAATAGATAAAAAAATCAAACAGAAAATATATGGATGAAAGGAAGAGGACAGCCGACACGCCTATATATAAATGACTGGTCATAAAAAGTAATGGTGGATGAAAAACTGAGACCATCCGAAATCGTATAATCCGAATAGTTAGTGACAGAAATAAATGACTTTTTTATAGACTAAGATATTCATATTAGTACGTAGTTGCTCAATAAAACATAAGCATAGCATTAATCAATATATGATCATCACATTGTAGAAATAAATACTTGTGATCATATTAAGTAGAGATAGTTATATATTTATCTCACCCATATCACAATGTATTATTTTTTCAATTATTGTATTACGAAAAAAACATATAATTTTGTCTTTTAGTTATTGAGGTAATAAAGTGTATCATATATGAGTGACAACAATGTGCTTAGTTGGTAAGAAGTATCAAAGATGTATCTGAAAAGTATCGAGTCAAATATTTTTAAAAAAAATTTAAAAAATTATTGAATACTCTTTAGGTACATATCGAAAAGTATCGAATGCGTGTCGATATAAAAAACGTATCCGACACGAGTACGTCTCTATTTTTGAAGTATCAGCCGTTTTGGTATCACAAAACTGATGTGCGACTGGATCAACACAACAGTGACCAAAATCTTATTTCTTTTGGCTTGCTCCGCATCGCACGGGACAAATAATAACTGAACCCGTTATTCCTTCCCTTTGTTAACCCTTCCAAAATCCAAATTCATGTCTTATGTGTGTGTGAACGTGAATGTGAAACTGAATGCCGTTTTCTTTTATAATATGTATGTATGCATCTTTCCTTCTCTCAACAAGCCACCAGAAACACTCTAATGACCGTCAAACCCAAGACTTACAATAAATGGCATCAACTATATATGTATGAAGAAACGAGAAAAAGTAAAACCACTCATTTTCTTTATTTATTTTTCTTCTGTAGTATTCTACGGTACCCCCTTGAAATGAAAAACTCGGTTATATTAATATTATTCATTCATTAGTGACACTTCTTCCATTAACACAAGAGATATGGGAGAAAGCATAGTTGAGAAAGCAGTAAACTGTTTAGGAAAAGGCTTCGACTTAACCTCAGATTTCAGTCTCAAATTCTGCAAAGGTGAAGAGCGTTTGATTCTTCTAAATGAAATTGAGAAAAGAGAACTCACGGCTGCCAGCAGGTTTTGAACCTATAAAAGATGTATCCGTTGATATCAAATGTGATAAAGGCGATCGAACTCGTTATCAATCTGATATACTCACCTTCACCCAAGTAAGCAACCAAGTTCATTAATTTCATCCAATATTTCTTTTTTTCTTTATAAAGATTGATTTTTTAATTTATTTATATGTTATTAGATGTCGGAGTTGTTCAACCAAAAAAGTTCGATTCCTGGGAAAATTCCATCTGGGTATTTCAATGCTATGTTTGGATTTGATGAGAGTTCGTGGGCTAGTGATGCAATTAATACAAAGTGTTTAGTTCTTGATGGTTATTTTATCAAACTCTTCAATCTTCATATTGATCGCTTCCCACTTCTTCTCTCTAAATTAGTTCTTCAAGCTCTTCCTTCTTCTTGGGATCCTCCTGCACTTGCAAGGTACTACTACAATTTCTTCCTTTATTTTATTTTAATTCTACATATTAAAATTATACCCCAACCAATATTACGTTTACGGCTGTCAATTTTGGCTCACTCCAATGGGTCGGCCCAATCACCCAATGTTTTGGATTGGGCTCGCTAAATAGAGTAGAGGCCCAAAAAAAAATTGTCCCATTTTGGTCCGGTCATGATGTAGCTTGATGTGTGAAAAGATGTGCAAGTATACACAGTCACAAACAAGTAATATAATGATAAAAAAGGTCGAACCCACAGGGATTAGATTAACTTTGTGTGTGTTTAGAAAGCATATAAATTAGTACTACTATTCTACTCACAAATTTTGGGTTTTTTAAATTAAGTGAAAATAGAATGCAAGTATGTAAAATAAGATGAAGGAAATCAGTTGAAAAAGATAGTTGAGATGTCTTTACTAGATGATGCTTATTTTGAGAGTTTCTATGCTTATAGAGATGCAGAAGCACTATGATGCAGAAGCATCAAGTGCAGAAGCATCAAGTGCAGTAGCATTGAGTGCAGTTGCATAAGTGTGTGCTTGTCAGCTACTTTCTTCAGAGTTTCATTACAAACTTCCCATGTCTGGGCTTGCTAAATAAGTTCACTCCTGCCTTTGAGGTACCCACTGTTTCACCCTAAGGACTATGTTATCCTATGTCTAGGACTTAACATGGTTTTAACAAAGTTTTCTTTATTAACAAGTCAACAAAGCCTTTATTAAAACACTCACCATTATTAGTCTTGATTTCTAGTTATAAACCATGTCTGTGTATATAACTCTACTTCTTTTAAGCGATCAACCTTAAAATAAGATGGATATAGTATAACACAAGACCCAAAATGCTACAACACTTAAAAACATAATAACTTACTCAAAATATCATTATAAGTTTAGAACATCTCAACTAAAGGAATTTAGCTCATGCTACTCATTATATAATAGAGAGAATCTGTAAGGAGCATAATAATATGAATCATATAAAAGATATCAATAGGGTAGAAGTTACACAGACTGATGTTCCTTTGCATGAATTCTGATTGGTGCAGAAGCACTGATTCATTCGTCTATCTATGAAGAAGTGGAGGAAGAGGGTGTCAATTCCTTCCTCACCTTCTTACAACTAACTACTGAATAAAATGCAAGAAATGAAACTACTAAAATATAAGTAAAGTGTATGATCTACATATTATCAAGTGAGATATGCGATGCTCTTCAAGTGAGAAGTGGAAGCCTTTTTATAGCCTTGGAGGTTTCCTTCAAGTGAGGGTTTGCTTGAAAACCAAGTTAACCTAAGGAGGCTTAACCATGGTTACTTTTCTGATCTTTAATTCTGGAGATTGAGTCCAGCACTCATCCTCAAGGAGAGGTCCAATTGTGGAAGACCATGTGTCTTTAGATGATTAGCCTTTCATGATGATGTTTATGGTGGGCGCCTCTTTATGCATGTGGGCATGTGCCTCCATGTGATTTGTGACAAAGCATGATGTCATAGAAGTTTTGGTGCAGTGGTATGAATTAAGGTGCTTCCATTGTGGGGTTATAAACCTTAAGCGCAGGATGGTGCAGAAGCACTAAGTGCAGGAGCATCATGGTGCAGAAGCATCGTGGTGCAGAAGCATCATATGTAGGTAAACTGAACAAACACATCAAACATACCAATATATATACAAGATGCTTTTATTCATCACATAATTCTTAGAATGTTGTTATCTTACTTATACTACTATATTTAACACACTTTATACTTGGGTTTCAAGCAATTTGTTACGTTTAGAAGTATAAATAACTATATAAATTAGAGTTATCATGGCCCATGGGCCAGGTTGGGCTCACCTTTTATGCTTCTTTGATCGTTTTTTTGTGGTTTTCTTTGTTAAAAATTGGAATGGGTCGGGTTGGACCGTTAAGCCTGATGTTTTGGGCTGGACTGACCTACAAATAACATAGTATAATAGACAACTGGGCTGGCCTAGCCAACTTACTTTTTACGTTTTGGGCCAATGGGCCAGACTGGGCCAGGCCGAGCAAGGTCTCGAGTTCGAGCTCTAATTACGTTGGTCCGTCCGAGTGAAATTGGACTCGGATCCCTTAAGCAAGGTCTCGAGTTCGAGCTTTATGGATAAAAAAATTGTAATTGGGAAGGCGACCCCACTAAAGGTGGTCGGGTTTCTCAGTGAAATTAGTCATCAGGTGAATACTTCGTGCCAATAACATGTTTACCAAAAATAATGGAAATGGCAATTTTCATTATTTTCCTCTTGATTTCCTTAGTGGTGGACTTGACTTCTTACTTACTCAAAACTTCATTATTACAACCCAGTAATTTATAAGCCTTACTTTTGTAGTGAGAATGACATTTTTTATGTGAGAGTGTAAGGAGTAAAACCTGTTAACATTATCTATATAATAGTAGTATATTGTTATATCCAGTTCATACAAGTGGATCAGTTGAAGTCAATGGTTTACCATATTTTAAAAATAGCTAATGATTATGGTTATGATATCGACATATTGAAATGAATTTGGGCATTTTTATAAAAGATAACGTAGGATAGAAGCTAACTTAAATCAGCCAGTTTGATGATTATATTTTTCCTTAGCTCTGTGATAGCACCAAAAGAAAATTCAATTCTATACTAGTAACTTTGAACATAAATTTTTGTAGAAAGTAACATGGTAAGCCTTTTTTTAATGTACTGAAAGATTCAAGAGTCTGCTGGAAACACTTGCAGAGCCACAGTCAAAAATTGCAGCAAATTTCCAGCCTGGAAAGAAACTTATAAAAATTGGAAAACTTTCAAAAATTTCCCTCTCCATCCCCTCCCCCCAACCGTTTGTATAAAAGCCTCAAAAAAAAGTGACCCCCTGAACCTGAACTAATAATAGAGGGAAATTCAATTAGCTTTATAACTCCTTAATTGATACTCCTTTCTTGAAAGATGATTTGTTTTTTCCCTATCAGATTCATTGAGAAATTTGGGACTCACATCTTGGTGGGACTTAGCATTGGGGGAAAAGATTTATTGTTAGTCAAGCAAGAGGTGTCTTCCAACCTAAGTCCATCAGATCTCAAGAACCACTTGGATGAGCTTGGAGATCAGTTATTCACTGGAACATGCAATTTCCTTCCAAAAAATAAAGAGCAGAAACACAAGGTTATATATCTTCCCATAATTAATTAAGCTAAAGTTTACTATATTTTCCATAATTTGTCTTTCTTCTGAATAATTAATTATTATGCGTATACCAAAAACACAGGTACCACCAGCTTTCGATGTCTTTGGTCCGCAAATTGTTGCCTTCAACACCTCTACATCCGTTTGTGCAAAAGATGTATGTTCCTAACCCGAGTGTGACCGTGTGATAGTATGCTTGTGTGGTGTTTATTTGCTATTTCGTCTAAGCTAACAAAAAAAATACTAATTAAGTGACTATAATTTGGGTGATTAAATATACTTAGTTATGTAAATAATGGGTTTCAGTAATGATATCATTGGCGGTGGAACATGCAGGGAATCACGGTGATATGTGCAAAGAGGGGAGGGGACACCCAAGTGAGCAACCATAGTGAATGGCTTCTCACAGTTCCTAACAAACCAGATGCAGTAGATTTTACCTTCATTCCTATCATCTCTCTTCTTAAAGGGGTTCCTGGAAGGGGCTTCCTATCACATGCCATCAACCTCTATCTTCGATGTGAGTTCATTTTATTTAATTTTCTCCTCTTATGGGGTGTTTAGTCATTGTTCACCACGTGGTCATTTCTTGGTTGTTGAACTAATTAAGGAGAAAATTTGAATTCCAATTCTAAATACAATGCAGATAAGCCACCTATGTCAGATTTAGCATACTTTCTTGACTACCAAGCACACAAACATTGGGCTCCTGTTCACAATGATCTTCCTCTTTGTCCTGTTACTAACAACAGAACTACCCTTTCACCTTCTCTCACTCTCAACTTGTTGGGTCCCAAACTTTATGTAAATACCGATAAGGTATCTATTATTCTATTCTCTCAAACCCCTCCCTATTAGTAATTAGACTTTGTTTGGTTTCATGTTATTTTTGCCTAAGTTTCTTACTTACTCATAACAGGTCACAGTTGGCAAAAGACCAATCACAGGAATGCGTTTGTTTCTTGAGGGCATGAAATGCAACAGGTTAATTACCCACTACTAATCATTATTTACTTCTAGTTTAGAGAAGCTTTCTCAAGTGGTCTACTCTTTGAAAACATTTTCTATTTTTATTTTTTAAAATTTGTGATAAGTTTGACTTGCTAATAAGAACATAAAAGACTATGGTTGAACCTGACTAATAAATAAATAAGTATTATATTTTGGGAAAAAATAAATAAAAAAGAAAAAAAGAAAATCATTTTGAACTGTTCAACCCGATCTAATTGACGAATGTCGATTCAAAGTGGTCCAAACACGGTTCAACCAGATTTTGGGTGGTTCAACCGGACTACGGTCCAAATGAGGTTAAACCAACCACCAGGCTCGGCGGTTTCCTGGTTGAATCGCCCTGTCTGGTTCTGACAACACTGAATCAGTGTCACTGATTTGAGGCGATTAATTGTTAGTGTTTTCCAAAAGCAATGAAAATGCCAAAAAATAAATTGTTTTTCCAGAAATACACCATCCCAAGCTACTATTTCATCTCCTCTTAATCATTATGGTTAACTTTAAGAATATCTCATCTTATTACTAGCAAGTTAAAAAATTAATACATAGGAGAAAGTGAGAAACTATTATTTAAAAAACTATAGATAATATTTTTTTTCTACAAATGCTTCGGACTCTTAGTAATATGAAGTTGGTGAAACACAGGTTGGCCATACACCTACAACACGTATTGAACACTCCAATAATGCTTAACAACAAAATTGAGGACACAATATGGTCAGAAGAAATTAGTGATGAACGTTTCTTTGAAGCAATCAATGGCAAGAAATTTTCCCATGTATGTACAGCACCAGTTAAATACAATCCTATTTGGAGTTCAGAAAAAGATGTGGCATTCATTGTCACAGGAGCTCAACTTCATGTGAAAAAAGTACATGATTCAAGGAATGTCCTTCATCTTAGGTTGTTGTTTTCTAAGGTGTCTAATTCTTTTGTTGTGAAATCAAATTGGTCACAAGGTTCCTCTGGGTTGTCACAGAAATCTGGCATATTCTCAGCAATTAGCACATCAATTTCTGGTAATAAAAAAGACCACAAAAAAGTACCAGCAATAGTGTTGGATTCAAGTGTGTTTCCAACAGGACCTCCAGTACCTGTGCAAACACAAAAGATGTTGAAATTTGTGGATACTTCTCAGTTATGTAAGGGTCCACAAGATAGTCCCGGCCATTGGTTGGTCACTGGGGCAAGATTGGTCATGGACAAGGGTAAGATTTGTCTATGGGCCAAATTCTCTTTATTGAATATGGGGACGGATCCTATACCGACACTTCCAGTAGAAGAGAGACAGACACATATTAAAATAATATTGTAATGTGTTTGTCCGTCTCTCTTCTACTACAAGTGTTTAGTGAATAGGAGAGGATCTGAATCGGTTGAATACTGGCTTATGAAATGAAATGGTGGAGAAAAACACACCCATTTGTGCTAACATGCAAACTTTCCCTCAGAAATGGCTTATTTTTGGAAAGCATAGTTTGTCTGAAAATCAAAATGGCAAAATGATGCACACGTGGCCTGAAAATCTCTCGGAAAAGGGTGCATGTTAGCAAAAAAAGAGGTGTCTTTAGTTACTCCGAATGAAAAATCAACACAAGAAAAAAAATAGAAATTTTTTCAAGTTTTATAATTCTATGTCCTTGTATAATTAATATCCCTAGCAGTAGTGACAGAGGTAGTTATATGATTGTTATTTTTTCATTGGTTTTGTAAGTATCTTCCAACAAAATCAAGGATCAAGAATGTATATATCTAAGGAGTTAAACATTTCTAAGCATGCTGTTTATGAGCTCTTTGAGACAAGGGAACATTTTTGGTCTTGAGTTCTGCTTTTTTTTTTTTTTTTTACAATAGCAGCTTCAAATGTAATAATTTTATTTTACTTGCTTATAGTATAGTTATTTTTAAAAGGAGGGGAACCACTCTACATATAAGGTGTCTTGATTTTTAAGGGGAGTAGTTTGTTAATGTTGGGGCAAATCACACAAACCTCACTGTGTTTCACTCAAGGTATCAAAGAAGTAGAGAGGGAAAACAGGTACACAGTCAAAACATGAGCAAGATTTAAAGAAGTAAGAATTCAATAGAACATGTTAACAAAAGTGGTGACTATCATCAAATTGAAGTTGTATTCAACTTCAGTTAACCTGCTAAAATAAGAGACTAGATAAAGCTATTGCATGATCAAGGTGTGAAGACCCACTGAAATTAGTCTTCAAGTGGGAGATTCTTAGTTAACTATTTTCAGTGAGGCGGCGCAGTATATAATATCAATATATTTATAATTTACAATCTTACTAAAAATTGATTATGTACATGTCATTTTATTCAATTAAATAATTGAAAAGTCATATTAATCAAATGTGATACATAATAATAACTAGGGCAACTACCCGTGCGATGCACGGGCTAGGGTGGTGGCTAATATTATGCATAAGCGGCATGCATAAATGACTTATTGACTATGAAGATATAAAATGGTTGCATAATGAGGTTGTATTAACTGATTGTATAGTGGTATGTGAATCAATCACATTGAACAGGTGTATAATTTGGGTAATTCTAACATCTTGTATCCTAAATAGAATATTGCATCAATGTTCTCATAATACTATTTAAAATTAATTTACATGATTCGAAAATAAAAAATTGCCTTGATGTCCTAGTAGGTTTCTGTTAATTAGTGTAAAATGTGTAAGTAAAAAAAATGAATGAATCGATTATGCTTTATTATCTATTCTAATGAATTGAATGCACCAGGTGGGGCGGCGAGTAATACGGGTCTAATATATTGTACAGTAAGTGGTATATACATTGTATTGTGTACTTGACGGTATAGCTTAACAGATGTATACGTTGGTTCGATAGTTTAGGTTTAGTGGAATCAAAATTTAAATTTATTTATAATGGAAATTTAAAATTATTTATAATGGCACAAAAATACTCTAACAAATATATAACCTATCTCACGGGATATGGTGGCGAGTAATCATTTGTGGTCTTAAAAAGGATACTAACCCGACTGTACAGTCGACTTAATCCCCTATTTATATTTTTTGAAGGAGAATATTTATTCATTTATAAGTTTTTTGTAAAAGAATTTTTTTTTGAAAAAACAAATAAGTAAAAACGAGAAAGGGTTGTAATGGTAAAATGGGGGTGCAATTAGCTGTAGGGGGTGTATAAAGTAAACATGAGGGGTGCGCTTAGCAGCCCAATGCGTTAGGTTTTATTTTTGAGAGCTGATAAGGGACTGGGCTATTGTGCGCATGTGCCTAAGTAGGATGTTTGAAGTAAGGCCATCACTTTTCCAACACCCATCCCTACTCACTCCACACCCCCTAACTCTGCGAAATGACCAAAAGACCATTAATGAAACGCGCATTTTTCGTTGATTCGGTTACGGGCAAGCGAAGGTGTATTTTTTGGCACACACCCATTTTTCCTCCTTTAGATGATTCGGCTAACCCAATAAATTCCGATCAGGGCAGCCAAATACCCTCTGCATTCCAATCCTTGAAGCCATGGCAGAAATGCATCGTCTCCCACTCTCCCTAAAACCCCAAAACCCCCAATCTAAAATGAGAGAACCTAGATTTGATGTTGAACAATATCATGGCTTTGTTTTGATTGATTCGTTCTTGATGCCTTAATGTGGGATTTGATTTCTCACATAATTAATTGTATTTGTGGAACTAAAAAAGGAGTTAACTAACTAACCAACTAAATGGTCTAGTTATTTACAAAGTGCTAACCAACTAAGAAAAAAACAATCAAAACTTAAATTAGAATTTAATTAGGTACAATACATGATTTGTGGAACTAAAAAAGCAGTTAACCAACTAACCAAATAAATGGTCTAGTTATTTACAAAGAGCTAACCAACTAAGAAAAAAACAATCAAAACTTAAATTAGAAATTAATTAGGTACAATACATGATTTGTGGAACTAAAAAAGGAGTTAACCAACTAACCAACTAAATGGTCTAGTTATTTACAAAGAGCTAACCAATTAAGAAAAAAAAACAATCAAAACTTAAATTATAAATTAATTAGGTACAATATACATGATTTGTGGAACTAAAAAAGGAGTTAACCAACTAATGGTCTAGTTATTTACAAAGAGCTAACCAACTAAGAAAAAAACAATCAAAATTTAAATTAGAAAATAATTAGGTACAATACATGATTTGTGGAACTAAAAAAGGAGTTAACCAACTTACCCATTTTCACTAACAAATATAGTACCCACAACCCGATTCCCTGTTATTATTGTTGGTGTTGAATCAGCAATTGACTTAGGTGTAGATAGCACAAATAGAGCCCATTTTTTTTACCAGAAACACTTACTGGCCCAGCTCTATTTTTGTGCGGCACCCAAACCCGCAAGAACCGGGTTAACACGCGGGTTAAACCTACCCGATCAAAACCCAGCCTATATGCGACAAAACAGAAACCCTAAACACGCCTCTGTTTCTCTCTCGTTTCTTCGTTCTTTCTTTTTTCTCAGCTTCCATTTGAAGGTGTGCTAGGGTTCTTAGATCAATCCAGATGCGCTAATTTTTGGTGAATATGATGATAATCGAAGCTTGCAGAAACGAAGATCAACACACAGGTGGCTCTATTACTTTTGATTCTTCTGATTTGCTCTTACTTTAGCTAAATCAGAATACCTATTTGTTGTTTGGTGATTTTACAGGTTTCTATGGTCTAGGTTTTGAATCGGAAGTATGACCAAGAACAATGAAAATGTATTCAGCAAAACCTTGGTTCGATTTACCCTTTTTTTCTTTTGAATCAGAAAACCCTAATTTCGAATCTATGAACATCTGGTATCCTTACGTTGTATGAACAGAATGATGATGAACGAAGCTGTGTCTCCTTATGAATGTGTGGTTGAATGATGAACGAACATACCAAGAACACGAACGAAAGGTAAAATCACTCACTCAGTGATTTAATTACGTGTATCCTTTATTTCATTTCAAAGATTTTGGAGATTCTGTTCTATCACTAATCGTGTATTTTCCATTTGTGGAACATCAGAGGTTTGGAATACTTTCTCAGCTGTAGAAATCAGCAGCAATAGCCTATTCCACTGATTCAGAATCCCAGATAATAAGGCCTTGAAAATTCTTCCAATGAATGAGCAGCAACAGAGCAGGTAAGATCATACCGTTATTTTTTTCTTTGTTGATTCACAAAAGCCCTGTCATTGTGATTAATTATTGATATTTTGTTTAGAATGTTAAACATACTATGAGTTGAAAATTGAATTTCTGTTCAGCATAAAATTAGGTATGACAATTGACAAATAACCTTTTATTAGTATATTTAGATATTTAGATAGGAAAAATGTAAGATACACAAGCAGTTGCCGTAACACTTATGATCATGGATTTGGGGGGTGGTAGGTTTTATTTTATTATAACGTGGTGTAACAGTTATGACCATATATTTGAAACTGAGACACTAAAACTTGTCATTACCACAAGTTTGGAGGTTGAAGCATTTACACCAAAAAGGCCCAAGGATTTAATGCACATTGATGAGGTGAGTGAGAGAGATGGTAAAAGGCATGAAGCACAAATACATTGATGAGGTGAGTGACAGAGATGGTAAATGGCTAGGTATCCTCCTGTTTGTAAATCACCTTTTATTCATTACTAGTAGGATACTCGTGCATACGCACGGTGCTGTCGTGTTATTTTTATGAATGAACTTAGACAATATTTAAATAGTTTGAACATTACCCCGTGAAAATAGAGACAAATTTAAAGTAGATAAAAAAGGAGTTTCAAATAAAAAAATAGATACTTATTAAAATTTAAAAATGTAAAAGTATCATTTAAAAATAATACATGCATTTATTCCGTATTTTTTTATATATCAGTGAAGTGTTCTTTTATAAATCAGTCTTGTTATCCTGTGTTTTTTTATATATTAGATTATTAGTGCAGCTATCCCGTGTTTATATATATATATATATCATTGCAGTTATACCCGTATTTTTTATATATCAGTGCAGTTATCTCGTGTTTTTTATTTATCAGTGCAGTTATCTCATAGTTTCAATTGATTATTTGAGTTGATTAGTAGATAGTAAAAGATAGATAGTAGATTATTAATGAGAAATATTTAACCCGTGTTTTTTTATATATCAGTAACAGTTATTTGTCCTTCTTTTGGTATTAGTGACAAATATTTGTCGCATGTGTTTTAAATATTTATCAGTTTAAATAGTCATTAAGTCTTCTTGTTTTATTAGATAGTAGGTTCATAGTAATTTTCAAAAATTATAATTATCAATGGCAAATATTAATCCCGTATTTTTTTATATATCAATGCAGTTATCCATTGTTTTTTATATATCAGTGCAGTTATCTGGTAGTTTCATTTGATTATTTTAGTTGATTAGTAGATTATAGTAGATAGTAAATTTGTTAGATAGTAGATTATCAATAAGAAATAATTGTTTTAAATATTAATTAGTCTTCTTGTTTTTTAGATAGTAGGTTTGTAGTAGTAGTCTTCAAAAAATTTAATTATCAATGACCAATATTAATATCGTGTTTTTTCATATATCAGTGCAGTTATCCCGTGTTTTATATATATCAGTGAAGTTATCTCGTAGTTTCAATTGATTATTTTAGTTGATTAGTAGATTATAGTAGATAGTAAAAGAGAGATAGTAGATTATCAATAAAAAATATTTGTCTTAAATATTAATCAGTAGTTGAAATAGTCGTTAAATATTATTGTTTTTTAGATAGTAGGTTTATAGTAGCTAGTCTTCAAAAATTTTAATTATCAATGACAAATATAAATCCTGTGTTTTTTTATATATATCAATCATGTTTTCACGTGTTTTTTTATATGTCATTGCAGTTATCCCGTAGTTTCAATTGATTATTTGAGTTGATTAGTAAATTATAGTAGATAGTAAAAGATAGATAGTAGATTATCAGTAACAATTATTTGTCCTTTTTTAGGTATTAGTGACAAATATTGTCACGTGTGTTTTAAATATTAATTAGTTTAAATAGTCATTAAGCCTTCTTATTTTTTTAGATAGTAGATTTATAGTAGTTTTCAAAAATTATAATTATCAATGGTAAATATTAATCTCGTGTTTTTTTATATATCACTGCAGTTACCCCGTGTTTTTTATATATCAGTGCAGTTATCTCGTTGTTTCAATTGATTATTTTAGTTGATTAGTAGATTATAGTAGATAGTAAAAGTTAGATATTAGATTATCACTACGAAATATTTGTTTTAAATATTGATTACTAATTTAAATAGTCATTAAGTCTTCTTGTTTTTTAGATAGTAGGTTTGTAGTAGTAGTCTTCAAAAAATTTAATTATCAATGACAAATATTAATCTCGTGTTTTTTTTTCATATATCAGTGCAGTTATCCCGTCTTTTTTTATATATCAATGCAGTTATTTCGTAATTTCAATTGATTATTTTAGTTGATTAGTATATTGTAGTAGATAGTAAAGGAGAGATAGTAGATTATCAATAAGAAATATTTGTCTTAAATATTAATCAGTAGTTTAAATAGTCTTTAAATATTATTGTTTTTTAGATAGTAGGTTTATAGTAGTCTTCAAAAATATTAATTATCAATGACAAATATTAATCCTGTGTTTTTTTGTATATCAGTGCAGTTATCCCGTGATTTTTATATATCATTGCAGTTATCTCGTAGTTTCAATTGATTACTTTAGTTGATTATAATAGATATTAAAAGATAGGTAGTAGATTATCAATAAGAGGTGATAGTAGATTATCAATAAGAGTGTAAACAGATTTCGGAAAGAAAAATTAAAATTTTAAGGTGATAGTTTTTTTTTGTTTTTTAGTGTGACTCATTTACATTTTTATAGGTAATTTGAATAGAGTAGTGTTTGTATAAATTTAGAAATTTAGCTAAAAAAATTAAAGTGAAATGATAAAAGAAAGAGAATAATTATTTATGGAAAAATTAAAAGTAAAGTAAAAAGAAAAAAAAGGAAGAAAGAGAATGTAAAAGTGAAATGGAGAAAAAAAAGTGTAAGAAGAAAGAGAAAAAAAGGAAGAAAGAGAGTGTAAGAGAAAAGTGAAAAGTAAGAAAGAGAGTGTAAGAAGAAAGGGAAAAAAAAAGAAAAAAAAAGAGTGTAATGACATTTTCACCCTTAAATTAGATATGTGTCTTGTTAATAAGAGATCCAAATTGGTAATTTCATAGGAGGTTTGTTTGTATAAATAGATATTAGATTATTGTTTTTGCTTTATTCATTCGCACTTCTAGAACATAGACCCGTGCTCTGCATGAGTTGTATGATATACATGGTGAAAATTATAGCCACATGAAATTAAGTTTAACCAGGGCAGTTACCCGTGCGATGCACGGGCTAGGGTGGTGGCTAATATTATGCATAAGCGGCATGCATAAATGACTTATTGACTATGAAGATATAAAATGGTTGCATAATGAGGTTGTATTAACTGATTGATCGTATAGTGGTATGTGAATCAATCACATTGAACAGGTGTATAATTTGAGTAATCCTAACATCTTGTATCCTAAATAGAATATTGCATCAATGTTCTCATAATACTATTAAAAATTAATTTACATGATTCGAAAATAAAAAATTGCCTTGATGTCCTAGTAGGTTTCTGTTAATTAGTGTAAAATGTGTAAGTAAAAAAAATGAATGAATCGATTATGCTTTATTATCTATTCTAATGAATTGAATGCGCCAGGTGGGGCGGCGAGTAATACGGGTCTAATATATTGTACAGTAAGTGGTATGTACATTGTATTGTGTACTTGACGGTATAGCTTAACAGATGTATACGTTGGTTCGATAGCTTACATTGTATGGTGTGCTGCGACGGAGGGAAGTGTGAGTGAGGTGAGAGTGAATGGTGAGAGAAGAGTGTGTTACGAAATAGGAAAATTTAATTAAAATTAGCGAGGGATATTTAGCAACGGATTTGAATATTAGTGACAGATTTAAATTTCACGCATTCCCAAACATTAGCGACCGAATAATAGCCACAGATTTAGGGATTAGCGACGGATTTGGGAATCTTACGATTTCCAAGGTCTGCCAACGGTCACGTCAGCGTTAGCGACAGACCATTAGCGACGGAATTTCCTGTTAGCGACGGATTTGAATTTTAAAAAAAAAATGGCGCGTCTTGTAGCCACGGATTTGGCTGTCGCTAAATCCGTCGCTAATACTGCATTTTTTTGTAGTGGGTTGAAACTAACATTTTCAGTGATTTAGAGATGCAAGGCTTTTTGAAAAAAAAAATTATTTTGCAGGATCCCAGCATAGTGGTGGATGAAGATAAAATAAAAATTTCACCATCCTTCAAAGTTCATCCACCACGTGGAAAAAGAAAGAACAATGTGAACCACATGGTTAGAAAGTTAAGAAGGTGTACTGCGTTAGATGTTAAATTTGCTCTTGGAGAGCCACCTGATTAAGCACTAACTATTGCCAGGCTCACGATGTTAAACAAGCGCTTCGCAGGAGGCAACCTGTGTTTTATTTTGTTATTTTTGTTTTGTTTTATTTTGGTTTTAGGAATAAGCTCAGATTGCAAGCTCTCTCAAAGAAGTCACTCTTACTCTCTCTCTCTCTCATTTATTTCTTTGGGTTTCTATTTGATTATTTTGCATTGAGGACCATGCTTCATACTAGTGTGGGGGAGGAGAGGTTGTTTTTTCACTTGATCTCTATTAATGCGCATACCCACTATATGTGTTGATAGCATTTTTTCTGGCTTGTTTTGAATGGACTATGCTTAAAGTTGAAAAAAATAGAGATCTTGCCTTTAGGGGACCCCAAAAAAGAATTTATTTGACAGACTTGTGCTTAATTGTAACTGTGAGGTTGTCCTTAAGAAGTTGATAATTAGCATTTGTCCCTCTTGAGTACTTTTTATGAACTAGCTTCTAAAGGTGAGATTTGAGCCTTCATAAGGGGATTGATACTAAATCATAAATTTTTACCCATTTTCTTTCTATGAGTGTGTTTCCCAATTTGCTACATTCTAGAATTTGTCTTTTGACCATTTCAAGACGAAAATTGTGCTTGCATCATGTAAAAATATTTGGGGAATTTAAGTATTTTTCTGGCCTCAGAGTTGTTTGTTGAATTTATCCATTAGTTGCTCCATTTGAGCCTATTTGTTATATTTTTTCTTTGGTACCTAGATATAATTTTTTCTTTTTTCTGTGGTAACCATTTGAAATTAAATTTGGAGCACCTATTGAAAATTACAATTTTGTCCTGTATTTTAATTGTCTATCTCATCAGGACATAAAAACAAAATAGGAGTGCGCCCTAATGTGGTTACAAGCACCTTTTCCTCCAAAAAAAATATAGAAAAATGAAAAATTGAAAAAAAAAATAGAAGAAAGAAAGCAAAAAGGAGGAAAAAGTCAAATAAAAAAAATAAAAGAGCCTACTCAAGAGAAATGACAAGTCAAAAAGAGCGGACTCAATAGAAAAAGGTGAAGAAGGAAGTGATATTAACTTGGAGTTTGGACAAAATTTGTAAAATAGATAGGAGCTCCATATTTGGTTTCAAAGGTTACTATTTATTTATTGTTTTTACCCCTTTGATTATCCCTTTATTCCTATTTCCTACCCTACTTGAATTAACCTTGGCCCCATTAAATGACAAAAAAAAGAGTTGTCTAACATCCACCAGAGAATAATGGGTCATTCTGTCATTACAATTTCAAAAGCCACAGGCTTTATGTCAATGGGTTAATTACCAATGACAGAGAGCAAGAGGAAGAGTTGAAAAAGAGATGGGTGCCAAGCCAAGGTCCCCAAGACCTCCATAATAAAGGCTAATACATGTAGTAAGGACATTTGAAACTTCCAAAATTACGCAAGAAGCTACAGAATCCATAACCCAGGATCGGAGAGTATATAAATAAATCTCTTTTCCCAAATTATTTCAATTTGTTGACTACAAAAGAAATATGCATATAATATAATAAGAAATGAAATTAACCTGAAGAAGTGTCACTTTATCCAACTTGGGTAGAATTCCTACAGTTACATCAGGACCCCAGCGCTGTCTTCTGTAAGGATGGGTTGCGACGAGTTGTGATATGGTGATTCAAAATTGTTCAGTGTTTGCGATTTGGTGAATTGGGGATTCTGGAACACTGTGGTATTCATGTTCTTCGCTCAATACGGATAAGGAGACTGGTAGTGATGACTGCGTATATGGTAAGTTCACTTCAACTTACTAGATAATACCCAAAATATCCTTGTTTTTTTTATAAGAAACCCTAAATAACCTCTTTTTAAGTTTGTTGAAACCTAAAAATATCAATATCTTATCTTAATTATTATGTACCCATTTCATTATTCCTATTTAATTAATCTATTTTTACAAAATATCCACATAATCTTATAACAGATCTATTTTTAATCAAGAATAAAAGTCCTCAATTTGAGAAATACAACAAATCTACATTATCTAAGTTGAAACAATTTTTAGTTAGAATTGTTGTTATCAATATTACACTACAAAAAATCGTAGGATAAGCGACGGATTTTAGCGATGGGATTTTTCCGTCACCAATTCTCTCGCTAAGCCACTTTAGCGACGGATTTTTGAGGTTTAGCGACGGAAATTTCCGTCCTCTATCCTGCTTTTTTTTGTAGTGTTAGTAAACAATTGTAATTGTAATCAAGATAATATTAAGGCAATCTAAGATGAATTCTTCTACAATCTAATTAAAAACAAAAACTAAAATAATGTGTGATTTTTGTAAATTCGAATTTTACAATTTAAATGAGTTTATTTCTATTAAAATTGAATTTAAATTTATAATAGAAACAATTAGTTTATTAAAAAAAATAGTAGAATTACCAATATTTCCGTGATTAAGTAACACAGGTTGAGTAACGCAAATAAGGGCATAATCCTTATAATGTCAAAAAAATAAACCACAAAGTTCATAATCCTTATAATGTTAAACGAAAACTACATGTTACCACATGAATTTAATCTTCTAATAAAATAAAGCATTATAAATAAGTTCAACCATAAGTCCAGGGAACACATGTTCCCACAAGAGTTTAATCTTCCAATAACATAACCCATTTTAAATAAGTTCAACCACAACAGTAAGGAAAAACAAGTTTCCGGAACATTTGGTGTAGCGGTAATCATAGTTATTAAAATCGACCCAATAATCAACTCGGTTAAGGTATCGGGTCAGACCGATGGGTCACAGGGGCGAAGCTTCTTAGGAGTCTGAGGATGCCACGATACCCCCAAATTGTTATAAATTTTTTTAATATATAATATAGCAAAAATCTATCTCTATATAAAAGTTTTGCGAATTGCAGACCAATATGAAGCCTAGCAGAGTGGTAAACGCCTGCATGTTGTAGGTTCGATCCACGGAATCAAATTTTTTGGTATTTCATATCTTAAATTAAAAAAACAACGAAAAAAACAAGAATAGGCTAAGGGGGATTTGAACTTGAGACCTGATACTTTTTCATACGCTCTTTACCGCAAAATCAATTAAAAAATACTGACATTCACATAGAAAATAAATATATATGTTGATTGGTACCCCTAAAGAATTCTCCCAAGCTCTGCCACTAGGGTCACCGGTCGGTTCGCATGACCCATGACACTACTAATAAATATAGGCATGACGTGTACCTAACTAAATGAACAATCATTAAACAACAATGGACTCACAAATATTATTCATATTCATCAATATTGTAATTAAAAAATATTAAAATCTTTTTTTTGACAGACAAAATAAATATATAAAATCTAATAACTAGGAAACGTGATATAAAATAATAGATGTTAAATAATTTGAATATAAACGTAATTTATAATAGTGGTGGGGCCTTTATTCCCGGCTGTCACATGTGGAATGTATCGATCTTTTACAAGATATCATTATTTGTTAGGATATGGGTGATTTGAGAGGGGACAGATTATCACAAATATGGAAATGAGATTGCTATTATTAGAAGTTATATCAACAAAGATTGTGATATTCGGCTTAACCATATCTTAAAGAAAGAAAATCATTGTGCGGATTTCTTATCCAAATTAGGAGTGCATGGAAATCAGGATTTGCTTATTTTGTACTCTTCTCATATAGAGTTAGATCTCTTGCTTTCTTTTAATGTAAGAGGACTAATTGTTAGGTTTTAAACCGGTTTTTCTTTTCCTTAAGACTATTATTGTTAATTAAATATCCTTAACTAGTATTTTGTTACATTTTTTCTATCTAAAGATATTTATAGGATTTGTACCAAAAAAAGATTTTAATATCATTTTATTGATTTACTTGTTCATTCAGCTGGTTATTTCCATAATCAAATAGAAAAGGGAATTTTTTAATCTTTTTATTTTTACCTTTTTAGCAAAAAATCAAAAAAACATTACATTGCTTTTTCAGTCTCTTTTCAAATGACTAGCGTGAGCAGAAACCGCGTAATTTGACTTTCCAATGTAAACGCGATTTACAACAAAATACAGAAAATATGTTTATTTATTTAAATTTAATTCGAAGATTTCTTTCCTTCTAAAATACCATGAGTTATGAATGGCAATTAAACACGCAGTATAAAAATAAGAATATTTTTTTGATGGAAACGCAGTTGTTGACTTTCTGGAACTTGATATCTCTCCTCGCTTTGCTTCTCGCTTTCTTCTTCTTTTACTCTCACAGATATCCTTCTTCTTCGCTCATGGCTCAAGAATCATCCAAATCCATTTACGACTTCACCGTCAAGGTTCCTTTTTCTCTTTTCTTCTTCTTCTGCTTAGAATTTGTTGCTTGCTTATAACTAACCTAATTGTTTCTTCACTCTAATTGCTTGAGAAATTTGGTCTATTTTTTGTGGTAAATGAATTGAGTTCGGATTGTCTTCTTGATTATTTGTTGCTGATATGAACTGTAATTGCTTTCAGGATATCCGTGGAAATGATGTTAATCTGAATGAATACAGTGGGAAGGTTCTCGTGATTGTGAATGTTGCCTCACAATGGTAACTTCATTTTATTTATTCATACTGATAAATTATTTTTGTCTATTGTTGTATTCCAATTTACTTTATCTACATATTGATGGATCCTAATGGTGTTGTTCGATCTGTGTATCCTACATAATTAGAGGGATAAAACTTGCTCAGTTGCTTGTTGTTTTGTTTGTATTCAAATGAGATTTTTTTTTTGAAAAGGCAAAGGTATATTATATTATAGGCTAAAGTGCTTCCGTGTCCCTTATCTTTATTTAAAGTAACGATTTGGTCCTTTATCTTTTTTTTGTCCCAAATCAGTCATTTATGTTTTAAATTTTTGACACATAAATCCTTTTCTGTCCCAAATCAGTCCTTTATGTTTTAAATTTTTAACACATAAATCCTTTTTTTGACACATAAATCAGCACTGTTAACGGAAAAGGATTTATGTGTCAAAAATTTGAAAGATAAAGGACTTATTTGAGACAAAAAAAACATAAAGGACTAATTCGTTACTTTAAATAAAGATAAGGGACTCCAGAGCACTTTAGCCTATATTATACATAAATATATAGTGTTGAGGATTAATGGCACTCAAAACCATACATCACATGATCAAAGACCAAAGGCAAACAAAAACACATCAAAGCTCTAACAGAGGAAGTAGGCTCCCAGGATCTAAGCATCACAAACCAAATACACCTACGTTTTTGAAATACACTCAAAGGAATCTACACTTCATTCATAGAAAAGACAAGGACTCGACTTAGTCTTAGTCAAGAGCAATTTTCATGAATATAGTTTAATTACAAATAATGCCTCTGAGGGGTCAATAATTTTATTCGAGAAGATTTTCCTGATTATGGTTTCTTAGATAGCCAAGAGAACAACACGTCAAACCAAGATAGCCCTTCCTAGTCCATGTTGGGAAGATACCACGGTAGAGTAATGAGAAAATGGTAGGAACTTCCGATGGTAGTGCTAGCAAAACCTCTAACCACCTGAAAACTGAATACCAGGTCCACATAGAAGTTGCACCTTAAGATAATTATAGTGTCCTCTTTGCCATTTTTCTTTGTCTAAAATTATTTGTCATTTTAGAATCCCAATGCAACATTTATTATTTTTTTCCAACAATACCCTCATTTAGTTCGAGACTTTTCCTCCTACCAATGTAAAGTTTTCCATTCCTCTCTCATAATAATATAGGGGTATTTTAGTCCTACCATACTTTTTGAGCATAAAAATTAGCATATCCCATCATTTTCATAAAACCCGCGAATAACCTTAAGCGCCATTTAAATTGAGACGGAGGGAGCATTATTCTTCCACATTTTATTCTGTCTATAACTATGATCATAATATTCTAAATCATTGTTGCAGTGGTTTGACAGAAGCAAACTACAAAGAATTGAACGTGCTGTATGACAAGTACAAGAATCAAGGTCTGTCACTTCAGCACAAAGAAATATATGTCAAATATAGTTTATGAGATTGTTAAGTTTGTAATACTTAGACTTGTGAATTGTCTCCAGGGTTGGAAATCTTGGCATTTCCATGCAACCAGTTCTTTGGACAGGAACCAGGATCCAATGAAGAAATTCAGAATGTTGTGTGCACAAGGTTCAAAGCTGAATTTCCAGTCTTTGATAAGGTGATTTATGATAATCATACTACAACGTGCAAAAGTTTTCCCCCGTTTTATTTGGAGCTCTTGAATTTGCTTGCTTTTTTATTTTATTTTATTGTACTATTCTATCTGGATCTCGCATGCTGTTAATTGTCCTGCATCAGCACACTCTGTGCATGGAGATAGGACTTGTTTGGAGGCTGAACATACTTCAAATTTCCACTAGTCATACCTCGCGTGCATTTTTTTTTTCAATGAATTTTGGAAGTATACTGTTCAGTGTATATGCCAGTTGATATGGAAATAATCCTAAAATGATTAAATTATTATAGGTTGAAGTCAATGGGAAGAATGCAGCACCACTCTACAAGTTTCTGAAGGATCAGAAGGGGGGGATATTTGGAGATGGTATCAAATGGAACTTCACAAAGTTCCTAGTGAACAAAGAAGGAAAGGTTGTGGAGAGATATGCTCCTACCACCTCTCCTCTGAAAATTGAGGTTCGAGACATTTTTGCTTATATTTTAAATAAGGTTTCGATACACAGTGATGCCAGGCAAAGGTGGTCAACTAGAATTAAATTTTGGATTGCTGTTTGGGCTATTGGCACAAAGACTGCTCATCCTCTGTGATAGCTCAAACAGAAACCCAGCATTTAATTGTAACGGAACCCCTTGTTGGGAAATGACCTCCATAATTTCCCTCCGTGAGACTCAAAATAGGCACTAGCGGAAACGTGAAAATGAGCGTAATGACATAGAGAGAATTTTAGCGTGGAAAACCTTCTCTAGGTGAGAAAGGAAAAACCACGGGACCGTAGGCTTCTTAAACTTCCACTATAAATGATAATGGGAATACAACAACTTCACCCTTAGGTGGATCTCACTACAATGTATCTCTCAATTTGTAAGAAACACTCTCACAAATTGGCTCACTATTTCTCTCACAAAGAAACTCTCTATGAGAAATCACTCTTTCTCTTGAGCAAGGCTCTCTTTCTCTCTTGCTTCTTGTTGTGTTTCTCTTGTGGTGTGTTGAGAATGCTTGCTCATGGTCCTATTTATAGGAGAGGCAAGCCAAAGTTGCCTTACATGCATGAAGACACTTGTCCTTTGCCTTCCATGCAAAAGACCAAATGTTCCTTTCAATGCATGCACTACACCATGTGTCTCTTGCAATGCATGCACCACAACATGTGTTACTCATGCACTACACCATGTGTACACCATACACCTTGCTACTTGTCATCACATGCAACCTTCCAATATGTTGGCCATGTGGAAATGGCTGGACCCCACACCCCTTTGTGCTGCATCATATATAAGATTATTACATGTCAATAAGCTATATCTTTCCTCTTGCAGAAAGACATTGAGGGGCTCTTGCAGTCTTCTTGAGCACTAAACTCTTCTGATTCTATAGAGCACCATATGTTGCAGAGGTTAGTTTCACAGTTGTTTAGTTTTCACCTCTTCCTTTTGTTCTTGATGATCAGTGCTTGTGGTAGCTCAAACTAAGTTTGCCAGTCTTGCATATGCAAACACCCATGTTCATTTTTTCATATGGCTGGGATTTTAATGTTTCACCTCTCCAATGAAATATGCAATGACCAAATAAACCTTTATTTGACATAAAATATTTTGACCACAGTTTAATTACTTCAGTTCATAGTATCTCAAGTTGTATCAGAAATCATCATCTAGACCAAAATACAAAAAGAAAAATCATAATCTGATTTACGCTTCACTAATCAGCTTATGCTCTGTCCTTCTGTTCTTGTTTACAGGATATAGACAATCTCTCCAATGCTTTCATAGGACAAGGAGCTTCTCAAAGCTTGTGCTATGTAGCCCCAGTTAATCTATGGCCTGAAAATTTCTTAATTTGTCGTCTACTTGTATTATTATGCAATAAGTAAAATGTGGTGTTCTAATTCTCTTGACTCAAATACCTTTGATCTTCACTCACTATTGGAAGGCGTGATTATTTTATTCTGTATGTATGGTCCATACTCCATGGATTGATTTGCGTCTTACATATCTACATATTATTAAGATGGCCCGTTTTCTTTTTAGTTGGAAACTCTTATAAGTGATGATTTCTTTGGTGAAGGCATTCATATACTTCTTACAAAACTGATGATAAATATCCCTCACGTAAAAAAGTTATGGTTCTTCTATCTACGTAATCCTATTTGGGTTGATCTTCATAAATAGTTTCACAGTTGGAATTTGAAAAAGTCGAAATTTTATGCATTTCTTGGATTCCTTTACTGTAGTGTTCAAGTGTATAAATGTACCTAAAAGCCAAATATGTGTGGACTATTTGAGAAATATGTGTCTTTATACATGCAAAACTTTAGTAATAGGCTTTCTGTACTCCATTATTGGTGGTAAAATCACTCACACTTCTTCATAGTTAATTGTAAGGTATGCTGTGTTGTTATATTTCTTGAACAAGATGAAATCACATTCAGTTAACTTGTTGATTGCACTATGAAGCATTTTAGGCTCCGTTTGCAAGTTAGGAGGAGAGGAGAGGGAAGGAGAGGACTTTTAGAGGAGAGGAGAGAAGAGGGAAAGAGAGGAACTTTTCAATTTGAGAGAGTATATTTATAGAGAAGTAGAAAGTGATCTTTATGACTAATATATTTTTAATTTTTGGGAGTATTATAAAAAAGATAGAAGAGATTTAAAGATTTTTTCCAAACCCTCCAAAGTCCTTCTCCAATGCATTTTTTGAGTTTCCTCGTTTTAGAAGATTTTAATAATCTGAAAAATAAATTCTCCATTCAAAATGAGTTACCACTCTTCCTTCTTCCCTTTCCTACTACTGATTTGATTTAAGGACTACATTTGTGTTATTTGTAATGGTTCAAGTTCACGACTGATATACTAATAGTGAACGAACATAATATCATGTTTTTTTGGTCAACAAAGGAACATAACATCATGTTTGGTTGCATAAAATAAATACAGTATAGACGATAGTTTCAGAAGTGGGTCATTCACTAACTACTTTGAATCGCTCACTTGAAGTTGAAAATTGGCTAAAATATGAACTGGGTACCATAATAGTACTTACTGCTTCAATCTTTCATGTCAAAATTGGCTAAAACTCTTTTAACACTTGTTTATAGGGGACGTAATTTGAAGGGGAAATAGATTTTGACAAAAGGGAAATAGTTTATTGAAAATAGAGTTGGTAAAATGGGTTACCTAACTCACATTGAGCTTGGGCTTACACAAACCGGGCCACAAACATGGGTTAAATTTCAGATTCAAACTTTACAATTCAAACCCGGCCCTATGTGAGATACGATCTTTTCAGACTCAAACTTTACAGTTCAAACCCGACCCTATGTGAGATACGATCTTTTCAGACTAATCCGCATTATACACAATGCTGATTAAAAAATATTTTAAAAAAAAAATTGATCACTATTATATGTTAGGAATTGAATATTTACTGATCGAGATATTAAAAGTAGAAACGCAGAGTGGTACAGCATTGTTTTAGGTCACTAAAATAAGGAATACAAAGCAATGCTAATGTAGAATTGCAATTTGATTAGTCTCCCTTTAATCTTGGTTTTATTTCATGCACAAATCTATAGCAACGATAGGCAGCCGCATCTTATTTGTCTTTGGTTCATAAAACCTAGAACAATTAGCAAAGTCGACATTGTTAGGTGGACAATTTGTGGTAATCTAAGATCTCCATTTTACGTGTGTGAGCTTACGAATGATACTTGCTACTCTATATGCATACCCAACAAATTATTATTTGTCTTGATACATTGTATGCTGCTGCAATGCTCAAGACATTGGTATGTCATCCACATCTTACTAGCAGAAAATTCTAAAGTAGCATCCTAAAAAATTCAATAATTATACTACCTCTAGTCCATAATATAAGAAACAAATTTCTATATCATACAGACTAAGAAATGATATTTAAATCAACTATTCTCGTTTGATAAGACTAAAAGTTTGACATTTTTCCAAAATTGTCATTTTCATTAAATGATGATTTATATTCCTAAATAATGACATCACATTTAATTACACCACTTAAATAGAGATAAAATTGAGATTGATAATTTAATGAATCTTAAAAATAGAGTTTGTTTCTTGTATTATGCACCACTCAAAAACATATTTTGTCTCATATGGATCAGGGATATTCCAAAAATGTTCTAGTAGCAAAATAGCATTCTCCAAGGCACACCATGATTTAAATATTTTTTTTACTTGTGGATCTATGGGCTACTCGAAACCTGAGTGTGTTAGTTTGGTGCAGGCCTGAGCTTTTTCTGATCATGTTATGAAAATGGGCTCAATTTTTCCTACCCAAGTCTTATGTTTTGAGGGCTTTTTTGGCCAGATCCATTTTGCCAACTTTAATTAAAGAGTGTCACAAACCTCTCTTTTTAGCACTCTTCTACCAACAATAACTTTAAAATTGAGTGAAGCTCACGTGAGTCTCACTAAATCAATGAGCCTAATTTCTTTTTTTTTGTTGACACAACAATGAGCCAAAAATGATGTGATTTCTTGTTGGTTTTCTTCCACATACTCAAAGAACTATTGATCACATCATTTTTGGCTCTAAAGTTTTTAAGTAGAATTCCTTCCACATGCTTAAGGAACTCATGCTCTCATCAATAAACAACACTCTTTTTAACACTCTTTCTCTAGTACTCTCTCATACATTGATTAAAATTTATGTAAGTTCCATCATTCTGAATATGGAACTTACTAAATTAGCAGGATATAAATAAATCCTACTTAATATGCGGGAGCCGCTCTGCAGTCAGCTTGCAGTCGCGCTCCCGCGCGCCACTTCCCCCTCCTCTTTTAATAATAAAATAATAATAATAATAATAATAATAATAATAATAATAAAATATTAATAATCCAAAACTTGGCATTTTTTTCTTTTCAATTTTTTATATTTTAAGTATTATTTTAGGTCTTTTAAAACCCAATTTTTTTTTGGATATGCAAATACCTATTTGATATGCGCCAGCCGCTCTGCAGTTGTCCTGCAGTTGCGGTTCCGTGCCAAATGCATTTTTTTTTTGTTTTTTTATTTTAATGTCTTTCTTAAATAATGTTCCCTTTTGTCCTTTTAAATCCTATTTGATATGCGCCAGCCGCTCTGCAGTTGTCCTGCAGTTGCGGTTCCGCGCCAAATGCATTTTTTTGTTTTTTTATTTTAATGTCTTTCTTATACCTATTTGATATGCGCCAGCCGCTCTGCAGTTGTCCTGCAGTTGCGGTTCCGCGCCAAATGCATTTTTTTTGTTTTTTTTTTGTTTTTTTATTTTAATGTCTTTCTTAAATAATGTTCCCTTTTGCCCTTTTAAATCCTATTTGATATGCGCCAGCCGCTCTGCAGTTGTCCTGCAGTTGCGGTTCTGCGCCAAATGCATTTTTTTGTTTTTTTTTTATTTTTTTATTTTAATGTCTTTCTTAAATAATGCTCCCTTTTAAATTAGTGTATTATTGATTTACTAATAGCATTTTTTATGGCTTTTATTTTGATTACTTTAGATTAACCGGTATTAAAAGCAAACTTAATTTAGTGTTTATATTATATGTGAGTACCGCGACTTCAATATGTACTTCGCACCAAACTTTCACGTTTTTGTGTTTTTTTTGTTTAAATTTTTTCTGATACTTAAGAGTCTGAAAAAAAATTAGATGTTCAAATACGCGGAATTCATTCTTCAATAACTGGTTTGGTAAAAAAAACTATTTAGTAAGAAAATACGTAAAGTGATCGAGATGCTAAGTAGTATGTTTTGGTGAACCTTTAATAACTGATTTGGTAAAAAAATTATTTACTAAGAAAATACGTAAAGTGGTCGAGATGCTAAGGAGTATGTTTTCGTTAACTTTATAATTCAGAAAAATTTAACTGTTCATATTATGTTTTTTTTAAATAATGTTTATTTTTACTAATCGCATAATTTTTCATTATGACTTTTATTTTGATCACTTTGGATCAACTGATATTAAAAGCAAACTTAAATTAGTGTTTATATTATATGCTACTACCGTAGCTTCAATCGGTACTTCGCACCAAACTTCCACGTTTTTGTGTTTTTTTTGTTTAATTTTTTGTGATATTTTAGAGTCCGAAAAAAATTTTAGATGTTCAAATACGCAGACTTCACTCTTCAATAACTGATTTGGTAAAAAAAAATTAGTAAAATACGTAAAGTGATCGAGATGCTAAACAGTATGTTTTGGTGAACTTTAGAGTTCAGAAAAAAAATTAACTGTTAATATTTTAATCCTTTTTTAAATAATGTTTCTTTTTTTCCTTTTAAATTAGTGTAGTATTAATTTACTAATAGCATATTTTTTCTTTATGGCTTTTATTTTGACCACTTTAGATCAATTGTATTTTTTTTTGTGAAGAGATCAACTATATTAAAAGCAAACTTAAATTAGTGTTTATATTATATACGAGTACTGTGGTAAAAAAACTTTATTTAGTAAGAAAATACGTAAAGTGATCGAGATGCTAAGCAGTATGTTTTGGTGAACTTTAAAGTTCAGAAAAAAAAATTAACTGTTCATATTTTAAACCTTTTTTTAAATAATGTTTCTTTTTTTCCTTTTAAATTAGTGTAGTATTAATTTACTAATAGCATATTTTTTCTATATAGCTTTTATTTTCATCACTTTAGATCAACGGGTGTTAAAAGTAAACTTAACTTAGTGTTTATATTATATGCGAGTACCATGACTTCAATCAGTACTTCACACCAAACTTCGACGTTTTTGCGTTTTTTTTGTTTAAATTTTTTGTGATATTTTAGGGTCCGAAATAATGGGTTTGGTAAAATAAATTATTTAGTAATAAAATATGTAAAGTGATCGAGTCTCGAGATAAGATTGCCAAAATCTATCTAATACAACTTGAGAGGATTACATAGGAGTGGTGCACAATCAAACCAAATTATTGATATGCATCCACGTGTTAAACAATAGGGCTCCAGATGGTCACCGGGGTTAGAGTTGTCCTCAGGGCTCTTTAACGACTTACGGATATACTTACAGATCACCCAGCACGTAGGTCATCGCATTGACTATCGGAGTTTAACCCACACCCTTATACCAACTGAGTCAATCTCATATTTGCTCTTATTTTATTCTAAATATGGAAGTATGATTGTAATTTAAGAAAAAAAAACATCTCAAAAAATAATCACACAATACTTATTATAAAAAAAACATCTAAAAAAATATAGATACACGTTTAATATCATTTTATGCTACCATATCTCAACAGTTGGAGGTTGAAGAATTTTCCATTCAAAAAAAGCACACAAAAAATCATGAATTTACATATAATTTACTATATACGACCTATATTAATTTACATACTACAAATATTAATATATTATACCTTTATATGCCCCGTGCAGAGCACGGGAACTAAAACTAGTTTTATTTAATCATTAAGAAGAGTGTTGGAGGGAGAGTACTCCATTTGTCCCAATTTGTTTTAGTAAAATCAATTTATCTCAATTTGATTGTTGTTTTACATTTTTAATGAAACATTTAATATTAACTAGGGAAGGGAATATTAAATAACACTAAGACACCGATCTCATCTCATTATGAGTTTCAAATAGTGCATCCTAAAATGAGTATTTTTTTTATAAGCAAATGTTAGTGGGGTGGAGAAATGTTAGTTTTCGGGGTTTGAACCATGAACCTCTTTCTTGCAACTTCGCAAGTTATTCATGTCCCTTAGCTCGCCAACTGAGCTACCTTATTGGGACCTAAAATCAGTGTTTTAAAAACCGGCTCGGGATCGGAAATGCACTGACTCGCCCTGAACCGGCCGGTTTTGCTAAAACTCGTTGACTCGGTGGGTTCTCGCAACCCGGGCCGGTTTTTGCTAAAACTTTGAAATAGTCTAAAAGGTTCTCATATTGGGGATCGAATCGAACACAAGACCTATTGTGAGTGAGACAAATGAGAGCTACCACTGCACCATTGATGTTGTTGTGTTTGTTTTTCATTTTGATTCTGTATATCATTATATTAATACCTCCTTTTACATAGTTATAAAATAAAGGCTAAAGTGCTCCCGGGGTCCCTTATCTTTATTTAAAGTAACGAATTAGTCCTTTATGTTTTTATTGTCCCAAATAAGTCCTTTATCTTTCAAATTTTTGACACATAAATCCTTTTCCGCTAACAGTGCTGATTTATGTGTCAAAAAAAGGATTTATGTGTCAAAAATTTGAAACATAAAGGACTGATTTTGGACAGAAAGGATTTATGTGTCAAAAATTTAAAACATAAAGGACTGATTTGGAACAAAAAAAAGATAAATGACCAAATCGTTACTTTAAATAAAGATAAGGGACCCCGGGAGCACTTTAGCCTAAAATAAACTATGTATTAATTTTACAATAGAGAGGCTACCAATGTGTTTGTTTTTCATTTTGATTCTGTATATCAAGTAATTAACACGACAACACACTGGTATATCAATATATTAATACCTCCTTTCAAATATATTAATATTATGTATGAATAAATTTAAAAATATTAATAAATTAATATATTAATTTTTATATTTTAGTAGATATAAAATAAACATAGTTTTTTTTATATAAAATAAACATAGTTATTAATTTTAAATGTACGAAATTTATATTATATACTATATAGGTCTTGAAAATTCGCAAAATAGAGACCGGGTCCGAGTCATGCGGTCCCAATTTTAGTCATGCGATTCAACTGACGACCCCTCGGTCTGACTATTGACCTAATGATCCAATACCTTCACCGACCGAGTTTTTAAACATCCACTAAAATGAGTATTGGACGGTGTACTATTAAAGAGAATATCTTGTCATGTTTTATTTGACGATGTTACCTAAGTCTGATATTTTGTGAAAAAAATGTGTCCTCCAATGAAGGCGTTTGTTTCACACGCGCTTGTCGACTTAATCCAATGGACATTAGAAACCCACGACAACTAAAAAAATTGAGGTGGATTTCCCGCGAAGCCAAACAAAAATATCTTGCTCCCATCCCCGATGACGTGGTGAGAAAGAATTCAACCCAAGATATTTTCTATCAAAATATCACAGCATGCATATAGACTCCAATCCACCCTTCATTCTCCGCTCAAATTACAAAACTACCCCCTCAAACCCTCCACATGTCCTGTCGCAATTCATCCTTACAACAAGGGCATTTTGGTCATAAAACTCCAACATTCTTATTATACTTGTCAGAGAACAAAACAAAAATAGTAGTTTGTTTCTGCAGAGAAAGAGAGAAGAGTTGCTGCTTCTATAGCTTCAAAGATGGCGATGGCAAGAGATAAAAAAGAAGAGGAAGAAGGAAACGGTGGGAAGAGAATGAAGAAATGCATGAACACGAGTATGAAGAAGAAAAAAGAAGAAGAAGAAGAGAAAATTGAAGATGAAGGTAAAAGTGAGCTTCCATTAAAGCCCGGGCTTTTCTTCTACCCAACAACCCCAACATCGTTTGTCGTCTCAGATGCCCTTGAATCAGATTTTCCTATCATCTATGTTAACAAGGTCTTTGAAATTTCCACTGGCTACCGTGCTCATGAAGCCCTTGGTCGCAATTGGTAACTTCTCACGTGATTAATTTTTTCTGTAGTGGATTTCAGTTAAAGTTTATAACTTTACTTGATTATATTTTGACCCTTTTATCAAAATGATTCCATTTTATTCCTTTAGATCTATCTGTGCTGAGCTGACTTTAGATTTTGGATGGATTCTGTTCTGTAATTTTGTTTGGTGGCAATTCAGTTTCATTTTGTAAACCACATTTTTACTCAATCAGTTCTTCATAATCATACCACTAGCTAAGTTTTCTTCTTATTGGCTAACATATGTTGTTTTATACCTCTGCAGTTCTTTCATTGAACTTCATATTTCTCAATTTTTTATGATTTCACAAAGTCAACTTTGTTTTCCCTTTCCCCCCTCTTCATTCTGCTCTTTTAAAACCCTTAATTTTACATTGACAACATAGTTATTTGGTGAAAATTTTGATGAGCTTACTAAAGGGATGTTTTTTTGGTTTGATGACTTTTTTTTGGAAATTTAAAATTTTATGCTGTAAGGTTCATAATCTGTTTATTTGTGCTTGTGATTTAACTACCTTTGAAAAGCATATTGATAAAAAGATGTGAATGACTTTCTTAATGTTGATTCATCTTCCAATTTCTAACTCATTTATCACTTACCAGATTTTTTGTTTTAGATATACTGATTTGGGTTACTTTTAGAAAGATGTCTTTATAACTGGGTTGAATTTTCTCTTGTTGCAGCCGGTTCTTACAGTATCGGGATCCTCGAGCTCAGAGGCGGCACCCTTTGGTAGATCCTGTTGTTGTGTCTGAGATTAGAAGATGTCTTGAGGAAGGTATTGAGTTCCAAGGTGAACTTCTAAATTTCAGGAAGGATGGTACTCCATTAGTAAACAGACTGAGACTTGCACCAATTCATGATGATGATGGAACTGTCACACATGTAATTGGTATCCAAATATTTTCCGAGGCAAATATCGATCTCAATCGCGTTTCATATCCGGTTTTCAGAGAGACTTGCAATCAAGATTTTGATAAAAGTGGTCAATATTGTCCCAAGAGTGGCAAATCATTGTGTAGTCCACAACAAGAGATGTGTGGCATTCTTCAACTTTCTGATGAAGTCTTGGCGCATAACATTTTATCGCGTTTGACACCTAGGGATGTTGCATCAATTGGATCTGTTTGCCGGAGGATCCGTCAATTAACAAAGAATGAGCATGTTAGGAAGATGGTATGTCAAAATGCATGGGGAAAAGAAGTGACCGGTACGTTGGAATTGATGACCAAGAAGTTAGGATGGGGTCGTCTAACTCGGGAACTCACTACTCTCGAGGCTGTCTGCTGGAAAAAAGTGACAGTCAGAGGTGCAGTCGAGCCTTCACGCTGCAATTTCAGTGCTTGTGCAGCAGGAAATCGGCTTGTATTGTTTGGAGGTGAAGGAGTAGATATGCAACCTATGGATGATACATTTGTTCTAAATCTTGATGCTAAAAATCCAGAATGGCAAAGGGTGAGCGTGAAATCATCCCCTCCCGGAAGGTGGGGCCACACGCTCTCGTGTCTAAATGGTTCTTGGCTAGTGGTTTTTGGTGGATGCGGTAGACAAGGATTACTCAATGATGTTTTTGTGCTTGATTTAGATGCTCAACAACCAACATGGACGGAAGTTTGCGGTGGTGCCCCACCTCTTCCGAGATCATGGCACAGTTCTTGCACAATTGAAGGCTCGAAATTAGTTGTCTCGGGTGGTTGTACAGACGCCGGGGTACTTCTGAGCGACACATATTTACTAGACCTCACAACAGAAAATCCTACATGGAGAGAGATTCCAACGTCATGGGCGCCTCCCTCACGATTAGGGCATTCACTCTCGGTCTACGGAAGGACAAAGATTCTCATGTTTGGTGGACTTGCTAAGAGTGGACACTTGCGTTTACGATCAGGCGAGGCGTATACAATCGACTTAGAAGCTGAGCAACCACAATGGAGACAACTAGAAACATTCAATGGATTAGCAAGTCAAAATGCTGTTGTTCCTCCTCCTAGGTTAGATCATGTTGCTGTCAGCATGCCTTGTGGGAGGGTTATTATATTTGGAGGTTCGATCGCAGGTCTTCACTCGCCATCTCAGTTGTTTTTATTGGATCCTTCTGAAGAGAAACCATCATGGAGGATCCTTAATGTTCCAGGACAACCACCTAAATTTGCTTGGGGTCATAGTACTTGTGTTGTTGGAGGGACAAGAGTGTTGGTGTTGGGTGGACATACTGGTGAGGAATGGATATTGAATGAGTTGCATGAGTTATGCTTGGCAAGTAGACAGGATTCTGACATGTGATGAGTGACAAGATTTTAGTTACAAAAACAAAAAAAATGGTTTTTTTAGGGTTTCCTTCTCTGCCTTTAGCAGTTTGTTTTTTTGTTTATAAACTGTACTCTATGTATTTATGGCACCTGTATTATGAGTATAATACCACGGTTTTTGTGTGATCTATTACTTCAGGAAAAACCTCTTTATCGGAGTTCTTGGTTGTTTGTACCATTCCTTCTCCTTTTACAATTAATTATTATTATTATTATTATTATTATTATTATTATTATTATTATTATTATTTTTTTTTTTACTTTATTTTATTTTATTTTATTTTATTTTTGAAGTTAACTCTGTTACGAGTAATATTTAATCTTAAAACATGCACTTAAATGTATTGATCCTGAACTTAACGGACCGCTAAAAACAAAGGAGAGATTGGGAAAGAAACTGAGGGAATGGATCCTCTCATCTGATAGGAGTGTAGTGAAGTCTCTATCATCCATTCAAATAGAATCACATTATTTCCTCAAGTTTTCTTTCCACTTGGAGGATCCTTTTCTAGAGAAACTGAGGGTTGATAGAGAGATGAAAAGAAACTCAAGGATACATGTGTTATTCATAAAATAAAAAAAGGATGAATATGTCGATAAATATTTAAACCAAAGCCTAACATAAGATGTATCCATCCTCACTCAAATATAAGCAAAAATAATAATAATAATAATTAAATGCATAATAATTAAGATCAATAATACTTATCTTGTATCCAAAAGAGTTAAATAAAGAAAGCATATTCTAACTCTTTTGGATTAATTAAACTCACGAGAATTAATTAAAATGAATTACTTAATAATATATCCAGTTTTAGCCTATCAGCTAGATTATGAACGTGCCATGCAAACAGTCTCCTTGATTTTCATCGTGACGAATTTTGTTAAACTTAGATGCCTCTAATTCAAGCATATTGGCATATAGCAGAGAACGAAATATGTAACTGTTGAAAAAATTGTAAGTTCTTCGAAAATAATCAACATGATTCAGAAAAGAAAAGAAAAACTTGTAAGTTATCTAAAATCACAACATACAACTCGGTGGCTTTATACACTGGGGTCTGGAGCAAAAGAATATATGTAACTGTAATTCAATTCCTTGTAATTGTCGACTTTCTGTGAATTTGATTAGAAAATTAATAATAATGATAATAGAATCAATGACAAATGCCGAATCTTCAAGAAAATCTGGGATCTTCTTTATCTCCAAGCCACGGAGTCAATATCATCCCTGGCTTGCTTGTACAATTCAAGCCTTTTAGCTATTTGGGTTCTCTTTTCCATAAGAGCTGGGTCTTCATCCAACATGGCGCCCAATTTCTCCTTCTGCATACATCATACAATAACTTATAAATCTTACCACACGCAATGTTGCAATAACTTAGCTAGCATTCCACAGCAACCAAGGCAAACTGCAAATCCCTAACAGTGCCTGACTATTTTGATAACGCATCTTAAAGAAAGTAGCCAGTTTTGTATTGTCTTTTCCATAAACTCTTTGCGAGTTTGCTTATGAGTTCACACATGCTCCACTAAACCAGATACACCGGTTATTCAATAAACTTAAAACTACAAAATTTTATTATAAATAGGACCGGAGGGAGTATAATTGTACTACACGGTTTTCTATAGCTACACATAGCCACAGGAGCCACACTAATAGACAGTCCCAACTCCCAAGCATTGATTATCTTCCAATTCAAGGCCAATATCTTCCATGTGCATGAAACACGTGGCATTTTAAAAAACGTAATGCGACTAAACTCACATGCCCAATACAATTATAACTTATCCATACCGTGAACAGAACATCTTAGAAGAATGAGAGTAAATTGTGTATAAGATGGGCAAAAGTTTGATCAAAAGTATAAAATCATACCTCCTTTTTTCCAACTTGAACGTAAAAGTAGTTTAGCAATGATCTCTTAGCCTCTCTAACTTGGCAATAAACTACGGCCTTTGGTATAGTATTCTTAAGTGTATCACAGACCATGTTGATATAAGAGCTTACATTGGATCCTGAAACAAGGAAAATACTTTAACAGACAGTTGAGTGTCTAGCCTTACAGAACTGCTTAAACAGTGTAGAAACAAGATCAAAAATCAGTAGCAATATGCATTTAAACTTAAACCCGCCTTTAAAAAGAGATAAGGAAAGAAATTCAATGCACATTGCTCTAGGTTTTCTTGGACCAAGAACGTTCAAGATATGGGAAACAAGGGATACATGTGTTTGTTTGGATGTGTTTTTTTTATATTTTTTGAATATATATCGTTTATTTTAGTGTGAGTGGGCTTATGGAAAAGACTGCATCTTATTTAAAAATGTCTCTCTTCATAAGCATTAAACCTTCACGACAAGATTATATGAAATTTGTGTCTAACTATCTCTCTTCATTCGCATTAAATTTGTAAGGCCCTAACAATATTCATTGATATCCATGAAGAGAGATAAATACAAAAACTTAGCCCACCAAGGAAATGTAAAATTTTAAAATGAAAAGATCCATTCCCTCCCAAACCAATCTTATAGTCCTAGAATAAGAATGTACTTAATACAATATTATACTTCACTGATTGGAGAAGGCTAGAAGAAAATTATGTACCAATCTTGCGGAGGTGATTGTCACTAAAATTGTCCATATTTGGGGGAGCATTCCGATTTGAATTCGGTGGTCCATTGGGATTCTTTTCTGGTTCAAGACTAATCTTCCTAAAAAAGTCCACTGTCAGATAGCTAGACTCCATATCAACCAACCGTGAAACTGTTTTCCTGCTTTCGTCTCGGAATCTTTCCAAAGCTTCATTTGCAGCAGCTGCTATATCACTTTGAAGTGTTGGAAATCTTCTTAATTCCTACATATGCCATGAAGTAGCACATCTGTAAGACTCACTTTGCAGTCACTCACTTTTTCTCAGCATATAAAAGAAACACAATGAATTAAATGTTGAACATGAACAGACTCATCCAACTTGCATATTTGGAATTCACGACTTGTCGGGAAGTGCTATATCAAGCTAACATGTTTACCTCAGTTTCTGCAATAGACTTTCGTACAAGTTCCTTTAAAACAAAATGGACCTGAAGAACGGAAGAGAACATGTAATTTACAAATGGATAATGTCACTTAAATAAAAAAGAGCAGCAAGAACAAATGCTTGTTACATATATGTGAATGAGGAAAACCATTCCTTGGGGAGTAACCTTGAAGAAACCTTTCCAACTTTAATGTCATTAACAAAAAGAAAAAGAGAAGAAAAGAAAAGACACGGGTTAAACAGTCACCAAATAATAGACTGATGCCAAGTGCCACAATGGGTACGGAGCAAGCAATTTTTGAAGTTATAAGACAGCAGAATTCCAACTTTGGGTAATGATCCATATTATCAGTAAAAAGGTAAGAAAGAAAAGAGATTTCAGCAGTAGGTCTTCTGCAGCATGCATGTTCAGTTTTTAAAATGGCCAGTATTTGGGTTGATGTGGCGGAAAAGAAGAGGAAAATATAAAGGCATAGTAAACGGAATTGTATGATTATAATCAAAATATTTATCTATTCTTATGATTTAAGACTGACTGCATCTGATCATGAAATCCTTCATATTTGCCTTTTGTCATGACCAAGACCGAAAAGATTCGCCACTTAAATAGTGATTAAAACATTCTTTTCAAAATAACAGAAAGCAAGTATGTGCAAAGAATGACTGAATAATCAAGTATTTCATATTAACATCTGGCAATTCCACCACACATAAGCAACCAAGGAATGGAATGACAGAATGTAACATTTAGTAAGATAAAGAAGATTACAGCATCCACAGAGGCTTCAGCTGGCCCTTTGAAATAGCCTATAGACCCTTCAATCAGTCTTCTATAACCCTGCTCTGGAGCAATCAGATGGGGTTGATACCCATCAGCTTCGGTAACAACTCTTTGGACATTTTTTAAGGAAAGATGGCGATCGAAGGGGAGCTTTTTCAAAGCAGCCGGTAATTGGTGATCAAAAACTCCGTATATCCGGTCCCCACCAGGACGTCTGAAATAGTAGTTGGTTAGTTAATCAAAACATTAAACTCTCCATGAAAGGATAAATTAGCAAACTACAAGCTAATGCTAAAATTTAATAACAGCACTTACCCTCCATCCAGGTGCTCTTTAAATACTTTGTCAAATGCACGACACATCTCTAAAATAGTGTATAGTTGAGCCTACATAAACAAGCAGTACAACTTAATAGACCTGCAGAAATTGGGTACTTTCAAATCTAAGAAATTGATTTCAGCATATATCTAAGTTCTGACCCCTGAGTCCACTGCGATCGGCCGGCCAATGCGATCCAACTCTGCGTTAAGCTCATCAATGGTCTTGTTTATTAAGGCAATAATACTAGGTATCTTCTGCCTGATAACTTGCTCCAAATGCTGAAATCATGAAAGCCAACGTAAGAAAGGAAAGAAAATCACTTCTCATAGAATGATCTATGAATTAGATAGTGTAGTAACGCAATAAAAAAGTTACAGAAACTGAATTGAATCAAGTAGAAATACTAAATGAGAATACCTGGGATAGAAGCTTAGCAAGGTATTCTGAGCCCATTTTATGTGCCAAATGTCCATATTCAGGACTTGTCTCAAAATATTCACGCTCCTTCTTACGAGCAACAATCATGTCAACATTTTTATTAATATCAGCCTGTGAACGATTAACAATTCCAACCCATGGATGCTGCAGCCTGTATTGCCTTCCCTCGAGAACCTTCAAGTTTCACATAAAGAACATCATTCATTTTGTATTCAGTGGTAAACTACATTTTCACACTCAATTACATGGAAATCAGTCGAAGTTATTGAGCACCAAACAAAAGATAAGCATGCAGTTGTTAGAGAAATCATACATCAACCGCATTAGTTCCTTTATCCATGAGATCGAGTTTCGTAACCACTCCAAATGTTCTTTCACCTGAAACAAAAATAGACGAACAGGAGTTTTTTCTATGAACGCTGGTTTCAAAAGAAAGAGGAAAAACAAATCATTAGAAGAAACAAAAATGTCTATCATTGGAATTCCTTCCACCAAAAAAAGCCATACCTGAAGGATCAACTTCTCTTGCTATTTTTATGGCATCCGAAGTGGCAATATCTTGATTGGCGGGAGAAATAGCTAAAATAATGCAGTTTGGCTTCACAATCGAAAGAATTCAATTAGAAACAGAATTAGGGAAAAGTATATTAGAAAGGTAGATCACTTGCTTAAAACCACGTGAATTACAAAACAGTATTATCGCAGCACATTAATGCGCCAAGTTTCCTTGCTTTACTGGTGAAGACTGATATGATATGGCCCACCTTAGTTTTGAGACAATCTAAGTTGTCTACTGTTTTCTGATTTTTTCTTGGTTCCCCTTCCTTACAACAATAGTAAGTCCACAACAACAACCTCCTTACCAGTGCTTTTAGTTCTAAATGCCTACATCACCCAAGAAGATATTCCACCATCTATTCTACACCGGAAGTTACCCTGATTTTCTTATTGTACTCCTAACATTCTTATCTTAGCAATATTAAGTTTAGTTTTATTATTGGTGGTTTACCGTCCAACAATCAGACATACAACATTTAAATTAATTCATTATTAAAATCAAACTGAAAATCATTTCGTCATTGTATTTCTAATCCTCTTGTGACACCTTCTTTACATAAACTGAGGATCCGAGTAATTTATTGATCCTACAACTCCATCATCGATTTTTTTCAAAGTTGAGTCATGATATTGTTTACAAATTCTAGCATTAAAATGCAAAAATATTTTTATGAACAATGGATCCTCATTTCTCCATTAATTAGGAAGAGAAACAATATAAATTTAATGTATAAGATTTCCAGAATCAAAGATAACTGTTGGACTTGGTGTGTTATTTGAAAGGGCGCAGTGTATGGAGTCAGTATTTTTTTTTTAAATAACTTTGATTTAGTTAAGTTCTTTATATCATGCTTATTTGATAAAAATTTAAATCGTACAAGATTACTGCATTTTTCTCTTTATATCAAGAGAATAATTACCTTCTCAACATACGAACGGACCATGTTTTCAATATCTTGAACAATACTTTCTTGTTGTCCCTCTGTGAAAGTAAACGAAAAGTCATTATACATCAGAGATTTTGATGCGTCTTCTTTAGAATACCACTCGATTTGTATAAAAGCACTGTGAAATATATTAGAGTTTACCTACTGCAACCTTCGTCAACCCAGGAAGATCTATGAGGGTTAAGTTTACAACTGCAGAAAAAGCCCTCAAAATCATCAGATATCTGATATCTCAAACCAAACAGTCATATGGAAAGAGGGAATTATCAGTGAAGAAATATATATATATATATATATATATATATATATATATATATGTGTGTGTGTGTGTGTGTTTTCATATTCCCATTTCCCAACAAGGAGGGTGAAGATTAAAAGAGAAACCTAGTGTTCTTCAACTAAAAAAAAAAATAATTACGATTTCCAAGTAAGCAGCGAGTGCAGCTATAAATGGATAACGCAGCTACAAACCATTTGGAGAGTAAATGCTGAGGTGAATAGGAATGTTAGAAATTTGCTTTGACTTCCCAGTTATACGGTCTGTTTCATCTGCTATTTCCTTCCTCACAGAAGCTGCATAGGCATTAAAGGAACGGAAGAGAAATAATTAGCTAGGATTCACAACACAATGAATTACTACAACCTTTTTACTTGTTAGCCAAACTGAACAGCGGACACAAACAAACATCATAAATCCCCAAGCTAAACCAAGCCCGTATTATCCACAACCCTAGCCTCTATTTTGAAGAGATATGGTAAGTATTATAAATGATTGGCAGTTTGAAATCAAATAAATTTTCCTTTAACATATTATAACAAGTAAATTTTGTACCAAAAGTGGTTAAATCTGCCACTATCCATGCAAGAATGAGTTATCCATTAATTAAAGTATTAAACTCAATTAAGTTTTCATCATTTCAACTAATTATGGCATATTACCAAAAAATGAAAGGATGATTTTTGAAGCCATTGTACACTATGACTATGCTAGTTACTCATTATTGCATATCTTTTTAGAGACAACATTAATTTTTTAGTTAGAAACTTCATTTACCGAAGTCTGTGAATCTCTTTCGTGGTAAGTGAAGAAACTCGGCATATTCCTGTGTGCCATCGTCTGTTTTATGAAGTTGCAGCACTAGTGGCCTCCGCGTTACAATACCTTGTAAATAATGGAAGACAACATCACAAAGCCATTCTACCAAAGGAACAAAAATAATAATCCTCCACTAACATAAACTCGTGGAGTAGAAATAGAAAGGAAAAAATAAAATCAAGAGCATAGCAGCTATTGTAGGTGAACTATAAATCCATGAAATGAAAATAGAAAGGCAAAAAGAAATTCCACCTACGAACATAGCAGGTATTGTAGGTGAACTATAAATTCATGAAAAACTTGTTAAAATCTTATTCAATAAACAGAACCACTCTTGCATCAAGCTGGCTGGTATTCCACCACACAACAAATCAAATTTGCATATAGTAACCAGTAACAACTACTCAGCATAACATAACATGGCATCATTTATCGTATATGATATAGCTATAAACTATAACTAACTACTTTCTGAACTACATCGTCATTAGCATTGCTGAAGAGATCTAAATCTAAGTTCAAAACGAAAGAAGAGAAAGAAAGTGAGGAATACCAGATCCACGGGGAAGAAAATCTCTTCCGACGACACTTTCCAATACTGAGGATTTACCTGAACTCTGAAAGTGATAAAAGGAGTTTTGATTTGAACAATAAGCATTATGGATTTCATTTCATATAAATAAATGGATAAATGGATGAAGAGAAGGAAGAGGTTACGTACCTGTCCACCGACAACAGCGACGGATGGAAGAGCCTCCCAAAGAGATAAACCCTCGCCACCGTGATCTCCTAAAACGGTGCAGGCTCGTTGGATCTTATTGATGAGCCCGATCAGGCTCGTCATAGTCGCCATTTTGGATCCAAATATTACAACAACACTTCACAGATCAGATTCAGATCAGAAATGGGAGCGAGGGAGAGAGAGAAGGAAGGTTTGTTATGTTTTGTTTTTTTTGGATCAGATCAGTTTCAGATGCACAATGCGCATCCAAACTGGGAAAGGAAAGAAAACCAGCACGAACACAACAAAAAATGGAATATAGAGAAAGGGAGAGAGGGACGAACAAATCAAACGGTTCTTTATTTCAATTTTCATGTGGGTCATGGGTAAATTAGTCATTGAACAAATTAGTTCCACAGTCACATTTCGAAGACTATTTGTGCATTTGTGACATGACATTTCACAAAATAAATGGAAATGGATGGAAGTGCTGGCAACAGCATATTGTATACTACTCTTCTTTTTTTAACAAACATTCTTTCTATTAGTTGAAATTTAAGTGGATTCTACTGTATTAATTAAGGAATGAATTCTACGAAATTATAAGAATATCACTTGATTTTAACTAATTGAAGAGTTTTTGTGTTTAAAAGAAATTGTTGGAGTGTGTTGTTTGTTTGCACTTTTCAATGATCAGTTCTAACATATGTAGATGTGTAGGAATTGTGTTGTCACTTTCTCAAATTTTCTAAATTAACATTTTTTTTTTAAAATATAAAAATGATAATTTGTACTAAGCATTTAAGCTAGATAGTAGATAGATATCAGTTGAAAGTTGGGCTAATATGTTCATGTGGTGTAATTTTCTTTTCATACATGGTTTGTTGTTTTTAGATGGATAGGTGTTGTGTAAGTGATCCATATTTTCTATTTTGTCTTTTATTTTTAATTTTCTGCTCATTGGAGTTAAGAAAACACAACTCAGAATGTTGGGAGATGAGAAATGACTCCGTTTTTCTTTAATAAAGTGGCAGCTTTTTTGTGTGTTTGAGTGTGGTCTATAGAAATAGAACAAATATCACTTTACTGTGTAGAAGCAGACAAGTTACTCGTCATTTGACATGCTCTAATAAGAAGACACTGCAAGATAAGAATGATGATGTTCTTGGTGATTTTCAATTATTTATACTTAACAATGTCCGTAGAGCTCTTCACAATCTAATAATGGTTAGAAGAGATTTTAAGCAGATCACTGGATATTCACTAAAGATCATATGTTCAAGACTCAAAAAACCTTCTTGAGAAACTTTTCATTTCATTGAAACTAGCATCGGGACTCGTGCGATGCACGGGGTCAAAGCTTTATAATTGTTGGGATATTAAAATTTGATGGATAAATTAAAAATCAGCACACAAATTAACGGGAATTTATAATTTAAACATAAGGAATAGTCCATAGAAATAAAGTAGCATAGTAAATTATAATTCAAACATAAGTAATTCAAACGGTTAAATTTTTTTAAAAAATCAGCACACAAATGAAATTGATCCATTAAAATATAGACAACAAATGATAATCAAATAACTTTAGTTTAACGCATTATCACATTACATAAGATATCAGACAACAACACTCTATATAACATATTTGAATAGATGAATATTTTTTACGAACACTAAATTATTAAAAAAACACACTACTTAGCATCGAACTTTACATATTTTGTCTTGATTTTTTTTTCACCAATATAAATTTTGCGCATTCAGACAGTTAATTTTTTCCCCGGTATTGAGCACTGAACGTTGAGCATTTGAACGGTTAGTTTTTTTTACGAACACTAAAGTATAAAAAAACACACTACTTAGCATCAAAAATAACTTTACGTAATTTGTTGCGAAATTAATTTTCATTTTCACTAATCTGATTATGGAGGAATCAATTTCGCTATTTGAACAGTTAAAATTTCTAGTGAACCCTAAAGTACCCTTAAAATATAAAATTATGAATTATGGGGGAACATTTTTCACCTATGTGAACAATTAAATTTTTTGCTGGATCATAAATTACCCTAAGATAAAAAATATCAAGGAAAAAAAGAGGGAGAAAAAGGAGAGAATGAGGGATTTTGGGGAAAGAAACAAAACAAAAAAAGGGAGGGGAGTTTGGGGAAAGAAACAAAACAAAAAAAGGAGGAGTTTTTTAGAGAAACAAACAAAACAAAAAAAAGAAGGAGTGGGGAGTTTTTTGGAGAAACAAAAAAACAAAAAAAATGGAGGGGAGAGGAGTTGGCGCCAAAGGGAGGGAGGGAGAGAGATATTGGCACCAAAAGTGTGGGGAGGGCCCACTTGAAGACTACCTCCGAATGTATATTTTAAGATATCAAAAATTTAAATCTCTAATGTAAATCAAAATCAAGTTTTTAAAGAAGCCACCCAAGGCTTCTTTACCTACTTCGTCAATTTCATCATGACTAAACAACAGATTTATGATGAAAGAAGTCAAGTTTCTCATACACAAGACGAAGTGAGACTTCTACATTAGGGCAATTCAAGAATTAGAAAGAAGATGCATTGCATTAATTATCGGAATATTGTATTTTTCGCTTTAAGAAGAAAAATGTGTGTAGTATAACAAATAATAATAGTACTAATGTTGGTCCAAAAAAAAAATAGTACTAATGTAACAAAAAATTTGGTTACAAAAGAAAAAAAAAAGTAAAGACCTAAATTGGTCACTGACAATTTCTTCGCGGGACAAATTAGTCCCTGATAATTTTTTTGGGACATATTAGTCCCTGACATTTTCAAAACGAGACACGTTAGTCACTCCATCCCTTCAGCCGTTGATAGCTTATTCAACGTCTCCTATGTGGCATGTTAAGTGTCACGGTCTCACGTTAAATGCCACGTAAGTCATTATTTTGGGCCACATTCGCAGGACAAATTAGTCCCTGGCAATTTTTTGGGACACATTAGTCCCTGACATTTTCAAAACAGGACACGTTAGTCACTCCATCCCTTCAGCCGTTGATAGCTCATTCAACGTCTCCTATGTGGCATGTTAAGTGTCATGGTCTCACGTTAAATGCCACGTAAGTCATTATTTTGGGCCACATTAGCCCTTCGTACTTTGAGACAACTTGGTCCCTAATTATCTTCAACCTTAGATATCTGGTTTCTTAAAACCAGACACCGTTTTTCACTATTTCATTGTCTTCAACTTTAAAACGCACGTGCGCATAGAGAGAGAGAGGGAGAGGGGGAGAGAGAGAGGTGTCATTTTTCATTATTTTTTTCGCTTTGATTCATAATTTGTGTGCCATATTTATGTTCATTTTATATTCTTGCTGCACCATATCAGGTTCTGGATCGTAATGCTAAGTTGCTTGAATCTGAAATATAGTTGCTGGTATCAACAGATATTGTGTTGGTATAATGACATTAAACTCACTATTTCTATTCTAAATTTGATACATTGCACCATATGAGGGAATGCCTACAATTATTTTTGAGGTCCAATGAAATGCTTTCTTAACCATGAAGCATAGCAGCATATCAATCTTCTACACCTTCTTGATTTAATTAATTCCAACATATAATGTTCTGTTTTCCTTCTTATATAACATCTTTAAGTTACTACAAATAGTATACTATGATATTTGCTTAACTTGAATTGTTTGTATAGTTAGAATAATGCACTAGTATTAGTTGCATAATTTTTGTCTTTTAAAATTATTGTGGTTGTTGTACTGTTAAAATGGGAGGTGTCAAAATTAAATGGGGGGGGGGAGGAGAAGGAAAAATACAATAAAACCGAAATGAAGGCCCGTTGTTGTTTGGTCCAACTGTCCCAGCCAACAAAAAAAGTGGAGTGGCGCGGCGCTAAGCCGCCTTTACTCCCCGAATAACCAACCACACTCTTCGGTTCAGAGTTCTTCAGAGTTGAAAGCTAAAACCACCTTTCATTTCCACTGCACCATCTTTCTCTTGCACTCAGTGTTTCGCTTCCACTTCCAATCAATGCTCACAAGAAGAAAACTCCTCAACATATTCTCATCTTGTAAAGTTCCCCAACTAATTTCACACCAAGTGAATGCAAATGCAGTCCTACATCCAATACACCGCGGTTTTCCCGAAATTTCAAACAATTTTAGGGTTTTACTTTTCTACCTCTACGGTACGCAAGCATCGAAATTTCCCGAATACGAGATGCCTTCAGTGACATGGGGCGTAATTCAAGGTCGCAAAGAGAAACTAGTTTCTCGTGTAATCATTTTCGACTACCTCAAAGGTATGGGAATCATCCCCGATGAGTTGCAAGACTTAGAGCTTCCATCTACCGTTGATGTCATGAGGGAACGCGTTGAGTTTCTTCTCAAATTAGGTTTAACCGTTGATGACATCAACGAGTATCCTTTAATGTTAGGATGCAGTGTGAGAAAGAATATGATTCCTGTTTTAGGGTATTTGGAAAAAATTGGGATTTCAAGATCCAAACTTGGTGAGTTCGTTAAAAATTATCCACAAGTTTTGCATGCTAGTGTTATTGTTGAGCTTGCTCCTGTTATTAAATTTCTTAGAGGGCTTGATGTGGAAAAAGATGATATTGGTTATGTGTTGCAAAAATATCCTGAACTTTTAGGGTTTAAGCTTGAAGGTACTATGAGTACTTCAGTGGCTTATCTTGTTAGTATTGGTGTAAATCCTAGGGATATTGGTCCAATGGTTACTCAGTATCCTTATTTGTTGGGAATGAGAGTTGGAACTATGATAAAGCCTTTAATTGAATACTTGGTTAATTTGGGTTTGCCTAAGAAGATTTTAGCTAGGATGTTGGAAAAAAGAGCTTATATACTTGGCTATGATCTTCAAGAGACTGTGAAACCAAATGTAGATTGTTTGATTAGTTTTGGTGTGAGGAAGGAATTGTTGCCTTTGGTTATTGCTCAGTATCCACAGATTCTTGGGTTGCCTCTTAAGGCTAAATTGTCTACACAACAGTATTTTTTCAGTTTGAAGCTTAAGATTGATCCAGAAGGGTTTGCTCGCGTAGTCGAGAAGATGCCACAGGTGGTTAGTCTTCACCAAAATGTGATCATGAAACCAGTTGAGTTCTTACTTGGTAGGGGGATACCGTCGCAGGATGTGGCTAGTATGCTGGTCAAGTGTCCTCAGCTGGTGGCGCTGCGAGTTGAGCTCATGAAGAACAGTTATTTCTTCTTTAAGAGTGAGATTGGGAGGGACATTAAAGAACTTGTGGAGTTCCCGGAATACTTTACTTATAGTTTGGAATCAAGAATTAAACGAAGATACCAGAGGCTGAAGAGCAAGGGGATAAGGTGTTCATTGAATTGGATACTGAATTGTAGTGACCAGAGATTTGAAGAGAGATTGCAGGGCAATTATATTGAAACTGAAAGTGTAGGTCCTTCATTTTATATGGGTGGGAAGTTAGAGCTACCGGGTAATGCAATAATGTCGGATGAGGAAGATGAGAGTGATGATGAAATACTATTTAGACGAACTGTTTCTCTTTAACTCAACAATATAATTTTTTTTTGCTTGATGAAACAACTACAATGTTTCCTCTGAATTTAAATTTTAGATTGTTTCTGCATTTGTTTATGCGCAAGACCCCAACTATATTTCTTTGGAAGTGAAGTCAGGTCTGAAACATGCTTCGGAAGTCAAATGAAGTCTGAAACATGCAGTACATGTTAGCTACCTTGCCCCAAACATCTATGCATATTGTGTCTGTTTTGAGTTCTGAATGTTAGAATAAGTTTCCATTATTGTGTAATATTGGTTCCATAAATACAGAACTTTGAAGTTTTCTTTTGTGTTTAATATTAAGTCAGTTGAACAATTGGATTAGGTATACATGCAACATGTTAATCGATCTAATTAAGGCTTCATTGACAAAATTCATATGACAAATATAGTGCCTTTGCAATCTATGATTGTCTAAACTGTCCAGACTCTAAAGCAGTGCTATTTTTGTTCTTTAATTTCTGGAATCTTTTCACTGTTTAGACCAGATGTGACAAACCGCATTATCAAGGCCGATTGAAAGCAGGACTCGCTGGCAAATCAATTGTTAGTGAGCTTTGGATTTTTAACTACAGTCCAACTGAATCATCCTTTTGAATTGTGTATTCTAGTGGAAATAACTCTCATGATTAGGAGTAGAACATATTTGTAGTGCTGCTGTGTAGAAAATGAAGTGTGTTGGTATTTTGCAAGTTTGGACAGAAAATGCTCTCACTAGGACTCATGACTGTTGGACAACAGTCCTTGGTGGTATTGTAATCTGAAAAATGAATTTATGTTATTCAATAACATTAATCATTTATTTACCAATTGGTGTTCTACCATTTTGGTTTGACCTACCGAATCAAATGGGGGAGATTCATATGGCCATTGAATTTGATTATTAAACCACGACTTCAGTGTTTGAAAGAATAAATCAAATGGGAAAATGGCCGAAAGGAATGGAGGCCGGAATTGCTGCTAGAGTCGAGGCAAACATGGGAGGAAGAGATGAGACGAGTAGAAGTTAATTTGAAGGAAAACCTTTCGACTGAAATGAGAAAGGTGGTGGTGTGGTGGGGAAACAAGTCGAGGAAGAATGTGAGATTAACAATCACTGGAAAAAGTAAAAGCTTGAAAAAAGTGGGTTATAGATCCAGATCACGTATGACTATTGAGAAAGTGAAACTGATAGCCTTCAATAGGGATGAGGATGACCCTCTGGATCTGGGGGTAAACACATACTTTGAAGTGTAAAATACTTGGAAAAAGTAACGATCAAATTAGAAAGTTGGGTATGGAGGGATCAACCATCATGTAAATCATATCTATTGTAATGTTTTTGCTTAGATTCAATCTTCATTTTGATGTAATAATGAAGTGTAGTTCACGCCTTGTTCCTTAGGCTTGTTATTTTTCCGTTCATCGTCGCACAAAAAAACTTGTGCTTCATTTGTCCGATGATTAATAACAGTTCTAAACAGGTACGTTTAAGTTTAAGGGCGGAGAAATAAATGAAAATGCAGCATGTCGTGCTTCACTCAAACATGAACTTACAATCAACTTGAAACTATGAATGTATTGCACACCCAAATAAGCTTAGTTCTTAATCTGATTACAAAGATATTAACAAACCTGAACGAACACAATCACACTATCTGCGTATTACGAATATCAACTGCCAAAAGGAGATAAGAAGGGATAAAGCTACCTATACAACCACACAGCCACTCAAAGAAAAGCTGAAAGTTAGCTCCAAGTTAATCGTTTTCCTTTCCCCGACTTCTTAGCCAATCTCTCTAAGCAGAGGAACACCACAGTGTATGTCAGATGCATGCCGATTAATTCTTTTTATCACCCTCTCAATCCATAGCCAATATCATTAACATCGGTCGGTTACAATCTTAAAATCAATTGGGAGAAAAACGACAAAAGTAATAAAATAAAAATACATAGTGACGGTAAGAATAATTATGCTATGAAACTCCACTCCTTAGTGCCTCTGCAATAGACTTTTTGTCATTGGGTGTTGCGTGTTAATCCTCCCCGTGTCACATTTCTGTGCAAATGCAAGATAATGGAAAAAGCAGAAACGTGAAACTTGGATCAATTGAGCAAGTTGAAGAATTGTTGACAAAGCATCTAAAACCAAACCGTTAGCTTAACGGAAAATAGGAATTGAGTATTAAATACAAATGCAATTTGGTAGAAATGATGACAATAAGCTCAAAGAAAGAGATGGATAAGAGAGCAAGTCAAAATCATAACATCTCAATAATTTTTGTAAGTAATACCGTGGCTCATGCAGTTAAATTACGGCTAAGTAAAGCTGCATAATTTTTTTTTAATAGTAGCAAAGTAATATAAAAATGACAAACAAAAAACTCTTCGTTTTTTCTTAAATTAAAACTTCTTAATTAATATCACCAAGTTGTATTTTTTAGGTGTTACAAAAAAAGTTGTATTTTTTAAAAAGCCAAGGTATTGATCTGTTCAACTTCATTACCAAAACAACAAGCCCGGGTTGAAAACAAAATTGTCTAGTGGACTAGCAGTGATCCTCGGTGCAGAGACAGACTACAAACAAAATGCAACTCCTGTTAACTTAAAATCAGCAAATTGAAATAGTTTATATCCTTGTACAAAAAAATCTAATAAGTGTTCCTTGAAAGTAACAGTGAAATAAGGAAGAGAATGAATCCAAAAGCTAGTCAAAGGCTCAAAGCCTCCAGCCACGGTACCATTGTATTAAAAAGCACAAGAATGTGACCAAAAAACAGAGAAAGATAAGTACCTCCCAGAAACAAGCTGATGCTGAGCACTGTTCATAGAGCCCTTTACACTGCTGAAACGCTTTGCTCTCGTGTCTTGTTCTTTCTCAACACGCATTGCAGCTACCTCCTTCTCCATAGAAGCAACTTCCCTTCTCATTTTCTTTGCCTCAACTTCCATGGCTTTAGTCAATGTATCCACTTTCTTTGCTAGCATCTGGGAGATAATGACCATTGCAACAATTAGCTAAGATTACAATGGTCAATAAGAAATCTAAGATTAAAATCCAAAACGGGTTAGAAAAATAATACTAACCTCAATGGCATCATCTTTGTCTTTTAAGCTTTGATCTTTTTCATGACCAGCTTTCCTCAAGGCTATAACCTCTTTTTGCAGAAAATCATACAAAACTCCGGGAACACTATCCTCTTTTTCCCTCACTGGTAAGTCATTTGGCTTATCATCCGAATTTCCTTTCCAATTATTATTTTCTTCTCTGTCTTTGGTTCCTTCGGAAGACTGGTTAAACGAGGAACTTGGAGGCTTTCCATTTAGAAGAATTTTACTCCTTTCTAGTGACCTAGAACCACCATCAAAAGATTTAGATGTGCCTTTAGCATGCTTCAAAACTGTGCTAGAGGACACAGAGGACCTAACTTGAAAGGATGATGTTCTCTTAGGAAGAAACCCATTAGAGTTCACTTTGGATATGTTATCAGCTCCACCTAGGGATTGTCGTCGAGAAGGCCCATTGCTAACACATTTTCCTTCTGAAGTGCCGCGATTAATACTGTTAGAAGTTTCTCTCAAACTCTCTTGTAGCACTTTAAGCCGTAATTGATATTTTTCCTGAAAATTGTAAAAGGTTTACCTTGAGTAACGGCAGAACTTATCTCCTAAGTTAATACATGCAGGCTGTAAAACCAGATTATTACTTTTAACTGTGCTTCATATTTTGCGGTGCGCTCAGATATAGCAACCTTTTCCCGCAGTTGCTGCATCTCTCCCTGTAAGAATGTAGTTCAGCAAAATATGGAAATTATCTTAATGTTAAGCCAAATGCGGGAAAATTTATACTTTAGAAAGCAATAAAAGATTAAACAAAAAGGATTAATTAAGGGATAAAACAATACCCACCTGCAAGAATCGTCGCTCTTCAAGCCATTGTTTAACAGGCATCACTTTGTCATTAGAATCTTTCCATTCATTTGCTACTACTACAGCTACTCTGTTTGCTGTTACCTTGGCTCGAGCCAACTCCCGATCGAGAGTTTTTCTCTCTTCCTAGTGTGTCAAACAAACCATGCAATAATTTAGATGCTCTTGACTAGAAGCAACAAATAATCAATAGAAAAGCAACTAGAAGAGTGAACTTGGTGAATGTAACAAGTTACATTCATTTCTTGAAATTTCCGCTGATAATCTCTCACAGCATTAGCAGCTGCACCTCCTGCAAGGACAGCCTCTTCTAGTTCCCTCACAGTTTGAGTGAGCTTTTCAACCTCTGCCACCTTCAGTCTATGCATTTTGTCCAAAATTTTGTTTTCTTCCTGGGAGAGGTGATGGTGTGCCAAGTGTAAGAAGTTAATCATTATGGTTACGACATATTTTGAAAGAAAAACATCATACAAGATTGCAAATACCTGGCAAATCTCAATCTGTTTAATTAGCTCTTGATTTTTATTTTGGAGATCATCCACCATGGAGGCCTTAGCCAAGGCAACCTGAACTGTCCTCTCAGCTTCAAGAAGTGCTGCTTCTTTAGATTTGGTAAGACGGTCTAAAGCTTTGTTATCATCTTGAAGTTTAGCAATCTGCACGAAACAAACCAAATAAAACAATTACATAAATCACCTATCATAAGCCCTCCTCGGTCTCCTTTCCTTTAATCATAATTTTCTCTCAGGAATTACCATTCAGCATAGAGAAACAAGGTCATACCTCTTGCCGAGCAAGCTTGAGTTCAGCCTCTAGAGGGGCAAGAATGGCTTCTATAGGAGGCATGTCATCGTCCTTCTGAGCAGCATGGACCCTTCGGAGAGTAGCTTCAGCTGCAAATTGAGCCGCCATTGATGCTTTCTTTTCATCATTGATTTTCTTTATTTCAAGATTCTGCAAGAAATACCCAGTTCAGCAAACATATCATGATCTGAAAAAATCACTCATCCCTAAGGTTGATGGTGGCTCCGAGTAATACTTTGCTTTCTAGAAGAGATTCTGTTAACTTCAGCTTGCCATCAACCTTTGACAATTCTTCAGTAAGCTGCAGTGCAAGTAAACAATTAGAAAATAAAGTTAAATTTCAAGTTGACACGGAATATTAGGGGATCAAGCAGCAGTAACATGAACAAGTGAAATTATGGCAATTGGCAAAGGATCAAGTCCCCAGGTAACGGTGTATAAACAATGCAGAGAATGAATAAGCACCAATAATAGATGTAAACGTAATTATTTCAAAACATCGCAATGAATGATTAAGCACCAATAATCACCGCAAAGCAAATTCTAAGAATTTGGGTTGGGTTATGCCCAACCCTATAAAACTGGCTTGTAGAGGGAGGGATGCCACTCACTTATAATAAGAGAGTTTGTACAAAATGAGCTTAGCTTCATTATTGATGAAAGTAAAGTATATACAAGATCGTTACAAGAGTCAAGCTGCCAATAGAATAACAAACTAACTAAACTCCCTAACTGTCTAACTATCTAATCCTACTGATTAAATAACTAATCAGTGTGTGAATAGATAAGTCCCTTTTTTTTACTGGAAACAAGTCTAATACAAATCATTACTTACAACAATTAAATTTACAAATTCAAAGCCAATAAGCAAGTGTTTGGATCCTCTCTGAAAAAATGGAGAACTCCAATTCTATGATTTTTTTTGGTGTACCCATTACCATTATTTTGAATACATAAATGTGTATATATCTAAAATTGGTGAGTTAAATTAGGCATGTGTATATATCTAAAATTGGCAGAGTTAAGTTCGGCATTTACTAGTATTTATACATCCAAAATCGTAAAAATGGAATACTTCATTTGGAGAAATGGAGAGGATATATGCTCGATAAAGAAGTCCACCTCCCACCCCCTAATTCAGTCGAAATATAATACTCTGCGCATATATTAATATGATGCGCATACGATGACTCTAGAACAAAAAACACATACGATGAACACTAAAAGCATTAAAACAAAATTGAAATTGATACTATCAAGAAGTAAACACATGTACAGGATGCTCTGTAAAAAAACTAAACAATTTTCTTTCGATCAGTTATCAATCAGAACAAGATGTCCAGTGCAAACGTAAAAATCTCCAACATTAGTAACTAAATTTGCACAATCGAAACAGTTACGGCATGACAATTTCAGAAATTCGTAATTAATTTATGCAACTTTGGAAATTCATAATTAATTTAGGTAACAGAAGTAACCTCTTCAACTGCCTTTTCTCTGAGTCGTTCAGAGTGTCTCAAGGCTTTGATCTCCGCCTGTGCTTCTGATAATTCTCTGTCCTTATCTGCAACCACACACACAGAGAGACCACAATGAACAAACACTACACGAAATCGAGTCAAAAACTCGCCAGATCGAGCAGCATTTTCACACCTTTAACTTCATTCTCCAGCCGATTGAGCTCCAACTTCACCGGATCCGAACCGTGCATCAGGTTCATGAACTCGTCCGCATCTATACTCGGCCTCATCGCACGCCTCCGCGACGAGCTCTTCCCTTCCTTGAACGATCCTGATACCGCCAGTGGCGCCGGCGTAGCCTCCATTCCCCCGTCGCCGGAAATCTCCGTCATGTTCGATCTAACAGATGCGCATCCAAATGCTCCAAACTCCTAGGATCCGAACACACGGAGATAGAGTATTAGAGAGAGAAAATGCAGTTGTGAAAACGAACGAGATGGTGGTCCTAGAGAGAGAAACTGGGAGATAGATTGTTTCATAGTTTATGCTTGTTTCTCTCTCTATACTTTGATTTTAAACCAACCTGGCTAAAGCTTTACTTTCTCTCTCTATTCTGTTTGTGTCTGGTGTTAGTGTGAGAGTGACAGTGCGAGATTAAACAAATATCAGTAATCATGTTTAGTTAGCTGTTAAGCAGACCAATACCGTGTGACAGAGAAACACAGTAAATTCCTACTCAAGTTGCTAATCAATGTAATATTATGGGTTTTAAGATAAGCCGATAGCGTAATGCGCACTCCATGCAATATGGGCGTGTCATGCGCGGGTCGGTCGGCGCAGGATAGCAAATGGGGATCCTTCTTATATGCTGCGTATAAGAAGGCATTAATTTCTTATACTATATAATTGCTTGAAGGGGTGAACGTGTTTCGAGTTTCGACAGTCTCCTACAATTAAGGCATTAATTTCTTATACTATATAATTGCTTGAAGGGGTGAACGAATTTGTAGGATTTAATACGCCCATAAAAAATTATATTCCTGGATTTAGAATAACATGTCGTGTGTGATTCTAAAAGTTCAATACCATGTCTGGTTGTTTGATGCTATTTATCCCATGATTAATATTTGTGTTCTTACGTTGGTAATAAAGACTCGTAAATGAAGAATATTATTAACCAGTATTTTACGTCGCAATGTATTTGTTATAATTTTTTGTAAATCTTTTAATACTTTGATAATTCTCAAATTTAATAAAAGAAAAACTCAAAAAAAAATGCTATATTTCAACTTACTTAAAAAACTATAGTTGCAAAAAGTTTAAAAAAAGGCAGTTCTAATTTTAATAATTGAGTAAAAATCAGAAGAAAAAAAATGAGATATAATATAAGATATGCACCATCGTTGCCTCTCGTTTCTGCTCTCGGTGTCGCTCCTTGTGGCCTCTCCCGTTGCCTTGTTGCCGCTCCTATTATCGCTCTTGTTGTCAGTCTCTCGTTGTCGCTCTCATTGTCACTCTCATTGCCGCTCCTATTGTCGCTCCCATTGTCGTTCCCATTGCCAGTCTCTCGTTGTCCGTCTCTCATTGTCTCTTTTAGGGATGTCAACGGGGCGGGGCAGACACGGGCAGTAGTTACCCGCTACCCGCCCCGGTTAGTATAAATGATATTCATACCCGCCCCATACCCGCGCAGGTACACGTGTAGCGGGTTTCTCATGGGTACAATCATAGATATTTTTAATATTAATTTATATATTTTTTTGAAAATGAAATTTGAAATACCAAACAAAATTAACCTTTTGAACTCTATTTTTTCTCTTCATTCATATAAAAAAATTAGTCATTTCATTATACATTCATATAATAGTAATTGATTTTTTTATAAAAAATAAAATTTGAAATACCAAACAAAATTAACTTTTTGCACACCATTTTTTCTCTTCATTCATATATAAAATTAGGCATTTCATTATATATTTATTTTATCATTTATTTGTTAGTTTATATTAGTTAATGAAAGAATATAAATAATAATAAGAAATTTTCCAAATAAGTATATTTATTACGGTTACCTCAATATCCGAACCCGCCCCGTTTATTGACGGGTAGTCTAATTATCCGTTTAATAAACCCGCGGGTACCCGTAAAGCTACCCACCCCGTACCCGTAGCGGATAATACACGCGATTACCAACAGATGCGGTTTTTTTTGCCATCCCTAGCCGCTCTTGTTGTCTCTCCCGTTGCCGCTCTCGTTGTCAGTCTCTCGTTGCCGCTCCTGTTGTCAGTCTCTCATTGCCGCTCACGTTGCCGGTTGTTTATGATTTTCATGCAATGATCATTTAATATTAATTTAATCATTTTAATTAAATTATTTTGGATTTTTAATAGTGGTTAATTATTTTTTTGTCAATTGTTAGTGGTTAAATTGATTGGTTGAAGTGGTTTTATTATTATATATGTAACGTAATATTTTATTTTTTATTTATTATTATTATATATGTACCATATATGTGACCCTAAATTTTCAACTCTCCACTAGTTCCTTTGGGGGTGAGGTAAATGTAATTACCTTCGTAAGTGCTCAAAGAGCCCGAAGGTCTTCCCTTCCTTGGACTGGGGCGTCATCCCCTCACCCTAAATTTTCTCTTACCAAAAAAAATATGTGAACAAAAAACCATTTTTTCATGTGTTTTCATTTTCTCATGCTTGGAAACACGATTGTAGTGGGGTTATGTTTTTTTTTTTTTTTTGATAAGCAAATGTTAGTGGGGGTGGGGGAATGTTAGTTTCCGGGGTTTGAACCCTAGACCTCCTTCTTGCAACTTTGCAACTCCTTCATGTCCCTTAGCTCGCCAACTGAGCTACCTTCTTGGGACTGTAGTGGGGTTATGTGTTTCACTTTATTGATTAAACCACATTTTTGTCTTTTAGCAAAAAAAGTTGAAAAAAGTAGAATTTTTTTTGTCTTTTTTAGTAATTATTTTACCTATTTATCAATATTTTTGGACACATGGTATGCTTATAAGTAGACTAAAAATGACATTTCTTAACATATGATTTTATTATATTATTATATTATTATTACTAGTACTTTACCCGTGCTTCCGCACGAGTGACACTGTATTTGTTATAATTTGCTATGAATATATAAATAATTTGTAAATTGTAAAATTTAATAATAGAAAAAGGAGAATCTCGATAAAAAGACTATATTTCAACTTGCTTACAAATTTGTGTTGCAAAAAGTTAAAAAAAAGTCAGCATCTTCTTCTAATCTTAATAATGGAGTAAAAATTAGAAAATAAAATGAGATCTAATATAAGATATGCACCCCGTTTTTCGCTCCCGTTGTCACTCGCATTGTCGCTCCCGTTGCCTCCCTCGATGCTGCTCCTGTAGCTGCTTCTGTTGCCACCCCAGTTGTCACTCCCATTAGCGCTTGTGTTGCAGCTCCTCGTTATCGTTGGAATTTTCTATAGTCGTTAAATTTATTTTTGTCAGTTGGACATGGTTAAATTGATTGGTTTTAATAGTTTTAGATCATTTAATATGAACTTAATCATTTTATTAAAATTTTAAAGTATTATTTAAAAAAATGATTTTGGAATTATTGATAATGGTTAATTTTTTTGACATTTGGTATTTGATTGATTGATTGGAATTTGAATTACATTTGTTAGTGGTTAGTATTTGATTTGATTGATTTATTAGTATTTGAATTGATTTGATATATTAGTATTTGATTTATTATTTAGTTGCGAAATAACTTATTTGCCCATAAAAGTGGACACGTGACATTTTAGTAGGATGTCTAAAATTGTCATTTTGCTAACACTTTGTTTTTTTTATATTAGTATAGTATTATTGATTGATTGATATTGATTTAATATGAATTTAATCATTTTAATAAAATTATAAAGTATTATTTTAAAAAATGATTTTGGAATTATTGATAATGGTTAAAAAAATTGACATTTGGTCTTTGATTGATTGATTAGTTGCGAAATAACTTATTTGCCAATAAAAGTGGACACGTGGCATTTTAGTAGGATGTCTAAAATTGACATTTTGCTAACACTTTTGTTTTAGTATTGATTAGTATTGATTGATTATTAGTATTTTACTCGTACATACGCACGGGTGATACTGTACATGGTTATAATTTGCTATAAAATAATAAATACGTTGAAAATTGCAAAATGTAATGAAAGATAAAGGAAAAACTATATTTCAAATTTATTAAAATAAGTGTGTTGTAAAAAGTAGGGGTGTTCGCGGTGCGGTTTGGTTCGGTTTTGAGACAAAAAGTGAACCGAACCACAAGATAAAACAACATGCGGTTTGGTTTGGTTCGGTTGGCTTCCTAAAATAAAACCGAACCAAACCAAACCAAACCAATGCGGTTTGGATTGGTTTGGTTGGTTCGATTTTTTCCAAGACAAAACATAATTTAAAACGAAGTTAAAATTAACTAACATAAAAAATGACTAACATAAATCTTTAAGAAAAAATCTACTTAAATATATGTAGTATATAAATTACTCTCTTTTAATTCTTTTAAGATAGCTAAGACAATGTTTAAAAGAATTGGAATTAAATATTTTATTGTAATTTTTAAATATAGCATAACAATATAGATTGTTTGTAAGTGAGTCAAAGAATTAATTAGATTTGGGCTAGAACGTGAGTGAGAGTTGAGTTTTAGTTGCATTTGGGCTAGTAAGTTAGTAAGGAAAGTTGTAAGTTAATAAGCCTTAGTGTTACTTACGGTTTGGTTTGGTTCGGTTTCTGTAATCGAAACCGCGAACCAAACCGAACCGCGCGGTGCACTGAAAAAAGAAACCGAACCGAACCAATCAGAAGCGGTTTTTTGCGGTTTTCGGTTTGGTTTGGTTCGGTTTGCGGTTTTCTATTGGTTTGGTTAATTCGGTTTTGAACACCCCTGGTAAAAAGTTAAAATAAAAGTCGGTATCTTCTAATAATATTAATTAATAATGGAGTAAAAATGAGGAAAAAGGAAAATGAGATTTAATATAAAAAAATATGCACCCCCGTTGGTGCTCCCGTTGACGCTCTCGTTGCCCCTCTCGTTTCCGCTCCCGTTGGCACTTCTGCTGACGCTGCCGTTGTTGCCTCTATCGTTGCCGCTCCCGTGCGGCTCACAAAAAAAATGAGATTTAATTATTGATTTTTTTAGGAATAATTATTTTGGAATATTTGATATCGGTATCGCTTTTTTTGACAATTGGTAGTGGTTAAATTAACTGGTTTTAGTAGTTTGAGTAGATTATATTAAATAGTAAATTCTACATAATTTAATATTAATTTACTAAATTTTATATAGTTATTGATTTTTTTTACGAAAAATAAGGTAAAATTAAAAAGAGTAGATTATTGATTTTTAATATAAAATGCAGCCTCGTTGGCGCTCCTGTGCAGCTCACAATAAAAAAGCAAATGAGACTCAATTATTGATTTTTTTAGGAAAAGTTATTTTGAAATTTTTGCTAGCCGTATCGTTTTTTTGACAATTGGTAGTGGTTAAGTTAATTGGTTTTAGTAGTTCGAGTAGATTATAGTAAATAGTAAATTGTACACAATTTAATATTAATTTCATAAATTTAATTTAATTATAATTTTTTGTTATGGGTAACTTTTTAATATTAATATAATTATTGATTTTATTTTATTTTTGTCAAAGAATTATTTATTTTATTAGAAAAAATGGTTTTGGAATTTATGTTAGTGGTATGGTTTTTTTTTGAAAATTGGTAGTGGTTAAATTAATTGATTTTAGTAGTTTAAGTAGATTTTTAAGATAGATAAAAAATGATTTTTTTTTAAATTTTTTTCGGAAAAAATACTAACTGACTGAAAACAGTCGCGTCAGAGCGCGTCAGGCGCTGTCTCTTCGTCTTTTTTCTCTCAGCTTTTGTCTCTCTCTTTTTAGTCAGGTGTTGTCTCTCTCCTTTGATTGTTGCGTCAGTTTGCTTTTTGACCAAAAAAAGCTTCTATTTTTTGGCAGTTAGTGGCTCTTTTACAAAAATGCCCCAAAAAGTGATTAGGTGGCAATCCTGCAAGATGTCTATTATGGAGATTTTTCTAACACTTAGTTTTATTATATTGTCTCTCTCTTTTTAGTCAGGTGTTGTCTCTCTCCTATGATTGTTGCGTCAGTTTGCTTTTTGACCGAAAAAAACTGCTATTTTTTGGCAGTTAGTGGCTCTTTTCTGAAAATGCCCCAAAAAGTGATTAGGTGGCAATCCTGCAAGATGTCTATTATGGAGATTTTTCTAACACTTAGTTTTATTATATTAGAATAATAGATTAGATTAGATTACTAGTAACGTACCCGTGCATCTGCACAGGTTGATCGTCTTACGTGGTATGATTTTTAGTTAGCCCAATTTCTACAATGTAGAAAATAAAACCAAAAGTATGTCTTTAAGAGGTAAATAAGTAGGGTTCAATATAAGTTCATATATGGTCAAATTATGAAATAGAATAAAACTTATACAACACTTATTTGTGAATTTCGCCCATATGAAATTAATATTTTTTAATCAATGAGTCATATAAATAAAGTTCCATCTTAGTTTTGTTAATGAATGATATAAAAAACGGGCTGTTCATAATGGTGTTTTTTCTTAATCAGTGACATAAGCGTAATAAAAGTAATAAATTTAAGACAAAACATCAAAATATAACAGTAATTCTAAAAATTATAATGTCTAAGATATTGAAATTACAAAAGTAAACATTAATAGTTGTTAAATGGTTTAAAACGAAGCTAAATATTGATAGTGTCATCCAGTTCCTAATGGATATGTCATTCTACCTTCAAGATAAATATATCTAAGTAATGACTTTCTCAACCCCAGCCAAGTCATTCTACTCTTTCCGCGTAAAATAATCTTCCTCTCATTCCTTGCATTTGTGCTTTGTGATTTTCTTTATTCTTGTCCATATCGATACCCGAATCATTGTCTAATGTATCATAGTCAGGTTATAACTGTTTGAATGTTGATAAGACAGATAATGAAATCCTAAGATCAACCACGTGATGGATAAATAATTTCTTTTTACACTCATTTAGTATTCCAAATGATGATAGCAATAATTATTAGATAATAAAACTAATATCTTGAGATTCCCTTTCACTCAAATTGCACTCCAATATTGATTCAACACATGGAAGTCAAACATCAAAAAATATTTGTTGTACACGGTTAAGAGAAGTAAACTAATTTTTAGATGCAATAGTTGGGATTTGTATTATGCTTGTTAGGTTAAACTAAGCTAGTAATTTTCATGTGCTATTAATAGGAAGCTTTGTTTGACAATTAAAATAGATTCCTCCTTGTTCTCATTTCAATATGATGTGCCCAACAAAGATGCAACTCAATATATTAATGAATAAAAGTTTGTTATTCCCACATAGAAAATGCAATACTAATAAAAGTAAGTAGTGTCGTAGGAGTTGATGCTAAAAAGTTATCTATACATAAAAATAAACATGAACATAAAGATATCACACAGGAAATTTCCAAATGATTTATTGACAAAAAGAAATTTTCAAATGATTCAATTGAAATGAGATATTGATGAGATTTGAGACCAGTTTATATCAAGGGAAATAATGAGTATTAATTTTTCTACCCCCACAATTGGCTATTATACCCCCAACATTTTTATTTATTCCCATTTTACCCCTGTCAATTTTGCTGATTATCAAAAATTAAAATTTTATATTGATTTATCTATTTGATATAGTTAAAAAAACTAAAAAAAGGATTTATCAATTAAATAGATAAATCCGTAGTTAAAAAATCAATTACAAATTTATCTACTAAATAGATAAATCTGTAGCTCAATTTTTAACGACGAATTTATCTATTTAATAAATAAATTTGTTTTTCAATTATTTTTAGCTTGTTAAAAAATTATAAATAATTTTATTTTTTTGAAATAAAATAGATATGGATATCGGTGATCTTTTGGTTCTGTTCAGTGTGTAGATATATATTCCTTACACGTGACAATGTTATACGACGGCTAGATAATCTGGTTAAAAAAATTGGTTTTCGAGCAACCTACTCCGATTGTCCCGTGATGACATCCAGAAAATCTAGATTCTTTTTTATTCACCGCTTGTTACAACATTTTATATCTTTTAATTATTAGACACTGGTTGTTCTCCTCCCCCTTTTACCGGATATTCTGTCGTCGTGAATGCATCTGATAACCAAAAGAACACTGGTATTATATCTATTTCATTTAAAAAAATAAATCTAATATTAATTATTTAACAAATTAAATTTTTTTACAGATTTATCTATTTAATAGATAAATCCGTAGTTAAAAAACTTTCAGTTTTATGTATTTAATTGATAATTCTACAATGTATTTTTATATTACGGATTTATCAATTAAATAGATAAATCTGTAGTTAAAAAAAATCGGATTTCACTATTTAATAGATAAATCCGTAATAGGAAAATACATTACGGATTTATCTATTAAATAGATAAATCCGTAGTTAAAATTAAATATAGAAAACGTGCTAAAATTGAGAGGGGTAAAATGGGGATAAATTATTTTTGTGAGGTTATGGTGCCTTATTGTGGGGGTAGAAAAATCATTACCCGGGAATCATGTAAATGATATAAGTGAATAAAAGGCTTGGGAGGAAGGCTTAAATAAGTGATACTGAGCCATGAATAAGCAAAACAAAGATATTGAGACAGTGGAAGTCACAGACAAAACAATTAAAACTGAATATCTACATTGTTGTCAAGTAGACATTGACTAAGGATTGACAATATTTGTATTTTTCTTGAACTGACCAATAGAAGAATCATTAGTTATTTTGTCTTCAAAATTAGAACAACAATCAGATGATATGTCCAACTTTCAACAAAAAAAATTAAAAAGCCTTAAAACACATCTTTTTCATTCCTATCTTCATCCCGAAATATCATTAGTTTCTTCTGCCCTCTTTGTTCCTTAGAATTCATCACATCCACTAATGAATTCTTGATAGATAAAAGCGGAATAATGAAGAGTAATTATGCAATATTGGTTTGCATCGTGTTTCGTTTCCGGTGATAGATAAAAAGCGAAATAATGAAACTATCTAATAATTTCAATCAAAAGTCATTTTTCGTTTACGGTAATAAACAATTTTATATAATATACAAAATTTTGTTTTACAGGTTAGACTTTCACATTGACTTGACATATTCCATTAATTATCAATAATTGATTTTATTGTTTAGTTAAACACTATTTAGCAGTTAACACATGTGTAAATCTAATGCTATTAATTATCAGATTTAGTTTGTTTTTATCTTCTTAGCAATGTTCTACTCATATAAGACATAATGGATGAAACATTGTTTTGAGCTTGGTGAAGGTTTCGACACTTGCTGCATAGTATCGTAACTATCGTTTCCTTCACTATTTCAATAATAGCTTTAACAGCAGGTAATTTTGCTTTGCCATATTTAGAGCTGTCAATTTGGGCCCGGCACATTGGGCCGGTCCAGTGGGCCAATTTTTTGGTTGGGCCTGTGCTCTAAAATTAGTAGTCCAAAATCAACGGTATCTTTTTTGGCCCGTCTCGATTGCCCCGATGATATTATTGGGCCGGGTCAGTCCATGGGTTTCGGGCCGGCCCGTTACTTTTTTGTTTTAATTTTTTTATTTTAAAATATGGTCCAACAAGAAAATGGAGCAATTTTTTAAGTAAAAAAATAATAAAAAAGTAAAGAAATTTTGTGTAAATCTCTAATATTCCTCCGTTTGTGTAAATTTCTAATAAAAAAGTAAAAAAAAATGGAGCAATTTTTTTAAGAAAATGGAGCAATTTTGTGTAAATCTCTAATATTTCTCCGTTTGTACCTGTCATGTTCAATGAAATAAAGGAAAAAAGTTAATTAAAGTTAGCAAACACCAAAGTAATGAGAAATTGTAAACTACACCGTGGAAGTCATAAATTGTATCAGCTCCATATCTTAACGAAACATTAAAACTATTTTTTTATAGTCAAAATTCTAAAAAGTCAATGATTTGTGGCCCGTTGGGCTGGCCCATTGGGTTGGCCCTTGGCCCATGGGCTAGTGTTGGGCGGGCTCGGGCCATAAATTTTGCAGCCCATCAGAATATCGGGCTGGCCCGACCCGGCCCGTATACACTATTTGGTCCGATGGGCCGGTCAGCTCTAGCCATATTGGGTACTATGTAGGTAGGGATTGTCTAACTTTAGGGCGGGAAAACGTTACTTTTGATGAACAGGGTCTTGCACATGAGTCAACTTTACCCACTAATATAGGCAAGTTCCATATCTACTAAACTGCAAGTTTGTTCTGGTTTATAAAACAAACAGCCCGTTGAGAGGATAAAAAATAGGAAACTGGAATAAAAACACATATCTAATGAAGCAAACATATATGATACTCCCCAAAATTATATTAGTCATTTCTTATTTGTGCTCATCTCAATCATTTAAGCATAAGCTTGTGCTTGGATATCCAAGAATGACATTGTGATCCCATTCAATAGGAAACACCTTAGTTCTCAAACCTTGCAGGTCAACCTTTGCAAAGATATCTATCTATCTATCTATCTATCTATCTATCTATCTATCTATATATTGAAGTTGTGTAAATAAAAAATCCTGAAGGCCATGCAATCTTCATTCTTCAAATAGTGGGAAACACCCCCTTCAAGGTATAATTAGTTTAGAACACCAAGAGATTAAGTTTAGAACAAACCTGCATAATTAGTGTCAATTTTACTCTCAGTTTCTTGGCGTGCTACTCTCGTGTAAAAAATAGTTCAGTCACAACCCAATTAAATTAGCACGTAGATCTAAAAGACAACTTATATAACAACCAATTAGTCAATTAGTAACCAACCACTCAATGAATTGTGATTGATAGTAGTTGTAAAAGCCTATACACCTATTGTGTATACAAATTAAACTAATAATAATAATAATAATAATAATAATAATAATAATAATAATAATAATAATAATAATAATAATAATAATAATAATAATAATAATAATAATAATAGATTTGTGAGAGAGTTTGAATTTGAATTAAAGGTGGAGGAAAAGAGAAAAAGAAAGCGAATTGGAAAAAGTGAAATTAAAGGTGGAGGGAAAGAGAAAGAAAAAGGGAATTGGGAAAAGTGAATTTGAGAAACGAGAAAAGTTGGGAAAAGTGAAAAGTTTGGCCCATAAAATGACATTTGTAGCCTTCATCATTGTATTAGGTAGTACATGTGTCAATTGAATGTGAGGTTTTCGGCCTCGTGCAATGTAGTTGTAATGAGGGAGTTGCGAAGGCACGACCAAGTGATGAGGATCACAGAGCATGTGATTTACATCATTTCTTTTGGGTTGTTTTCTATTGACACTCATTGCTTGAGGTTGGAAAGAATTAATGTTCTCTTAAAGATGGCAATTCACACAATTCTAAATCTTGTTGGGTTTTCACAGGTTAGAATAATGCTTTAATTTTAGGAAAATCAATCAAGATATGTTGTCATGTGTATTGTATATATTAATCTCGACAACATATCTCGACTAAATTTTCTAAGAATCAACTTATATAGTAATTATGTGGTTCAAAATTATCTCTAATTGATATTTGCAGCAATATTTGAGAGTGCAAGTCGAGGCTTCATTGGAGATGATGTGGCTAGTAGAAGAGAACCAACCATATTGTTGTCGGTTTGACAATAAACAAAATGTCAAGTTATAATCAAGCCCTTATCGTTGATGAAGGCATTTGGCTACCAAATGAGCTTTGTATTTGTCGCTATCACTATTAGTCTCTCTTTTGACTCTGTAATTCAATTTGTGGTGTTATGAGGATAGGGAACTAAATTCCATTTCCTTTGCTGGACTAAGGCATCAAATTCCATGCTCATGACATTACACCATTTAAGATACTTTAGAGCCTTACTAACACATGTTTGTTCAACCAAGCAGCGATGAGGATGTTTGATAGTGAGAAACAGCGCTGCTATTTATAACGAGAGCAAGCTCCTGAAATGCTCCCGAATAACAAACATTCAATGGTGTAGGTGCTTTGTTATGGTCTGTCTCCAAGCATTTAGCATACGAATTATTTAACTGTTAATACTTCATCCACGCCGGTCGGGAAAAATTTCAGGACATGATTTGTCGGGACAAATAGCAATTTCCAGTGAGAAAAGATTTGGGATTAGGCTTGCATATCTGATTTAATGCATGGGATAGAGAATGGTTGATTACAATAGAGAGAGAATGATGAAAAGGAGAGCAAAGAGAGAAGAGGGAACCCAAGATTAGAGATTTATTGTTTTGTTACCCCAAATGAGTTTAGTTTCTCTCTTGCGGGTGAAAAGTTTCAGTAGGAAAAAGAATGACTCATTGTTACTTAAGAAATGGGTCATTCTCTCTCCTATTGCAACTTATCAATCACTAAAGAGGATCCTGTCCCCCTTCCCCCGAATGATCATCATATGGTACTTATATCATGGTCCACAATTTCACATTTTATTATCTGGTTATCTCACCTTCATTAGTAAATAATTGTCCATGATTTTGCAGAACATAGAAAATAGGAAAGGATGGCAAGGATTGTTTGGTTTGAATGAAGAGGGGAGAAAAATAAATAAATGTAATATTATACCTTTATAAGAAAATATATTTATACTTTTTTTTGGTCAAAGATACTTATACTTTAAATGGCCAATTCTACACATAATGCCAAATCACTTAAATACCCTTATATATATATATATATATATATATATATATATATATATATATATAGAGAGAGAGAGAGAGAGAGAGAGAGAGAGAGAGAGAGAGAGAGAGAGAGAGAACATTTTAGTAATAACCAACTCCTCTCAAGTCATCTTGTAACAAGAAGCCTAACACTAGCACGGATCTACAATTGTCAAAGAAAGCTCTTGAATGGCCTTTATGAGCTAAGGAATCAGCATGGCTATTAGAGATTTGGAAAAATGTCTAACTTCTAGATACCAATCACTCATGAAAGAAATCTTGAATTTCTTTGCACCCAAAAAAAATCTTGAATTTCCTTAAGCGAAAATTGGAGAGCAAGACAGCATGCCCTCAATGGATGATATTCACAACATCTTAGAATCAACCTCGGCAATAATCTTCTTCAGAGACATCATAGGGCAGGCTTAAACCATACAGTAACTCACACATTTCAACCTAAATAACATTGCTAGAAGTGACTTTGCAATAGAATCTCTTATTAGCAAAAAAAACAAGAGGCCTTTGTTCTGGGATATTAGGCCTATAAGCATAATATTAATTTGATAGAAATTCGGAGTTTGTGGAAGAGGGAGGCCTAAAGCTACTGCTTTAGTAGGACTGACCCTAGTGTTGTTGAACGGTGTTCAATGACAAAGAATGTATAAAAGCAGTGGCGCGAATCTGGCGATGGTGTCAAGCAATTATGGCGATAGAGTGTCTAGTGATGACAATAGTATAAGGTATCAAAGATTGGGAAGTAGTTTTGGATTTTAAAACATTTCAACCAGTGTACTTCAAATATTTCAAACACAGATTCTCTTTCCTCCAAACACCATCAAAACTGAGATGAGAATCTTTAACAACAACTTTGAATTAAACCAGAAAAGTTTATGAAGATATCTCCACTCTCTTTCCCATAATTGAACTGTGTAGATCAAAAGTTAATCTCACATTCAGCCAGGGCACTTCGTAGGAGCCATTATTTTGTGCTCAATCTTAACTCTTAGGACTATAGAGCTTTGTATTGTCAAAAATAAAAAGAGACTATAGAGCTTTGTGAAGATCAAAGATTGAGAAGCAACATTATACTATTATAGGAGCTGTCAAACAGAGAGGGGAAAGAAGCATCCTCATATTACCAAGCGGTGACCACCGAGCAAGTATAAAGCAATTATATTTGTTTCCATCAGAAAATGAATAAAAAATCCATAAAATGCAATAGGAAATAAGAAAGAAGTTGGACTGCTACATTTTCCTTGTTTACTCCCATATATGAACAAATTCTAAATCTTTATCACATTCAGAATAAGCACTAGATCTCTATAACAAGCTTTCCTTATTACCCCTACTTTTTCTCTACAAAAGCAATTAATACAGTGATTACAAGACCGAGCAAATTGGGAAGGTCTATTGTTTGTTGGTTTGATATTATATACATAATACATAATATACACATCAGCATTTGAAATCCCAATTCTGTCGCATATATAAAATTGGACCCATATTATGTCTTGAATCTGCTCAGACTCATACCTGTTCATTGCCCTTAAGAATATTGTATTTGCAAAGAGGACAAGTTGCATTCATCTTTAACCATTTCACAATGCAGGTGGAATGGAAATTATGGTTACAAGGAAGAGCATGGAGTTCAGCTCCATCCTCATAGGAAGAGATGCATATACAGCATTCCTGAAAAGGCACATGGATAAAAGGATTATGAATTATTATTTTCACAAATCTTTCAAATTTTAGTATCCTAATTTAGAAATTAGATTTGTTATTATTTTCCTTTAGTACGACCAGAGTTTCACACACAGAAGCACGAGGAGTTACTATATAAATGTGCATATGCAGTGATCAAGATAGAGAATCAAGGAACCGGTAAGTGATTAACCGTGTAAGACTGAAATTAATTATGTGTACTGCAAAGCATACCGCATCCTCAGGTGAAAGTACTCGTTCATTTGCCAGGGAATCACTGCTATTTTCAATGGGAATCATTGATCCACCTCTGTCACTAGGGGTTTCCTCATTGTTAAGCATTTGAAATTTGTATTTTGGAAGTCCACTGAGAACTGATTCAGATGCCCCATCCTACAGTCTCATCATCAAACAGATAATGTGTTAGGCCACCAACCTAACGTTCGCTAGCTAATTAGGAATTTGACGCAATCAAGAAATCGGAAAGGAATGTAAAGGGAAAAAAGGAGAATGTTATTGATATGAAATGGTTACAATAGGGAGAATAGGCTCCCTGCCCTCTCTGGCTTCACCCGGAATCCGGCCTCACCCGGTCACGACTAAACTTTAGGAACGACAAAAGATATTCTAAAAGGGGGGTGGAATCCTTCATTTATAGGATTCCACTACATGGGGGAATAGAAGGGAATGGCCTAACAAATTAATAACTACCAACCACTTATAACAAACTCCCCTAACCACTTAATAACCATCTCGTTAATTATAACAACTCCCCTAATAACCAAACAAACTATAACAACTTCCCCAACCACCTAAATCTAATTCATTTTGAACCACCCCTTTACACTAGGTCTAACATAATGAGGATTAAAAAAACGGAAAGCCATATTTGAAAGGTTACTGTCAGAATAAAAATTCCATACCTGTCCCGCAACAGCATAGAGAATGCCAATAATACAGGGTAAACAACAGCAGAGAGCAATGCCAATCAAGCATGCCAAAACAACACAAAAGATGGCAAAGAAGACATCAAATGCCAGAAAGATGACAGCCACCCTGTACAAATTCCAGGAAGAAAAAAAATGATAATCTTTTTCTATAGTATCAGCAAAATTGGCATAATTCATCATGCAATAAATCAGTTTTCAGAAGAAAAAAAAAGCAATCTAATAAATATAATTATTTTGAAAATTTTCCTTTGTGCTTTGATGGAAGCCAGAACAAACAACGGTAACAGGAATGATGGCAGAATTATGATGAAGAATGCGAATATTGATTGATAATAATAGAGGGGATTACAAAGTAACCGAAAGTAACCGCCTAAGAGCAATGCTCTTCTCAGAAGTTACTTCTGGCCAAACTTTACAATTAACTTCCAAAAAAAACTTCCTAAAAGACAAACACATATTTATAAACAAAGCCACACCAATCCACATAACTAACTATTCAAATATAAACTAACACACCAAATAACTGTCAATAACCACCTATTAAATATTATATTATTTATTCTTCTTATTTCTCCTTTCATAGACCCTCCAAATGACAGGTTTACCCTTTTGGCTCTTAATATCGCTGTGCGTGCTATCATTGCCCGCCCCATGAGAACCATCCTTGTCCGCAAGGCTGAAATTAGGGAATTGCGCAGCAACGAAATCCTTGTCTTCCCAAGTAGCTTCTTCAATTGGTTTGTGATGCCAATGGATAAGGACTTGATGAATAGTTTCACCACTTCGGTCTATCATCCGGTGGGCTAATGCAGCCTCTTCAACAACCTCCAAACTAGCAGGGAGTACCGGGTGGATAGCAGCATCACCCACAGCCTTTTTCAGCAAAGAAACATGGAAAACAGGATGTATGCGAGATGTGGGAGGCAACTCCAACCTGTAAGCAACTGCACCAACACGCTCTAACACTTTAAACGGGCCAAAATACCTGGGAGACAGCTTAGGACAGATTCTGGCCGCCACAGATTGTTGCACATGAGGTCTCAATTTTAAGAAAACCCATTCACCAACTTCAAAAGAGCGTTCCTTACGATGTTTATCTGCCTGCGTTTTCATTCTATCACGGGCACGGGCCAAATGACGCTTCAGTTGTCTTAGGCATTCATCACGGCCAGCCAAATCTCTTTGCACTGCTTCGACCTTAACCTCACCAGGCAGGTAACTAGTAAGCACCGCAGAAGGATAAGGTCGAAGCAGTGCAAAGAGATTTGGCTGGCCAGGGAATCCTTAACCTCAAATGGGTCTTGTTGCACTTCTGCATGGACAGCCCTGTAATCTAACCATTCATGATGATAAATCATAGTGTGCAATTCTAACCTGTCATCTGAGCCTCCCAAGGCAGCAGTGGTGTTGCTGGTTGTGACCTCAAACTGGCGAGACAAAGCATCGGCACCTTTGTTTTCCAGTCCCGGTTTGTAAACTATGTCAAACTGATAACCCAAAAGCTTAGCAACCCAATTCTGCTGGTCCATTTTCGTAACACGTTGCATCAGTTGTTTAAGGCTCTTTTGATCGGTACAAACTATGAACTTGCTCCCCAAAAGGTAAGGACGCCAGTGCTGAATTGCTAGGGCCACTGCCATTAACTCATTCTCATAGGCAGATTTGTTCAAGTTCCTGTCACTAAGACCCTTGCTAAAGAACGCAATAGGTTTCTTGTCTTGAATCAAGATTGCACTCAACCCATTACCGGACGCATCACTTTCAATGAAAAACTCCTTGGTGAAGTCTGGTAAGGCTAGAACTGAGGCTGATGTGACCTTCTGCTTAAGTTGCTCAAAAGCTGCTTGCTCTTTTCCTCCCCACTTGAACCCATCCTTCTTTGTCAAGTCTGTAAGAGGTTTTGCAATCTTACCATAATCACGAATGAACTTCCTGTAATAACCAGTAAGACCCAGAAATCCTCTGACTCCTTTAACATTCTTAGGTACTGACCATTCTAGACTGACCTTTGATGGATCCATAGATACTCCTTCATAAGAAATAACATGACCCAAATACTCAACGGACAACTGCCCAAAGGACTATTTCTTCTGATTGGCTACTAATTGGTGCTCCGCTAACACATTCAAGACCAAACTAACATGCTGAGTATGATCTTGCCAAGTAGTACTATACACCAAAATGTCATCAAAGAACACCAGGACACATTTCCTCAACATCGGTTTGAAAACTGTATTCATCAAAGCTTGAAAAGTAGAGGGAGCATTCCTCAAACCAAATGGCATCACCAAGTATTCATAATGACCCTCATGAGTACGGAAAGCCGTTTTATGAATATCTTCATGTCTCATGCGCACTTGGTGGTAGCCGGACTTAAGATCAATTTTGGAAAAATATTTCGCACCAAGCAATTCATCCAACAATTCATCAATCACAGGAATAGGAAATTTGTCAGGGATGGTTACCTTATTCAGAGCACGGTAGTCCACACACATCCTCCACGAACCATCTTTCTTCTTTACTAAGATAACCGGACTGGAATAAGCACTCTGGCTTGGTCTAATCACTCTGGACTTTCAGACTTGTGATGATGAGGATAACGGTAGGGCCGAACATTGACCGGTCCTTGTCCTTCAATTAAGTGGATTGCATGCTCCTGCTGCCTCTCTGGTGGTAGGCCCTGTGGCTCTTTGAAAACTGTCTTGAATCTGTCCAACACAGACTGCATCTCAATTTGCTGACTCTCTGTCACTGCAGCCCCTTGGGAAACACATTGTAATTGAGCAAGGCGACTATCCTCCACATATTGCTGCAATGGTGCACACTCTCTGCTCCGTACACCCTAAATCTCGACCCATTCGCCTTGGTAATCAAAACGCATGATCTTTTGTAACCAATCTATCCAAGTCGCCCCTATTTGCGTTAACCAGGCCATTCCCAATACCAAGTCAATTCCATCCAAATCAAAGAGCATAGTATTGGTTACCCATGAAATGCCTTGGACCATAATTATAACATCATGACATTCTCCACGTGTCTTAGCAGTAAATCCATCCTCTAACTTGATGGGCCTAGGAGGTGCTTCAGTGATATGTAAACCCATAGCCAGAGCCAAACGCCTAGACATGAAATTCTGAGTAGCACCGCTATCAACCAACATCAACACCGGCACTCCTCTTATTGTTCCTTGCAATTTAATTGAATTGAGCCTATCATTAGCGTTCTCCATCAAACCATTAAAACTCATGACATTGAGTTGAAGTTCTTCCTCACCTATCTCTTCCACTCCTTCTTTCATGACGATAACTTCGTTCTCCTCCTCTAATTCTTCTTCCATCACCATGACGACAACATTTTTGTCCGGACATTGATGACGAGGGTGAAAAGGACCTCCGCATTTGAAACAGAGTCCTTTTTGACGCCGCTCAGCAATTTCCTGCGAAGACAAGTTGCGCGCCCTGTTGTCACGAGACGTTGTTGCTGGCTTGTCAGAGAACGAAACTCCACGCATTGGCGTTGGCCTCTGCCCCTGCGCACGCATGTTCTCTCCCTGCGCTCCCTGTACATACACCCAGTCGCGATGTATAGGGCGAGAATTTGAAGCAAACCGATTGCCAGAGGTGAATTTGGCCTGCGACCCGTAATGCGACCCGCTTCGTCTTCGCGAAGCCCAGTTCTGATTTCCTTCATCAGTTTCGCGTTCAATGGCCCTAGCGACATTCATCAACTTAGGGTGCGATATTGACCCCAAAGCGATTAAACTTCGCACCTTGCTTCGAATTTTTTCCTTCAAACCATGAACAAAATACCCAACATACTAGTCCGTAGGTAGGCGTGAAATTTGCGCAATTAGCCTTTCAAAATCTTCAATGTATTCTTCTACATTTCCTTCCTGTCTTAGCGCAGATAATTGTTCAAAGATATTACCGTCACTCACCCCACCGTAACGTTCCAGAAGCGCTTCTTTCAAGTTCTCCCATGTTAATTCTTCATTCTCCTCTAATAATCGCTTGAAGAAATGAATGGTGGCACCATCCATACACAATTGCGCAAGATTGACTTTGATTTCTGGACGAGTGTCTTGAACATGAAAGTAAACTTCTGCTCTCGCAATCCATCCAGCGGGATCATCTCCATTGAACAAGGGCAGTTCTACCTTTTTTACAGATAAACGAAATTCATCAAGCGCATCACCATGCAATTCAGAATGTTTCTGTTTAGTACTTACAGACTCATTATTGTGTGAAGATTCTGCAGCATTCTTCCCCTTACTCAAACTAAGTAGAGAGATAATTTTCTCTTGATTCTCCTTATTCTGATTCTGCATTTCCTTCAAGGAAACCTCCATGGTTGCGATTTTTTCTTCTAGTGCAGTAACCTTGGTCTCCATCTTCTTCAGTGGCATCCGGCAGGTCGGACCAATTTGATGCAAACCAGAACAAACAACAGTAATAGGAATGATGGCAGAATTATGATGAAGAGAATTTGGAAGGGAAATGCGAATATTGATTGATAATAATAGCGGGGATTACAAAGTAACCGAAAGTAACCGCCTAAGAGCAATGCTCTTCTCAGAAGTTATAACTTCTCAGAAGTTATAACTTCTGGCCAAACTTTACAATTAACTTCCAAAAAAAACTTCCTAAAAGACAAACACATATTTATAAACAAAGCCACACCAATCCACATAACTAACTATTCAAATATAAACTAACACACCAAATAACTGTCAATAACCACCTATTAAATATTATATTATTTATTCTTCTTATTTCTCCTTTCATAGACCCTCCAAATGATAGGTTTACCCTTTTGGCTCTTAATATCACTGTGCGTGCTATCATGCTTTGCAATTAGAAATGTTATTTGAAAAAAGACCATTAATTTTGAATAAAGAAAAGTTCATTTGCTTGGGTCCTCGATTAGCACTTTTAGCTCCAAGATCTACTTTGACAAAAAAGAGCTATATAATTGATTTTTCATATATTAGGATGGATTATACCATTTTAATTAAGAAAAAAAAGGTTGTCAAAAAAAACTAAGAAAAAAAAAGGTTTCCTTAAAATAAAATCAGAAAAAAGGCAATAACTTCATAAGAAATAGAACAAATACAACAAGCATTGAGATGAGTGGTTCTCCATAATAGACAGTGCAAATATAATACAAATCAAAGGTTAGAATTGTTTCATGACTAGTGAATTAACAGTAACCAAAAGGAAGAACCAATTCGTGGGGGAGTAAATAGGAAGACTTTAAAGTTTATTGTGCTGACTTGCAAAAGGCTCGAAGTTTAAGATGGTTGATTATATCATATATGTCTTTTTTCCCTTTAATTCAATATGCAATATACAAACGTTATTCTCAGGGTTCAGTCTAAAGGAAGGCTTACCAGTACAACCGTGGAGCATCTTGCAAAAGAATATCACCACCAGAGACAACCCAGTAAAAGCCCACCATCCACCATAGCAATGAGAGCATGGTATTCAATGACGCACATCGTTTGGCAAATCTGAGTCATGGGTAATCAAAATCAGTATCTACAATTCTTAGACACCTACTTCAGTACAAAAAGTATATAATAATAAACAGAAGCACACACAACCCCATACGTGAACATGCTTTACCAGCCACGGCACACTTTGACAGTAACAAACATTTAATTACTTCACCCAGAATGAGTATATAGTCCACAAGCTTGACCGCACAGTACACAAAATGAAGTGCAGTCTTTGTGTCAAAACATCAGTAAAGAATTCCTTTTACTGCCATCTTAATGAAACTCACGACGCTTTCAACATAATAAATGAAATATCATTCTCTATTAATCAAATACATCCGCACGAAATGGTAATAATACCATATTGCTTTCACTTGTAGGACAATTGGTCTATTTAAAGCAACCAAAAGTCACATTACATAATACATAATACATATGGCCTTATTTAGATAAACAACTTATTTAAGTACTTATGGCATAACATAAGTGTTTATTGCATGAGAGCTTATGTCATACGCGCTTAAACTGAATAAACTTTCTGTGTTAGAATATGAATGTTGATAAGTGTTTATACAAAAATTGAGTTGTTTGGATGCTTATTGCATAAGCACTTATTAAGATGCTTATTGCATAAAAGGATACTTAGGCAACATTACTCAAATTATCATTCTATATAGTCACTTATTACAGAACAGGTCTCAATTCCTTACCGTAAGAACCTAGACAATAAACTAATGAGGGATAGATAAGGAAACAAGACAAGCTGGGTATTTAATGATTCCATTCTGGCATCGAAGACAAAATAAAAGAAACAAATTTGAAAAGAAGAGATGCACAAGGTCTTGGGCGCTGAGATGAGACGCACAAGGTTTTTTGAAGCATAGGGAGAGATTACGTGAATGAAAAATAAACTGTCACGGGAAAATGAGAATGGGAGTTGATGGGGATTCGAATGCAGTTTTGTATTAGTAATGCCATAACCTCTCCATAAGCCAATAGCACAAGCTATGCACAAGAGCTTATGAAAATAAACTATAAACAGATTATGGGGGAGTCATAAGCTCTATTCAATTTTCATAAGCTCTCCCAAACATACTCATCTGTGCTTACTTTAATAAATAAATCCAACTAACTCGTTCATAAGCCACTCCAAACGAGGCCGCTGTCTCTAAGATTATCACTGCTTAAGTAGGACAATCCAAGAGTGCTTTTTTGGTGAGGCCTCCCTTGATGAATAAATCAAAAGCAGTCCTCTTGATAACAATCCAAAAGGAGATCTTGGTAAGTACTTCCCGAATTAATCTAGACTCTAAGTGTTTCTTTCCTCTTAATCAAATTTCATACACTTTCTGAAGGAAGCAAAAATTACGATATTACTAGTTATCTCAAAGTCTCCATTGAATAAAGCCCCTAGAAGGCATTCCAGTATTTCTAACCCGCAGATGATAAACATTTGAAATGAAAAAAAATCTAGATAAATCATGAGTAGATACTTAATCATAATAAAATATAATTTTCCAAATCAGATTGTAAAAGATAATAAGCCCTTAAACTAAGAAAAGATATAATGATCAAAAAAAAAACTAAGAAAAGATATCAACATCCTAAAGTCATAAGTAAGTCTAGCAAGAACTCGGTTCATATTTCGGAGCAAGAGGGTATTCAAATTCAAATAATGTACAAGTCCAAATGGAAGCTAGGATTGAAGTCTCACAAAACCAATTGTTCTAATTCCTGCCGGTTTCCTTCCTAATATTAAGTACTACACGCAATCTAATACCAAAGAAACCTATCTTAGCAGTACCAAACACATACTCACACTAGTTGAAGCACACACGCACCATACTAATCTCTGCAATGATTAAACGAACATCAAATTCACGAAAAACTATCAAATTGACTAATAGCTTATCAAATTCAAGATTCAGCAGAAACAGCAATCGAATTGAGAAATTCAACGCACCTGGAACGAGGAGAATTCCCAAATTCAACATCGTCGTCTTCACTGTCGTTGATATCGTCCACAAGAGATTCCTCGTCCCTTCCGCCTCCATTCCCGTTCCTCCTCCTGTATTCCATCCACACCAATGCCACGTGGACCAAGCACTGTACAGCGTATCCGCAGATCCACAACCGGATCGGCGTGTTCGGATTCTCCTCCGCTGTGCAACCCAACATCACCGCCGAGACCAGCACGAAGATCGTGTTCCACGTCACGTCCAACGCCACTACCGGCTTCGAGTAGCCCCAGTCCGCCCGCCGTTCCTCCAGCTCACGCGCCGCAGTCTCCCGAACCAGCACGGAAGGGCCACGTCTGCCCAGTAGGAGCGCTAGGACAGGAGTGCGTTCCACGCGCCGCGGGCGTAGTAGCGGCGCGTGGGGCTGAGTGTCGTAGTTCGGTAATGACATGGCTATAGAGATTATTAAGCGCGAGGGTGCCAAAGCATAATTGTTGTAGTTGTTAGTCGAAAGACAAAAAGCAAGGGAAAAGAATAATTTGTTTTTGTTTGGCCTCGTTATTCTTTGGCTTCTCATATGTTTGTTTGGAGGACGAAATAGAGAAGAAAGAAATAATTGAGAAAGAGTATCAAGATTTATTGGTTATTTGGTTTAAGAGAAAGAAGTGAATTAGGGTCACTCATTTTCATTTGGTTGTAACTAGAATAATTGACCCGTGCCATGCACAAGTATAAGTATGCTATTGAAAATTGTTGTCAAATAATTTATATTTTGTAAGTTGGTAGAAAAACTCGTGTATAACTAAATGATGCAATTTTTTGTGAGTGGAAAATAATATTTAAACTATCAAAATTTCATATTAATTTGTTATTTTTAAGCACAATATCATATTGTGGTGATTTGTCCCTCACCGTTGGTTGTCTTGGCAATTTCAGTGACATGGGGACGTCGGCTCCCGGATTTGAACTCGGGTGTGAGCAGTGGTAGTGTGTGTGCGTGGTGTTTATTTGTCATTTCATCTAAGTAGGCCAAAAAAATATTGTGGCAATTAGAGTTCTTCATCACATACTTTATCTTTGAATATGACGATATTAATGAGCATATCAAATCACAGTCATGTCAGATCATATATTTGGTCAAGGCAATCCACTACTAAGTCGCCTACCTCCCAATCAAGACTGAGTAAAAAAAATACTCGATGCTTGGAGAGTAGTGCTTGTAACAAAGAATATCTCAATATCCAGCCGACATGTTATTGGGTTCTTCCCATTTTGCATTTCTGCTATCTATCGTTTTCCATTCATCCTACTAACTTTTATATCAAATATTGCAGCAGCCACCATAGAGAATTATCATATTCGAAAGCTCCCTCCCGAATGTAACTTGAATTTCAGCAAGATAACCTTTGACTCCTTATCTTCAAAGCAATATTAGCAACACCCTTATAAATCAATCATTTACTGCAACAACCTTCCAATTTCATAAACTTGACAGTAATTCCTTCCCCAAGTTGCATATCATCCTGTTGATAAGTGATAACCAACTAAACTCATCAGAAATGATTTTGCTAATTTTTACAGCAACGAAATTTAACAGCTGGTCATATAATATTGCCACTGAGATACTATACGTGAAGAAGGTATAACGAAAGAAGGCAGATGCTAACATACTCACACTTGCTTTTTAGTGGTAATATGTTAGCAATGTATACATTTACTATTTGGACTAAAAATCAGGCATATGCTAACATACTCACACTTGCTTTTTAGTAGTAGTATGTTAGCAATGTATACAACGAGGGGAATATGATACAGATCCTCTCTCTTGAGAGAGAGGCTGCGAACCCTAGAGATGGGTTGTCCTACGCCGTGGCGGCCGCCGTGCCTGCACCGGCCGATCTGCTCCAGATGACTGGGCGGCCAACCGTTGAAGACCCTTGGTTTCGCGACGAGTGGCTTTTTCCGGAGACGGCAGTCGTCGCCCCTGCGAAGGTGGATTCGAATCTGTCAGTTCCGATTGCAGTCGCTGTACGATTCGGTGCGTTCTCCCCGGCGTTTGCTCCGCGTGTGGTGGTCGCCCCTGAGAAGGTCATGGGTTGGGTGGTTCCGTACGCTGTGGCTGGTGTTGATGCTAGCTTCGGTGCGCTCTGGTTCGGATCTGTTGTTCGGAGTCGGATCTATTGGGTGCTGTGGGTCTCTCCCCCTGCGGTGGTTGTTCCTGTCCCACCGCCGCCTGAGCCTCCTCCCTGCGTCCGTCTGGTTCGGATCCGGCGCTGTCTGGGTTGCGTTCGGGTTCGGGTCGTGGGTTTCTGGTTTGGGTTCGGTTGCGTTGCTGTTTGGATCGCATTGATGCTGACTGTTTCTGGTTTGGGACTGTTGCGTTGGTTCGTAGATGCTGACTGTTTCTGGTTTGGCATTGGTGGCTGTCGTCACGAAATCTGGACCCGCAGTCTCGCCTCCCCCCATTTCGGTGTGGGCCCTTTCCCTGTCGCTCGCAGTTCTGCTTGATTGTGCCTCGGTGTTGGCTGGGGGCGCAATACCGCGGTGGTGGTTGGTGGCTCGACTTCCTCGATCAAGCTAGGTGTTGTCTCGGTGTTGGCCGGTGGCACGACTTTCGCGATGATGGCTGGGGTCCCGCCGCCGGTGGTCTGGAGTGTGGTGACTCGATTGTGGACTAAGGTTGTTTAGTTTAGAGGTCTTTGTTAGACTCTCTTTATTGTCCTTATTTCCAAGGGTTTTGGCCTAGTCCCCCCTTGTGCTTTTTGTATTGTTTTTATTTTTTAATAAATTCGGGCCTCCTGCCTGTTGCTTAAAAAAAATGTTAGCAATGTATACACTTTCTATTTGGACTAAAAACCATGGTTTAGAAAATCGGACCGGTCGGTTGAACCGTGAACCGGGGAGGGAAGCTGTTCGGTTGAGGCCCAAAATCGTTGAACATTTAAATCGAATTAAGAGCCGATTAAAAATCGCTATAACTGGAGAACAAACAGTTTAAAACAATTTAGGAAAAAAAATTTAAACTGCCTTTTAAAAAAATGGTTGCCCATGGACCCCACGTATCCTGACCAAACATGGCAACTGGCCAATGCACCAATTTTAGTTCAAGCGCAGCCTCTAATGTTCTATTTATAACATTCACTCACGTTCCTAAAGCTATACATATTTGACGTGGGACTAACTTAGGGGGAATAATGCTACTCAAGCACTCTCACTCTCACATATGCACTCTTTTAGTTTTCATTAAAAGGCTTCTTCATCGTTTCTCTCTCCCAGGCACTCTTACATATACACTCTCTTTGATGTTGTCGTGTCTTTCATCGTCTCGTTCACCCCTTATATTTCCGTGTTGCTGCTATTTGTATTAAGTGTTTTTACAAAAAAAAATAAAAAATGGTGGTGTCGGGGGGGGGGGGACTATAAACCACTTCCTTAACTTTTAATTTTATTTCCAGCCATAATGTCTGTTTTATATTTTTTATTTTTTCCAATTCTTCACCACTTAAATTATAATATTATATTATATATTAGCATTTTTATTGTATGTGTTACTTATAACATTTCTTCCAATTCTTCAACAGTGGCTTCTCCGGTTCAATGGACAGTCCGATTTTCTAAACATTGCTAAAAACTCCAACACTTCCTTTTAAATTGAATTTTTTAATTTAAAATCTTTTAATTTCTCTCTCTTTTTGTCATTAATGTTGGGTTATCTCTCTCTTCTCATAATTAATATCATTTTCCTCTCTTTAAATAGAATCAATATTAACATTTGTTTTTATATTATATTTATTGATTATTAATTTAATTTTTGGACTAATGATTAGTTATTTTTTATATCGATAGGTGCATTAAAAAATGTCATTTCAGTTTATAGGCTCCATCAGAGTCTGACTCCTCTCCATTAGGAGAGGAAATGGCAATCTGCATTACTTTTGACATGCACATGACACGTGGTGGTAAACAAATTAAACGGCTCAGATTAAAAATTTAAAATTAAAGTTAAAATACATCATTTCAATTTCATTAGCGCAGGGTTGTCAAAGGTCTCATCTTCTCCGACCTCTACCCAAGACCATCTACTGCCCCACCGTGCCTCAAACACCTTGTCGTCCGTCTTTGCACCTCCATGTCTGTCGTTCTCACACCATGAAGTTGTACGACCAACATCATTAGAAGTTTGTTTCCAAAGTTTGCAATTAATGAATTAGTTAGATTCTCAAAAAGAAATTCAAAGAATTTCACAATTCAGAATTGCTCGTTAGTTGATCCACACCAAGCTTTACCCTTTTCTCTATTATTCATTAAATTAGAATATTCTAAAATTGAATTAAATCTTTTAGGAGATGAGTGTCCATTGAAGAAGTATCTAGAAGATGCTTCAAATTATGGAAAATCCCACCTCTAATATAACAAAAATCATGGGGAAGATTGAAAGCTTTTTAGCTATATCACATAACAACAAAATTTAGAAAATATTTCAAAATTCAGAAATAACCACATCTAATTTTAGTGCAAATCAAAGGGGGATAGAAACAATGAAGATGGCGTCACGGAAGAGACTTGACGACAAAGCAGTGCAGCGACGACGACTTTACGGACCAGTGACCGAACTCGAGCAGGCATGGCAACTGCGGGTGGCCTTGCCTAGAATTCAAGAGAGGTGAGTTCAAGAACATCACACCGAGAGATTTTTTCCACGTTTGTTTTCAGAAAAAAATTGAATAACTTGGATAGTTGAGCCGTGGGATTTGTTTACCACCACATGTCATGTGCATGTCAAAAGTAATGGAGATTGTCATTTTCTCTCCTAATGGAGGGGATCCGGACTCGCTCCATCAAAAGTACTTTTTTGTCTAAATAAAAATGTTAAAAAATATAATAAAATTGAACTTTGTTTGTCTAAACAGTTGTTAACTTTTTTTTCCACACAGTTAAAATACACGCTATCTTTTCTTACTTTTACCATTATAGATTTATTCAATAAAAATTGTCTTCCAATCTAAACAAAATCAAATGTCTTTCTTATTTCTAAGTGTATCAACCAATGACAAAAATAAAACAAAAAAATGTTTTACTCGGCTAGAGTTTATCTCAGAAATTTAAAATTTCAGAAAATGGGAAAAGAAAACATAAATTTTATTATTCGGGGACACTAATAGTGTGACATTTTTTTTAAGAATTTTTTTAAGAGGTTTTATTTTATGAATAGAGAGTGTAGTGTCCATAATGAATAGCGGAGGAAGACAATTGTAAGTTGTGCCACTCAAATACTATCGCTGATACTCCCTTTCTAGATCATCTTCATAAGACAGCTCGAAATAAAAGCCTCCAACCCTGCAAATCTTATCGTTGCAAAAGATGACCCAACAGATCTCATCTTTGCAACAAAAAGCTATAAATTTGAAACAAAAAGAAGAGATAAAGAGGGGTTAGTTATTATTTCCCATTGGAGATGATGTAAACAGACACTAACATACAAACATTTAAAGCAGAGAAAGTGAGGTGTGGAACTATGGACATAAAGCCAAAACTAATATTGAAGAAAAAATTAATCTATAGAACGTATTTTAGAACATGGTGCGATCATCAAAGTTCTGTGAGTATGCCTCTACAAAATTTTGTTGCAATACAACCTACAATCTTCAGTGGTAATCTCTACAGTGTGTTCCGAGAGGGTGGGGAGAGTGATAAAATGACACCATGGGGTTCAATGCTTGAAGTGATAGAAAAGAATGAGATGCATAAAAGATAGGAAGAGAAACCATAAATTATCGAACCTGAAAAATCATGAGATATCATAGAATAACATAGAAATAAAACATTTTCAGATCTCTGATATAGGTGTAGAAGGGGGCATGGAAGATCGTATCAGAGGGCCATGGTTGATAATGGATATGAAAAGCGAGAGGGATCGAATGAGCGCTGATTGAAAACCCTAATCCCAAATAGGTTTAAAGGTACTTTTAGTCCCTGCAAATGTCACAATAATCCAGTTTAGTCCCTGCAATTCCAAAACTTTTAAAATAGTCCCTGCAATTACTAAACGTTACTACTTTTAGTCCCTGCTGTTAGTTAAGGGTTAACACTGTTATCTTTTGATGATGTGGCACACCCCCCAGGCGCCACCTGGCACACCCCCCCACCCCCACCCCCCCCACCCCCCCCACCCCACCCCCCCCACCCCCCTCCCCTTCGCACCTCCCCCTCCCTTCGCCTCTCCTCCCCTTCGCCCCTCCTCCCCTTCGCCCCTCCCCTCCCCTTCGCCCCCCCTCCCCTTCGCCCCCCTCCCCTTCGCACCTCCCCTCCTCATGCGCTGCGTTTCACCCATAAACCAAACCGAACCCTAAGTTTTGCGAAAACGTTGGGGTTGAGAGAGAGAGTTCGAAATTTCGAGAGAGAGAGAGAGGGGATATGGCTGAGACGGAGATGCGATGAGGGAGGGGAAACGAAATGGAAGGAGAGACGCGATGAGGGAGAGAAAAGGAGTTGATTTCGGTGCGAGAGAGAGAGAGAGAGAGAGGAGAAAACGAGAAGGGAAACGAAGGAGGTTGCGACGGTGAGGGAGAGGGATTGCGCCGGACCAACTCCGATTTCACGCGATTGCGACGGTGGGAGTTCGCGGTGAAGGAGACGGTGGTGTTGTGGTTTTCGCCGGAGCTCAACGACAGCGCTGTTGGTGACTGACGCGCGTACGGTGGGGTGGGGTCGGTGGTGGGGGGGAGGGGGGTTCACGAGGAAGAAGAAGGGTGGGGGTGGGGGGGGGTGGGGTGGGGGGGTGGGGTGGGGGGGGTGGGGTGGGGGGGTGGGGTGGGGGGGTGGGGTGGGGGGGGGTGGGGTGGGGGGGTGGGGTGGGGGGGTGGGGTGGGGGGTGGGGGGTGTGCCAGGTGGGGGGTGGGGGGTGTGCCACATCATCAAAAGATAACAGTGTTAACCCTTAACTAACAGCAGGGACTAAAAGTAGTAACGTTTAGTAATTGCAGGGACTATTTTAAAAGTTTTGGAATTGCAGGGACTAAACTGGATTATTGTGACATTTGCAGGGACTAAAAGTACCTTTAAGCCTCCCAAATATTATGCTCGTTTGAAGAATATGAGATAACTAACTTGGGAAGAAGTCTAACAGTTATTTAGAATGGTTTGAAATTAGGGTATTGGGAAATAAAAGAGTTGACATTTTTCTGTTAAATCATTTTTTTGGGCTTGAACTTTTGTCCGTCAAATTCATTAGTATTTCCAATTTGGTATACTATAGTTATACGTAAAATTATTGGCCATGAACGACAGACATGAACTTAAATGAACATTTTTTTATTTTTTAAAAAGTTACATTTTTGGGCCTAAAAGTCAATTTGCCTACTTCATAAAAAAACTAACATATCTATAAATTATAAATATAACCTTAAATACAGATGTTATATTATTTTATCATTTCAAAACTTTTGTAAAATTTTAAATAACTAATTCTATACTTATTATTTATACAACGATTCCAAAGTAACAGAGGTGGATTAAAGTTACTATTTACAATTTTATATGTTTATTGTCAAAAAACAATTTATTATGTTTATATTTTTATTATATTTATATTTGATTCATTTATAAAGTTACTATTTACAATTTATTATGTTTATAGTAAATAATAAGTTAAAAAAATGTCATTTTATATCAATTTCATTTTTGCTAATATATATATATATATATATATATTAATTTCATTCAGTTTTTTCAATCTATTTTTAATGGCCAAATGTTACATTCATGATTTGTTTATGATTGAGAATCCATCTTTATTATTCCACAAATTATTCCTTTTTTATTGCATTGGTAAAATATTATCATGGATAGCATTATTTACAAAAAAAGTATTTATTACTAAATTGCTTTTTTTTGACAACATTTATTACTAAATTGCTGAGAGGGTGACATGTGGAAATGAATTTAATGAGATTCATTCTCAATTGATATATATATATATAGATGTGGGGGGACTAGAGCAATAGACAGAGTATTCTTTTTTTTATCAAAAGGAAAGCAATAAAAAGAAACACAGAACAACAACGAACTAAAGTCTAACATGTTTTATCCCCATAGCATCGACTATAAGGAGAGTCGAAACAGCGGTAGGACAGAAAGATCATACATGATCTCCATAGTTCATATTAGCTCCAAACTTTGCTAACCAATCAACACACGAGTTACCCTCACAAAGCGTGTGAACATAAGTCAAAACCCAAGCCTTAAGAGAAAATGATTTGTTGTAGGAAATAATGGAAGTATGGAGGTGGGTATCTTCAAGCTCATGACGCACAGAATGAGTTGTTCACTAGAGGGGTGTTCAAATCTAAACCAACCCAAACAAAAAGCGCAAACAGATACAAATCATACCGAAAACTACAAAAACCCGTGTTGGTTTGGATGTGTTCAAGTCGCGTTTTAAATCAACCGATCGAGTTTGTTCAGATGCTTGTTTTTTTTTAATATTTAGATTTTGAATTAAATTAATTTAACTTTAGATCAAAATATATTCTCTGACTCGCAAAAAATTGAACCAATCGAACCAATCCAAACTGCATTGGTTCCGATTTTTTTAGCGAAGCCAACTAAACCAAACTAAACTGCGTGCACTTTCACCTTGTTGTTCATATGACTTATTGGTTCAAAACCGAAACAAACTCCACTGCGAACACTCTTAGTTCACTTAATCATTTCCCTTGCCTTCTCGCTGATGCTCCATCCTAGTTGGTTGCGTTCCCCTCTAGTTGAGCTCCTCCAGATCTTGCGGCAAGTGTCATCTTTGCTCGTCATGCACTTGACTATACTCTAGCTAGCCTGGTCGTCTCTGCACCAGGTTGTGTCTTGGGATAACTTTCATGCTAGTGGTATCGTGCATGTGTGGCGTGAGTTACAGTGCCCCATCTCTCTCTAGAATTATGGTTTGGAGTTAGGGTTGAGTTTTGTCGTACTTGAGTGCAAGTTGAGTTTCAATAGATTCTATAACTAGGGTAATGATTCAATGCTCCCCATCATTGGTATTACTATATACCCATTGGCAGTGTGGGTTGGGTTGTTTTTTCTTTTTGGTTTGTAGACAGAGTGACAATTACCACTAGAAACTCACACACACAACTGTGAGGTCTCAGGTTCGAACCCGGGACATGATATCGAGCCTAACAATTTCAGCATTTGCCAGTTGAGCTGGGCCTTACGGATATGGGTTGTTTGTGTTTGTTTTGTTAATATTAAATATTGCTTTGACAAAAAAAAGAAGTTAACTTCTACGTATGTTATTTTCTGGGTGCATCTAATATGGACCTTTCAAAAAAGTTTTAAAGTTTGACCTTTACTATTTTTAGTAAATTTTTTTTTATAACAATTAAAAATAGAAAATAAAAATAATATTTTTTTTTTGACAAAAAATATAAATTTTATTAGAACTTACTCCACCTTTAGACCCTTTCTTGTTTTAAAAATTTATTTTCAAGTATTTTATGCCATCCAAAAATAAAATTCTAGAAAAATACTACTTTTTGAAGTATGTTTTAGGGAAAAAAAAGTGTTGTCAGTAAATTATTATTATTGTGTCAAATTGTCAAAAAAAATTATTATTATTATTATTGTTATTATTAATTAATATGAATTTTGACAAAAAAGTTATTATTACTTTTTGTTTTTTGATCACCGGAAAAGTGAAGTGTTTGCCCGCCACTATCAATTTACGAAAGCCACCCCAAAACCCTACATCGCCATTCCTTCTTCTCACTTCTCAGTTCTCTCTCACTCTCTCCACACGCCAAAGGCTTCTTTCTTTCCCTTCCCAGTTAAATTTTCTGTTTGTTTCTCGGGAAACGAAAGAGGGCTTCAATTTCATTTCAGCTAATTGAACCTAGATGTCGTGGGAAGACGAGATTGTGATTCGCGATGTCACAAATGCTGGTCTTGTTGTCAGTGATCGTATTGGCCGTGAAGTTTCGTCTCAGCTCGACCTCGAAGAAGCTCTTGAGGCCTCCAGATATGCCAGTCATCCTTATTCCACTCACCCCAGAGAGGTACATATCTTCACTCTTCATGTTCCCACCATATGTGAAATTTCAAAAATTAAATTGAATTAGCTAAATGTTATGTTATGTAGGTATATATTATAACAACAATATGTATTCTAGGTTTAAGTACATGTCGTCGTTAGCATAATTAGTGAGTGAGGTTGTTTATGGTTCAGTTTTAATTGAAGTTTTTCTCTGTTTGTTTGCATTGTTTGGTGCTGTTTCAGTGGCCTCCTTTAGTTGAGGTAGCGAATACATGGGAATTGCCTCCTGTGCTAATTGAAAGATACAATGCGGCTGGTGGGGAAGGTACTGCTTTTTGTGGAATATTTCCTGAAATACGTAGAGCATGGGCGTCGGTGGACAATTCGTTGTTTCTTTGGCGTTTCGATAAGTGGTAAGGAAGAACCGCGTTTCAATGAGTTGATTATGACTAGACACGTCCCTTGTTTCTTTTTCTTAACTACTATTTCTGTGTTGTAAACTTGTAATTTTTTGGCTGTTTGATCATTGATGTAAATAATCTGGTGAGGGAATGTTTAAGGTGGCTAAAATTGTCTTGAGTGTCTTTATTGTTGTATTCTATTTCAGTAGAACCAATATTAAACTATGCTGCAATACTTCTAATCTAACATTCTTGCTTCGTTAGGGATGGCCAATGTCCTGAATATAGTGGGGAGGAACAAGCTATCTGTGCTGTCGGTCTTGCAAAATCAAAACCCGGTGTTTTTGTTGAAGCTATCCAATATCTATTAATTTTAGCGACACCCGTTGAGGTATTAACCATTTATGTTTTTGCTCACTTCCAAGGACTTGTATACCAAAATGTTATGCTCATAAGTAGTATGGTTAGTTTTGCCCCATTTTTATTCAATTATACGTTGCTAAATGGTGGATATAATTATGGCTCTCCGACTCATGTGATTTTGACAACACTAAGTAGAATAGGAGTCTAGTATTAGTATAAATAAGAATTAAAATTAATATTTTCTCCTTTGTCACATCATCAAACACATAATCTCATATCAAATCAATTTTAATTTCAGTTTCTATTCTCTTCTTTCCCCCATTTATATCCTAAAAATTTTAAACCAGATAATTTTAACATTTAACCATATTTAGGAGTTTGTGCAAAGAGAGTGTCCGTTTGCTATTTTTAGGGTTTGCATCAGGGCTTAACCTTCTATTGAATGTTGCATGCATGGGACAAATTGGTCATTGAAAGCGTTATTTTAAAGTGTGAGGGGGATAAAAAGAGTTCATTGATGGTATGGGCCTATGGGGAATGTTAGCAGCAGTATAATGCATCTTGTTTGAGATAATATACTGGAGAATCTATTTTGCACCTTTAGAGGGTTCTGTTGTGACATTGTTGGGTATCTGAGTACAGGAGGAGGAGGAGGCTGATACCTAGCTTCTTTAGAAGTTTAAATTTAAGAGGATACACACTAAGTTACCATCTACAATGGAAGTGTCATGCGGCTCATGTTAAGGTTACTATTGTTCCTGCAGGATAACTTCAGGCATAATGACTAAAGTTAAATCCTCAACCAACTTTTCCTTTTATAAATCAAGAAATTCATCACTAAAACAAGAAAAAGAGAAGGAAATAATTAGGATTACAATAATTTCTCCAAAAGAATAATGGAATACAAAACCTAATATTATCAAGGTAACAAGGTCTTTGAATCCCGTTCACATCCTTCAGAGAATAACCTGAAAGGAAAATGCAGAAGCCAAACAGCATATATCAAAAAGCTGAGTAGTCTTGGAATTTGTCTAATAAAAATTATCATATCAAATGTCTGTGTTGTGGCACTGTTTCTGCTTTCTTGTTAGATAACAAATGAGGTACCTACGTCCTACGCTCTTCTGTAGTTTAAAAAAATAGTTCTTTTGCAAGACTTTTATTACTAGTGTTTTGTCAGTGCTCATTACATTCTGCTAAGTTTTCAATGATAACATGCTATATGATATTTTTTATTCATTAATTAAGGGGTTTTATGTAACGAGTTTCCTATGAACCATGTGTGCGGTATCACAGTATGTTCTTTCCAGACCTCCATGTGGAATCTGCATTGTTTCTTACCCCATTCTTTTTATCAGTTAATTTTAGTAGGAGTTTGCTGCTCTGGAGGAGCAGATGGATCAGATCCATTTGCAGAAGTTTCATTACAGCCATTGCCAGATTATACTATACCATCTGATGGGGTTACAATGACATGTGTAACATGTACCGATAAGGGCCGCATTTTCCTTGCTGGCCGTGATGGCCACATATATGAGCTTCTTTATTCAACTGGTTCTGGATGGCAAAAGCGCTGCAGAAAAGTCTGCATTACTGCTGGTCTAGGAAGTGTATTTTCAAGGTACTTTGCTTTTTAATCTTTGTGGTGCATAAGTTACTAATTGCACTACTTCATTGTATGTTTTTTAATCTTAGAATTGAATGTGTCTTTTGGAAATGATCTACAAAGTCACCTCACTTTTTACAGCTAAATGTTTCTTTAATTCCTCAGTATCTTAGTCTTGGCCTTTAATTGCAGATGGGTCATACCCAATGTATTCAATTTTGGAGCTGTTGACCCTGTTGTTGAAATGGTTTTTGACAATGAGAGACAGATATTGTATGCAAGAACTGAAGAGATGAAGCTTCAGGTTTACGTTCTTGAACCAAATGGTGATGGGCCATTAAAGAAAGTGGCTGAAGAAAAGAATCTTGTGAATCAGAGGGATGCACATCATGGAGGTAGACAGTCAACAGGATCGAGAGTCTCAAGTCGATCACCAAAGCCATCTATAGTTTGCATCTCACCTTTATCCACACTTGAATCCAAATGGCTACACCTTGTTGCTGTTCTATCAGATGGAAGAAGGATGTACTTCTCTACCTCTCCTTCTAGCGGAAGCCTGAATGGATTCAACACCAACCATCACAAGCCTAGCTGCTTAAAGATTGTAACAACAAGGCCTGCTCCTCCTTGGGGTGTTAGTGGCGGTCTCACATTTGGAACCATGGCTCTTGCTGGTAGACCTCAGAATGAGGATCTCTCACTAAAAGTTGAGGCAGCCTATTATTCTGCTGGAACTCTTATCCTATCTGACGCATCACCTCCAACTATGCCTTCACTCCTTGTTTTGAACAGGGATTCGAGCACACAATCATCATCATCAGGTAATCTAGGAACAGGTATGAGGAGTTCCCGGGCATTACGGGAATCTGTATCTTCTTTACCAGTTGAAGGACGAATGCTTTTTGTGGCAGATGTTTTACCTTTGCCGGATTCTGCAGCTACTGTGCAGTCTCTATATTCAGAAATTGAGTTTAGTGGTTATGAGAGCTCAATGGAATCGTATGAAAGGTCGTCTGGCAAACTCTGGGCAAGGGGAGACCTCTCTACCCAACATATATTGCCAAGGAGGAGGATTGTCATCTTCAGCACCATGGGCATGATGGAGATTGTTTTTAACAGGCCACTAGACATTCTAAGGCGACTATTAGAGTCCAATTCTCCAAGATCAGTTTTGGAAGATTTCTTTAATCGTTTTGGTGCTGGTGAGGCAGCTGCAATGTGTTTAATGCTAGCTGCGCGGATAGTGCATTCTGAAAACCTTATTAGCAATGTTATTGCTGAGAAGGCAGCTGAAGCTTTTGAGGACCCAAGACTTGTTGGCATGCCACAACTTGAAGGTAGCAATGCATTATCAAATACAAGAACTGCTGCTGGTGGATTTAGCATGGGCCAGGTTGTGCAGGAGGCTGAGCCTGTTTTTTCAGGTGCCCATGAAGGGCTCTGTTTGTGTTCATCTAGATTACTTTTTCCTCTATGGGAACTTCCTGTAATGGTTGTAAAAGGAAGTTTAGGTGCTTCAGGCACTTTATATGATAATGGGGTAGTTGTATGCAGACTATCTGTTGGGGCTATGCAAGTCCTTGAACATAAACTCCGATCTTTAGAGAAATTTTTAAGATCTAGAAGGAACCAGAGGAGGGGACTTTATGGGTGCGTAGCAGGTTTAGGAGATCTGAGTGGTTCCATTCTATATAGTAGTGGTTCTGCATTGGGTGCTGGTGATCGAAGTATGGTAAGAAACTTGTTTGGTGCATATTCCAGAAATATGGAGTCCAATGGTGGTGGAACCGCTAATAAAAGGCAAAGGTTGCCATATAGTCCTGCAGAATTAGCTGCCATGGAGGTGAGCCTACATTGTTAGATGTTTGCACAGGTGTAATGTTTTTTAAGCTATTTAGTTTCTCACTCTTGTTTGCTGTGCTATAGGTGAGGGCAATGGAGTGCATTAGGCAGTTGCTCCTTAGATCTGGTGAAGCCTTGTTTTTGCTTCAACTTCTTTCACAGCATCACGTCACTCGTTTGATTCAGGGATTCGATGCTAACCTTCAGCAGGCCTTAGTTCAGTTAACATTTCATCAACTAGTTTGTTCTGAGGAGGGAGACTGTCTAGCTACAAGACTTATATCTGCTCTAATGGAGGTAAAACCCCGTTTAGGCAAGCCACAAAAGAAACTTTATCCACAAAAGTTTATACATCAATGGAGAACTCTTTCTTTTTCTTAAATAAACTTTAGTAACTTATATAATAATTAATTTTCTAAACATCATGCATTTGGCCAGTATTATATTGGTCCTGATGGCAGGGGAACTGTAGATGACATTAGCAAGAGATTAAGAGAAGGTTGTCCAAGCTACTATAAGGAATCTGATCACAAATTCTTCTTAGCCGTGGAATCCCTGGAGAGAGCTGCTGTGACCGTAAATGCTGAGGAAAAGGAAAATCTCGCACGAGAGGCATTGAATTCCTTAAGCAAAGTTCCAGAGTCTGCGGACCTACGTACTGTTTGCAAACGTTTTGAGGATTTAAGGTATATGTTTTTCTTTCATAGCCCTCTTCCATTTCCATCTTATGTATCATCATTTCTTTTCATGGCCTATGATTAGAAAGCCTTCAATCTGAAAGTCAAATACACTTTCCGACTGCAGGTTTTATGAAGCTGTTGTGTGCTTACCTCTTCAAAAGGCACAGGCTCTTGACCCTGCAGGTGATGCTTATAATGATGAAATTGATGCAATGGTCAGAGAACAAGCACTTGCTCAGCGTGAGCAGTGTTATGAGATAATTATCAATGCTTTGCGGTCTCTTAAAGGTGACACCTTGCAGAAGGAATTTGGCTCTCCCATCAGATCTGCTGCTTCACAATCTGCACTTGATCCAGCCTCTCGAAAAAAATATATAAGCCAAATTGTTCAGCTTGGTGTCCAATCACCTGACAGAATTTTCCATGAGTATCTTTACCAGGCTATGATCGATTTAGGGCTTGAAAATGAATTGTTAGAATATGGAGGCCACGACCTGTTGCCATTTTTACAAAGTGCTGGTCGTAAACCCATCCATGAGGTTGTTTATTATCTTTTTCTCCCCAATAATTTGTTAATGGATCGATGTTCACTTGGCCAAAGGCACAAATAATTTGTATTTTGCTAATTATCTTCTTGATCTAATGTTTTCCGATATGCCAGGTTCGTGCTGTGACTGCAACAACTTCTCCAATGGGGCAATCAGGAGCACCTATGCTATCTGATCAAGTCAAGTACTTTGAACTCTTGGCACGGTATTATGTGCTGAAGCGGCAACATATGCTTGCTGCTCATGCATTGCTAAGACTAGCGGAAAGGCGTTCTGTTGATGGAGTTCCTACTCTTGAACAAAGGTTAGTCAGTTCAGTTCCTCAATTTCATCTCATTACCGTATCTTTCTTTTACTTTTCCTTGGAAGTTCCTGGTCTTCTCAATAGTTTGTTACTTAATTTCTGCCAACCTCATCTTCTGAATGCAAATTCACAGTTTATGGTGTCAAACTGATATTTTTGCGGTATCATGTTTTAAGCTATTAAAATCCCACATTGGCTTGGTATATGGCCAAAGTATTCCTTAGCTTATGGGAATGAGTTATGCCTAGTCTGTTCTGAATTATAACAAAAAATAAAAAATGGATATTTTAAAACGTATTAACTCAAAAAAATTAAAGAACCTTGAAGTCTGTTATTTCAAGTAAAGAAAATTTATGTCATTTATGTTAACCAGGGTTATAGATGGAGTTTTGTGGCCACTTATGTTCTCGATGGATTATTGTTCTGTTCTTTCAATAACACTTTGTGAAAGATGCTAAAGCTGATACTTGATCTAATCTTACCCTAACCATATAATAAAACATGAAAATTGATTTGCGAATCCTTATTTATCTTTAGTTTTTTGGTAAGTCTGCTTATGTGTTTTCGTATTATGATGTACCTGTTCTTGAACAACTCTGCGTTTTACATGCCTTCAATCTGTTCCCTTTTTTACCATTTAAGACCTCTACATGGTTCTCTTGAATTTAGAATTACTAGAAATGTTTCAAATTTCTTGCATGGACATCTAATAGTTTTATGTTTTGTAAAATTTAGGTGTCAATACCTAAGTAATGCAGTTTTACAGGCAAAGAATGCAACTAATAGCGATGGCTTGCTTAGTTCTACTCGGGGTTCCATTGATAGTGGGTTCCTAGATTTGCTTGAAGGGAAGCTTGCAGTTCTCCGGTTTCAGATAAAAATCAAAGAGGAACTAGAGGCTATTGCTTCCAGGTCCGACGTTTTACACAGCACTTCCAATTCTGTTGAAAACGGTTTAGTCCCCGAGGGAAGTTCAACTGTTGATACCAATTTCGCAAATGCAATGCGAGATAAAGCCAAAGAACTATCATCAGATGTAAAGAGCATAACCCAGTTATATAATGAATATGCTGTTCCCTTTGAGCTCTGGGAGGTACTCTCTCTCTATCTTTCTATCTCTCTGTATGTGTGTGCACACAAGTGTTGTGTGCATGCCTTAAGATATTTTTCTTCCCTTTAAGCTTCAAAGTCTTTTGAGCGTTACCATCTATAATTAATGATCATCTTGAGCAATTTACTTTATTTGTCGTTTGGTTGAAGGAAAGGATGCATTATTTGGTTAACTTTTGAAGAGAGACCAATTGGGATCTGAGGTCCTCATACTCATTTAATAATTTTTAAAAAATCAAATTTCTATTACTACCCATTTTCTCTATGTAAGTTTACAAATCAATAATGTTGCATATAATAGTAAATTTTTGTTGTTCTTGTTCATTTCCTCTCTTTTATTTATCGATTAACAAAATCAAACCATAAAATTTAGTTGTTATTTTGCATCACTTTTCATTTCGGTCAATTCACTTCTCTTTTCTTTCATGTCAAACCAAATGAAGCATTATTGATTGTTGTATCTGTCACTGTTCTGCTGGGGGGTTGTTGATTACGTAGCATTCTTGATCATAAGATTGTCATGACATAGTAAAATTCTGAAACTTATCAATTCTCCTGCTAACAGTTCTTCATTTCCTATTTTTCTCTCAGATATGCCTGGAGATGCTGTACTTTGCCAGTTATTCCAGTGATAATGACAGCAGCATTGTCAGAGAAACGTGGGCTAGACTTTTAGATCAAGCTATTTCTAGAGGTGGCATTGCTGAAGCTTGCTCAGTACTAAAGAGGGTTGGACCTCGCATTTATCCGGGTGATGGAGCTGTTTTGCCGCTTGAAATTATCTGCCTTCACCTAGAGAAGGCTGGGTTGGTAAGTTTTATCAAATCTGCTAACAATTTACCTAGTGATATTGCCTGGAAATGCTGCTTTAAAGTTAGAGTAAAGACCTATTTTAGTCCTTACTGCTTTAAAGTTAGAGTAAAGACCTATTTTAGTCCTTGACGATTTCTTTACGGGACAAATTGGTCCCTGTCAATTTTTTGAGATAAATTAGTCCCTAACATTTTCAAAAGTGGGGCAAATTAGTCCCTGACATTGGATGGATGAGGGACTAACTTGTCTCTATTTTGAAAATGTCGGACTAATTTGCCCTGCAAAAAAATTGTCCGGGACTAAGAGGGGTCTTGACTCGTAAAGTTATTATTTCCTCCATTTACTCTCTAGAGTTCCTTTCAGTTTGGTGGAAGCAGAAGTCTCATAACTTACATATGTATTCTTGTCTTCTTGTAGGAGAGGTTAAATTCTGGGGTTGAATCCGTTGGAGATGAAGATGTTGCAAGAGCCCTTGTTTCTGCTTGTAAGGGTGCAGCAGAACCTGTATTGAACGCATATGATCAATTGTTATCAAATGGCGCCATTTTGCCATCCCCAAATCTTAGATTACGTATGCTGAGATCAGTTCTAGTGGTACTTCGTGAGTGGGCTATGTCTGTATATTCACAGAGAATGAGTACAGGTACCGGTGGGAATTCCCTGATACTAGGTGGAGGATTTTCAATCGAACGCACAATTGCTAGCCAAGGAATTCGGGACAGGATCACAAGTGCTTCAAACAGGTTGACTTCTTTGTTCTTTTATATATTTATCTTATTAATGTTCCTTTTGACATATTTTATGGAAATTATTTTTACCAATCAAAAAATTAGTTTTTTGTGTGGCTGTTCTCTGATCCCCAATGGCCAATATAACATTATATTGGAAAGTAACCGATTTATCAAGTCTCGGATTCTTTAACGTGTACCTGTTTTTCTCTTCCATTGTTTTGGTCCAAATGATGAAATGAAGTTTTGATTTGATGGACTTTTATTTACAGGTATATGACTGAAGTGCGGAGGTTAGCTCTTCCACAGAGCCAAACAGAAGTGGTTTACAGAGGCTTTAAAGAACTTGAAGAGTCGCTTATTAGTCCTCATTCGTTTGATCGATTTTGATCTTTGTTGCAATATATAATGTTGTATCAATTGTTCTTGTCAAATAATTATTTTCAAATAAGTTTTTAAAGCTCCATATTGGAGGTGACCCTGTGATCTTATTTTGCTAAAAATGTGTAGTCCATTTAAAAAATAGGCTAAATATCACTTTTGGTCATTTATCTTTGCTTTAGGTTTCACTTTGGTCCTTTATCTTTTTTTTTGGTCCGTTTTGGTCATTTATGTTTCATTTTCGTTTCACTTTGGTCCCTGATGTTAGTTTTAGTTAACGAACGCCACGGTGGCAGTTAACTGCTGACGTGGCGTCCATTTTTCATTAAATGACGTGTCAAAAATATATTATTCAATTGTAAATGAAATTACACATAAGCATCAGCAATTAAAACATTATTAAGTGATAAAAACAGAAAATGAATAAAACATTTAAAACATTTGTTTGATTTAAAAAACAAACAACAAAATCATTAGAAATTTGGAATTAGAATTAGAAACAGAGAACAGACAAGAACGTAGCGAAGAGAGTGCAGAGAAGAACACAGTAAATTGGAGAAACAAATCTGGGTTTAAAGATCTGGAAACGAAAAATCAAAATCTGGTTTGAAAAACAGATCTAGAAACAAAACATAAACAAAAAGAAATTTTGAGATAAAAACAAAAAAACTCTTCAACACTCAAACCGAGAAAAAATTAAAATAACTGAAAGATCTAGAATAAACGTTTCCATATAAACGTTGCAAAATTAAGATCTAGCTCTTTAAAAAAACGTTGAGATGATTTTAATTTTCAGATTGTGATTTCTTACTTCTCCCAGATCTTTTACGTTTTCAGAACTCTCTTTCGTTTATAGAACAGATTTTCGTAATCGATTCATCTCCATTTTCCTTCAATCTGCGAGATATGAAGATGAACAGTATTCTGTGAAAGAAGGAGAAGATGAACAGTATTCTGGAAAAAGATGCAAAAAGATGAAGATGAAGATCTTGAAAAACGAGATGAAAGGGGATTCATTGAACGAAATATGAAGAAAACGATTTGGTTGAAGATCTGTTTCCAGATCTGTTATTATTTCATTTAGGGATTGTTCGGTACCGTATCTCCTGCTACGTATCCGATCTTGGATAGATAGACCGGTCCGAGATAGTTGGTACGTGTGTCCTTGGTTGTCCGAGTTGGTGCTCCGGTCCGAGGTGGGGTGGTACCTGCAATGACACTCCGACGCTCAAGTCAGTGAGTGAGTCAATTACAAGTGAGAGTAGGTGAGAGATGAATACCATTAATGTGAGCATTCAATGCTTATTTATAGGTATCTGGAGTGGAGGAGGGCTGTTGGATCTAGGTCTGCAATCTCCACCGTTGGATGAATTGGACCCTTTGGTGTTGGGCCTTTTTGGTGGATTGGCCATTGAGGCCCAATCCATAACAGTAGCCCCCCAAGTCGGGTCGCCTTAAGGCGAGCTAGACTTGTCGTTTAGAGATTTCGTCGGGCCCAAGCTCGGGCGAGATACTTCACGGCCTACCGGGCCGATCTGAGGGACTCAGGTCGTGCCGAGTGACTCGAGGCTGTCCGCTCTGAGAGATTCCGGTCACGGCGGGATCAAGGGACCAGGGCGAGCCGAAGGAAACGAAGCGATCCGGTCATAGTTGTGCCTTGATTTCTGTGTCAGCTGGCAACGTCATTGATGGGACGCGTCGTTCGAGGATGATTGGGGTAATGATGGCGCTTGGAACGACGCGCCTGTCTAGGGGCTAGTCTTGGGAAACGTTAGGGGTGTTCAGTGGTTCGGGCAAATCCAAACCAACCCACGATCCAATCCAAACCGATATGTTTGGTTCGGATATTTTTCGTGTTCGGGTCAAAATCGAATAAATCCAAACCAACCCGTAGTTGTTTGGATCGGGCAACGGATTTTAAAAATCAAATCCGCGAACCCAAACCAACCCATATTACGTCATAACAATTTTGTAATTTTAGATGCACACGATTTTATTTGCTTAGAATTTTTACATTAATAATTTATGATTAAGTTGTAAAATTTTAATACTATGAATGGGAAGACTATTAGTGGATTTGAGTTTGATTTCGTGTGATTTTCAATTTTTTAGCTATTTAAAGTGTTGGAATATCATAAAAAAATGTTTTTTTTTTTATATTTTAGAAAATTAATATTTTAGTGAATGACCCGTGAGCCCAATCCAAACCAACCCATCCAATATCGGTTCGGTTTGGTTCGGATTTTGGAGGAAAAAATGTAAAATCCGAACCAACCCAAACCGAATAATTATCATTGGTTCGGGCAACGGATTTGGTCAAATCCGATCCAAACCGACCCACGAACACCCCTAGGAAACGTAGCCTAGGCCCAGGCCCATCTGTGGCCTTCTTAATGTTCTATAAATAGGAGGGGGGATCCCCCTTACTTGGATTGCTTTTCTGCGAATTGCTCTGCTTCCGATCTTAAAGTCGTTCCGGAGCTTATTTCTTTCTTCATAGTTGTGCTGTATCTCGGTGACGCCTTTGCTGTTCGCGACCTGCCTCCAGTGTTCGACGAGCTTCGGTTTTCATAAGGTTAGTTTTCCTCTTTTCTTTATTGCTTTCGGCTTTAGATCACGACCGGGTTCTCTCCGGACCCGTATTTGTAGATACAGAGTGGGGGTCGTCAGGTCGGGTTCCGACTTGGTTGTGGACCCACTGTTTACGTATCAACCTGACTCGTCAAGCCCCCATTTCTGCAGGACCGATCTGGCGAGGACGAAACAAACCCGTCGGGTTGCTGACATAGATCGCCCTAATTTCGCACAAACAATGGCTTCCGGAATTGGAGAGTCGATGGAAATTCGTGCTAGTCCCCCCGGGTCGGCTATTCCCGAGGTTCAAGACGACTTGGGCTCCGCTCCTACTCACGCTGAAGACCGGTCTCCCGGGGTTCCCAGCAACGAGCCGGTAGATGAAGATAACACAGAGGTGGTGGTCCTTGATTCGGGTGATTCTGATGCCGAGCCCGAACGTGAAGAACAGGGTAGCACTAGTTGGAGTTCGGAGGAGAGTGAGGCGGAGGTGGCTGAGAGCCGTAACAATGAAGACGGTCTTGGGCATTGCGGGGAGCCCGCATCTGAAGGAGGTGATTCCGACCAATATCCCCGAGCCGGAGTAGGGCCGGTCAATGTTCCCGTGTCCCTGCCTCTTACTGTTTCCCGGGAGTATTCCTGGGTGTCGGAGGCGTTGAGGGGGATTCCGTCCCTTTATAGGACCGGGGACGATATGAGTTTCTTCGTCAATCGCATTTCCCGGAAGGATCAGATCTGGAATGTCGAGGGAATGGCTGAAGACCAGCATGTGGCCGTCTGGCCGAAAGCTCTGAAATTTGTTATGTACGGGGTGACGATCCTTGATATGCACGTTAGCCCCCCGTTCACCGCCTTTCAACAAGAGGCTTTGGAGATCTTGAACCTCGCTCCTTCCCAATTACATCCCAACTCATGGGCGTTCCTCCGGGCTTTTGAGTTGATGTGCATTCATCTGGAGAGGCCGGTCTCCTGTGACCTCTTCTTCCACCTTTTTGAGGTTAACCGGAGGCATGAGGATGGAACCAAAGATCGGTGGGAACATGTGAGCTTCCGGGCTAAGAGAGGGGTAAAGATTTTCATGCCTTATTCCGACTCTCTTAAGAACTGGAAAAATAAGTATTTCTTTGTGGAGCCCGTGAATGAGGAGGCAGTGAGGCACGTCGGCCAATATTCTGCGGACGGGAAGTCATTGGAGTCCACAAAGTTTCAACTGGGGTGGTCTCTCTCTCACTTCAACCGGAGGCCTCATTCCTACACCGTCGGCTTAGGGCGGCTATCCCAGGTTGATCAGGACTCATTGACGATCTTGACGAACTTTGTCGACCTGATTGTCTACCGTGATCCCAAGAAATTTGGGATTGACGTAGCCCGATTGGTCGGGGCCGGGTCGAAATCTCAAGTAGTCGCCGTTCTTGGTAGGTTCCTTGGTAGATAACCCCGCCCATTATAATTTTTTGACTGCCGTTTCTTCTAACATTGTTTATTTTCCTTATTTTGCAGATAGCATGGGGCCTGACAAGTTCTCCCGCCTGACGGCTCTTGCAGAAAGGAAGGCCGGGGTTCAAAAGGAAAAACCCGTTGCTGCCATTTCGATCAGCACAATCCCGGAGGCCGGCTCGGCTGGAGCAGAGGATCGGGCTGCGGATCTCTTGCATCGAAAAAGGGAGCGCCCCCTACCGCAAGCGGACCCTGCTTCTACTTCTCATGCTCCGGTTGCTCGGGCTTCAAAAAAGGGGCGTCATGGGAAGCACCGGACTTCTAGGTCTTCCGACATTTCTATTGACGCTGACTTCCTGCAGAAGCACTTGGAGGATTCCCGGGTCGACCCGGTTGAGGCGTCTCTCAGGTTATTCCGGCATCTGGCCGACGTGACGAAGCTTCAGAAGGTCGAGGCTGAGAATCAGGCAAAAGGTGACCCCAAGTTCCGAGGTGCAATCTTTGATTTTCCTTCTTGGTTATTTCTGTTGTTGACTTCCTTGTTTCTGCTATTACAGGAGCCCTGGTGGAGAGGGACAACGAAAGAAGAGCCCGGGAGGAGTTGCAAAAGAAATATGAGGCTCTGGAGAGGGATCAGACCGAGCTTAAAGCGGCTGCGGAAAAACTTGAAAGGGAGAGGGACTCTGCCCTTAACTTGTGCATGGAACATGAGGTTCGAATCCAGGATCTCGAGAGTCAAGATAGGCGGTCTGCCGAGGTGGTTTCTTCCCTGAGGGCTCGGATTCATGAACTTGAGGCCGATCTTGTGAAGGCAAGGCAGGCCCAGATCGGGTCTAGCGTTGATTCCTTGCCTCGGATTGCTGAATTGGAAAGAGAGCTTCAAGAGGTACGTGCCAAAGCTGAAGCCTTGGAGGACGAGATGGTGGAGGTGGCTCAAATGGCTGTGGACGTGGCCGGGGAGAGCTTCGAAAAAGCCCTTGCTCAAGTCACTGTCATCCATCCATCCCTTCCTCTGGACCGGGGATTTATTCGCTTGGACCATACCGTAGAAGACAGGCGTATTGTCAGGCCCTATCGTGACTCTGAAGCGTTCGATGTCATTTACCCTCCCCCTTCCTTGCCGTGATTGCTACTGATGGGGAAGCTCTGAATTCGCTGCTTTTTGGGTTCCGGGTGGAACCGGTGGGGAAGTAAAGCCCCGGGTTCCGGGCGGAACCGGAATTTGTAATATATCACCATCTTTTTGAACTAGAGGACCCGGCCGTATCCGGGGTAATTTGTAATGGAAATGTATTTTAATGTGCCTCCGGTTTCATTTACCTCGGTTTAGTCTTTATACTGTTGTTTTACATTCCTGCACTTGCGTTTGATTCGCTCAAGTGGTAAGTGTCGCCTTAGGGGCAGTTTACCGGGACTCGGCCCAGATCGAACTCGTCCCTTAGGGTTGTGGCAACCTCGGCCAACAAGTTGTTTTTACGTAACAATGATCGCCTTCGGGGCAGTTTATCGGGACTCGGCCCAGATCGAACTCGTCCCTTTAGGGTAGCGACAACCTCGGTCAGCTAAAAGAAGATAAACTAGGTGATAAAATCGGTAGACACCGCAAGCATAATGGATAACATCGGTATACACCGTTCATTAGATAAGATGAGTTACAACATCGGTATACACCGCAAACATAATTAATATCATCGGTATACACCGTTCATTAGATAAGATGAGTTACAACATCGGTACACACCGCAAACATAATTAATATCATCGGTATACACCGTTCATTAGATGAGATGAAAGTCAGCTGTAGTATTTTCTCAGTTTAGTGGCGTTCCAAGTTCTTGGGATCGCCTTGCCGGACAAGGTCTCCAATTCGTAGGCACCTCTGCCGGTTTTAGATAAAACTCGGTAAGGTCCTTCCCAGTTGGGGGCGAGCTTGCCCTGTGCGGCGTTCTTCAAACCGACATCGGCTCTTCGTAAAACTAAATCACCGACCTCAAGGTCTCTGGGGATCACTTTCGAGTTATATCGTACTGCTACCCTCTGCTTTATTATTGCTTCTTTAAGGAAAGCCTGGCCTCGGACCTCATCGACGAGGTCGAGGTTTTCCTTCAACGCCTGGCTATTGCCGCTCGGAGGTTTCGGGTGGAGTGTCCTCCAGCTCAGCTCTCCGATCTCCACCGGAATTACGGCCTCCGTCCCGTACGAAAGTCGAAAAGGGGTTTCCCCCGTTGAGCTTTGTGGGGTAGTTCTGTAGGCCCACAGCACGTAAGGTAGCTCTTCAGCCCAGTTTCCCTTTGCTCCATCGAGTCGTTTCCTCAGTCCATTGAGAAGGACCTTGTTGGCAGCCTCGGCCTGACCGTTTGTCTGAGGGTGCTCTACCGAGGTAAACCGGTGTTTGATCTTAAGGTCAGACATGAGTTTTCTGAAGCCTTTGTCGGCGAACTGTGTTCCGTTGTCCGTGACTACAATCTCGGGGATCCCGAATCTAGTCATTATATTTTTCTTGAAGAATTTGATGCAATTCTTAGCGCTGATGATGGCCAAAGGCTCAGCTTCAATCCATTTGGTGGAGTAATCCACCGCTACTATGAGGTATTTGATCTGGCCGGGGGCAGTTGGGAATGGTCCCAAGAGATCTATTCCCCACCAAGCAAACAGCCACGGCGAGCTTAAGCTGGTGAGCTCCGTAGGGGGCGCTATGTGGACCTTGGCGTGGATCTGGCACTTACTGCACCTCTTTACATAATTTCTTGCATCGGTCTCCATGGTTGGCCAGAAATATCCCGCCCTTAATGTCTTTCGAGCCAGGGATCGACCTCCAAGGTGCTGCCCGCAGATTCCCTCGTGGATCTCGGCCAGGACGTAGTCCGCCTCTCCTCCTTCGATGCACTTCAACAGCGGTGCAGACAAGCTTCTTCTGTAGAGGCTTCCATCGATTATGGAAAAAGAGGAGGCCTTCCTCCGGAGGATCTTGGCTTTGCTCGGGTCCGGGGGCTCGTTCCCCGTTCTGATATAGTCTATTAAGGGCGCGATCCAACCCTGGCTTTCTTCCACTACATTAACAGAAAAATTTGCTTCCGGGTTCAAGATTACGCTCGGCTTGCTCAGCGTTTCCTGGATTATCGACCGGTGGTTCCCCGGAATTTTGGTGCTGGCAAGTTTGGAGAGTATGTCAGCCCTGATATTCTCCGATCTTGGAACGTGCTTCACTTCCGTGAATGTAAAAAGGGAGAGTAGCTCCTGCACTTGGGTTAGGTACCTTTGCAAGATCGGGTCTTTAGCTTCGTACTGTTTCCCGATTTGGGATACCACCAATAATGAGTCGGTATTTAGGGAAAGCCGGGAGACCTTGAGGTCGATCGCAAGCCGGAGTCCAGCTATGCACGCCTCATATTCCGCCTGGTTGTTTGAGGTAGGGAAACCGAATGTGAGTGATACTTCGATTACGACGCCCGTCGGGCTTTCGAGCATCAACCCTGCACCACTTCCTTTTGGATTTGAGGACCCGTCTACGTGAAGTGTCCACACCCCGTCATCCGGATCGGCGGGTGCCATCTCTGTGATAAAGTCGGCAAGTATCTGGGCTTTCATGGCCGGTCTTGTTTCGTATTTGATTCCGAACTCGGAGAGTTCTACTGCCCATTTGATCATTCGTCCTGCTAAGTCGGGTCGGTGCAAGATCTGCCGAATTGGATAATTAGTCCGCACCACGATTTGATGGTGTTTGCTGGTGTTTTTAGCAAACAATCACTGGTTTTATTAGAAATGTTTGTGAGATTAAACCAGAAATCTCTGAAGCAATTGCCTTTAAACACCACAGTTTGTCAACAAATATATTTTAAAAGGGAGACAATTCACCATGAAAGTGGAAATCAAAGTAAAAGAAGTGATAAAATGGAACGCAGAAATGTAAAATAACTTGTATTGAAAACGATAAATTGCATTGAATGTAAGGAGAGTAAGGTGCACAAATTCACATACGTGGTACAATGGTTCTTTTACTCTGTTTTCGCTGTAACTTGGAAGTTAGAGTTTCAGAACTGTGTGTTTGGTATAATAACTTGGCACCCTTGATTTCTACGTAGAAACCCTTATTTATACAGAAAATAATGACTGAAATGTAAACTGCTATGGACACGTGGCCACGTCTCATTAACCAATGATGGACTTCGTGCCACGTTCGCCGCCACATATTGCCCATGTTGAATTAACCGTAGTCTTGAAATTCGACACAACTGTCTGCTAATAACTGCTTGACGAAATCTTGAATACACTGTTCTGTCGAAAACTCTTCTCTGTCGAAATGGTGAAAACCTCTTCTGTCGAAAACATGCTGAGATGACATAAATGTTACTTATTCTTTCTGAAGGCATTATGAATGTTCTTTAATGAAAAGTCAAACCCTATTAAATAACCACTCAAAAGCCTTGTCGAAATTCTAGGCTAACAAATTGCCCCCCAAAAATAGCTTTTTCGACAATGTTTAAGGAAGAAAAAGAATATTTTTGAAGATTTCGAAACGTCACCTCCAACAACTTTACATTAAATGGTGATAGGCAAAAATAATCATGACCTTACGCAGATAAAGCGAACCATTTTATTAGGCCACGTCATTTGGTTGGTAGACCACGTCTTTTCAGAACCTCAAACGTGTGAAGCGTCGTGACTGTGTAACCGTTGCCCTTCTAACGTATAAATATGTTTCACTTCATCTTCTTCAATCTCATGCTCCCTTTGAACCTTAAACTCTGAAAATTTCTCAGTTAACTTTGCCTCTTCACGAAAGCTTCAAACTTTTTCATCGTTTCGACATTTCTACCAAGAACCCGACTCTCTTTGTTCGTTATTTACAACAGATGGCTTCTTCCAGCGCTCAACCTCAAAAACAAACAGTTGCTGTGCAAGGCTTTGAAGGCTTCGTTGCAGAACCTTCACCAACTTGGTTTAATCAGATACTCATTCCATCTGGTAAACCCTTTACCCATGCTTATTTAGGTCCTCTTCCTGACCCCATAGAAAGCGAAGAAGTTAAAGCGATTTTTCCTAGTCACCGAAAACTTCAACCCAGAATTTTTGAGGAAACTCCTTTTCATTTGGAATTTCTAAAAAATCCCAACAGAGTATTTAGATCTGCTTCCAAGGTAGAACAAAGTGATTACATCGCATGGCTTGACAAAGTTCAAAAACAAAAGGAAACCATTTGGCAAGAACAGGGGATTTTCGATATTATCCAGCTGTCGAAATATGGACCCAAATATGACAGCACTATGCTTCTAGCAGCATTGCAATTCTGGGACATATCTACTCATAGTCTCCATCTGAAGTGTGGCATGTTAGCTCCCACTTTGTTGGATGTGGCTGCCATTACTGGCCTGAAACCATTAGGTGAAACCTTTGACCCTAAACTGGTCACCAACGACTATGGCTTTTCATTCAACAACCCTACCTTTAGTGCCTATATTGCTGATCACCATGATACTGAGAATGCTGAAGTATCTGATCTAGAACATATAGCTTTTCTTACCCTGTGGTTGTCGTGTTTTGTCTTTTGCTCCCGTTCTCTTCAAGTAGCAAAAGTTTTCGTTCCTTTGGCCATTCAACTCCATAAGGCTAAAAATATCAATTTAGCGAAATTGATTTTGGGGAATCTCTATCAACATCTTGATGGTGCTGCTCTCGAATTGAAAGAAGGCGAACCAACTGACAAATTGCTCGTTGCTGGTCCAATGTGGCTTATGCAGCTTTGGCTCTTAGCCACTTTTGAATCAAGGCTGAATTTATTTATTCCTAAGGAGGTTCGACCAACTTTACCAACTAGAAGAACCCAAGGAGTTCGACTAGCACAGTTGAAGAATAGGGAGACAAACTTGTCTTATGAAGAAGCATTTTCCATGTACTTCGACATCTTCAATAAGTGCACTACTTTCGTTGATGCTATGGCGCCTTTTGTCAGATGCACTTTTGGACCATCTTGGTTCACCAACGAATTTCCTTCTAATTCAACAGAAAATGCTGAAGAAATAAACCAAATCTGGCAAGCCTATCTTTCGCCCTCTCTTCTTTCGATCAGGCTCTCTCCAAGCAACAATAAAAACAATCTTGGCATTAGCAAATATTTTCCCAGCTATCTTTCAAGGCAATTTGGGCTATGCCAACTTCGACCGGCTCCGGTCTGCTTGCATAGGAGAGAATTCAACACTCCAGAAACAGAGCAAGCTTATCAACAAGTCTTCAAGAATTTTCGTTTCAAAGATTTGCTCTTTGAACCTGCTAAATTTCAACCCAACTTTTCTTGTACGAAGGCATTCCAAGATTGGTGGGGTGGATATTATATTAAAGCTCTTAAAGGAAAAACTGATGCAGAAATTTCAAAAATCTTGTATTCAGCTTTTCCTTCTCAAATTGCTGAGAAAAACAAACCCCCAGGTATCCTCAGATAAATGGAAACATACTTCTTTATTAGTTAAAATTTAAAACCATTTACCTGACCAAATTTTTTGCATTATGAACAGCTGTTGTTTCACAGAAGAAGCTTACTAAAGCAGCACCAAAGCAAAACAAACCAACAGCAAGGACACCACCCAAAACAAAGAAGAAACTTGTGGTCAAATCTACTTCCAGCTTACCCCAAATAGAGGTATATCTTTATTAATTGACTAGATCTTTAAAGTAGAAAATTCGACCATATTTCATCACCTTTATTTCTTTTCTTCTTTCAGAAGAAGCCTGGAGTAACAAGTTCTCTTGCAATAGGGAAAAGCCTACTTGTTTCCAGTTCTGAGGTAACAAATATATCTTCATTTTTTGTTTCAAATTTCTTCGGCTCTTTTAACACTTGATTATGTGTTGAACTCATGTTTTTCTCTTTCACAGGATATTGATAGTGATGGTGATAACATGCCTCTTATCCATCGGTCAAGGAAACGAATGCAACCCGAATCTCAAACAAGGGTTAAAGGTATTGTGATCAAAGAACCACAAGAACAATCTCAGGGACCTCCTCCTAAAAGACTTCACACAACAGTCGAAATTCCTGTTGTCGAATCTGTAACTGCCCCAAATGTTCTTTCGACTGAACAAATTTTACCTGCACCATCAACGCCTATGGAGATTTCCACAATAATTCCAACTACCCAAAATTCTCCTAAGGTTGTTGACGTTGAAGGGACAAACATTGCCACTAATGTGAATGTCGAAATAGAACTTGAGCAAACCAACGAGCAAACACCAGATATGGCAGGCGCTAAGGCTTCAAATAAAGGAACGATCGAAATTGAGGCTCACGAACAAGCTTCTACTAAGGAATCAACTAGTAGCGCTATGAGTGACCAGGAATTTTCGCTAATGAAGGCGACAAATCCTTTGGCTGCTCTAAAACACTTGCTGAGCCTTTCCTCTTCTTCTCCTGCCATGGTTTCCAGTGCTTCGACTACTTCCTTGACCTATGTTACTCAAGAGTCTACTGAAGAATTGCTTCAGCAATTAAAAGCTAAGGTCTTGGAAGGCAATCTTTTTACTAAGATTGAAGAAAACCCATCAGAAAACTTTGCAATTAAGGACATCGCTCAAAAATTGCTGCAATCAGAGCCTAATGCGAAACTTTTCGCTTTCTTGGTTGAATTTTTGCCAGTCTTTGAAACTTTCGCGCTTCACATTAGTAAACGCTCTGAAACTTCTATGTTGAAAAACCAAGAAGCTGAACTTCATCAAGAGAAAATTAATGCCTTCAAAGTTTCTCAAACCCCCATTGATGAATTGGAAGTTCAAATAACGAAGGATGAGCAAGAACTTGCCAACTGGAATTCAAAAATTCAACATTATGATGAAGAGATAAGAATTCTCCAAACAAAACTGGCAAATGCTAAATGCCAAAAAGGTTTGGTGCAACAAAGGATGGAAACCCCTAAGTCGAATATTGAAAAGGCAGCTACAGAGGCTCTTAAACATTTTGAAGATGCTCAAAAACATCAAGCCACTATTGCTCAACTGGATAAAGAGTTAAGCTTTCTGGATTCTTCCATTGCTGTGGGCACCAAAATTCTCTACAGGCTCAAGCATTCTCTTCAAAGCCTTTGATAACTTGTAATAGTGTAGGATTTCTTTTAATGGCTATGTAATTATTTTGATCAAATACATTACCATTTTGAACCAATTTATGATTTTACCCTTGCTCGATTCTAACTTCGTTTAACGTTGGCTTATATTGTTTTAAATACTTGCCATTTATTTTGAAGATTCTATTTTCGTCACCTAATTCTTCGACTTCGTATGCCCCATTAGAAAAACATTGCAATATGCGAAGTGGACCTTCCCAACTGGGTGACCATTTACCCAAAACTCTATCTTTTTTATCCATAGGTAACAATACTTTCCAAACTAAATCACCTGAATTAAAGGTTTTTAACTTAACCTTTTTGTTATAAGCTCTAGCTACTCTTTCCTTCTGTCGAATAAGCATTTCCAAAGCTAATAGCCTTTCTTCGTCTAAATCAACTAACTCATCAAGCATCATATTCCAATAATGATCAAAAGGAATTTCATACTGTCTTTGAATTCTTGTTGATTGTAAACAGATTTCGACAGGTAATACTGCATCGTGTCCAAAGGTTAACCTGTATGGAGTAGCATTGATAGATTCTTTGGGTGAATTTCTACAAGCCCATAAAACTTGATCCAAAGTATTATGCCAATTTCTGGGTTTTTTTCCAACATGCTTTTTAATCAAGTTGATAATGATCTTATTGGCAGCTTCTACTTGACCATTGGCTTGTGCATAATATGGTGTCGAAGTTAATAACTTAAAACCAATTTCAGAAGCAAATTCCACCATTTTTCGACCAGTGAAAATAGAACCTTGATCTGTAGTTATGGTTTCTGGAATTCCATACCTATAAATAATATGATTTTGGATAAACCGTATTACTGCTTCTTGGTCAACATTGGTTAAAGGTACTGCCTCAACCCATTTGGTAAAATAATCAATTCCTACTAATATATACCTATGACCTTTTGATGATGTTGGTTTTATTTCTCCAATTATATCTAGAGCCCATCCTCTGAATGGCCAAGGTTTCACTATGGCATGCAATTCATTTGCAGGCACATGTTGTATTCCAGCATGTTTTTGACACTCTTGGCATCCTTTGGCGAACTCTATACAATCTTTCAAAATTGATGGCCAATGTATTCCTTGTCGAAATAATAGCCATTTCATTTTATGGCCTACTTGGTGCGAACCACAAGCTCCACTGTGTGTTTCAGAAACTGCTAAATATGCCTCATTTTCATTAAGACATTTCAATAATATCCCTTCAGGAGTTTTTTTAAACAATTCATTTCCAATTATCACATAGCTTAAAGCTCTGTACTTTACCTTTTTATTGGTATTTCCTGTGGGATTTTGCAAGTATTCTACAATAGGCTTTCGCCAATCATCATTGGCCATATTGTCAATAGCAAAAACTTCTGCTAAAACAACTTCATCAACAATGTGATTATGTTCAAAACATTCCTCATCTGTATTTGTTGCCCCCCCAGTTTTTGGTGTTGACAATAATGAGGAAGAACTATCATCAGACACGAGTTTCTCTTTTATTTCGATTAATTCTTCAAGGCTTTGTTTTGAAACTCTATAACCTGATGCAATTTGGGCCAAATCATTCGCCACTTGATTATCAACTCGTGGTAAATGTTCTAAATGAACAGAGTCAAATCTTTTTAACAAGGAATTGGCCATAATAAAGTATTTAATAAGGTGTTCTTTAATACATTTATATTCTTTGGTCATTTGTTTGATAACCAATTCTGAATCACCTTTTATTTCAATACATCTTGCCCCCAGCTCAAGTAAAATTTCAAGGCCTATAATTAAAGCCTCATACTCAGCTTCATTATTTGAGCAATGATTTCGAATTTTACACTTGTATTTCGTTGGAATGTTATTTGGTGAAATAATTAAAACACCAATCCCAACTCCTTTTTTATGACTTGAACCATCAAAATACAACCTCCAAGGATATGTGTCTACGAAATGTAATGTTTCTTCGACAACAGAGTGGTCCACTATAAAATCAGCAACCACTTGTCCTTTAATTGATTTTAAAGGTTGATAAGTTAAGTCATATTCAGACAAAGCTAAAGCCCACTTACCAATTCGACTATGCATTATTGGTTTCGACAGCATATGCTTAATAATATCAGAATGCGAATACACACAAACATTAGCTGGCTTTATATATTGCTTTAACTTTGTACAAGAAAAATACAAGCAAAGGCACAATTTTTCTATAGAACTGTACCTAGTTTCAGCATCTATTAAGATTCTACTAAGGTAATATATGGCTCGTTCGACACCATTATCATCCTCTTGAGCTAACATGCTACCTATTGTTTTTTCAGATGCTGCTATATACAATTTGAGCACTTTGTTTCTAATAATAGGCATTAGAACTGGTGGTTTCATCAAATAAGACTTAATTTCTTCAAAGGCTGCTTGATGAACTGATTCCCATTTGAAAACTTCTTCTTTCTTCAGTCTCAATAATGGCGAAAATGCTTGAGTTTTGCCACTTAGATTTGATATGAATCTCCGTAGGAAATTGATTTTTCCCAACAATGACTGAAGTTCTTTTTTGGTTGAAGGAGCCTTCGTTTCAATTATAGCTTTAGTCTTATTCTGATTAATTTCAATGCCTTTTTTGTGCACCACAAAACCCAAGAAATCTCCTGCACGCACACAGAAGGCACATTTTAATGGATTCATTTTCAATCCATATTTCCTCATTCTTTCAAAAGATTGTCGAAGATGGTCTAAATGGCCATTTTCTGAGGAAGATTTAACTACCACATCATCTATATATATTTGCATAAAGTTTTCAATAAAATCATGAAACATACAATTCATTGCCCTCTGATATGTAGCACCAGCATTTTTTAAACCAAATGGCATTACTACCCATTCATAAATACCTAATGCCCCTGGACAACGAAATGCAGTTTTCGATACATCTTCTTCAGCAATGAAGATTTGATTATACCCAGAATAACCATCAAGCATGCTGAGGTATTCAAATCCTGCTGCTGAATCTATTAACATTTTTGCCACAGGCATTGCGTATTCATCTTTGGGAGTTGCATTATTCAAGTCTCTAAAATCTATGCAAACTCTAAGAGTGCCATTTTTCTTAATTACAGGAACTATATTAGCTAACCATTCGACATACCTGGCAGTTCTGATGAATTTGTTCTTGAACAACCTTTCGATCTCCTCCTTAATTTTAGTTAATATTTGAGGAGCAAACCTTCTTGGCATCTGCTTCACGGGCTTCTTCTCTGGTCGAATTGGCAATTGTAATTCCACAATGTCTCGACTCAATCCAGGCATTTCGTCATAGTCCCACGCAAAGCAATCTTTGAACTCCCTCAGTAATGTTACAATTTGGGTTTTCAGTGCAACATCCAGGTATGCACTAACAAAAGTTGGCCTCTTCTTTGAGCCATCTCCCAAATCTACTTCCTCCAAAGGATCTTGAGCTTGCATTCGCTTTGTTGAATCTTTAGGATCTTTTTCAAAACCTAATGGCTCATTATCATAAATGCAATCAAGTTTCTCATTCATAATAATGCCATTTTCGTCTACAGGACCTTTGGCTTCGACAGCCATTGTTTGATGAATTAATTCGGCTTCCATAGCCGCTTTTAACTTATTTTCGGCCATATAAGCCGTAATCTTGTTCCATGCATTAGGAACTGACATAGGAAACATTTTAAGAATCAGAATACCACCCTTCAGGTTGGGCAGTAGCATCTCCTATTATTTGCCTTTCCCAAACAAAACCATAGTTTGGATGCAAATTAACTGAAGCAAATACATTATCAGCAGGAATGTATGCCTCATTAGAAGATGAACATGGCGCAATGTTCGCCAATTTTTTCTCAAAATTTTCCTTGGTGATGTGATTTACATCAGCACGAAAATAACTTTGGTCTGCTTCAATGTATTCGACAAGACCATCTTCTTTCCACATCACTAGTCTCTGATGTACTGTTGAAGGCACAGCGCCGACTCCATGTATCCACTCTCTCCCAAGCAACATATTGAAGTTTGCTTTGGAAGCAATTACTAAGAACAGAGTGGTCCTCTTGATAGTTCCAACAATCAATTCCACTTCGATGGCTCCAAGAGAGTAGCCAGTTTTGCCTTCGTAATTACTTAAGACAATATTGTGTGGCTTGAGGTCGGTGATGGATATGCCTATCTTCTTCATAAGCACTTCAGGCATAAGATTTACAGCAGCACCTCCATCAACTAACACTTTGTTGATGCCAATGCCATTAACTTTAGCTTGAATATATAAAGGCTTCAGGTGGTTCTGCATACTCGTATCTGGCCTCTCGAAAGTAGCCACCTGCTCTTCGACACAGCCATCATTCATCACATAGTAACACATAGGTTTGTGACAAACCATATCTTCAGTAAAATCTTCCTCACTATTAGGCACAGTTATGACATCATATTCCAATGGCAATATTGACACCACATTACAAACGACATCAAAGTCATCATCAGAATCATCAAAACCAGAACCTATGTCCTCATCAAAGTCAGACTGAGCTTCTTTCCCTTTAGATGTCGAAGATGGGGGACAGATTCTTTCGAGTGCAGGCCTTCTAGGTTTTTCCATCAAAACATCCTTACTTTTTGCTTTATTTACCCCACTTGTAGGCTTAGCAACATTAGCACAGGTACTTGTTTCAACCTTAGAAGCCACCTTCTTATCACTCGCCTGGACTTTGATTCCAAAGTGACTAGGAACCTTGTTCACGTCTAAAGAGGCTTTTTTCTTCTGGTTTCTCTGAAAACGACGCCATTGGGTTTTAGTCATGGGATTCTTACCTTTATAATTATTCCAATAATTATACTTGCTGGAATCACCTTGATGGACAACTTGAGCGTGTGCATTGTTGTGAACCCATTTTCCAACAGGGGAATTTATTTGTGGAACGAAGGATTTACCAAACAATCTTATGGATCCTTTCTTTCCTGGCTCTTGGCTTGTCGAAGGCTTAGTCGAAACATTAACCTTGCTAGATGAAGGCTTAGTCGTAACATTAGCCTTATAACCAGGGAGCTCAGTGCTGCCAAAATCAAAAGATGGCCTATTGTCAAGCCATTTCCTCTTACGTTGTTCCTGATCCTGGTATCCTTCAACAGCTTTGGCTGCTTCTTTGTCGAAAACAGCACTGCACCTAGGACATAGCATGACCTCAGAGTTGTTCCACTTACATCTGTTGAGGAAATCTATCAGTTCCTCTTCAGCTTTTGGGAACACAGCATGTAGCTTCCCATCATATTCTTTCAAGGTTATCTCTTGTTTCTTCCCTTCAGCATATATAAAACCTTCCAATTTCTTGGTGGAGGATTTAAGCTTTTTTGGAGGATCTTTCATTTCAGCATCTACCATGTTTATATTCATTTCGAAAGGTTCTGTATACATGGCTTCAGCTTTGGGTAAAGGATCATCTACAACTTGCATTTGAGTTTTCATCTTTCTATCTTCAAATTTTAATCTCCCTTCTTCGATTGCTTTTTGCACAAGATCCCTGAAAAGCACACAACGGTCAGTGTTATGTCCCAAAAAATTATGGAACTTACAATAACCCTTTTTCTTTCTCTGGTCAAGAGTTGGCACTTTTAAGCCACTAGGTACCAATATCTGACCATCTTTTACTAACAGCTCAAATATTTCATCACATTTAGTAACATCAAAAGTATATGTCTTAGGCACAAATCTGTCATTTTTTGGCTCAACAGGATTTTTCCCATTTGCAGGCCTTAGTAATTTACAAGTATAAGGAGGACCAGGCTTGAGTTCAGCCACGTCTATCTCCTCTCTTTCGACATCACTAAGTGTGGTGTCGAATTCTTCTTCGACATAAGCTACTTTTTCTTTTTTATGAAACCTAGTTGACGTAGACTTTTCTTCTTTAAGCCTTTCCACCTGTCGAACTCTGTCAGCTAATTGGGCCATATCCCTTAAATAAGACGTGTCCAATTTCTTTCTGATCGAATAATCAAGGCCACCAGCAGCCATTTCGACGAGTTCATGTTCAGGCACTTGTGTGAAACAACGAGCCTTCAGTAGCCTAAACCTATTCAAATAGTCATCAACAGTTTCAGGTATTTTGCGCTGAACACTGGCCAGTTCTTTGAGACTAATCTTCGATTGGCCCATGTAAAATTGCGCATGAAATGCTTTTTCTAATTGCCCCCATGTGAAAATAGAACCAGGGGGTAATGTAGTAAACCAAGTAAAAGCATTTTTTGTTAAAGAATTTGGGAAATATTTCATTTTCAAATTCTCATTTTGGGCTATATCCCCAGACTCAGTCAAATAACGAGCAATATGTTCGACAGTAGACTCTTTTGTGTCACCACCAAACTTAGTATACTTAGGAACTTTCCAGCCCCTTGGTAACTCAGTTTGTAACACATATTCACACAATGGTGATATAAAATTTGGCCTATGCAAACCTATGTTAAGACCATTCTGCGCCATTATAGTTTCTACTAAAGTGGCTATATTATCATGAACGTCAGCATTATTTCGTTGTACTTGTCGAACAACCTCGTCAGCGTTCTGGTTTCGGTTTACCAAAACTACTTCAGGGATATGATTTGCTAACCCTTGTTGTTCGCCTACAACTGCCTGGGCTTCGACTGTAACCGCTCTTTGAGGATTACCAGGCATATTACCCACTACACTGGGAATTTGCCTATTATTAACCGTTGGGGTCCCAAAGAAATCTGCAATTCGACCCATTTGATTAGCTAACATTTGGTAACTAGTGTTAGTATTTTGAATCAATGGATTGAAAACTGTACCAATTTGTTGGGTTAACATATTAACCATATCATGATTGCTCTCATCAACTTGTTGTCGTAAGGCAAACAAAGATTCATTGGTTAATGCAGTAGGATTTCGACCTAGTACACTTTCAGAAGAAACATGTATGGGAGACATAGTCGAAATATGTGGCATTCCAGTAGGCATGCCATATGACCCAGAAGGAAACGCAGGAAAACTTACATTATGAAAATGTGGATTTAAACCGCTTCCTATTGCCATATAAGGATTATGAAGTCCCATATGTGACGACAAAGGCATAGGTATAGATGCCATGTTTGACTGCGTTAATCCAACGTTAGTCATTGATACTGAAGGAACAGTTGTTGATGATGATGGGGATACTGTTCCCACAACCAACCCTGCATTTACGTTTGCAGAGTCTACTATTGTTCCTTGTTCTTGTGAAACCACAGGATTGGAACTAGACGCATTATTAGTATGACGAACCATTTTTCCACTTCTTAAGTGCATGCAAATACAAACACATACAAGAACATAGAAAAATCACGTATTAAAGGCAAACGGTCCCACTGGGCGTGCCAATTTGTTTGCTGGTGTTTTTAGCAAACAATCACTAGTTTTATTAGAAATGTTTGTAAGATTAAACCAGAAATCTCTGAAGCAATTGCCTTTAAACACCACAGTTTGTCAACAAATATATTTTAAAAGGGAGACAATTCACCATGAAAGTGGAAATCAAAGTAAAAGAAGTGATAAAATGGAACGCAGAAATGTAAAATAACTTGTATTGAAAACGATAAATTGCATTGAATGTAAGGAGAGTAAGGTGCACAAATTCACATACGTGGTACAATGGTTCTTTTACTCTGTTTTCGCTGTAACTTGGAAGTTAGAGTTTCAGAACTGTGTGTTTGGTATAATAACTTGGCACCCTTGATTTCTACGTAGAAACCCTTATTTATACAGAAAATAATGACTGAAATGTAAACTGCTATGGACACGTGGCCACGTCTCATTAACCAATGATGGACTTCGTGCCACGTTTGCCGCCACATATTGCCCATGTTGAATTAACCGTAGTCTTGAAATTCGACACAACTGTCTGCTAATAACTGCTTGACGAAATCTTGAATACACTGTTCTGTCGAAAACTCTTCTCTGTCGAAATGGTGAAAACCTCTTCTGTCGAAAACATGCTGAGATGACATAAATGTTACTTATTCTTTCTGAAGGCATTATGAATGTTCTTTAATGAAAAGTCAAACCCTATTAAATAACCACTCAAAAGCCTTGTCGAAATTCTAGGCTAACAGATGGGTGACGAAATAAGGTCGGAGGCGGCGTGCCGAGATGAGCAGAGCAAAGGCGATCTTCTCTATTTTCTGATATCTTACTTCCGGTCCATGCAACGCTTTGCTCACGAAGTATACCGGGCTTTGGCCAGGTCCGGTCTCTCTGACAAGCACGGCTCCGATGGCCTCATCCGAGATGGCTAGATACAAAAATAAATCTTCCCCTGGGCTCGGCCGACTTAGTATGGGCGGTTCGGACAGGACCTTTTTGAGCCGGGAGAGTGCCTCGTCCTGCTCTGGGGTCCATTCGAAAGTTGCTTCTTTCTTAAGCAGTTTGAACAATGGGAGCGATTTGAAGGCGGCGTTGGAAATGAAGCGAGATAACGCAGCTATCATGCCGTTGAGTTTCTGGAGTTCTTTCTTAGTGGACGGGGTCCGCATTTCTGTTACCGCTCGGCATTTATCCGGGTTGGCTTCAATGCCCCTTTCCGTGAGATAGAAACCCAGGAATTTTCCAGCCCGGACTCCGAAAGTGCATTTTTCCGGGTTTAGCCGCATATTATTTTTTCGGATTTCAGCAAAAATCTCTTCCAGGTCGGATATATGGAGGTCTTCCCTTTCGCTTTTTGCAATCATATCGTCGAGGTAGACTTCCACGTTACGACCGATCTGATCTCGGAATACCTTGTTCATCATCCTTTGATAAGTGGCGCCCGCATTTTTTAAACCGAATGGCATGACCCGGTAGCAGAAATTACCGCGGTCAGTCATAAAGGCCGTCTTCTCTTGGTCGGGGGGGAACATCGGAATTTGATTGTATCCGGAATAAGCATCCATGAACGATAGTAAACGAAAACCTGAAGCATTATCGACGAGCCGATCAATACTAGGAACAGGGAAGGCGTCCTTAGGACAGGCCTTATTAAGATCGGTATAGTCAACGCACATTCGCCACTTTCCATTGCTTTTCTTAACAAGTACAGGGTTTGAGAGCCAAGTTGTATACTTGACCTCTTTTACAAAATCAGCCTTAATTAAATCTTCAACGACCTTAGCCGTAGCAGCTGACTTTTCCTGGCTTTGAGCTCTTTTGCGTTGGGCGACCCATTTTGCCCCGGGGTTCACCGCTAGCTGATGACAGGCGACCTCAGGGGGAATCCCGGGCATGTCCTTTGCTGACCACGCGAATAGATCGGCGTGGGATTTGAGGCAGAGGATGAGCTTTGTTTTTACTTCGTCGGGAAGATCGGATCCGATCTGGACAGTTTGAGCCGGGTTTTCTCCCAGCTGGATTTGCATGAACTGTCCATCAGGTTGGGGTCGCCTAATTTTCTTCTTTAGCTCTCGTGCTAACTCGTCGTCGCTTTCTTCCTCGGAGTTGTCCGGGTCATATCTCGCGTCGAGGTCCGTGACATTGACCTCGGCAGCTGGACCGGTTCTTCTCTTCTTTGGGTTCTTCTGAGTCCTTGCCTCTATGGGGGAACCCCCTCTTCTGAGGCCTGCCTGTCCGCCTTGACATGAAGATAGAAGCATCTTTGGGCGGACTCTAAGTCGGCGTCAAGGGTGATAACTTCGTCACTCAATGAGTAGAACTTCATCTTGAGGTGAACCGTTGAAGTTACGGCTCCGAGCCTTCCAAGGGTAGGCCTCCCGATGATACAATTGTAGACCGAGGGGCATGGCAATACCAAGAACTTGGTCTTGACCGTCCTTTCTAGTGGCTCCTCTCCATAGGTCACCATCATTTCCAAGTAGCCGAGAGGTTTGGTCCGAGACCCGTTGAAGCCCGAAAGATCCGATCCCCGGTAAGGGGTGAAGTCTTCCTCTGAGATCTGCAGTTTTCTCACCAGGTCGATGAAGATGATATCAGCGGAGCTCCCTTGGTCGACCAGAATCCTTCTTATCTCATGGTTTGCCATGACCGCCCTGATTATGAGGGGTATGTGCTTATTTGGCTTGCCATCCAATAAGTCTCGGTCGCTGAAGGCCAAGGGTGGGCGCTCCGGGCCTGAGCTGATTGCAGAGGTGGAAGCGGCACACATGACTTCCTTCCATTTTCTTTTCATCGTTTTGCTCGATGCCTCGTCGGGGTAGCCCCCAGATATCATCATCATCACAGGTCGGCCCTTTGATTTTCGATAATCGCGCTCGTCCTTTGAGCTCTCTTCTCGTTTTTGTGGGGCTTTACCCTTCCGTTTCGGATCGGCTTCTTCTTCCTTAATCTCGGCCTCGTGCCGGGGTGCTTTAGCCACATACTGGCTCAACTTCCCTTTCTTAATCAGGTCCTCGATGTCATCCTTCAAAGCATTGCATCGATTGGTATCGTGCCCTTTGCTCCGGTGATACCAGCAGTACTTGTTGGACCTCTGTCCCGGCCTGTGTGGGAGCGGATCAGGGAACTTGACTTCTTTGAACTCAGCGTTCATACATTCCGCCAGAATCCTGGCCCTTGTTTCATTCAGGTCGGAATATTACTGGTGTCGGTTCTGAGGTCAGAGCCTACTGTCGTTCCGGGCCTCCCTTTCATAACGGGCCTCGGCTGCCTGACGCACCGGAGCCTCTTTTTCATACCAAGGCTTGCTCGTTCCGGGGTCGGCATCTGTCTTTCTTGCAACAGCGTCTTCTTCATGGTCAATGTATTTTTGAGATCGCTGGAGGAACTCGGCAAACGACTCAGTTTGGTTGATTCCGACATCGATCTGAAACAGACTTCCTTCCCGCAAACCGGCTTCCATGAAGAATAGTCGAAATGAGTCGTCTAAGTTCCGGACCTGGGCCGCCTCCTTGTTGAATCTTTCAATGTAGTCTCGGAGGGACTCGTTCTCTCCTTGTCGGATGGCTTGTAAGACTTTCCGAGACTTAGGCTTCATTTTGGAGTGGGCGAACTGGGCCGAGAACAGCTTCGCAAGCTGGTCCCAGGACGATATCGAGTTTGGCTTGAGAGCTCTGAACCAGTCCAGAGCCAATTTCTCAAGGGTGAGAGGGAAGATTCGGCATTTGATCTCCTCTGGAACATTCCGGTATTGCATCATCGTGTCGAAGTAATCCAGATGTCGGTCGGGATCGCCCGTCCCGTCATGCATCTTTAAACCCTCCGGGGGCTTCTCTAAGTGCTTGGGTACTGGAAAATAGTCGATTTTCGCTGTGAAGGGTCCATTCCGCGTCGCGGACCTTTCCCTCGGAGGAGGCCTTCTGATAGGGTGTCGGGCAGGGGATCCGGGAGATCGAGGGCGCCGACGTTCATGCCTCGGGGGACTTCCCCGGCTTATAGAACGCCGCCTTGGGGACGAAGATGCTAATGATGAGCTTTGGTGGGTTGAGTCCCCGGGTTAATAAGTCTCGTCATAAGTCTCGGTTGGGGGAGTTCCAGGTTCTTGCCTCCCTCTTCTGCGTGGTGGTGAACGATGGTGGTGTCTCCTCCAAGCAGGGGACCAGTGACGTCTTTTGCTGGGGGTCCTTCTGCTAGGAGAGTAAGTTTGAGGGGAGGTACGATCCGGGATATCTCTGGCCCGGACTTCGGCCATCTCGGCCTCCAGCTGGGAGTAACGCTGACTCCTTTGATCAGCCTCGGCCTGCCTTGTTAGCAGTTGGATGAGCTGTTGGACAGCATCGATCGGTACCGGGACAGTCGGGGCTGGAGGTTGAAACTGGTTTCTAGCAGAGCTTATAGGGACCATCGCCCTGGATGAATTCCGGCCATGGGCCGAGCTTCGAGGGAGAGTAATCGCTACCCCCTCCGGGGTTTCCTGTTGCTGGTCGGGTCTGACCACGACGCTGGAGACGTTTCTCCGTCGTAATTCCGGAGCCATTTCTGATCAAGGAGGTTGGGGGAAAGGCTAGAGTATGAGGCTCTCCCACTGTGGTCGCCAATGTTCGGTACCGTATCTCCTGCTACGTATCCGATCTTGGATAGATAGACCGGTCCGAGATAGTTGGTACGTGTGTCCTTGGTTGTCCGAGTTGGTGCTCCGGTCCGAGGTGGGGTGGTACCTGCAATGACACTCTGACGCTCAAGTCAGTGAGTGAGTCAATTACAAGTGAGAGTAGGTGAGAGATGAATACCATTAATGTGAGCATTCAATGCTTATTTATAGGTATCTGGAGTGGAGGAGGGCTGTTGGATCTAGGTCTGCAATCTCCACCGTTGGATGAATTGGACCCTTTGGTGTTGGGCCTTTTTGGTGGATTGGCCATTGAGGCCCAATCCATAACAGGGATTAAATTAGGGATTTGTTATTATTTCATTTAGATTTTAACTAGAAGAAATGAAATTGCAGAAACGAAAGAAGAAGATACGTTAAAGAAGAAGAAACTAAATTGCTCCTTTCCAGATTCAAGCTCATCCCCATCATCTTCACAAACTCATCCCCATTTTGTTTTTCAGCTTTTGTTTGTTTCATTTTAATTATTTGTTAATTTCTGTTTTGAATTAAATAAAGCAATTATTTGCCACGTCATTAAATGAATGACACATCAGCCTTGACACTTAAGACGCCACGTCAGCAGTTAACTGCCAGTGTGACATCCGTTAACTTAAACTGACGGCAGAGAACAAAATGAAACGAAAATGAAAGATAAAGGACCAAAACGGACCAAAAAAAAGATAAAGGACCAAAGTGAAACCAATAGCAAAAATAAAGGACCAAAACTGATATTTAGCCTAAAAATATCATATCTCGGGGGTCTATTTCAGCCTAGTCTTGTAAGCCTCGCTACGTGCTTCGATGTATCAACCAAGTTGTCTTACTTGCTTAATTTGTTTGATTTTCTAAAGTGGTGTGAAAATTGATTTCATAGTCCGGAGCATTGTATCTAACATTAGAATATGTATATGTAGAGAATGATTCTCTCAAGTGGAATTTTCATTTGATAGTGTCATGTCTTCAATCTCCACCATTTAACAACCTTTTTTTTCCATTTTTTTTTAATATTTCACTGTCTTATTTAATAAATAGTTGAGATTTCACTGCACTATAAAGTTACTTGAGGGGATCCATTCTCGTATGTCCCCTTTAGGCTTTACTTACTTCAATTTTGAAGAATGTTGTAAATGTTTTGAAATGTCGGCATACAAAAGTTCATAGTAGTCACATTTAATATGTTGCATTTTCATAAGTGTGGCATGATACTCAATTATGTGCGGTTGTTGATCTTCTAGTTCCACCAGACTTAGGGTCTGTTTGGATAAACAGCTTAATTAAGCGCTTATCATATAAGTGCTTATGCATAAGTTGTTTATATAATAAATGATGAAATAATGTTAAAATTATTTTTCTATAAGCCATAAGCTGTTTTCATAAGCTATCCTTTGGAGCTTATGAAAATTAGCTGAAAACAGGTTATGAATATGTCATAAGCTGTTTTCATAAGCTCTCCCAAACAGTTTCATAAGTGCTTATGCTAATAAATAAACCCAAATAAACCGATCCAAACGGTCCTCAATCACTTGCACGTCACACTGAATCATGCACATGTTAGGCAAAGGGGACACAAGCATTGTCTTCCTTGTTCTCGACCAACATAACAGACACCACCCTTTTTTGCTTCAATATTTTGGCCGTCACACCCCATTGACTTGATCAAATTCTGTTGGGTGATTCATCGTGATCATTAATAAAAAAAAATTCAATGGTTGGTTGCTACTTGCTACTCCGTTGAGCGATTTATAACAGTGTTAGTATGACAAGCTCAACTGTTTTTTTTTATTTGACTGAAGCTCAAATGATTTTTTATTAGCCATGAATTTCATACCAAAAAAATTATATGGACAATAGTAAAATACAAATGGAGATGCGGGGGATCGAACCCCGTGCCTCTCGCATGCAAAGCGAGCGCTCTACCATTTGAGCTACATCCCCATATTCTTTTTTTACCGTATAATTGCATGTCCAAACTTTACTTGATGATGCTATTTAGCTTTCCAATAATATGTACGTAAATAACTAATCAGCGAAATTGGTAAGTTAACACGTCGAATACGATAACCAATCCACAAACAGTCCCCTATGGTGGCTTTAAGCTGATAACGAAAGACCTTTAGAATTGTTGCGGTTGACTTTAAAAAGCAACTTTGTTCAGTCTTTATTTATATAATTTTTAAGACGTGCAAATGCTTCCTCTTGTGTCTATAAATTACTACTACATTATTTGTTGGTAGACCTTCAATCAACAACCCCAAAAGTTTCGTTAATTTGATAGCGAAAGTTATCTCCTTTTTCTCATGCTTGGCAGGTTTTGCTATGGCCAACGCTGGAGTTTAAAAGTTCATGGCCCATAGTAGCTGATTGCTTCTGCTGCATTATCTGCATTTGGTTTATGCTTGCACTTGATTTCTCCATAAGAATGAAGATTTAAGACAAGGTTGACTTGGATTCCTTCGATGATTGTGTGTGCCTTTTTTGTTGCTGCCGGTAAATGGTATAAGTTGCTTCCTTTATGGTGGCTTATGGTGGTTAAGCATTCTTTCTCTAAGTGATTAAGTCTTGAATTGCGACTTTTGTTTAATGGTTAAGCATTTGCCTTATGGTTTTTATTTTTTGCCGATGTATTTCCGACATCTCTCATGTAATTTTCTTTTGTTTTGATGTATCTTTCTATTGTTCATGTCAAGCTAGAAGTGTTGTGAATGACTTCTAGCTTGTGGGGGACTATTAGATATATAGTTAGTTAGTTAGATATATAGTTAGTTAGTCTCAAACTTTCTTAGTTTGTTGTATTAGTTGTTAATGATTAGTTAGATTAGTTGGCTATCATTTTACCTTTTTACCCCTTGTAAATAGCTAATATAAAGACTAGCTATTGTACTCTTTGTAATTCATTCAATTCAATTGATTCATCGATCAATCCAATATTCAGTTTTCATTTCCAATTCTGTTATAGACGGAGTGTTTAATAGATTCCGGCAGCGGTGTTTGTCTACCTTTCTGATAAGCTCTACGAGAAGCGCAAAAATGCTGCTCTTGAGGTGTCTTCTTTGTGCCTTTTCGATCGTTTTTCTTTTCTTTTCTTTGCAGATTTTTTGGTTGATGATTGTTTGTGTGTACTGTAGATTGAGAACATGGTGAAGCAGCTAGCTGCTGATGGGGATCATGATAAAATTACCGCTGTGATCAATCTGTTGACTACGGATTTCATTCTATTGCAAGGTATTGTTTTTTGTGAAAAAAAATTAATTATTTTTGGATTTCATTTAATTTGGCTTCAATAATACATTGCTCATGGGTAGGGAGGATTGATAGGATTAGCTGCTGCAACAATTGGGTTGACTTCTGCAGCAGCTCAGCATCTTGAGGTGAGGGCACGCTCACTATATTTTTTTAAAATTAAACTTTCTGAATTCTTGTCCATCTTTGCTCATTTATTTGTCAAGAATGTGTTATAGGTAAATGTTAGTAATTGTTAATAGTTAGGGGTGGGGAAATGTTAATTTCCGGAGATATCTGGATTTCCTATTTATACTCCTTCGATATTTTTTACTTCACCAACCAAACTACCCACTTGATATTATTTGTCAAAGATGGTATTTTGAGATAATAATTGACACATACACGTTTGTGTGTATACTGTTTTTGACTTTCATATAATTTTTCTCTCTCTTCGATTCCAACGATATACATCCGAGTGATATTATATATCTTATATCTATAGTGAATACTGACTTTTCTTCCGTTTCTATTTCACAAATCTACCTCTATTTCACAGATCTACCTCGTCTCTCTCTCTCTCTCAATTGTTCATTCTTACGACTCGCCCTCTCTCTCAGTGGACTCAAACTATTAATTTATCTCAACAATAAATAGAAACGTATATCTAAAAAATAGAACAGATGGAGAAATGAATAGACATAAGAGTCAATAAATTTGCAAAACAAAGAAAAGTGAAGAAATACTGAATGATGGGGTTGGATTCAATTAAAATGATGAAATAGTAAAGTGTTTCCCAAATACGCTTTCTTGATGTTGTCGTCGTTTGCTCCGCCACCGCCGCGGTAAAGCTCAACTGCGCTCCCTGTTGTCGTTGTCACCGATCTCTGCTATTGTCGTTGTCAAGCTATCAGGGATTAGAGACATGAAAGATCGAGGGAGATCTACAAAACAAAGTGATAAAAAATTAAACGGAGGGGGTTGATCTGCTGCCACCATACGCTTTGTCACTGTCAATCACTCGTGTCAATGTTTGCATGTAGGAGAGAAAAGGAGACAGTTTGCTGCTGTCGTTTTCCGTGAATAACATCGTCCCTAACTGTTACCGTCGTCAAAAACCAGAGAGACCCCTGTTCCTGCAAAAAAATGGTGTTTCTCTCTTTTCCTTCGGGTCTGTTTGTTACTGATTTGAGGGAGAAGAGAGAAGAGGAACGATCCAGATGTTTTGAGTGACGAAGGAGCCATGCGTGTTGAGATCTGAGGAAGCGAAGCAATGTGAGATTTGAGGAACAATCGGTGTGACCTCGATGCGTTGTGTGGGATGATCTGAGGTGTATGAGTTGAGGTCAGCGATGAGAGATGATGAGGGAAATGGGATGAGTTGTGAAACGAGATGAGAAGGTGGCAGTGGAAGGCGGAGGACGGCAAGGAGGAGAAGGTGGGGTTAAGTGAGGCACACAGGTGAATGAATAAGATGGGGTTAGGTGAGGAGATGGTGAAAGAGGCTTATCAAGAGTGAATGAATAATGGCCTTTGAGTTCTGTGAGCCTTAATCAAGACCAAATGAAAATTTTTAACTTGTGTTTTTTTATTAAATTATTAAAAGTAATAACCCTCCCCCACACGCTGTACCTTTTGATCCAATGGTACTCTGTCTGGAGCGTTGGATGGCTTCCTAGATTCATAATGTGTCTCTTCTTTTCCCAACGTCTCTCTTCTATAGGCACGCGTTCGAGAAATCACGCTTCACAACTCCCAAGCTTGGCTTCGCGCAGACCGTCCGCTGGTGCAGATAAAAAATCTCAGCCTTTAGTAACAAGCACAATCTGTGCCACTTCAATCCCTCCAATGAAAGACCAGCAAGTTCCTTTAACCAATGCAGTTGGTTCCAAGGCCAAATACATGGAACCCAAGTCGCTAAATTTTCACTAGACAGCTAAATTTTCCTTCCAACGTATATTTGTGGGTATAATATTAACTGGGATGAGCTTGGATATTTTTTTCCTGCATCCAGAATTATTTGTGTAAATCGCATGTACTATTATAGACTTTTTTTTATTTGTTTATTATTTTCCTAATATGTTGGTCAATGAGGGTACCACATGGTCAAATATATTTATTGTAATATTGAGTGACCCGCATTAAAATCGCATGCTTTTACTCTAAATTTTTTAATAATATAAAATAAATTAAATTAAATAATATAGTAACAATTTAAATGGAAATGAAATATAGTTTACACTTATTAAAATTCATTTCAATATTTAATATGCTTATTTAGTATTTGTTGTCTATTTTATCAAATTTTAAGTTTCTAATATAATTTTAAGTTTTTGTCAACAAATAAAATTTTAAGTTAAGACCTATTTTGGTAATTTCACACATAAAAACTGTTCCGGGGGGGGGGGGGGGGGGGGAGGGGGGGTAACTGCAAAGTCAATCCGACGCTTAAGTCAGTAGTGAGAAATGTGAAGTGAAATGGGTAATGCGTACCTTTTGTGGCTATGCGAGCCAGTATTTATAGGGATCCGTGCTAGCTCTGAGCCATTGGTTCGTTCGGGTGAATCTGAGCCATTGAGGCTTCATAAAGAGGGCCTTGTATATGGATCCAAGCAATTGGGCTGATCTATGTTCAATGAGTTTGACGATTTTCAAAATGTTAAAAGCGATGACTTTGGAATTGTGAGAAGGTGAAGAATAGTCTAGAAGTCCGTTGGAAAACAAAATGAAATTAATTGTATAATGTTGATAAGAAAACTATCCCTAGGAAATCAAAAGGCACATAGTAATTGTTAAAAAATAAAAAAAAGAAGGCACGTAGACTGTGTTGGGTCTTTGGTGCTTATAGTTACTTATAGTAAATGCAACATAAGCCCAATTTTTTTTTGATAAGCAATGTTAGTGAGGGTGGGGGAATGTTAGTTTTCGGGAGTTGAACCCGGGACCTCCTTTTTGCACTCATTTGGTGCACTCCTTCGGTATCCTTAGCTCGCCAACTGAGCTACCTACTTGGGGAGTGTGACTTATGCTACTAAGCTAGTAGCTTAGTAATAGTTACTAAAGGGTTATAGAGGTAATTTACTATATTAATTAAATAAGGCTTAAAAAAAATTGGATGATTTGGAGTAAATGTCTACCACTAATAGCGGAAAAAAAACCGTAGGAATAGCAAAAATCAAGGAACAGTTTTAGAAACCCATTAATCATGGGATTTTAGTTATTTCTCAGTATACGGCTTCCATCCCACACAATTTCGGTGATTCAAAATCCGTATTTTGTTCAATCTCTACGGGTTCCATCTCTCTGTGACTTCGTCGTCGCCGTGTTTGTGACTTCCCCGTCGCCGTGTCAGTGACTTCCCCGTCGCCGTGTCAGTGACTTCCCCATCGCCATCGCCCCGTACTGCAACAACAAAAACAAAAAATGACCACATAAGTACGGAACATTTGTTAATAGACATTAACCAGTGAATAACATAACTTCGGTTAGTGGAATTATAGCCAGGACATAACATAACTTCGGTTAGTCCAATTCTAACCAAAGGATAACATAACTCCGGTTAGAGGAATTCTAGACAGGGAATAACATATCTTCGGTTGGTCCAATTCTAGCCAGGATAACATAAGATAACTTCGGTTAGTCCAATTCTAGCCAGGGAATAACGTAACTTTGGTTAGTGGATTTCTAGTCAGGATATAACATAACTTCGGTTAGTCCAATTCTAGCCAGGAAATAGCATAGCTTCGGTTAGTTCAGTTCTAACCAGGGAATAACATAACTTCGGTTAGTCCAATTCTAGCCATGGAATAAGATAACTTCGGTTAGTACGATCTAACCAAATAAAAATATGACTTCGGTTAGTGGAAACCACAGAATATATCAAGTTTGGGTAGTTGGTCCTAAATGTTCACTCAGTGGCGTGATTGAGAGAGTACATGCATATTACAAATGAAGAAGAAAGGACTTACGCGCAAGTAACGATGAAAAACTGATTTTAGTCCCATGTTCATCAACATCATAACGAGACATGATCAATGGCGTAAAGGAAGAGCGTGCTTCAATGGCGTGGATCAACGGAGTCCGTTTTTTAAACACCCGTGGGCGTCTTATTTTTTGGCGTGAGTGCGTTTTTTAAGCTTCTTTTGCGTGAAAAATAAAGAAGAAGAAGAAGAAGAAGAAGAAGAAGAAGAAGAAGAAGAAGAAGAAGAAGAAGAAGAAGAAGAAGAAGAAGAAGAAGAAGAAGAAGAAGAAGAAGAAGAAGAAGAAGAAGAAGAAGAAGAAGAAGAAGAAGAAGAAGAAGAAGGAGGTAAGATAAAATTGTGAGAGAGAAGATAGTGGAATTGTGAGAGAGAAGATAGTGGAAGAGAAAATCAATGAGTAAAAAAATGATTTGTTTTAATATTCCCTAAAAAAATGCACATTTAATAATTTATTTAATGTAATTAAAACACAAAAAAAGGGATATGACACAAATACCCTTATTAAATACTAGCCAATAGATTGAATTTCATTGAAATTTTGTCAATCCAATGGCTAGTAATGATTTAGTAACTATTACTAAGCAAATGGCTTAGTACTACAAGCCGTAGCCCTACTTGGGATACATAAGCCCAAATTACTTTTGATGTACATAAATCTTATAAAATAAGCAGTAAACTACTTGAATGCACTTTTGGTCCCCCTATTTTATCAAATCCTCAATTTTGATCTCCTTATTTTATTTTTCGGAATTTCAATCCCCAAATTTAATCCTCAATCTTGGTCCCTCTATTTTATTTGTCTCAATTTCGATCCCCAAATTTAATCCTCAATTTTGGTCCCTCTATTTTATTTGTGGCAATTTTGATCCTCAATTTTATCAAATTCGCAATTTTAGTCCCCCGGTTAAATTTTCATCGAATTTTTGACAACAATGCATATTTTGTGTTACTAATTATATTCAATATCTTTTAAAAGGAAACTTCTTCAAATATGCAAAGTTTGTTCATCAATAACTAGTTAAATGAAAAAAAAATTAATTTCATGACAAAACACGTAAAGTGAAATGCAAAGCAGTGTATTTTGGTATACTTTATGGTTCAGAAACTCCTCTCTTCGTGTTTAGTTGCATCCATCATTACTGAAAGTTGCTTTTTTGTATTGCAATATATAATGTCATATATACTTACTCCCACGGGAACTTCAGCCATATTTACAATAGAACTCATCATCATATTCTTTCAACTTTGTATATGTGCTTTTATTTTATCAGCGGTTTTCATCTAATCATACATGATATCCACGTGTTTTACTTTCTATTTGTTTTGTCTTTTATTTGTCGTTTCTCACCAACGAGTATTAGAAGTATACTTTAGCCACATTTACTCCCACAAGAACTTTAGCCACATTTACCATAAAACCCTATCATCTTCTTTAAACTCTGTATAGCTGCTTCTGTTTTATTGGTGATTTTCATCCAACGTCACATGATACCCACATGTTTCACCTTCTAATTGTATTGTCTCATTTTCTTTCTAATTATGGAATTTGCACCTTGTGGAATTTCTAATACCGTTTCGATAGTTGTAGACGTCATATATATAATATAACAATAATAATCATTAATAATAATATATAATAAATTCGGTAAAATAATAATAATATAATAATAATAATATAATATTCATGTTTTTTAAGAGATAAGAGGATTTAAAAAGGGCAAGCCCGTGCGGAGCACGAGTGTTTAGAACTAGTGATGTACATGTCGGATACGTGTCCCACTTTTGTGTGTCTACATAACTCATAGTACAACTCTTTGTTTATCATGGGCTAATCATGGCTTACATTACAAACCCTAAGAGCTATATTTTTTACTCATCTATTATTATCAGCACATAACAAGTTTACCATTAGTCAGTTGGGCTATTGTTATTTTGATCCATTAGTGATTTATATTTCGTAGACATAAAATTATTTTTCTTATGGTGTTTTAGGTAAGATAAATTTTTACTCTGTAATTGATTTTAACTTTAAGTTAGGATTGGTAGTTTTTGCTTACAAACGTGACTTTTATACTCTTTTTATGTGAATTCATCATACATAAATCACATTGAATTCATTTCACTTTTATTCAAAATTATTTTACAAAGTTAATTATTTAAAATCAATTTTCGTGAAACCAAACACACACTTAATGATATTTATAATACATATAATAATAAGTTTTTTTGGCGAGAAATACATATAACAATAATAATAATAATATTTTCCTGTGGTTGTCATGGACAATGAATATGCTAATTTACTGATTTAGAAATAAGAAACGTCTGGAAAATTCGTGGCACTTTCTTCAGTTTCATACTATGAAGCCTGGATACCGGATACGATACGGGATACGACACGATACGGATACGGGGATACGGGAAATTTTTGAAAATCAAGATACGACACGGCTGGGATACTTTAATAAAAAATTAAATTAAAATTAAAATATATAAAAACATAACAGAAAAAATAAAATAGAATAGAAACACAAATAGAAAAAAACAAAGATGAAAAACTGAAATATTGTATTTTATAGATATGAAAAAAAAACTGCCCAAATACATAAAAAAATCACACAAAATATATGAATGAAAGGAAGAGGACAACCGATACACCTATGTATGAGTGACTAGTCATAAAAAGTAATGGTGGACAAGTAACTGAGACCACCCGAAATCGTATAACACGAATAATCAGTGGCAGAAATAGATGACTTTTTATAGACTAAGATATTCATATTAGTACGTAATTGGTCAATAAAACATAAGCATATCATTAGTCAATATATATTCATCACACTGTAGAAATAAATACTTGTGATCTTATCAAGTAGAGATAGTTACGTACATTTATCCCACTCATATCACAATCTATTATTTCTTCTATTATTGTATTAAGAAAAAACATATAATTTTGTCTTTTAGTTATTGAGGTATTAAAGTGTATCATATATGAGTGACAATCATGTGCTTAGTTGGTAAGAGGTATCGAAAAAGTATCTGAGAAGTATCCTTAGTTAGTAAGAAGTATCAAAAATGTATCTGAAAAGTATCGAGTCAAATATTTTTTAAAAAGAATTAAAAAATTATTAGATACTCTTTGGGTACGTATCGGAAAGTATCGGGTGCGTATCGGTATCGGATACGTATCCGACACGGGTACGTCTCCATTTTTGAAGTATCGGGGCTTTAATTCATAGGCATAAAAACTACGTCACATTTCTTAAAATAGTTAGTCCTATTTAATTTTCTCAAAATAATTAAAAAACCATACGTGTTTTTCAAATTGTCTCTCACGTGGACTTGTTTCATGAGAATAAAATGGTTTTAAACAATAAAATTTAAATTAATCTAAGGGTAATATAGGAATAATAACATTAAATATGGTAGAAGTAGTTAATACTTGTTTATATTTTAGACCAATAAACATAATTTTTGCGTGCTTAAATTCGAAATCGGAGGTGTAATAACTTAAGGGACAAAATTGAAGTATGTTGAATTTCAGCAAACTAAACTAGTTTCAACACCAATTGATAACAATTTGTCATTATAAATTAGCAATTTGTCATTATCTAACATAGCCTTAGTCGCCGTGCATTCTTTTTAAATGACTTGCTTTTTTTTTTACTGAAATTTGAAATGACTTATTACAAGCGTGCATTCATGTTATCCATGTTTTGTTATTGATTCATTACGGGTCCTAGATAAACTATAATGGATTTGGTACTGAATTGGATCTCACATGCAGACATATTTTATTTATAATTTTATAACATTAGTACTTAATAAACGCTCAATATCTCCAATTCAGCACCTAAAAATTACTAAATGAGTTCAATAATAACTGCACATTAATTTTCAGTATTAAAATTTGATGCACAATTCTATATTAAGTTACACTTCAATTATCTATTTAATTACATTTTACTAATTGTATATAATTAGTTAGTTATTCTGTTTTTAGAGTTTGTTTAGAAGATAAAGGGTAGTTAGAGAAGATATGGTATCAGAGCAGGTTCTAATCTTCTGACCTCGTCTTTGTGCTTCACCACCGCCGGCGGCGGCAATTGCCGCCGACAGCACCACCTTTTCAGTTTATTTCCATTTTACCGCTGCAATCACTTTTCCGGTTTCCCTTACTCCGATTTTTCTCTCCCTCTTCAGAAACACCACACTTTTAATATGGTATCAGAAGTAATATAGCTTCTGTGTTCCTCTCTCCTCGATGATTCCTCCATTGTCTTCTCGCGAATTTCTTCTTTCGATTTGCGATTCATGAACAATGGTGTTCATCGTGGTATCAGAAGTGTTATAGCTTCCGCGTTCCTCTCTTCTCGGTGATTCCTCTATTGTCTTCTCGCAAATTTCTTCTTCCAGTTTGCGATTCATGAACAATGGTGCTCATCGTGGTATCAGAAGAACTTTCTTGATTTTCTTCCACATGTTATTTGAGATTCCCTGCGTTCATTCTTTTGACGCATTCTACCTCCATCCTTCGGATAATCCCGGTCTTGTGTTGGTATCTCAACATCTTCCTAAGGAACAAATTCCGCCACTTCTTGCGTGTGTTTAAGAAATTCATTGAAGTTTCTTCCTCGATCATCCCTCGAGCCAGCTTCATCATTCAAGAGATTTTTTGAAGCTTCTTCCTCGATCTTCCCTCGAGCCAGCTTCATCATCATTACTGAGTACTTATGTTGGTTATGACTCACAAATATCCAAGCCTAAGTCTATTCTAGAATTCTTATTGGGCCAAGATCTCTATTATTCCACCTATTTTTTCATACTCCAGTTGTCCAGTCCTGGGTGCGAAGTGATGTGCTGAGATCCTTGTTATTTCACCTGTATCAGTCAATGCTTCAGATGTCCAGTACTGAGTGTGAAGGGTGTGTTGAAGTCCCACATCGATTAGAGATATGGCATAACCAATCTTATTTGTTGAACCAAGGTCAAACACTATTTGTTTTGTATGGTAACAAATTACAATCTGTCTACTAATGGTTACAGTTGAACAAAAGTACAGGACATGAATCAAATAGCAGGATATCTTAAAGTGTAGCGTGTTGGAGGAGAAGCTACTCTAGAGTTCAAGAACTATTTGTTAATCTTCTTTTGATAGGACACCGTGTAAGATCCTATCATTTCAGTTCTATAACTTTTAGTAGTTGAGAGATGATCTGTTTTGTTAAAATAAAATGGAGCTAGCCTTGGAAAAATCTTTTATATAAAAACATGCTAATAGGTTAGGCACATGAAGAGTTGTTGTTTTAAAGAAAATAGATTCACGGGTTAGTGTTTTAAAAGAACTTGTTTTTGAAGTAAAGAATCGATTCTTGATTTGGTACTTTAAGCTAGAAATCGATTTCCTCTTGTTTTTAAAGCAAGAAATCGATTTCACTCTTGTTTTAACAAGCTAGAAATCGATTTCCATATTAGATTATTTTTAAAAGAACTGGTTTGTTTTTTAAAGTATGGAAATCAATTTATGGCTTTAGAGTTTAAAGAGAAGAATCGATTCATGACTTGGTTTTAAAAGAACTTGTGTTGGGAAGAAAACAATCGATTCTTGTCTTAGTTGTATTAAGCACTAAATCGATTTATGACTTGCTTTCTCTTAAGCAAGGAATCGATTTTTTAACTTGCTTTGGAATCCAAAAATCGATTTCTCTCCTATTTACTTAAAGCACATAATCGATTTCAAACTATGTCTTTTTAAGCAAACAATCGATTCATTGCTTGTGAGAACTTAGTCCAACGGTCATATTTTTGAGTAAATAATCGATTTACATTCCATTTGTTTCAAGCAAGGAATCGATTCACTACTCATCTATTTTACGTGAAAAATTGCCTCAACGGTCATATTTCTACAAACACTATAAATAGGCACTTAGGTTTTTTTCACGAATGCAGAGAGAACACAACGCACATCTCAAAAATCAAAAAGGAGAAAAGAACTCTCACCGTCATATTCTTTCTTCAAGTTCTTCATCGTAAAATCCAAATCACTCATCTCTCTCACCTACTATACTGTTATATTGCTTGAGTAATTGGATCATAGTTTCTCTGTTGTATTCATCTACTACTTGGTTGTTGTGAAATCCTGGGAAGTGTTCTTGGGTCGTTCAATCGGGGAGATTGGATTGGTAGCGAAATCCTTAGCAGGGAGCTTGGGTTCTCAATTTGGGAAAATTGAGAGTGGTGTGGTAGCTATAGGGAAGTTGCTTGCTTGTAAAACGTTGAAGAAGTTCTTCTCATATAGTGGTTATTCACAAGTCCAAAGGTTGCAAAGCCGGAGGCCGAGGACGTAGGGCTTTTATCCTGAACCTCGTAAAAATCACGGTGTATCTCTTTCCCTTCTCTTTACTTTGTTTTTGTTTGTATTTGTTTATCGTTATATTTGATTTCATTGCGCCGCGTTCAATATCACAATCTGTTTATCGTTAAAATTGATAATAGTGTGGTTAGCGTAAAATATCACTGTAACTGGTTCTGTCATAGGTATAGCTTGCTTAGGTACTGCATATAGTTTAAATCATATTTTCCACATTTGACTTAAACGTGCATCGTTAATTTTTGAAGAAAAAAACAAAAAAGAATTCAATTTTAGCGTATAACCTTATTCACCCCCCCTCTAAGGTTCATATAGTCCAACATTATTAGCTTGTGAATTCATAAAATCAAATGATTTTCAAGGGTATAGTTGTGATGCAAAACAATTCTAAGACCTCTGTTCTCAGAACTCATTGGCTAGATGGGAATGCTTGACATCTATTCTCCATCTTGAGGGGGTTATTAAGTTACACTTCAATTATCTATTTAATTACATTTTACTAATTGTATTTAATTTGTTAGTTATTCTGTTTTTAGAGTTTGTTTAGAAGATAAAGGGTAGTTAGAGAAGATAAATGGTACATTGGTATTATTTAAACTCAACTCTACTAAACTTTTGCCGTACCTTCAATTTCATTTATAATTGTATTTAATGAGACTTTTAATATTCTACTACAAAAGGAGAGAGAGTGCTTCTCTACGTACTAATACTATGTCGAATAGTAACTCATTTTATTTTTTTTAACTCCCCCTCACGCCCAGGACTAGACAACTGGAGCGTGACCCGAGTGGCCCGATAGCGGGTGACCCAACGGATCTTGGATTGACTTTGATATCATCTTAGAATGTGGTTTAGGCCTAACTCAACACCACAAAATCGATTTGTAATGAGGGATGCCTCCCACTAATTATAAACTCATTTTCAGGCCATATCACATCTGATATGGGACTCTTAACAAAAACAGCAAAGTTCGTTATTATGCTTGTGAGGCATTATATAACATAGCTAAGGTGAGAATTTGATTGCGCTAATATATGAATACAAATTCAATCCGATCATCTATTATCCTCTAATGGCATATTTTTTTTAATTTATTTTAGGTTGAGAGGGGGTCTAATTGTATTTTTCAATCAGATCTATGATGTCTTAGAAACAATTTCTGCAGACTCAGACACCAATGTACAAAGTGCTGCTCACCTCTTAGATCGGCTTGTGAAGGTATAAATCATGGACTCAAATTAAATAAAGCTTGTTGTAGTTGTGCATGTTTGCAAACATTGTTGATTAGGGATTAATTCTCACTATAATTTGAGTTGTTGTTCCCCTTACATTAACTGATGATTAAACAATGCTTTATTGGAACAGGATATTGCGACTGAAAGTGACGAGTTGAGGTGTAGACAAAGCCAAACAAAGGGACTAAAATATTATATCTATTATCTATTATATATACAAACAAAAATGAAACAAGCGGCTTAAATTATGAGTTGTCAAACAAACAGCCTGTCCACATAGGATTTGCGAAAAACTAGGCCACGTAATCATCATTTAATTGACGTGTACAATAAACCAATTTCCTGTCATCAAATTGGTTGTCATGTTCAAACTCACCATTAATACAAATCATTCCTATTCATCTTTTATGGAACTAATTTATTCAACAACCAAACTTCCACCATTATCTTGAGAACTACATAATTATCCATTATAAGAAATCTCCTAATAAACGCAGTATACAGCCAGTCCATACAATATTACAGTTGTGCAATAACTTTCCTCCAAAAGTGGCAACAACCTATGATCAAATCCCAATATGGAATGAACTTAAAATGCTTTTTCCACCTATCTGTACCTGCCAATACTAATAAAGGTCAATTTACCATGTCTCAATTAGTAGTGTATTTGAAAAACTTCACAAAAATTTCTATTCTAACAGATGCTTTTTATCTGTTCCTATGCAGCATAAACAATGTAAATGAATATGCATTCATAACAATAAAATTAAATCCATTTACTACTGATTGCCTGATTTCAAGCAACGCCTTTTAATTTCAATCAGTGTTTTTGACAATCTTCACCAAATAATAGCCAACATTGACCTTCCAAAATTAATAAGTTATGAATACTAATTTTCAAAATTGACCAAAACTAAATGGTTCCTACTCAAAATTGATGAAACGTTATCATCTGATTTAAAGCAAATGGTATCAGATATGAAAACTACTTATAAAAATGCAGTATAAAAACTGTAAATCGCAATGCAGTATTAATAGTGCATTAATACTGTTGACTTTTATGTATGTGGCAACTTGCTGGCGCCGTGTCAGCCTTCTATGCACCAAGTAACAGATTTGAAAACTGCTTATAAATGCAGTATACACCCTTTCAGTTTTCCTAAAATCATGCTACGATTAGTGGAAAAACCATTACAAACACCCTTATAAATTAACTATGATGTGAATCATGGCTCCATCGTTCACACTCACACACGCTATTGACTCATCTAGACTTTTATCACTGTTTCAAAACAAACCTACCCTATAACCTATGGCTTCCCAAACCCTCCTTTTGTTGACATTGTACCAAAAGATGGGAACTTTACTGTGATAGCTCGCGTGCTGAGGCTTTGGACTGTGCCCGAGAAGGTCCCGGGGCAAGGTCCGTTGAACATCGAGATGGTCCTCATGGACAGTTCTGTAAGTGAAACAACTTAATTCACATCTTAATAGCATTATTGCAAAATATTGTGTTATATTTATCATATAACACAATATGTCTACATGACTTTATCAAGATAATGGGCAATTGTTGTACAGTTTGAAATTGAAAACGAATTTCTACAATGTTTATGTAATATATGCATGTTATCTGCTAAACATTAAGACTTTACGATTATGGATCTTATAAATATGCAGTTTGGCAAACTTGTGATACTATATCCTTCACTCATATGAGTAGGAATAGAAAATTGTAATTACAATGCTATATAAAAAGTCTTTTTTAACACTATTTGAAACTTTTTGATGGATTGGGTAGACAATACAGTAGTTTCCTTTATGAATACTATTATCATGATTTCATTGTTGTTGTACAGGGTGACCGGATTGGAGCTTTTGTCAAACAAACCCTGATTTATAGGTTTCAAAATGTTCTCAAAGAGGGTGACGTTTTTCGCATCTCAAATTTCAGTGTGGGTGCGAACATTGGCATGTATCGCACAACATCTCATCAATACAAAATAAACTTCGTACTTCACACTGTTTTGCTCCGTGCTGCTGACACTGTCGTGCCACCAATGATCCATCGATTCATTGACCCAAAGATTGTCTATGATCTAGGGTACAAGGCAGAATACCTAGCTGGTGTGTATTACTAGCTTAGCATTTTTTAAATTTATAGATTATTCATACTATGATGTGTTTTTTAAATTGTTTAACAAAATGCAGATGTATTTGGTTTACTAACTGGTGTTGCAACTGAGAAGACTTATGAGAAGGACGGAAGGGCAAGCAAACTGAATATCATTGAGCTCGACAACAATGGGTAATTAACACGTTTTATATTTGCTAGCGGAATAAATAAGTTTTAAAAATAAATAAGCACTCATCTATTTTTTAAATAGTTATAAATTTAAGGTAACCCTGTTTGGAGACTACGTGGACGAGCTCAATGCATTCCTTGCGTCAGGCGATTCTGACGCAGCCGTTGTCGCTGTATTGTGGGCGAAGGCAAAACCGTTCAAAGGTTTGAATTTGAATTTGAATTATATGTGTATTTATATATTTATATATTTATAGATATATTAGATCTTACAAAATTAACTGTTATTGTATTCATAATCAGGTCAAATGGGGCTACAGACCTCCATATATACCACCAAGGTTATTTACAAGTTAGAAACTGCTGAAGCATCTGCCCTTAAAAATCGGTATGAAACATATATTCTGATACAATTTTTGACTTTTTCACGTAATCTGGCTGACCAAGGTTGCTGATTTTATTACTATTTTAATGACTTATTTGGTCGAAACTAAATAGGCTGCTAGAGAACAGCCCCAGTCCAATTCAAGTTGGATTGAGTCAACTTGATGATGCTGGTAAAATCTCAGTTGAGGAGGAATTTATAGATCTCACTGCAAGATGCACCATTGATTCCCTCAAAAGTAGTCTGGAGGTCGGTTCACTTTTTTGAGTAATTTGGTTTTTATTAGACGTAGTTGGTCTTCACATCGATGATAACCCTTCTATTTATGGATTCACAGAAAGGTCTGTTCGTGGTACTGGGCACTATTGACAGTGTGGAACCTGGCAAGTTGTGGTGGTATACCGCCTGTAACACTTGCCATCGCAAGGTCGTTGAAGATTCAGATTTGTACTACTGCCATACTTGCAGGCGCCATGTTGTTGTGGCTACCAAAAGATACCGCCTCAATGTGCGCGTAATTGATGAGACTGACTCAGCTTTGTTTACAATGTTTGACCGTGATGCATTCACATTGTTGGGAAGGTCATGTGCTGATCTCATTGAGCACATAAACGAGGTATTAATCTGATTTATTGTAAACATGTGTTTTTTAGATTGTATGTGGTAGCACATGATCCTAATTGTTATTTGTATTTTAGATTAATGGCAATCTTTCAGTGCCTGATGAGTTTAACAATCTGGTTGGTAAGAGGATGCTCTTCAAGGTGGAGGTGCCCCCCTAGAGACACTAGGTTTGAAAGGACATTCAGCATTAGGAAGATTGCTATTGATGAAAGGACTATTCTTGAATGAATTTCATGTCCCCTTATATTCAAGAACATCCTAACAAAACTGACCACAATCAAAGACACAAACTGAATGTAAATTTGAAATATTACTTACTTGGGAATGCAGATTGAATTTAGTTTGTTTGCCGACTATTAATACTCATCTTTCCCTCATCATTATCGCACAATCATCAAATATTTGAGCACAACGTTTAACGATCAAATAGCACAAGCCGATAAAAGATTCGATTCAACCTATTAAGCAAGAATGAACAAATACACAGTCACAAAGAAGATAAAGTTGAAGCATCAGATTCACATCACTGTTCACAAGGGAAGGAAAATTTACAGTAACATCACAGAGACAGTCAAGACTTTCTCTCCATTGTTTGTTAGAACGAATCAAATCGATTAGCTAAGTTAAAGATGTCAATGCTACTTACACGCACAATATATGAGGAATTGAGTTCGTAGCAGGCGAAACCCTCAAGGACCAAATGATGCAGATCATGGCCCAGGATGTTGCGCGTTGACAGCAACTTCACGGCATCGGAAGAATCAACACCAATTATCAAATTCTCAATTCCTTGATCACGAGCAAGCTTGATTCCATGGAAGATTCCCCACATCTCAGCCTTTAAAACACTGCAACGATCAAGGTGATACATGAAAGCAAGGCTGAAATCGCCGGTGGGTGTGCGAAGAACACCACCGCAACCAGCAAGACTACCATTGTTGTTCACGGTCGCATAGGATAATATGTTTCTACATTTTGAAATCAATCACAAAATAGAGAGATGAGCGATATTATCCCATTGCTGCTTTTTCTCTCTGTGTACTGCGTATTTGGGATTTACGGATTTAAGTCCCTTTGCTTTTTTTTGACTAGCGTGAACCCCCAAATCATTTGTTTTACGAGGCAATTTCTTTTTCATTGTTTTCTAGAATTATAGAATTATAGATTTTTTTCATTGTTTAACTAGCGTGAACCCCCCTATCATGTGTGTGTGTGTGTGTATATGTATTATAAATCTGATAGGATTTTTTTGCCTATTTATAGAATTCTATATTTGTATTATTTTGCTGGTGTTACCGTGTTATTGGTGCGCAGTTTCCACCGGCTTTGCCGATTACTAATCTACGCCGGGAAACCTGCCTAGCGAGGGAAATAGACGACTTTGCCGGTCCGTGTGGTTCTCCGCTCCCAACGGAATTTTTGCCACACCCAATATTCGAACCCGAGACCCTCGGGTGGGATCGAAGCCCAATTATCGCTTGGACGAACCCATGTTGGTCTATATTTCTATTATATAAAATAAAATTAAACTTGAAATCTGACGTTTATATATACCAACCCTAGCTATGAAAATAATAACCTTTTTATTTTTCTATTATATTTCTATTATATATACTAACCGTTTTGGTATTAAAAAATATATATACTAAGTAGGTCATTTAATTTAATAGGAAATAAAATTATTAATTGTTGTACTACAAAATTTAATCATTAATGGTCAAGGTTTAATACATGTTCATTCTATCTTAACCACTCATATAATAGAAAACAATATCCTACGATAAAAGTTTGATTTTTATTTTTTAATATAATTTAATATAAATTAATTTTATTAATATTAATTGTCAGAAATACAATTTCATAATCTAATAGATTGTTGACATATTTTTTCAGCAACTAAAGTGATTTGTTGTTAGCCCAGTTTCACAAATTCAATAATTATTTTTTTGAATTCTTATGGTTATTTATAGAACAATGAATTTCTTTTGCTTATTTATCAATATGTTGATATCTTATTCAAAATTATAATTGATTTATATCTAATAAGAAAATTGATTCCCGTGCGTCGCACGGGTTTCATACTAGTTTGTTTGTAATTGTCAAGCATACGAGTTTCTTGAAGTAAATTTAGGGTGTACTTCCTTTGGAACACATAGATCCCCTCTTTGTTTGAGCTACCTCCATCTCCAAGAAGTATTTGAGTTGTCATAAGTCATTGACGTCAAATCCTTTTGCCGTAAAACTCTCAGGTGCCCAATTTGATCATAGGCATCCCATGTAGAGGATAATACGACATGACAATATCTCAACCTTGTGAGTGAGAAGCCTGGGCTTGTAACCCTCAATGGTTTAACTATCGCGCCTTAAATCGAGGAATTATCGAGCTTAGATACCCTAACCATCATATATCAAGATTAGTTTAGAGCGTGAACAAACGTCGAATTCACCATTAAGGTTCCCTGCTTCAAAGATTGGTTCCATATCTTGAGCAATAGTGTGATGTCACGAGGCTCATATATCCATTTACGACGATCATCGCCTTAACCTTTGACATGACTATATTGTTATGTGTATATGAATATATCTATTGTATGTAGTGACCAATGTTAATGCACTTGCGTGCTCTAGGTAAAAACTTGGTTCGGTGTGAGGTGAGGGTAGTGGCATAACAAAGGGAACTAAAAACACGAAGATAAGAGAGGTCAGGCAGTTTGTTATATAGCATAAAGAATGGAGATTGAGACTTAAGGGTGGGAGAGGGCAATCTGTTTATTAAAAGGATGGCATGGCAAATAGCAAAGTCCCAGAACACAGTGGGAAGGTGGGATTGAAACATGAGGGAGCGAGCAACATTTAATATGTGTTGATGCTTACGCTCAACAACTCCATTCT